>CM060913.1:485775646-486999396 GCA_030737875.1 Allium sativum
ACTAATGGATGATTGTAATAGGTTCAAATTCTGGAGGTGGGTACGCACGCGTTTTGGTGGAGTCATGAGTATGATGGGTCCAATGAGGGGAAGATAAGACACTGTAACACTGGAAGATAAAGATGTGTCGTTTAAAGTTGATGGGTTCAGGACTGATATCCATGACTGCCATGGCTAGCACATGTTATTCACGTGTGTTAGGGAGTTGAACATTGGGTAGTAATTAAGGTAAAACCTAATCTTGGTAATTCTGGTATTCTGATAGTTGGTGCATAAATTCTGTTCTGGGATATGAATGAGAAGTTTACTCGATCTTACCTTATCTTGTTTACTCCGTACTTGTACATTTTACTGCATACTCATGTCCAATATTATTGATTTATCTTGATACTTCTTTATCTTAATAATAATGGATATGAGAATGCAGTAAAATAGATAAGTACGGGGTAAAAGAGATAAGGTAAGATCGAGTAAGCTTCTCATTCATATCCCAGAACAAAATTTCTGTACCAACTATCAAAATATCAGAATTATCAAGATTAAGTTTTACCCTGATCACTACCCAAAGATTGAGTAAGCTTCTTATTCTTATCTTCCTCATCGGACCAATGCACGCTCATGACTCCGCCGGAACGCTCCCGTACTCACCTCCAGAATTTGAACCTCTTACAATCATTCATCAGTAAAGCACCCCCTAGTCTCTACCTAGTGTAGGACTCATTTGATAAAAGGAAGGTATTGACTGATATGGGTTCCAAACAAACAGCAGACTAACACAAGCCAACCCTAGGTTTGGCTCCCAAACTAGGATTTTAAGAATCCCCCCAAATATATTAACAGCAAACATGGACCTCTTACGCTAATTAATCAGACAGGTTTAACTTAGCAGGTTTAAGTTCATTACTAAGCCTAATATAACCCTATGTTATATTTCATAGTTGTAAATGACATTTCTATTAAATGTAACAACCCTTCCCCAAATCATACATGAACCTACTCAGATGTTTATAGATTACAGTAACATGCTTTACTTAATTTACATTTGATTCTCATATCTTCCCATAACATGTTCTAATTAATATAAAACTAAGTCCAACCTATTCAGATTAACATGTCTGTTATTATCCCTTTACAATTATCCCAATTATACAGTCAATGGTTCTCTAATCCCAGTATTCCCAAATCTCCTTTTGTATTACATATTATTTCAATTTATCCCAATTTTATGTAACTCAAACGGAAATGGCATAGGATCTCGATGGCCTAAGCTCAGAGCAAACAAAAAGGAAAAAGAGAAAATAGATACAAACTCAAGTTGAATAAATAGGAATAATAAGACTATAAATAAAATTAAGATAGAAAGGGGATAAGGAAGAAATATGTACATATAAATAGATAATAACTGTAAATGAATAGGCAATTGACAGAAATTAAAAGAATAATAACATATAAGAATAAACTTGTAAACACTAATACTTTTCAGATCCAATATATTTACTATCAAAAATCCTTTTGAAATTGCGGATCTAAAAATAACGTAGAACTCCTAGTGGTTTGCAATAGATCCAGAAAAAGGTCTTTAAAATTGATGTAGAAGAAGAATTATCCTTTCAGTCTATATCTTGACAACACCCTAACCTTCTTCTTATTTTATATAGCTTTATGGAGGAAGAAGATGAAGAAATGTTTATGTAGGAAAATAGTGAGGATTGCTAGTCTATATATAGGTGTGATAGGATAATATAAACCGTAAGACATTAGGTTTTAAAATCAAACCTTAGAAAACATATCACGCTAATTCAGCAAATCGAACCTTACCAGAAAATCCGTCCAAGTTCAGGCTCACTACCTGGTCAAAGGTGGGTCGACCCACCTTTTACCTTGGTCGACACTAGTTTTGACCTATGGGTCGACACTAGTGTTGACACTTGGGTCGACACAGGGGTCGACCCATGTAAGGTCGGGTCGCCCTGTTACCGTTGTATTTCCTAAGTAAATTTATCAAAATTATTTTAATTTATTTCAAACTTCTTTTAATCATAACTTATCCATACTTAGTCCGATTTAAGCAAACCAAAAGTCTATTCGAACCAGAATTTCGTAAGGAAAGCAACTGTAAAGTCTGTTCTACCTATTTCTAAATATTTTATTATTTAATATTGATTTTATTATCTTCTTTATATAATTATTGTGCATTAAAATATGGGTTGTTACATTCTCCCCTCCTTAAAGGATTTCTTCCCCGAAATTTCCAATTTAAGAAGAATGTTGTTAATGTTATCAATCAAAACCTATAACCATCTACTCATCCATCAACCACTGGAATCCATTATCCTCAAAATTTCAAATGCTTTTTATGAACATATGCAAAGGTGTTGTGTATATGTCCCTAAACTAATGTGAAAATCAGGTAGTCTACTGATTCAGTTCACCTTCTAAATGCAATTCATGTTTATGCCATGTATCCAATACGTATGCGAAAGAATCCTAATAGTATATATAAGTTCTATATGTGTGCAACAACCATTCACACAAATGCAGCATCTAAGTGATTACTCAACCATTTTCATCCATTGAAAATTTAAACGCACACACATCCATATGCGGTATGAAAGCTCTCTTGTTTAGTCGATCCCTAAACTAGTGCCTAATGTGTGTGTTTATGCATCCACTGCATCCACTACCAAACACTTGCATCTACTTGCAACCATCAAACATAACATATCTCAAACACATGTTTTCAACCATAGGCTTCTACCTAAGATTTGAGATTCAAACGATAGGGAAAAACATATTCGAATTCAAAAGCTTAGAAAGGAAATTAAGAACAAACTCTCAAGGAGAAAATGGTAAAAAGCGCGAATCTTGTCTTCGGGCTCCCATGTCGCATCGCCACAATCTTCTATCCATTGCACCTTCAGTAGCTTGATTTCCTTGTTGCATAAATTCTTAACCTCCGATCCAAGTATATGGGTAGGTACTTTTCTAATGGATGCCTCCTTTTCAACTTCAACATCCTTAAGGGTATTTGGCTTCACTACCTTCGCGGAATCATGTAGACACTTTTCCTCAAGTGGGAAACATAGAACACGTTGTGAATTCCCGCCAGCCTCACTGGTAGTCTAACTTTGTAGGCGGTCTAGCCTATCCTCTCAACTATGGGGAATGGCCCTACAAACCTTAGCACCAATTTCCCTACCCGAGCCAAAATGAAAAACATTCCTCAAAGGTGACACTTGGTAAAGAGCATGTCTCCTACCTCAAGCTCTAAGTCAGTCCTCCTCTGATCAGCATTTGACTTCTGCCTATCCTAAGCTTCTTTCATTCATCTGCAAATAAGGTCTATCTTCTTGGAAATTTCTCTAACCATCTCAGGTCCAAGAAGAAGTCTGTCCGTAGACTCCCACCAACACACGTTGGTGATTTAAAGGTTCGTCCATAAAGTGCCTTAAAGGGAGCCATACTGATACTCATTTGATAACTGTTATTGTAGGAAAAATCTAAAATGGGAGATGCTCCTCCCAAGTCCCTTCAAAGTCCAGCATACACGGTCTCAATAAATCTTCAAGAACCCTATTGACCATCTCAGTCTGTCCATCGGTCTGAAGGTGATAGGTGGTGCTAAGTCGTAACTCTGTCCCTAGTGCCTCTTACAAGCTCCTACAAAACTCACTCTGGAATATCTATAGGCTTAAGTAATCCGCCAAGTTTCTTCTGTTCATCCTTTACTTGCTGACAAGTCAAGAATCGGGCCACATACTTTGTCGCATCCTTCTTTATACCAGTCCAATGAAAAACTCTCTTCATGTCTCAGCACATCTTGTAACCACCCGGATGGATAGTCATTCGAGATTGGTGAGCTTCCTCAAGAAATGATCTCAACAAGTTTCCAACTCTGGAAACACACAATTTCCGATCTCGACGTAGTCACCCTCACTCGTCCACAAAATATCTAGCTAGGTGACTCGAGGTCTCACCTATACTGAGTCTATCCAAGATACCCACTAAATTCTCATCCTCAAGCTGAGTGGATCTGATGTGCTCCAAAAGAGTAGGTCGCACCTCCAACGATGCCAACAAACCAGGTGTAAAATCCGTAGATGGTCTAAAATCAAAAGGTCGAGATAAACTCCAAGCTCTTTCGTTCTATGAATAGAAGACTCAAGGTCATTCTTTGCCTACTCAATGCGTCCACATCCACATTCTCCTTCCCTGAGGTATACGCTATCTCAAATTCATAGGACGCAAGGAACTCCATCAAACATTATTATCGTAAATTGAGAGATTTATGTGAGAACAAATACTTGAGAGACTTGTGATCTATGTAAAGCTCGAACCTCTCGCTAAGTAACTAGCGTCACCAAGAATTGAGTGTGAACAATATTGCTGCAAACTCCAAATCATGGATAGGGTAGTTCTTATAATGAACCCTCAACTACCTACTCCTATAGCAGACCGTCCTACCTTCTTGCATCAATACAACACCTAGACCCTTGCCACAAGCATCAGTGTAGATAGTAAAAATCTTGGTACCATCAGGGAGAGTCAGAACCAGAGCTGATGTCAGAGCCTTCTATAACCTTCTGAATGCATCCTCGAAATTAATATTCCAAGCGAAAACCAGATTTTTCTTCATCAGATTGGTGATGGAGCTGAGATCCATGCAAAGTCCTCAATGAACTTTCTATAGTAACCCACCAACCACAAGAAACTCCTATCCTTTGTCGCATTCTTAGGGGCTTTCCAATCTTTGATTGCAACAACCTTAGCCGGGTCCACCGCTATTCCATCCTTGAAGACAACATGCCCTAGGAACCTTACTTCCTTCCACCAGAAATGACATTTAGAAAACTTAGCTTTAAAATGATGCGATCTAAGGGTGTGGAGAACTTCTCCTACATTTACTACATGCTCTCCCTCGCTCCTCGAGGAAACAAAAGTATCATCCATAAAAACCATTACAAATTTGTTTAGGTACTCCCTAAACACCCGACTCATTAAATCCATAAAGTACGCGGGTGCATTGGTCAGCCCAAAAGGCATGACCAGCCACTCAAAGAATCCATCGGGAGTCCTGAAAGCAGTCTTTCCTATACTGTCATCTGCAACCTTCAGCTGATGAAAATCAGTGGCTTGATCCAACTGTGAGAAAACTGAAGCGCTCGCTAACTGGTCAAACAAGTCCTCTACCCTCAGGAGTGGGCGCCTGTTCTTCTTGATTAGATTATTTAATTCCCTATATTCCACGCATAGATGGAGAGAGATTTCTGCCATGGTCGCAAAGACGATTGGATCCCCCCACTATAAAATGCTTCATTTAATGAATCCCTTCTCAAATAACTCACCCACTTATTTGCTAAGCTCCCTCCTCTCTCTACGAGCCATGTAGCGCATTAGTAAAGCAACAGGGTTTGCATTCTCTACCAGGTATATCAGGTAATTTATCTCTCATCTGGGAGATAATCCTCTCACCTCATCGAACGGATCTAGAAAAGCTACAACTATAGGTACTGATCTAAGATCATCAACAGAAGCATTAAGGGAATCTAGGAAACCGAGCATAACTATCTCCCGTAGGTCACAAGAAATCTCGAGAGTTCTATCGTGGCACGTTAGAAGCCTTACAACTCTCCTATCATAATCTAGAATGGAACCACACATGGCTAGCCAATCCATTCCTAGAATTACCCCGTAACCCATAAAGTCAAGAACATATGCGTCGCAAATTTGACGCCCATAATAGAAATTCTCAAACCCTTACATATCATAGACAGGTGAGTCGTACCTCATATGGGGTTTGAGACCATAATAGGATCAGAAACTATACAAGTGTCTAGGTGCAGACTATCTACCACAGAATTGGATATGAATGAATGGGAAGCACTAGAATCAAACAGAGTCCTAATACGAGAGTCAGAGAGAGAAATCAAACCTTCTACAGTGATTTCTTACCTCGATCCGGTCTGCCAATCTGAGTTGTCTCTAGCACATGAACTTTCCCTCCAAATGATGTTGCCTTCTAGCCTTCCTTGTTAGGGCACTGCTTGGTGTAATGTCCAACTTGTCCGCAACTGAAACAAGCATTCTTAGTGTTCCTATTATCTCTAACAAAGTGCCACATATCTCTAATAGTAGAGAGGCTCTTCCATTTACTCTTATCCCAAATCACTTTGAAAACAAATCTAAACATATACAAATTAAATAAATATAGATTTGAGAGGATTGAAATCAGGTTTTTGTGTAAAAGATATGGTGCTACGAATAAGCATTCTTCCATTCATACTTCCTTCGTCTTTCCTATTTTCTTGTAGATCTTCAAATCTAGAAGAATCCCTTTTTTGAAATATTCGTAAATATGTAAGATCTGGGAAATGTAGGCCTAAATGTTTTTTTATATTCAGATTTGGATAGCTTTCATGTGAGTGGGGGAATTATATACATTGTTTACAATAACTTATTTAACTCGTTTGTGTAGATCTGAATTATATGCCTAAAAGCTATCAGATTGACTTATTTGTTTTTATCAAATCTGAAATAATAGATTGTGGTTTGAATATTGAATTTGTATGCCTTTTTGGTTAATACAATTTTATTACCTACAATAATTCTTAGATTTGTTGTGGTTATTGTGAACTCCTTGGATCTGGAAATCAGTCCCAAAATCGTTTTAAGAATTTTAACAATTGTTCCAAATCCTTAGATTTGGATGTTGATTTAGAATTTGTGTAGTTTTTGATTGAAAATTATATACTTATTTGTTTTTGATATTGTTTGGGTTTTCGAAATGACCCATACTCGCCCCTACGTGAAAGCCCGGATTGAGTTGAGAGCACGACAAATCAGAACACAAACAATAGAACATTTCATTGCTTATTACAACAATTACATCAGAGTAAAAGAATATAACAGAGTATGAGTAAATAATATACATCATAAAAATATCAGAGATTTAAATTACAAAGCAGCGGAATAATAATACATAACACAACTGAAAGAGATACGCGGAAACAAAGCTTTCCGAATATAGCTCCAGCTGTAAATCCAGGATCCTGGGAAAAGAAATAATCTGTAAAACCAAAACTACTAGCTGCCCGTGAGGAAAATATGGGCACCCAGAACCTAAACAATAAACTCCAGGTCAGTCATAGGACTTGTGTGAGAACTAAAACAATTATTTAAAATTTTACTTTAGAAAAGTAAATCAAGGGACCACGCCGTATAACACGGAATGGGTTTCCTCCCATGAATACCTATGCATAAAACAGTTTACAAACAACGCAATGTTTTTTGAAAAATGAAGCTATTATAAGACTCAGGTCCCATCACACAATGCAATGCAAGCGAAGGATAGAGTTTTCCCTTATAATAGCCAAATATGCTTGGTACATTTAAAAAAAATCATTTTGATATTACTATAAGTGTATAGTGCCAATATCACTTCAAATATATAAATGTATCAATCATAGACAACATAGTACCCCCATGCTACTATGTCGCCATACTAGTTCAGCAATTAAAACTGAAATGCTACGTATTGTAAATTGGATTTCCGTCATGAGTCAAGGAAAGGGATGTACTCCTTACCGATTTGAGACACTCTAGCAAATGCCTCAGGATCCCCTGTAGTGAAACCTTGGATCCTGCAGTGTCGGTCCACCCTTACGTTTGTGGATTGGTTATTCCTGAACAAGCCTTTCCCGGTCATATCGGACCTATCCATCGGCCCCGTAGTGACCAATATATCCTAGGCGCCTCGCTATCCATCATCCACATAGGTAAAAATATAAATGTCTGGGCTCCATATCATGACACCACCCATAGCTAGAAAGAAACGTCGTGCACTCGCTGCGTTCCCTTATCCCGTTTTTGACTCATACCGAGGTGTGAGGCTCGCGAATTAATGCTATACACAAAGCTATGCTATTTAAATTCATTCTTTGATCATCAACCACAAGACGTTGCTTTTCAACAGAAGCCTTGATCATTTGCAACTCAGCATACCACATCGGCAATTCGTGCCATCCGACTGATATCCATCAATATATAACCTCTAAGCTCATACGTCTCACAGAAGTGCGTTAAGAAAGATAATAAATTCTCCGTCGCCAAACAGATATATATTTAATAGAAATCAATCAACATAGAATGAAATCCAATGTCAGACACACATCCATTTACAAGTTCGTTCTGGGTCTGAACGAAACCGGAGGCACCTTATTTCTCATCCATTATGTCCAATACAAGAGAGAGGTCCTCGCATATTCGGTCGATTTCCAAGTACGTCTGGACGATCACCACTTATTACCTTGTCTTAGGTGTACAGCCCAATCAAGACATCAGTAATCATCCAAACTATGTGAAGAAATCCAATCTTCAACCACCGTCTTTATTGTCGACTTATCGTCGAATCAATTATTCAAAATGGGTATAAACCCGTCCTTTCTGAATAATTCACGTATCTCATAATCAAGTGCTATAAAAACACAACATATGCCACATTCCAATTCTGAATATTCTTTATTCAAATATTCATATCCTTTGGGAAAGGTTCCCATTAATTTTATCAAATATAAATTCTTTTAAATTTATACTTTAATCTTCCTTTGGATATCAATTCTAAACCAAATTAAGGTTTATCAACTAATCGGGATTATCGAGCCTTACTGAAGTAATCATTTGTTTACTAATCCCAGTCCCAACATATTCATCCCATGGAGCAAAACTGGTAATAATCCATATCTAACATCACGGTGTTATTGGTAAATTTAATTACCACTTCACGTTCAACTCTAATTAAAGATTTAACTATCGCTTGGAGCAAAACTGGTGATACTCCATTCTAAATCATTTCCCAAATTTAATAATTTAAATTATCACAATCGCATTTCAATCTAATTAAACATTCATTAAAACTCCATTTAGCGTTAATCTTCCCAAAAATCATTATTAATGATTATTTAACTTTGGGAAATCAAACATGCCGCATCGACAATCTACACCGTACCATTGATTTCTGCTGATAGATAACCTCTAAGCTCGTACGCCTCAGAGAAGGGTGTTAAGCAAGAGAATAATTCTCCGCCACCAAATAGATATATATTTAGTAGAGATCAACAATACGGTTCGAAATACAACGTTAGACATGTATTCCTGTCTTTAACTAGGTTAAAGAACTAGTGTCGTTTAAAACACAGTTCACTGATAAACCCAAAATCACATTCCATTAACCATGGAATCTTCACGGAAAACATACCAATATATAATCGATATAAATTTCCGCATCCGACTAATAATATAAATGGAATGACAAAGCCTTTTAAATTCCATATATATTAACAGTCTTCCTCCATAGAAGCTCACTTCGATTATTACTAAATCAAATTCCATTCAATTCCAATTTAATATATTAAATTGGAAAACTTTACTTTGGAAAATTTCCATTAAATCTTACTAAAAGTTTTATATATTCCAAATCACATTTCACTGTTAATTGGGTTAAAGAACGAATGTCATTAAAAACACATTTCACAGTAATCCCAATTCACATTCCATTTTATTCCAATTACTAAATATAACTGGAAACTCTAATAATCTTAATTAAAAGATTTATTCTTTTCACACGGGGTTTAAGAACAATGTTACTAAAGACACCATTCACGACAAACCCAAAATCCAATTTAATATTAAATATAAGGCTTTGAATAGAAATTATATCGGCTTATATTCAACATCAAATTCTGAAACCAACACATATCATATGGGGAATAACAATATATATCTATCTTCCAAATTACTCCAAAATATATGTATAGTCACGGAATCCAATATCGAAATCTCCCGAAGACGATTTCTATTTAAATCCATTCCAATTTATAGATCGGAAATTTATGTATATATTAAAAACCCTTTACAAATCCAATTTATTTATTTCAAAATTATTGGATTTCAAATCTAGTTAATAACTACTTCATTTTGATAAAAATATATTTTTTCTTTTCAAATATGAAAATTTTCATCCTAATTCTTTCCAAATCATTTATTATGATTTTACACAAATTATTAATATTTTAAATAATTTTATCAAGGCCCGTACAGTCAGTTTCCAATAATGACCACTGAATTGCATCCATAGCAACCTTTTTCAAATTTGATTTGGACATAATTCCAAATCCAACCATTATATTTCAAATCTCTTATATTCGTTGGAAAGAACATTTCGATACGAACCCAACGGTTCCAGTTTTAGGAGAATTCGATGGTCGGATCTTCCATAATATCAATTTGAAGTCAATGGTCGAAATTCGCGAATGGTCACGGCGCGGCGTTTTCTATTCAAGCCATTAATATATATATATATATATATATATATGTATATATATATATCGTTGAAAACGTATTTTATAAATTTGTTTTAAAAACGATTCCCACTTCCACTTCAATTTTAAATCAAAACTGAATATTCCTTATCATTATAATATTTAAATGATAATATTTTCAAAATATCAGATTTTGAAATCCTTTCCTTATCGATATTCATTATAAAAATTAATAAAATCGATATAAATATCGTTCGCGTTAAAATGGCGCAAATCTAATCAACATGGCTTCACACATTTCAATATTTTCGTTTTCATCCCAAATCGGACATCAAAATTATATTTTAATCCTTTACAGATTATTATCTTAAAATATTCGTTATTTTTGAACTGGAATCAGACCCAATCAATTACCATATAATGTTGATTATATGGATTTCATACAACACATGTACACAACAATAATGATACACAATCAACCATCATCCAGAGTGCATTATGCAACTACATAAGCATTAAATATAAATAATTAACGCTTACAACAGTCTGTCAACCAATCGATTGACATACAACTAAACAATTGGGATTAGTGTACGTCAAATATCATCCCAACACCCATGAAGGGTTTCAACCAACAAATACTGTATATTATTTGTGCAGTTGGGCGATGTGTAAAAATTATCGCCCAAATCAATATCAGTTAAATGGATGTACATAAGAAAATTGTCCAATTTGTAAATGAATATTTATTTCAGCACATGACTATTTTATATAGTTCTATTACACACTAAAAATGATATTTTTAATTATTACACATTTTATTCAACCCACAAATATTTTTAATAGTTCATTTATGCAATAAAAATGATATTTTTATTGATTACACATTTTAATCAACACATGAATATTTTTAATAGTTCATTTATGCAGTAAAAATGATATGTTTATTGATTACACATTTTATTCAACATATGAATATTTTTAATAGTTCATTTATGCAATAAAAATGATATTTTTATTGACTACACGTTTTATTCAACACATGAATATTTTTAATAGTTCATTTATGCAATAAAAATGATATTTTTATTGATTACATATTTTATTCAACACATGAATATTTTCAACCACAGAACAGTCAATTTCACAACCACAATCAATCCAAACAAACATCCATGGTTTGTACAATAAATAATGTCAGGAGCTACTAATCCCCGTTTGCAACCTAGGATATATTTAACTGTAAAATAGTTTGAGTGAGAAGGAGTTCTCACCTTTGGTTTCCACTACATCATTTTTATTGGACGGTTTGGATTTGGATTTGTTTCCAGATAGTTCAATAGCGTAGTGTTCTTCACCGTGATCCCAACGCAATCTGTTTCACGCAGTTTATATTAAAAATCATATTTTTAAACAATGCTATTTATATATTTTAAAAATCTCATTTCTAAAACAATGTTATTTCCTTTAAAAATTACATCTTTAAATCAAATATATTTATATAAAAATTCAGCTTTTAAAACTATGCTATTTATAATAAAAATCACATTTTTATTATTGTTCTATCTATATAAAAGCTACATTTTTAATATAAAGTAATATATTAAAAAAAAATCAGATTTTCAACAACATACTTATATATGTAAATTTCAAATTTTTAAAACAATAATATATACATTATTTTCAGATTTTTAATTCTATGTTATGTATACAAAAATCAGAGAATAAATCAATAATATATATATTATAATCTGAAAATAAAACTCAATGTAATTTATTCACCTTCCTCAGAAATCTCTACCGATCCCAGTTCGACGTGCCTTCAAAACTAGGTCAGAAAATTTCTTCCAAAACGTAGAGCTAGGGGACGATCGGATAACACCACGTTGTAGCGCTAGGAAAACCGCGCTAGTGCCTGAGAGCATGGCCACTTCGATCGACGAATGGCGATGAACTCTAACGGTGAACGACAATGCTTTACAAGCTCCAATCTCCTCGAATACACAACTCCAGATGACCAAACCACTATAGATCTGAAGAGGTTGGAATTCTCTACAAAATTGCTTCAGAAATTTCTTGAATCCATTGATCGGATTAAAAGTTATAGAGGAGGAACGATTTGAAGCTTTCCATCGTCGATTTTTCACCTGGAGGCGAGACTTTGAAAATGAATTAGGTTTTAAGAAAATCTGTGATTGGTTTGTATTTATATTTATTTTATTTTTAATTCATTTAAATTAAAAAATAGTTATTTTCCGTCCGAGCTTCGATTCAAACCCAACGACAGTCACCTTAGCTAAATACCCCCATTCCGGATACAATGGGATATGTTTCGTATGTCATTCGAATGTTTTGACCGGTTTTCATCAAAATTAAAATATAAATCTATATATTGAATTTTAAACGTACATTTTAACTTACTGGGGCCACATACTGACTCCAAAAATTACAAAAAAATTATTTCTAGCTATGTTTCGACGATACAGTCCAAATAGAACTAATTTCGTCTAGTTTGGAGACCGTCCGAAAAATGGCCTTTTTCCAGTCGGTCCAATTCAACTGAAATTGACAAAAACACGCTTTCCTTTGCCATGCTCACATATTAATTCCAAAAATTATGAAAATTGAAATCTAGCAATAATTTGACATTCCGGATAAAATAAAAGTGGTTTCGTCGAAAACAAAGGTCGTTTGCAAATTGGCTATTTTTTAAGAGCCATATACATAAATAAATATAAATTCCATAGCGACTATTTTAAATTTTAAACTGGACATGACTTTCAATTTATATTATGAAATTTGAATTTTTCACATTTGTTAGAAAGATATAATTAAACAGATTCAAATGTTTCTGGTTGCACTGAAATCCAATTTATTTTGAATCCTGTACATTCAATTGAAATTTAAAATCGAATTTTCAAACTACCACGCCATTTCTGGCTCGTCTGATAATTAAAATAAATTTATATGTTCTAACTTTGATTTAAATAAATTTTTAGTTGTTATTATTTAAAATAAATCATGTTAAATATTGAAAATTCATTAAAATAGCCAAAATAAAAAAATTTAATTGGTTCTAAAATTCCGGGTTGTTTCAATCTCCCCCACTTAAAATCTTTTCGTCCTCATAAAGGAATGGAGCTGAAAGTTGTTTAACTAACCAACTAAACTTTCATTCTAGCTTTCATTCTTCAACTTTTCAGTTTCTAAGAATTTTCTAATTCTTCAAAAATTTGGCTAACATCCTAAATTTTCGAAAAATTTCGCCATAACCTCGTTTGTACGGGGAGACCTTTAAAACCGCAACTTGCCTCACAGGGCCCTTACCATTCAAAAAGAAAAAGAAAAATCCTAGCAACTTGCTAATCGGCTCATAAAATCATAAAAACCCAAGAAAATAGTAAACATGTACCTATTTATCGGGCATGCAATTTTATTCCTCTTCTTAGCTTCCGTGCTACGACCTGTTCCACATATATATATGTACATGTATGCACTTTCAAACAGTTTTCAATTCAGTTCAATATTTGATTCGATTTGGCATAAATTTACCTTTCATTTACATTTGGTTTCAATGATTTTATTAGTTAAACTAATAATCAAACAACACAACCAGCAATCAATTAGTTGATTAGCTTTTCAAATATATTACTTTATACATAGTCAAAAATCCAATTTTTAATGTCTAATCACAAGCAATAAATTCTGACTATGTTTTGGTTCTCACATCAGTTAATTGGAAATATATAGATATCCCACTTTTGGCACTCGAACATAAACACTAGTAATCATCAGTATCATCTCCGGGTGATTAGAGTGTGATTCTATATCTATCCATTATATTTGAGACTTTGAATATACGTTCATGACGCGTATAGGAAAAATCTTCATATACTCGTTTGTCCATAGTAAAATAAAATAATATACTCAAATACGTATAATTAGATTAAACTTGCAAAACTAAATTTGTTTCTAATAAATAATACTCTTCAAACTCATTCTAGGATACTACTGATCCTATCTCTAACGAGTCATGTAACACCCCGTATTTTTAATATAATTAAAAATAAAATAATATATATAAAAACATGCTTATGATGGGTAAATAATGGTGATGCATAAGAAGAATTAATTAATACATGGAAGAGAAGAAAAATTAGTTCGATAACGATGTATGTAACGGAAAAGATAGTAAAATAAGGATAATTAATTTAAGAATCTGGAATTAGGTAAAATAGACATCACCATTGCGTTCCTCTCGAAATTTTACATGAAATAGAGTTCGAGTTTTCGAAAATCGGTGTAACAACCCGAAAATCTGAGCCAGTTTAAAATTTTTATTTTGGCAATTTTAGCGAATTTTCTATATTTAAAATGAATTATTTTAAATAATATCGACGAGAAATTTATTTTGAATATAATTCGAACGTATATATTTATACGCGTCGTCGTTAGAATATAAATAATTATATATAGTTATAAATAGAATTGAAAATGGCGCGGTAGTTCGATAATTCGATTTCAAACTTCAATCGGATATACTGGGTGCAAAACAATCCGGATTTTAGCGAAACCAAAAACATTAGGATCTAATTGGGAATATCTTTCCAACGAATCCGAAAAATCGAAATTTCATAGCGGGAATCAAAAGATATGTCCAGTTGAAATTCTTAATAGTCGCTATGGAATTCAGGCCCTTAAAAATGGGCATTTTGCAAACGACCTCGGATTTCGACGAAACCACTTTTGTTGGATCCGTGGTGTCAAATTATTGCTAGGTTTCAAATTTCATAATTTTTCGAATCAATATGTGAGCGTGGAAAAGGAAAACGTGTTTGACCAGTTTAAGTTGATTTTAATCGACTGGAAAATGGCCATTTTTCCAACGGTCTCAGAATTCGATGAAACTAGTTTTGTTAGGACCGTATCGTCAATACGAAGCTAGAAAATATTTTTATGGAATTTTTAGAGTTCGTATGTGACCCCGGTAAATTGAAATACTCGTTCAAATTCAATATATAGAGTTATATGTTGATTTTGACGAAAACGGATCGAAATGATTGAATCAGCCTATGTGGCATATCCCATTGTGTTCGGAATGGGGGTAATTAGCTATGGACGACAGGCGGTGGGCCTCTTTTAGAGGTCGTTTGAAAAAGTCAACTTTTTGAAATTAAATAATTAAATAAAAAAATATACCCTCCCCTCTCCTTAACTGCCCAGGCCCCCCTTCTCGTTTTCATAGTTCAGAATAAAAAAAAGGGGAGGACGGAGGCGGAAAACCGCCATCGCCATCGCGCGCTTCCAGGTGGCGCACCACCACCCAAACCCCCCTTTCTCCGATCCTCACCCCTCTGGCCTCTCTTCTCGTTCCCGAACCCCTACCTCACAGCAAAGCCCCAAACCGAGCAGTCGATGTCGCGCCCACGTCGCCCCCTCCTCCCATCGTCGACCTCCGCTCCCCGCGCCTCCCTCTTCTTCTCCGATCTCCCCTTCTCCTTCCTCTTCCCCCTCTTCTTACCCACCTCGCGCCCCCCTGAACCCACGGCAAACCCCTCCTCGACGCCGTGGCCACCTCCCCAGCTCCGACTCCAGCACGCAAGTCACCCTCCGTCGAACACCAATGACCGCCTCCGATAGAAACTGTAAGTTCATTTATTTATATTTATATTCATTTGTTCAATGTAATTATTTATATATGGATAAAAATCAGTTTTTAATAAGAACAAATCTTTGATTTTTATATAAACGAAGGTTGAATTTTTATAAGGTGAAAGATCGGATTTTTGAAAAGATAAAAAAAAATCTGATTTTTATATTATAGCAAATATAAAAATCTGATTTTTATATTTTTAAAGTATTAAAAATATAATCTTTATTATGTAGAAGATGTAAAAATACGATTTTTGTTTATGTAGAGAATGAAAAAATAAATTTTTTACATGATAGGAATATTAGAAATATCATCTTTATATGTGTAGCAAAATAAAATTGTGATTTTTATAATGATGAATTTGAAAGGGAGAAATCTTTAAATTTGAAAAGGAGAAATCTTTAAATTTGAAAAGGAGAAATCTTTAAAGTTGGAAAGGCGAGATTTTTATATATTGAATAGCGAAGTAAAAATTCGATTTTTATATATTGAATAGCAAAGTAAAAATTCGATTTTTATATATTGAATAGCAAAGTAAAAATTCGATTTTTATATATTGAATAGCAAAGTAAAAATTCGATTTTTATATATTGAATAGCGAAGTAAAAATTCGATTTTTCTGTATTGAATAGCGGAATAAAAATGCAATTTTTATCATGAGAATGGTTAAGGAAAAATAGGATTTTTAAATTGAAAGTGAACAAATAAAAATGTGATTTTTACATATGTAGTGGCTACGGGCAACGAAGATGACAAAAATGCGAGAAGATGAAGATTTCGATAAATGAAGTGTCATGAAGTTGGGATAGCTATCGGTGAGAATTTCTCAATCTTCAATTTCTTTTTCTAGTTATATATATACTAGGATGCAGACGGTGTTTAGTAGCACCCGACACCCGTCATCCACAGACCATGGATGGCTTGTTTGTTAAATTGTTTGGTTGTGTAGTTGGTTAGTTTATTTGGTTTGAATTGAATTGTTTGGTGAAATGGAATGGATTTGATTGATGTGTGAATGGCGTGGGCCTTCACTAGACCGGGGCTAAGGCTAGGCCTCGTCCCGTTTCTAGTATCGTGCCGTTATGCCGCCGAAATTTTCTAAAATAAATTAGAAAAACAAAAATATCATTTTTATTTTGTAAATGAACTGAATAAAAATTCATGTGTTAAAATAAAATATTTGATCGTTAAAAATATAATTTTTAACGTGAATGTGAATAAATAAATATTCATTTACAAACCGGACGGTTTGTTTATGTACACCTATTTGAAGGACATTGATTGGAACGATAAATTTTACACATCGCCCAACTGCACAAATAAAATCTGTGTTTGATTGTTTAAAACCCCACATGGGTATTGGGATAAAATACGGTATACACTAATCCCAATAATTAGTTGTATGTCGATAGATTGATTGACAGGCTGTTATAAGCGTTAGATATCTATATTTGATGCTTATACAGTGTAGTGCACTTTGGATGATGGTTGATTATTTATCGTTGCTATTATATACATGTGTTGTATTGAATCCATATAATTAACTTTATATGGTAATTGATTGGGCCTCATTCCAATCGGGAAAATAAAGAATATTATAAAATAAAGGTTCATGTGTTGACCGTACTCATCCGTTGAGATTAGTCATGTGTTGAACGAAATATTTTAACAATAAGATTTACATCTTTATCATATATAAAATATATTAAATAATAAAAAGAGTCACACGTGGATAGTACTCATTCGTTGAGATTAGTCGTGTGTTGACAAAAATATAGATTCACGTATTGAATAAGATAAATATTCAATTATTGAATAGAATAACGGAATTATTGAAATATATAAAGCCGTGTTGATTAGAGATGCGCCATTTTGACGCGAACGATATTTATATCGATTATATTCATTTTTATATTTGAATTGAATCGAATAGAAAACCAATTTGAATTGAATCGAATAGAAGACCAATTTGAATTGAATAGAATAGAAAACCAATTTGAGTTGAATCGAATAGAAAACCAATTTGAATTGAATCGAATAGAAAACCAATTTGAATTGAATCGAGTAGAAGACCAATTTGAATTGAATCGAATAGAAAACCAATTTGAATTGAATCGAATAGAAGACCAATTTGAATTGAATCGAATAGAAGACCAATTTGAATTGAATCGAATAGAAAACCAATTTGAATTGAATCGAATAGAAGACCAATTTGAATTGAATCGAATAGAAAACCAATTTGAATTGAATCGAATAGAAAACCAATTTGAATTGAATCGAATAGAAAACCATTTTGAATTGAATCAAATAGAAAACCAATTTGAATTGAATCGAATAGAAAGCCAATTTGAATTGAGTCGAATAGAAAACCAATTTGAACTGAATCGAATAGAAAACCAATTCGAAATTTGAATATAAAACGAATTCGAATTGAATAGAATAGAAAATGAATTGAATTTGATTTGAATAGAAAACGAATTTGATTTGATTAGAAAACGAATTGAATTTGATTTTAATAGAAAATGAATTGAATTCAAATTGAATTGAAAACGAATTGAAATAGAAGTAAAATCAATTTGAAATGAATTCAAATTGAATTGAAATTGAATTGAATTCAAACGAATTTTAAAACGAATTTGTAGGGAAAAATTCAATTTTGATTTGAATTGGAAATAGAAGTTGAAATGTTTTTGAAATGAATTTAAAACGATTTATAAAATTCGTTTTAAAAGGAAATCGACGAAATATATATTATATATATAATAAAATGGCCTGAATAGAACTCGCTGCGCTGCGGCAGTTCGCGAATTTCGACCATTAACTTCAAACGGACATTACGGGAGATCCGACCGTCGGATTCTCCTAAAACCGGAACCGTTGGGTTCGTATCGAAAAGAGATTTCTAACGAATATTAGAAATTTGAAATCTAACGGTTGGATTTGGAGATACGTCCAAATCAAATTTGGAAAAGGTCGTTGTAAGTGCAGTTCGATGGCCGTTGATGGAAATCGACTGTACGGGCCTTGATAAAATTATTAAAAATAGTAATAATTTGTGTAAAATCATAATAAATGATTTGGGAAAAATTGGGATGAAAAACTCCATATTTGAAAAGATAAAAATAGATTTTTATCGAAATGAACTAGTTTTGAACTAAAATTAAAACCCATTTATTTTTAAATAAATAAATTGGATTTGAAATGGGTTTTAAACAGAATTGATTAATAGGTTCATCGTGAAAGGTGTTTTAAATAACATTTGTTCTATAACCCGATAATAAATAGAAGGTGATTTGGGTTTGTCGTGAACTGTGTTTTAAATGACATTAGTTCTTTGACCCAGTAAAAGGAGTTTTAATGAATCTGCAATTCAATTGAAATGTGAATTGGTAATTTAAATTATCAAATTTGGCAAATGAGCGAGAATGGAGTATCACCAGTTTTGCTCCAAAGCGATAGTTAAATCTTTAGTTAGATTTGAACGTGAAATGGTAATTAATTTTACCGACAACACCGTGGTGTTAGATATGGAGTATTACCAGTTTTCTTCATGGGATGAATAGGTTGGGATTGGGAAATAAAATAAATAATTACTTCGATGTGGTTCGCTAATCTCGACTAGTTTGAAAAACCATAATTTGGTTTGAAATGTCATCCAAAGGAAGATTAAAGGATAAATTTCAAAGAATTTATCTTGGATAAAATTAATGGGAACCTTTCCTTAAAAATGTGATTTTATGAATAAAAGAATATTCTGAATTGGAATGAGGCGTATGTTGTGTTTGTGTAACATTTGTTTTTAATATACGCGGGTTGTTCGGAAAGGCCGGGTTTATACCCATTCTGAATAACCGATTCGACGATATGTCGAAGATGAAGACGGTGGTTGAAGACCGGAAATCTTCACATCGTTTGGGTGATTACTGATGATCTTGATTGGGCTGTACACCCAAGATGAGGGAATCAGTTAGTGGTCGTCCAGACGTACTTGGAGATGGATGGATATGCGAGGAAAATGCCTCCGGTTTCGTTCAGAACCAGAACGAACTTGTAAATGGATTGTGTGTCTGACATTGGATTTTATTCTGTGTTGATTGATTTCTATTAAATATATATCTGTTTGACGGCGGAGAATTTATTCTCTTGCTTAACGCCCTTCTCTGAGACGTACGAGCTTAGAGGTTATATATCGATAGATATCAATCGCATGGCATGAATTGCCTATGTGGCACGCTGAGTTGCATGGATCAAGGCTTCTGTTGAAAAGCAAAGTCTTGTGGTTGATGATCAAAGCATGGCCTATGTGGCAGCTTTGTGTATAGCATGGATTCGCGAGCCTCACACCTCGGTATGAGTCAAAAACGGGATGAGGACCCAAGGAGTGCACGACGTTTCTTTCTAGCTATGGGTGGTGTCAGTGACCTACCAGCCCTGACATTTATATACTTTTCACCTTTGTGGTTTGGATGCGAGGCGCCTCGATTATAGGTCCTATAGGGCCGGGAAACGTGTGTTCAGGAATAACTAATCCTCAAACGTAAGAGAGGACCGGTCTTGGAGGATCCCAGGGTTACCCAGAGTGTGTAGTCCTGAGGCATTTGCTAGAGTGTCTCGAAGCGGAGAGGAGCTTGCCCCTTGCCTCGACTCATGATGGAAATCCAATTTCCAATACGTGTATTGCGGTTTTAATTGTAGAACTAGTATGGCGACATGATAGATGGTACCCATGCCGTCTATGATTTATATTTATGATTGAAATTGTTTTGACACTATACACTTATTATAGTATCAAATGATTTGTTTTAAACGTATCAAGCATGTTTGGCTATTATAAGGGAAAACCCTATCCTCCGGCTTGCGTTGCATTGTGTGATGGGACCTGGGTCTTATAATAGCTTCATTTTTTAGAAAAAGCATTGCGTTGTTTATTCTATGCACTGGTATTCTTGGGAGGAAACCCGTTCCGTGTTATACGGCGTGGTCCCTTAAATTACTCTCTTTTAAAGTAAAGTTTTAAATAACAGTTTTAGTTCTCACACCAGTCACATGACTGACCTGGAGTTTATTGTTTTAACCTAAACTCTGGGTGCCCCTATTTTCCGCACAGGCAGCTAGTAGTTTTGGTTTTGCAGATTTATATTCACAGGATCCTGATTTACAGCTGGAACGATGCTCGGAAAGCTCTGTATCCGTGTATTACTTTCAGTTGTGTTTTGTATTATTTTTCGGCTGCAGTACTGTATTTAAATCTTTGATATTTATCGAATGTAATTTATTCATTTATATTCTGTATATTCTTGTATCTGATGGAATTGTTGTAATAGCAGTGAAATGTTCTTCCGTCTGCGTTCTGTTTTGTCCTGTTCTCAAAACGATCAAGGGTTTCGAACAGTCTAGATCGGTTTAACGACTGATTCAGATCGAGCGAAATTCCAGGCCATCACAATCGGAGTTTATATGACCAAGATATGGCCAAAACAAGATTCAGAAGGTTTCGGTCAGCACAGAACTGGCCAGGACGACCTGGGTGTCGACCTGGGGGCCAGGTCGACCAGGGGGTCGATCTGGGAGTCGACCTCCCCCATGGGGGTCGACTATAGTGTCGACCTCCCCCCTGCAGGTCGACCTGGTCGGCCTGTTTCGGGCCAGAACCCATTTTTGAGGCCCAGGATGAGTTTTGATGGTCCGGATGGGTTTTAGGGTTAATCCGATGGCTGAAATGAATTGCTACACCTATAAAATAACACCTAGACCTAGCCTAACTCACACAAATTCATATGACACCAAAATGCTGCTAAAATCTCTCTTGAGCCATGGCCGCCGTCTCCAAATTAAAGCTTAAGCGTCCAAACTCAAATCAAATCAAAGATCAATGCTTCTACAACAAATTCAAGGGGATAGATCAATGACACTCAACTTTCTAAGACAAATTCACTTCTTAATTCATTAGCCGTTCTCTGTAAGTGCTAGTTATTTTCAGATCTAAATATTTAATTTTAATATGGGCATGAAATAAAGTGGAATTGGATCTAAGTATGTTTATCGATTCAGATCTATTCCTGTTGCTTTTTTAATCTTTAGTTTTGAGACTTGTCTACCTTTATTCTCATGACAAGTTTGTGATTTATTCAGCAGTTTCCTTGATTCGTAATGATGTTATCATCAAGTTGTAATCTTTATGCCTATTATGATGTTGTTTTCTCTCTGATCTATTTATTATGCAAATTTCTACCTTCCCCTATTTATTTTCTTTTGATGAACCTTGGTCAACTTCGGACCTTGGCCTAAAATCGCGATTCACATACGAGATGTATACGGGGGAATAATGGGATTATTGCCTATAAGAATATGATTAGTAATTGGCAACATGAAATTGGATGTTATCATTTTATTTGCAAGTTTGGGGTAGATCTGTAAATTTTGGTATAATCCTGTTATGATAAAATTTGCATAAATATTATATACATGGAATTCGACACCAATTGGATCTATGTAAGTAACATGAAATTTGGTATATATAACATGTATGTAATTTGGCATGTAAAATAAAATTATGAGTTTTGGAGCCTATGTAAATTAAATCAAAAGATTGGGCTTATGTTAATTAGGTATGTGTAGACATGGAATTTTGAGCATGAAAGCGATTGTAAACTTTATAATTGGCATAAACATATATTATGAACTTGGGCAACTAGCATGTATTGAAATAAAAAGATTATAGTTTGGGATAACTACATCATGAATCATCGGATTTGGGTTTATTGGGTATGAAACTTGATACATGTAATTTTGGCTAGATCTTGACATATGTAAAAAGGCATGAAACTTGGTATATATGTAAACTGACTAGAATTGGGTACATATATTAGTTGGCATGTAATAGCCTTAAAAGAGGGATAAATATAAATTGATATAAGTTGCCTTTAATGGCATAAGACAAATTTTGGTAAAATTGATATGATTTTGCATACCATTAATTGATGGACATAATTGAGTCAATTATGGACGTCATTAAATTAGGAATTAATTGATAATATTAATAGGGAAGTAAATTCAAATTGGGGTAAAAGATTATAAGTGATAATCAATGCTTAGGACACGAGGTTGGACACATTTGTGACGTAAACCTGCCCGGAACCGCCCGGCAAATCCAGTAGTCCCAAATGGTAGCCCAATGTGAGAGGTCCTAGGCCCAAATTAAAAGCGTAACAGTTGTAAAGACACTAGGTTAGACTCTTTTATGGTGTAAGACTGCCCGGACCCGCCTGGCAAATCTAGCTACCATAAATGTCAGTCTAATGTGAGAGGTCTTTATAAGGTTACGGCCTTAATGAATTAAGAAATACTTAACCAGATAAACATGTGGTGGGACATGGGGGTTAAGTGGGTGACATGTGGAAATACGAATAGTAATACTTAACCAACGTAACATGGTAATTAGACCAGTGGGTAGGGTTAAGTAAATAAGAACACTTAACCAATATGATATAAATGGGTGGGTTAAGTAATATGATTTGGTTAATCCAGACACTTAACCAATTTAATAAGTTGACTACGGGAGTGGGTAAGGTTAAGAAAATGTTTAACCATTATAACATGATTAAACTGGACAAGAGAGTGAGGTTAAGTTAATGATAACACTTAACTAATACAATGGGTTAATTAGACAAGTGGTTGCGGTTAAGTAGTAACACTCAACCAACATAACAGGACAAGCGGGTGGGTTAAGTTAACTTGAATAAGTTGATAACACTTAACCATTATAATATGACTAGTGGATGGGGTTAAGTTAACATGCACTTAACCAATCTTATGTGATGCGTAGTAGGATTAAGTAACACATGGGGTTAAGTTAACAAGAAAATTCTTAACCAATGTAACCAGATAGACGAACGGGGTTAAGTTAATAAACCACACTTAACCAATCTCACATAATAAGCGAGAAAGGTTAAGTTAACTAAGATAAACTCTTAACCATGGTAACATAACGAGTAGAAGGGTTAAGTACATATCGGGTTGGTGGGTAATATTAGTAAATATAGGCCCACATAAACATAACCATTAAATACACATGCTTGAATCGGTAGCGAGGTTAAGTACACATCAGGGTTGGTGGGTAATATCAGAGAGTATAGGCCCACACACTTAACCATTAGAAAAACCTAGTAACGGGGACCCATTTCAGCAGTAACCCACATTAGGTATCAACGGAACCCTGAGCTAGGCAGGGTGGGGGCACGATTACTGGGCTGATTATAAGAGGTCAAATTAGCGGCGGTTGGTGCAGCAGTGCAGGTTCTAACGGAGTGCGAGCGTGCACACACTTCGGCGCAGAAAATTTAGCCACTGGGCATCAGTAGGTATAAAGTTGTGCATCTTGATTGTGTCAGGGTTGCCACCATGGGACTTGATACACCCCATGGTGGGACTAGCACAGGTATCTACAAGTAGGGGGCCGCGTGACACAAACGAGACCTAGGTCAAGTAGGGAGCCGATCGATAAGGTAGTAAGGGTGCATCGAATATATACATGGCCATTGGGGTGATCGAGGTGGAATCCTCAAAATCGATGTACACCTGAAGGCTACCATAATTGCGGGGATTGGGATCACGTTGTAATTATTATATAACACGGGCTACTAGTTTGGACATTAGTAGGGGGTATGGATCCTTGTTGCACAGGACACTAGTTGGGATACTAGTAGGAGTACAGATCATTCCATGTAAGACACTTATGAGGATGCTAGTTAGGTGGTGTAGAGCAAATAGATATCGTTTTAATCATAAAGCTTAGAAACCTTGCGATGTTACTCTTGATAGAAACCATGCGGTGGGATACTTGATAGGAATTATGGGATGTTATACTTGTTTCATCGTGCCCGAAGTTTATCTTGTTACCTTAGTTTATCTTGTTATCATAGTTTATCTTGTTATCATAGTTTATCTTGTTATCTTAGTTTATCTTGCCTACCTTGTCATCATGCTTATGTTTACTTTCAGTTTATTCATGCCATGTTATCTTTACTCATTTTTATGCTGAAAGTCACTAGGACTTACTCAGTCTTTATGACTGACCCGTTTTGTTTCGCCTCTTTTTCTTCCGTTCCCCCCCCCCCCCCAGGTTCACAGGGTGGGAATACAACTTAGTTCGGATCTTACCAAGCTCCAAAGCTCTTTCATGTATGGCTTGGATTTCTCTTGGCTATGGCTTGCTTTGCTTTATTGGGGAATACTACAGTTTGTTTTTATGCTTCTTTGTTTTTGAGCAAGACAGATATTTTAACTATGAAATTGGGTATTGAAAGTTGATGGGCTTTTCTTGTAAACATTTATATTTAATAAATGATTTGAAGTACTTCCACTTTATTTTCCGCTGTTTTATATATGTATGTCTTGTAATATTTCTGTTCCAGTACCCATGATACTCCATTGAAGTTAAGGCATTCCCTTTGTGAGTGACCTTAACAGATGTGGGGTGTTACATTTGGTATCAGAGCAGAAGGTTACCAGACTAGCAAATGTTTTCAAGAACCTTCTGAAACTAGTTTTCAAAACGTTTACAAAGAAGCAAATTTTCAAGAAAACTTTGTTTTAGTTAATAGGCATATTCCCCAAAGCCATATGCACTATCTTTTGATTCTCTCTTGAAATCTCTTCTCTCTCTTTTCACCATAGTTTAGTAGGCATCCGACACATGTCGGAGGGCAAAGGAGTGCCCAACCTCCGTCTGTAGCCGTGGTAGTTCCATCTGCGTCTAATCTTATTTCAAGTTGGGTAGAGTGCCGTGCGTTGGAGGTAGCTTCGAAAGACTTGTCAACAAACTATACAAGGACAGTAAGAACAAGAAGCTAGTTGTTATAGCTTAATCCACGAAGGAGGAAAAAGGTGAGAGGAAAGAGGCCAAGTTGAAAGAATAGTAAAACCCATGACAAGAGAGAGTATCTTTAGTGAGAAGGGACATGTAGTTAAGTATTATAGGACAAGGGCAAGGGACAAGATCGTCGAGAGGGCAATTGTATGCTCTCACTACTAGCGTACCTAAGAGAGGTGGTAACATTTCTGTTAAAGGTTTAGCTTTTCTTTTATATCATCCCACTAGAACTCTGTTTTTGTACATCACATCCTTTTTATTCTGCTTCGATAGTTGAGTCTCTGCACCTTAATACTAGCATATTAGAAGATCCCATTTTCGTCTCAAATCCTGTTGGGGAATCGGCTCATTTATTCATGACTTGTTTGGATTTGAGAATGTCTATGCTAGGTGTTGAGTTTAGAAGTAATGTTTATGTTTTGGGCTATGGGTTGATTCTAGCGATGGAGTGGTTATCCAGTAAAGGGTAACATTTTCGGTTCTGAAAAGAGGGTAGTTAGACTCTTGACTTTCCTGGGTAATACCCTCGAAGTCTAGTGTAGCCCTTAGAGTTTTACCATGCTTAGTTACCTAGAATCTCTTGATACATTTATTGATCCGCTCGAGTAGTGTTCGCCACTAAGGCGGATGGTTAATAAGAAATGGGTTAACATCTGTTTATTTCCACCTGTTTATTTTATTCGTAGAAAGTTGCCATGTGTTACATTTGGCAACATGGTTGACATCTGTTTATTTCCAAGAGATAGTTCTTCTTTGTGGAATACCTGATAGTAAGTGAACGAGATCCAAGATTCACTAATGAATTTTGGAGAGCTTGCATGAAACCATGAGTACGCAGTTATGTTTGAGCCGAGTATACTAGAAGGAGAATAAGTGAAAGTGGAACGAGAGGCAACAGTGAAATGGGTTCCAACTCATATTTTGGAAACAAGAATTAAGATGCTACGAAATTGTGAAGTTAAAGACGGTCAAAGAACAATGGAGTTAAGCTCAAGGAAATGCGACTTAGAAGATTGAAGACTAGATTCGCGCATCATATCTCTTTTTAAGAGTATATCCTTGATTCCTCTTTTCCTGTAGAGCTTACTCACTTGCTATCTTTTGTGTATATCCTCTCGGTCCTATCCTCAATCCGATTTCTGTTGCAAACCCCATAGGGAGTATGACATCTGTTAGTAACACATGTTGGGGCTTGAGGGTGTTCGTTGGGTTGACTAAACTTTTTGGGTTAGTTTTAAGAAGGGATTTCTTGTGACCTAATAGGAGTCTGTCATGCTTAGTTTCCTAGAAACATATATATATTGGTTAGGTTGAGTAATTATTTGGGTGTCAGTCTGATGTTGATTTCGGTCTTCGGGGCTGATGCTTAGGGAGTTCTTCTCCTAATCAGAATATATGTGGCGTAGACTTCCAGTTTTGACATTGTCTAATGGGCACAAAATTTTTACTTGCTTCTGTCATTCGACTTTATCTTTAGATAGGAACATTTGGGTGTAAACATGTGTTTGAGACATGTTATGATTGATGGTTGCAAGTGGTTGCTAGTGGTTGCTCGTGGACGCATTTACACACATTAGGCACTAGATCGGCTCAGTCACCTTTCATATTGCATATGCATGAGTGTTTACACTTGTTTGTGGATGAAATTGAATGTGTTATCATGTGAATGTTGCATATGGATGGATGTTTGTGCACACATATAGTGTTTATGTGACTAGGACTATTTGCATACATGTTGGACTCATGACACTAAACATATTTTGCATCTAGAAGATCAATCAGGCCTGATCATTTGCACTAGACAAGGAACATATACACACACCTTGCATATGTTCATACAGCATTAGAAATCTCTTAAGGACAATGAATTCCTGTGATTGATGATTGAGTAGATGGATGATGGATGGTAGGACACATTCTTCTTAACTTGAAGATTTCGGGGACGAAATCCTTTAAGGAGGGGAGAATGTAACACCCCGTATTTTTAATATAATTAAAAATAAAATAAAATATATAAAAACATGCTTATGATGGGTAAATAATGGTGATGCATAAGAAGAATTAATTAATACATGGAAGAGAAGAAAAATTAATTCATAACGATGTATGTAACGAAAAAGATAGTAAAATAAGGATAATTAATTTAAGAATCAGGAATTAGGTAAAATAGACATCACCATTGCGTTCCTCTCGAAATTTTACATGAAATAGAGTCCGATTTTTCGAAAATCGGAGTCCGTATGACCAAGATATGGCCAAAACAAGATTCAGAAGGTTTCGGTCAGCACAGAACTGGCCAGGTCGACCTGGGTGTCGACCTGGGGTCCAGGTCGACCAGGGGGTCGACCTGGGAGTCGACCTGCCCCATGGGGGTCGACTATAGTGTCGACCTCCCCCCCTGCAGGTCGACATGGTTGGCCTGTTTCGGGCCAGAACCCATTTTTGAGGCCCGGGACGAGTTTTGATGGTCCGGATGGGTTTTAGGGTTAATCCGATGGCTGAAATGAATTGCTACACCTATAAAATAACACCTAGACCTAGCCTAACTCACACAAATTCATATGACACCAAAATGCTGCTAAAATCTCTCTTGAGCCATGGCCGCCGTCTCCAAATTAAAGCTTAAGCGTCCAAACTCAAATCAAATCAAAGATCAATGCTTCTACAACAAATTCAAGGGGATAGATCAATGACACTGCAACTTTCTAAGACAAATTCACTTCTTAATTCATTAGCCATTCTCTGTAAGTGCTAGTTATTTTCAGATCTAAATATTAAATTTTAATATTGGCATGAAATAAAGTGAAAATGAATCTAAGTATGTTTATCGATTCAGATCTATTCCTGTTGCTTTTTGAATCTTTAGTTTTGAGACTTGTCTACCTTTAATCTCATGACAAGTTTGTGATTTATTCAGCAGTTTCCTTGGTTCGTAATGATGTTATCATCAAGTTGTAATATTTATGCCTATCATGATGTTGTTTTCTCTCTGATCTATTTATTATGCAAATTTCTACCTTCCCCTATTTATTTTCTTTTGATGAACCTTGGTCAACTTCGGACCTTGGCCTAAAATCGCGATTCGCATACGAGATGTATACGGGGGAATAATGGGATTATTGCCTATAAGAATATGATTAATAATTGGCAACATGAAATTGGATGTTATCATTTTATTTGCAAGTTTGGGGTAGATCTGTAAATTTTGGTATAATCCTGTTATGATAAAATTTGCATAAATATTATATACCTTGAATTCGACACCAATTGGATCTATGTAATGTAACATGAAATTTGGTATATATAACATGTATGTAATTTGGCATGTAAAATAAAATTATGAGTTTTGGAGCCTATGTAAATTAAATCAAAAGATTGGGCTTATGTTAATTAGGCATGTGTAGACTTGGAAATTTGAGCATGAAAGCGATTGTAAACTTTATAATTGGCATAAACATGTATTATGAACTTGGGCAACTGGCATGTATTGAAATAAAAAGATTATAGTTTGGGATAACTACATCATGAATCATCAGATTTGGGTTTATTGGGTATGAAACTTGATACATGTAATTTTGGCTAGATCTTGACATATGTAAAAAGGCATGAAACTTGGTATATATGTAAACTGACTAGAATTGGGTACATATATTACTTGGCATGTAATAGCCTTAAAAGAGGGATAAATATAAATTGACATAAGTTGCCTTAAATGGCATAAGATAAATTTTGGTAAAATTGATATGATTTTGCATACCATTAATTGATGGACATAATTGAGTCAATTATGGACGTCGTTAAATTAGGAATTAATTGATAATTTGAATAGGGAAATAAATTCAAATTGGGGTAAAAAATTATAAGTGATAATCAATGCTTAGGACACGAGATTGGACACATTTGTGATGTAAACCTGCCCGGAACCGCCCGGCAAATCCAGTAGACACAAATGGTAGCCCAATGTGAGAGGTCCTAGGCCCAAATTAAAAGCGTAACAGTTGTAAAGAAACGAGGTTAGACTCTTTTATGGTGTAAGACTGCCCGGACCCGCCCGGCAAATCCAACTGCCGTAAATGTCAGTCTAATGTGAGAGGTCTTTATAAGGTTACAGCCTTAATGAATTAAGAAATACTTAACCAGATAAACATGTGGTGGGACATGAGGGTTAAGTGGGTGACATGTGGAAATACGAATAGTAATACTTAACCAACGTAACATGGTAATTAGACCAGTGGGTAGGGTTAAGTAAATAAGAACACTTAACCAATATGATATAAATGGGTGGGTTAAGTAATATGATTAGGTTAATCTGGACACTTAACCAATTTAATAAGTTGACTACGGGAGTGGGTAAGGTTAAGCAAATGTTTAACCATTATAACATGATTAAACTGGACTAGAGAGTGAGGTTAAGTTAATGAGAACACTTAACTAATATAATGGGTTAATTAGACAAGTGGTTGCGGTTAAGTAGTAACACTCAACCAACATAACAGGACAAGCGGGTGGGTTAAGGTAACTTGAATAAGTTGATAACACTTAACCATTATAATATGACTAGTGGATGGGGTTAAGTTAACATGCACTTAACCATTCTGATGTGATACGTAGTAGGGTTAAGTAACACATGGGGTTAAGTTAACAAGAAAATTCTTAACCAATGTAACCAGATAGACGAACGGGGTTAAGTTAATAAACCACACTTAACCAATCAAACATAATAAGTGAGAAATGTTAAGTAACTAAGATAAACTCTTAACTATGGTAACATAACGAGTAGATGGGTTAAGTACATATCGGGTTGGTGGGTAATATCAGTAAATATAGGCCCACATACACATAACCATTAAATAGACATGCTTGAATCAGTAGCGGGGTTAAGTACACATATGGGTTGGTGGGAAATATCAGAGAGTATAGGCCCACAGACTTAACCATTAGAAAAACCCAGTAACGGGGACCCATTTCAGCAGTAACCCACATTAGGTATCAACGGAACCCTGAGCTAGGCAGGGTGGGGCACGATTACTGGGCTGATTATAAGAGGTCAAATTAGAGGCGGTTGGTGCAACAGTGCAGGTTCTAACAGAGTGCGGGCGTGCACACACTTCGGCGCAGAAAATTTAGCCACTGGGCATCAGTAGGTATAAAGCTGTGCTTCTTGATTGTGTCAGGTTTGCCACCATGGGACTTAATACACCCCATGGTGGGACCAACACAGGTATCTACAAGTAGGGGGCCGCGTGACACAAACGAGAACTAGGTCAAGTAGGGAGCCGATCGATAAGGTAGTAAGGGTGCATCGAATATATACATGGCCATTGGGGTGATCGAGGTGGAATCCTCAAAATCGATGTACACCTGAAGGCTACCATAATTGCGGGGATTGGGATCACGTTGTAATTATTATATAACACGGGCTACTAGTTCGGACACTAGTAGGGGGTACGGATCCTTGTTGCATAGGACACTAGTTGGGATACTAGTAGGAGTATAGATCATTCCATGTAAGACACTTATGAGGATGCTAGTTAGGTGGTGCAGAGCAAATAGATTTCGTTTTAATCGTTAAGCTTAGAAACCAGTGATGTTACTCTTGATAGAAACCATGCGGTGGGATACTTGATAGGAATTATGGGATGTTATACTTGTTTCATCGTGCCCGAAGTTTATCTTGTTAACTTAGTTTATCTTGTTATCATAGTTTATCTTGTTATCTTAGTTTATCTTGCCTACCTTGTCATCATGCTTATGTTTACTTTCAGTTTATTCATGCCATGTTATCTTTACTCATTTTTATGCTGAAAGTCACTAGGACTTACTCGGTCTTTATGACTGACCCGTTTTGTTTCGCCTCTTTTTCTTCCGTTCCCCCCCAGGTTCACAGGGTGGGAATACAGCTTAGTTCGGATCTTACCAAGCTCCAAGGCTCTTTCATGTATGGCTTGGATTTCTCTTGGCTATGGCTTGCTTTGCTTTATTGGGGAATACTGCAGTTTGTTTTTATGCTTCTTTGTTTTTGAGCAAGACAGACATTTTAACTATGAAATTGGGTATTGAAAGTTGATGGGCTTTTCTTGTAAACATTTATATTTAATAAATGATTTGAAGTACTTCCACTTTATTTTCCGCTGTTTTATATATGTCTGTCTTGTAATATTTCTGTTCCAGTACCCATAATACTCCATTGAAGTTAAGGCATTCCCTTTGTGAGTGACCTTAACAGATGTGGGGTGTTACAAGTCATTCTTATTGGATATTACTAATCCAATCTCCGATGAATTCTTTATTTCTAGTGTGCCTTGTTCTCGAGCTCTATAAACCAAAGCTCTGATAACACGCCTGAAACGACCCAAACTTGCCCTTACGGGAAAGCACGGATTGAGTTGAGAACACGACAAATCAGAACATAAACAATTGAACATTTCATTACTTATTACAACAATTATATCAGAGTACAAGAATATAACAGAGCATAAGTAAATAATATACATCAAAAAAATATTAGAGATTTAAATTACAAAGCAGCGGAATAATAATACATAACACAACTGAAAGAGATACGCGGGTATAAAGCTTTCCGAATATAGCTCCAGCTGTAAATCCAGGATCTCAGGAAAAGAAATAATATGCAAAACCAAGACTGCTAGCTTCCCGTGAGGAAAATATGGGCACCTAGAGTTTAGGTTAAAACAATAAACTCCCGATCAGTCATGCGAGTGGTGTGAGAACTAAAACAGTTATTTAAAACTTTACTTTATAAATAAAGTAAATCAAGGGACCATGCCGTATAACATGGAACGGGTTTTCTCTCATGAATATCTATGCATAAAACAATTTATAGACAATGCAATGCTTTTTGAAAAATGAAGCTATTATAAGACTCTGGTCTCATCACACAATGAAACGCAAGCCGGAGGAAGGAGTTTTCCCTTATAATAGCCAAACATGCTTGGTACATTTAAAACAAATCATTTTGATATTAGTATAAGTGTATAGTGCCAAAATCACTTCAAATATAAATGTATCAATCATAGATAACATAGTATCTCATGCTACTATGTTGCCATACTAGTTCTGCAATTAAAACCGAAATGTCGCATATTGGAAATTGGATTTCCGTCATGAGTCAAGTAAAGGGATATACTCCATACTGATTCGAGACACTCAAGCAAATGCCTCAAGATCCCCCGCAATGAACCCTTGGATACTGCAGTGTCAGTCCATCCTTACGTTTGTGGATTGGTTATTCCTGAACACACGTTTCTTGGTCCTATCAGACCTATCCAGCGGCCCCGTGGTGACCAATATATCTGAGGTGGCTCGCTATCCATCATCCACATAGGTAAAAATATAAATGTCTGGGCTCCATACCATGACACCACCCATATCTAGAAAGAAAAGTCGTGCACTCACTGCGTTCCCTTATCCCGTTTTTGACTCATACCGAGGTGTGAGGCTCACGAATAAACGCTATAGAGAAATCTATGCTATTTAAAGCTGTGCTTTGATCATCAACCACAAGACTTTGCTTTTCAATAGAAGCCTTAATCATTTGCATCTCAGCATGACACATAGGAAATTCATGCCATGCAACTGATATCCATCAATATATAACCTCTAAGCTCATACGTATCAGAGAAAGGCGTTAAGCAAGAGAATAAATTCTCCGCCGCTAAACAGATATATATTTAATAGAAATCAATCAACACAGAATGAAATCCAATGTCAGACACACATCCATTTACAAGTTCGTTCTAGGTCTAAACGAAACCGGAGGCACCTTACTCTTCATCCCATATGTCCAATATAGGAGAGAGGCCCTTACATATCCGGTTGATCGCCAAGTACGTCTGGATGATCACCACTTATTACCTTGTCTTGGGTATACAGCCTAATCAAGACATCAATCATCATCAAAACGATGTGAAGAACTCCGGTCTTCAACCACCGTCTTCATCGGCGACATATCGTCGAATCTATTATTCAGAATGAGTATAAACCCGACCATTCCGAATAATTCACTTATCTTATAATCAAGTTCTATATAAACACAACATATGCCTCATTCCAATTCTGAATATTCTTTTATTCAAATATTCATATCCTTTGGGAAAGGTTCCAATTAATTTTATCAAAAATAAATTCTTTTAAATTTATACTTTAATCTTCCTTTGGATATCAATTCTAAATCAAATTAAGGTTCATCAACTAGTCGGGATTATCGAGCCTTGCCGAAGTAATCATTTATTTACTAATCCCAATCCCAATCTATTCATGCCATGGAGCAAAACTGGTAATACTCCATATCTAACACCATGGTGTTATCGGTAAATTTAATTACCACTTCATGTTCAAATCTAATTAAAGATTTAACTATCGCTTGGAGCAAAACTGGTGATACACCATTCTCGATCGTTTCCCAAATTTGATAATTTAAATTATCATAATCACATTTCAATCTAATTAAAGATTCATTAAAACTCCACCTAGTTTTAATCTTCCCAAAAATCATTATTAATGCTTATTTAACTTTAGGAAATCAAACATGCCGCATCGACAATATACAACGTACCATTGATTTCTGTCGATACATAACCTCTAAGATCGTATGTCTCAGAGAAGGGTGTTAAGCAAGAGAATAAATTCTCCGCCACCAAACAGATATATATTTAGCGGAGTTCAACATTACGGTTTGAAATATAATGTTAGACATGTAATCCTGTCTTTAACTGGACTAAAGAACTAATGTTGTTTAAAACACAGTTCACGATAAACCCAAAATCACATTCCATTGACCATGGAATCTTCACGGAAAATAGACCAATATATAATCGATATCAATTTGCATATCCGACTAACAAAGCCTTTTAAATTCCATATATATTAACAGTCTTCCTCCATAGAAGCTCACTTCGATTATTACCAAATCAAATTCCATTCAATTCCAATTTAATATATTAAATTGGAATTCTTTACTTTGGAAAATTTCCATTAAATCTTTCTAAAAGATTTATGTATTCCAAATCACATTTCACTGTTAGTCGGGTTAAAGAGCGAATGTCATTAAAAAAACAGTTCACAATAAACCCAATTCACATTCCATTTTATTCCAATTACTAAATATAACTGGAAACTCTAATAATCTTAATTAAAAGATTTATTCTTTTCACACAGGGTTTAAGAACAGTGTTACTGAAGACACCATTCACGACAAACCCAAAATCCAATTTAATGTTAAATATAAGGCTCTGAATAGAAATTATATCAGCTTATATTCAACATCAAATTCTGAAACCAACACATATCGTATGGGGAATAGCGTTATATATCTATCTTCCAAGTTCCTCCACAATATCCGTATAGTCATGGAATCCAATATCGAAATCTCTCGAAGACGATTTCTATTAAAATCCATTCCAATTTATAGTTTGGAAATTTCTGTTTGTATTAAAAACCCTTTACAAATACAATTTACTTATTTAAAAATTATTGGATTTCAAATCTAGTTAATTACTAGTTCATTTTTTATAAAAATATATTTTTATCTTTTCAAATATGGAATTATTCATCCTAATTCTTTTCAAATAATTTATTATGATTTTACACAAATTATTAATACTTTTAATAATTTTATCAAGTCCCATACGGTCGGTTTCCAATAACGGCCACTGAACTGCATCCATAGCGACCTTTTCCAAATTTGATTTGGACATAATTCCAAATACAACTGTTAGATTTTAAATCTCTTATATTCTTTGGAAAGCTCTTTTCAATATGAACCTAATGGTTCCAGTTTTAGGAGAATCCGACAGTCGGATCTCCCGTAGTGTCAATTCGAAGTCAACGGTCGAAATTCGCGAACGGTCGCGGCGCAACGCGTTCTATTCAAGCCATATATATGTATACACATTTCGTCCAAAACATATTTTACAAATTCGTTTTAAGAACGATTCCCATTTTCACTTCAATTTTAAATCAAAATTGAATATTCCTTATCATTATAATATTTAAACGATAATATTTCCAAAATATCAGATTTTGAAATCCTTTCCTTTTCAATATTCATTTTCAAAATGAGTAAAATTGATATAAATATTATTCGTTTTAAAATGGTGCAAATCTATTCAACACGGCTTCACACATTTCAATATTTTTGTGTCCATCCCAAATCGGACATCAAAATCATATTTTAATCCTTTACAGAATATTATCTTAAAATATTCGTTATTTTTGAACCGGAATCAGACCCAATCAATTACGATATAATGTTGAGTATATGGATTTCATACAACACATGTACACAACAATAATTATACACAATCAGCCATCATCCAGAGTGCATTACACAACTGCATAAGCATTAAATATAGATAATTAACGCTTACAACAGTCTGTCAACCAATCGATAAACATACAACTAAATAAATGGGATTAGTGTACGTCAAATTTCATCCTAACACCCGTGTGGGGTTTCAACCAACAAATACTGTATATTATTTGTGCAGTTGGGCGATGTGTTAAATTTATCGTCCCAATCAATGTTAGTTAAATGAGTGTACATAAAAAAATCATCCGATTTGTAAATGAATATTTATCTCAGCACATGACTATTTTATATAGTTCTATTACATACTAAAAATGCTATTTTTAATGATTACATATTTTATTCAACACATGAATATTTTTAATAGTTCATTTATGCAATAAAAATGATATTTTTATTGATTACACATTTTATTCCACGCATGAATATTTTTAATAGTTCATTTATGCAATAAAAATGATATTTTTATTGATTACACATTTTATTCAACACATGAATATTTTTAATAGTTCATTTATGCAATAAAAATGATCTTTTTATTAATTACACATTTCATTCAACACATGCACATTTTTAATAGTTCATTTATGTAATAAAAATGATATTTTTGTTGATTACACATTTTATTCAACACTTGAACATTTTCAACCATAGTACAGTCAATTTCATAACCACAATCAATCCAAACAAACATCCATGGTTTGTGCAATAAATAGTGTCAGGAGCTACCAAGCCCCATCCGCAACCTAGGATATATTTAATTGTAAAATAGTTTGAGTGAGAAGGAGTTCTCACCTATGGTTTCCACTCCGTCATTCTTTATTGGACGGTTTGGATTTGGATTTGTTTCCAGATAGTTCCACTATGTAGTGTTCTTCACCGTGATCCCAACGCAATCTGTTTCACGTGGTTTATATTAAAAATCTCACTTTTAAACAACGCTATTTATATATTTTAAAAATCCCATTTTTAAAATGTTATTATTTCTTTTAAAAATTGCATCTTTAAATAAAATATATTTATATAAAAATTCATCTTTTAAAACTATGCTATTTATAATAAAAATCACATTTTTAATATAAAGTAATATATAAAAAACAATCGTATTTTTAACAAAATACTAATATATGTAAATTTCAAAATTTTAAAACAATAATATATACATTATTTTCAGATTATTAATTCTATGTTATGTGTACAAAAATCAGAGAATAAATCAATGATATATATATATTATAATCTGAAAATAAAATTCAATGTAATTTATTCACCTTCCTCAGAAATCTTGACTGGCCCCAGTTCGACGTGCCTTTGAAACTAGGTCATCAAATTTCTTCCAAACCGTAGAGCTAGGACGAGTAGATAGCACCACGTTGTAGCGCTAGGAAAACTGCCCCTAGAAGCATGACCACTTCGATCGACGGACGACAACGAACTCTAACGGTGAACGGCGGCACTTTACGAGCTTGAATCTCCTCGAATACACAACTCCAGATGACCAAACCACTATAGATTTGAAGAGGGTGGAATTCTCTACAAAATTGCTTCAGAAATTTCTTGAATACATTGAGTAGATAGAAAGTTATGGACGAGGAAAGATTTAAAGCTTTCCGTCGTCGATTTTTCATCTGGAGGCGTGACTTTGAAAATGAATTAGGTTTTAAGAAAATCTATGATTGGTTTATATTTATATTATTTTTAATTCATTTAAATTCAAAAATAGTTATTTTCCATCCAAACTTCGATTCAAACACAACGACTGTCGCCCCTAGCTAAATACCCCCATTCTGGACACAATCGGATATCTTTCGTAAGCCCATTCGACTGTTTCGGTCAGCTTTCATCAAAATTAAATATAAATCTATATATTGAATTTTAAACGTACATTTTAACTTACCAGGGCCACATACTGACTCAAAAAATTTTAGAAAAATAATTTCTAGCTATGTTTTGACGATACGGTCCTAATAAAACTAATTTTGTCTAATTTGGAGACCGTTTGAAAAATGGCCTTTTTCCAGTCGATCCAATTCAATTGAATTGACAAAACGCGTTTTCTTTTGCCACACCCACATATTGATTCCAAAAATTATGAAATTGAAATCTAGCAATAATTTGACATTCTAGATCCAACAAAAGTGGTTTTGTCGAAAATGGAGGTCATTTGCAAAATGGCTATTTTTAAGGGCCATATATATTTAAAAAATATATAAATATATATAAATTCCATAGCGACTATTTTAAATTTTAAACTGGACATAACTTTCAATTTATATTATAAAATCTGAATTTTTCACATTTGTTAGAAAAATATAATTAAACAGATTCAAATGTTTCTGGTTTTACTGTAATCCGATTTATTTTGAATCCTGTACATTCAATTGAAATTTAAAATCGAATTTTCAAACTACCACGCCATTTCAGGCTCTTTTTATAATTAAAATAAATTTATACGTTCTAACTTCGATTTAAATAAATTTTCAGTCGTTATTATTTAAAATAAAACATTTTAAATATTCAAAATTCATTAAAATAGCCAAAATAAAATTTTTAAATTGGTTCTGAAATTCCGGGTTGTTACAGTTTTACTTGGTTATTGTAAATATGCCCTTTTTATTCTTTTTAAAATAAAGTCATTATTTGTAATCAGCAAGAAATATGTACAAATCAAATAGGAAAGGATATGTAAATTCACATATATTTGTACGTAGTTTATAACAACCATTCCAAAAATATACGCATTTCAAATTTCTTGTGGTTTGAAATGTGCTTATTCCTCTTTCAACTATTTTGAACAAATATTTACAATAACCACAGTTATTAACCTTTTTTATAAGATTTTGAATCTTAAAAAAAATACTAAGCATAAAATGTTTTGTCTTGGTCGTTAGTTTAGACCAAAACATTAATAGTAAATAATAATAGAATAAAACATAGTAATTACATTAATTGCGCTTGAATATATAAATATATAAATCTTATTCGTCCAAATCAATGTAATCAACGTAAATATATTATATTATAATAAATGTTTGTTGACATTGTTGTGTGTTTGAATAGTTTCTGTTTATATGGAAATGTATATGGAAATATAGTCCATAATAAATGGAAACAAATATTATGACTGTTATAACAATAAATGGACTTGATTCTCTATAAATAAGATCATAAACAAAGTAATGAATATAGCAATCATCTTTGATTGGAAAAACAAATTGAATAGGATAAACATGCCTAAATGGTTACAATTTAAATGGTATTCAGGAATAAGGACTGTAACTACAACTAGAAAATAAACAAGTAGTAACATATACGTATATATATATATATATATATATATATATATATTCACATGAGAATTAAACGGAACTAAATTTGTAGTAATATCTAGGGGTTACAAAAGTTAGATTATAATTCAGAAAAGGATTGATATAAATAGGTTAACTGATGCCTAGGAAAATATGATCAGTAGGGTAACTATTAGCAGGTAACCTAATTGATAACATCAAGAAGAATAGAAGGGGAATAATAGGGATTGTGAAACACCCCACCTCCGTTAGGGTCACTCTCAAAGGGAATGCCCTAATTTTGGTGGAGGTTTATAAGTACAAGTCACAGATATACAAGACAGATATAAGAACACATATTTGTAAAACAGCGGAAGAACAACAAACTTTATTTCATTAAGTCAAATACGTGTTACAACAACATCCTTTCCAATAACATAACATAACACTTTCATAATCTGTCTTGAGTACATTATTTAAAGAAGCATAAATAAAACATAGATAAACTGCAAAAGCCCCTTGGTGGATTGTCCAAAGCCATAATTCAAAACAGGAAAGTCCAAGCAATACATTTCTCTTCTTCAAGCTGGATGTTGAGGCTGGTCAAGCTGCTGTGTTCCCTCCCTGAGGACCTGGGGGGGGGGGGGGGGGAAACGGAAGAAAGAAGACGAAAGAAAAATAGAGTCAGACATAAAGCCTGAGTAAGTCTAGTACTACTTTGTCTATGAATAAAGAACTGGGTATGATAAGTAAAACAGGAAGTGGGCAAACACTATGAACTTGGTTAAGTTCTCTAGGGTCGAATATGCTATCGTACCCCATGTTAATCTCTGAACCCATATAAACTAGTTTCCAATTTGCACCCCATAATCAGGGTGATGTGATCCATTCAATGATGATCGGCTCCTACTCGCATAGTTACATGTGTCTTACGGCCCCCGATGTCTGTAGTTACCTATGCTGGTCCCACCATGGGGTGTATCAAGTCCCATAGTGGCAACCCGACACAACCTTAGAGTGCACAGGTATGCTACTGGTGTCCAGTGCCTTATTTTTCTGCGCCGGAGTGTGTGCACGCCCGCACTCCGTTAGAACCTACACTGCTACACCACCGCCGTCGCTTTGACCTCTTACAATCAGCCCAGTAATCGTGCCCCACCCTGCCTAGTTTCAGGGTATCCTGATACACCTTTTAGGGTTACTGCTGAAAAGGGTCCCCCGTTACTATGTTTTCTATCTCTAGCCAACATGCTAAGTTGGTTAAGTGTTTCCTACCTAACCCCCACCAGTCCGTTTAGTTTAGCATGTTCCATTTTGATTAAGTTTTTAGTCCACTTAATCCTAACAATCCTGACTCAGCCTTAATTGTCTTATTAAGGCCCTGACCTCTCACATTAGACAGGTATTGTTGTGGCTGCCTGTTGCCGGTTGGTTCCGGGCAGTCTTACGCCACAACTCAGTCTAACCTCGGGTCCTTGCTGGGCTCCATGTTTAACCTCCCACATTGGATAGGTATTGTTGTGACTACTGGACAGCCGGGCGGTTCCGGGCAGGTTTACATCACAACTCAATCCAACCTCGGGTTAAACACATCGTATGTTCTACATTTACATATCTTGTCATTCTTCTTTATTTATATGTAAATATTTGCGGCCCATTATTAAGTTAATGGTGTAAAGGTTACACCAATCACGGGCCCAACCCATACTTGAATTTGGGCCCTTCTATTTTATATTTTCATTCATTAATTAATTTTAACCCGACGTTATTTTCCCCCGTTTTACACGTCCGTTCATATATATTGGGCTTAGCCTTTTTAAAGCCCAATTTAGCCATGCGAAAGGGGAGGCTTATGGCGTATACACAAAGAGGGGAAGGTGAGCGCATGAACTTGCATAAGACGTTGGAAATACATAATAGAAACTGGTGTACTTGCATAGTGGTGACATGAATCAAAGCATGTGAACTTGCATAGGTTTAACTACAACATGAACCTATATTCTTATTTAGGCATAATGTCAAACATAAGCATGTCATAAATATTCCTAGCATAAGCATGGCATAATGTCAAACATAAGCATGGCATAAATACTTCTAGCATAAACATGGCATAATGTCAAACATAAGCATGGCATAAATACTTCTAGCATAAACATGGCATAATGTCAAACATAAGCATGGCATAAATACTTCTAGCATAAACATGGCATAATGTCAAACATAAGCATGGCATAAATACTTCTAATCATGGTGTTTGCTTTAAACTTGCAAAAAGGGATTTTTGAGTCTAACCTAGCCATGTCTCACATATGTCATCATACAATTCTTTTAAACAAAATAGACTTAATCATAGATTTCAATTATGCCAAATATCATTCATAGCCTAGCCAAATTCATAAGCATGACTTAATACATGGATTATGGTGTCAAAATTCCAACATAGTTTCATATGAACTATAACAACCAAACTTGTCTCAATTGCTTGCAAAACGATTTATGCACAAAATATACATCATGACAACATAATAACAAAGCCCCAAACTTGCATAAATTTCACTCAACTACATACATGTAGCTTCAACATAGATTACATAATTTGCGCAATATTCCAAACGTATATTTGCATAGAACTACCGCATGTAGTTCTTTATAATGAATAACATAATTTTGCACAAACATGAATTACTTCCATTGCCACAATTCAAGCATACACATCAACACAGTTGTTTATTATACCAAAGTAATACTCTACTTACAATGGTTGCGGCGAATTCTCTAATTAAGAGACACGATTCCTTTGTTGAATTGATTAGCCTTAGGTTGCTTGAATTGCTTTAGGCTTAGAACTTTCTTCCTAACTTTCTCTCTAGTCGGCGGCTATTCTTTGTCGTTCCTCAGCAACATGGCGGCTATAATCTTATTTTGAATGAATAGATTAGGGTTTAGTCTAGGGTTGTTTATATAGAGGTTAGGAATTGATTAGGACCCTTGATGTTGCTAGGTTAGATCATAGCCATTCATTAGATAGAGAGACCAATAAAAACCCGCCACCTAGCCCTAATGACAAAGCAGACCACAGAAATTCGACCACACACCGACCTGGCCAGCCAGGTTGACTGGGCTCGACCAGGTCGATACCCCTGTCGACAGGGCTGTCGACAGCCCTGTCGACATGGGTAGCCCAGGTCGACAGCCCAGTCGACCTGGGTGGCCCAGGCGGGTGTTCTTCCACCCTGGCCCAATGGGCCCCACTTCGGAATATTTAATTATTTAATTCTGTTTGAATTTTAAATTTAATTGAAAAACTTCCGAAGGCCATATCTTCTTCATACGGACTCCGTTTTTCGAAAACTCGGACTCTATTTCGCGTATTTTTCCGAGACGAACGCAATGGCGTATCCCATTTCCCTTAGTTCTTTGATTTCAAATTAATTATACTTTAGTTTTTGAATTTCACAGTTATAGAATTTTCGGGGTGTTACACCAAGCCTCAGGCAAGCACGCAGGCAAGCCTTGGAGCGACAGGGCCGGTCCACCGATGTGGATTATTAGGCCTGAACACTACGTTTCCCCACCCTTCGGGGCATAAATGAGCCAACGAATGACTCCATCGGACCCGGATCGTCCGATCAAACCGAGGCGCCTCGCAACAGCAACAACCACATAGGTGAAAAGTATATAAATTTCAGGGCTGGTAGGTCACTGACACCACCCTAGCTAGAAAGAAACGCATACCCTCCCTGAGGTCCTCTCCCGTTTTTGGTTCACAACCGGGGTGCGAAACTCGCGAAACAAACGTTACACAAAGCTACGCCACAAAGGTCGTGCTTCGATCATCAACCACAAGACTTTGCTTTTCAACAGAAGCCTCGATCTATTGCCACTTAAGCATGCCACACAGGCAATTCACTCCATGCGTTTGATATCCATCAATATATAACCCCTGAGTTCGTACGTCTCAGAGAAGGGCGTTAAGCAAGAGAATAAATTCTCCGCCGCCAAACAGATATATATTTAATAGAGATCAATCACACGGACTAAAATCCAATTTCAGACACACAGTCCATTTACAAGTCCGTTCTGGGTCTGAACGAAACCGGAGGCACCTAGTACCCCGCATATCCATCGATCTCCAAGCACGTCTGGACGATCACCAACTGTTTCCATCTTCTTGGGTGTACAGCCCAATTAAGATCATCAGTAATCACCCAAATGATGTGAAGACCTCCGGTCTTCGACCATCGTCTTCATCTTCGACTTATCGTCGTATCAGTTATTCAGAATGGGATAAACCCCGTCTTTCCGAATAACTCGCGTATATTTTAAATAAGTGTTACACAAATACAACATACGCCTCATTCCAATTCATCAGTCACTAACCATAAATTAATCAAGAGAATAATTCCCCAAATATTAACCCCGAAGGCCGAAACCAACATCAGATCAATATCCAGAAAACCATTCAGCTTGGCTAACCGACAGTTAGTTTCTAAATTTCACATTCATAGGGAAAGGTTCCCATTAATTTTATCAAAGGTAAACTCCTTGAATTTATTCTTTAATCTTCTTTTGAATTTTGATTCTACTAGTCGGGATTAACGAACCTTACCGAAGTAATCATTTGTTTTAATTACCCAATCCCAACCTATTCATCCCATGAAGTAAAACTGGTAATACTTCATATCTAACACCACGGTGTTATCGGTAAATTCAATTACCATTTCACGTTCAAAACTAATTAAAGATTTAACTATCGCCTGGAGTAAAACTGGTGATACTCCATTCTCGATTATTTCAATCTAATTAAAGATTCATTAAAACTCCACTTAGTTTTAATCTTTAACTGGGTTAAAGAATCAGTGTCACTTAAAACACAGTTCACGATAAACCCAAAATCACATCACATTAACTATCGGATTAAAGAACAAGTGTTATTTAAAACACTGTTCACGATAAACCCAAAAATCAATATCAATTCAATTTCAATTAAATATTATTTAATTGGTGCACTTCATTAAATCCAAATAAAAAGATTTAATCTTTTCTCAACTGGGTTCAAGAACAGTGTTAGTCAAGACACCATTCACGACAAACCCAAATCACATTTGATATTAAACACAAGGCTCTGAATAGAAAATATATCGGCTTATATTCAATATCAAATTCTACAACCAACAAATATCGTATTGGAAATAACGATATATATATATCTTTCAAATTTCCATAACAATATCTGTATAATCACGAAATCCAACATCGAAATATTCCGAAGACAATTTCGATTCAAATCCATTCCAATGCAATCATTGGAAATTCTGGTTATTTTCAAAACCATTTCAAATTCAATTTATTTATTTAAAAATAAATAGAATTATAATTCTAGTTCAAAACTAGTTCATTTCGATAAAAATCTATTTTTATCTTTTCAAATATGGAGTTTTTCATCCCGATTTTTCCCAAATCATTTCTTATGATTTTACACAAATTATTACTATTTTTAATAATTTTATCAAGCCCCGTACAGTCGATTTCCATCAACGGTCATCGAACTGCACTTACAACGACCTTTTTCAAATTTGATTTGGACATAATTCCAAATCCAACCGTTAGATTTCAAATTTCTAATATTCGTTAGAAAGCTCTTTTCGATACGAACCCAATGGTTCCAGTTTTAGGAGAATCCGACGGTCGGATCTCCCGTAATGTCCGTTCGAAGTCAATGGTCGAAATTCGCGAACTGCCGCGGCGCGGCGCGTTCTATTCAGGCCATTTTATTATATATATAATATATATAATATATACTTCGTCGATTTCCTTTTAAAATGTGCTTTATAAATCGTTTTTAAATTCATTTTCAAAATGGTTTCAACTTCATGTTCAATTTCAAATCAAAATTGAATATTCCAATATAAATTCATTTTAAATTCATTTCAAATTGATTTCAATTCAAATCGATTTTGAATTCACTTTCAGTTCGTTTTCTATTCAATTCAATTTCAATTCGAATCCATTTATATTAAATTTCAATTCGAATTCATTTCTATTCTAATTCAATTCGAATTCGTTCCTATTCGAATTTCAAATCATTTCAGTGTATTTCAAATTTCAAATCAATTCAGTTTAATTAGAATTTCAATTCACTTTAATATTCACTTCAATTTGAATAAAATCGATATAAATATCGTTCACGTCAAAATGGCGTCAATCTATCAACGCGGCTTCATATATTTCAATTTTCAAATATTCTACTTCAAATATTATTTTTTTCAAAACTGGAATGAGGCCCAAACAGTTACCATATAATGTTGATTATATGAATTTTCTACAAAACATGTATACAATAACAACGATGAATAATCAACCATCATCCAAAGTGCATTCTACACTGTATAAGCATCGAATCTAAATATTCAACGCATATAGCAGCCTGTCAATCAATCGATCGACATACAACTAATTATTGGGATTAGTGTACGTCAAATATCATCCCAATACCCGTGTGGGGTTTCAAACAATCAAATACAGATTTTATTTGTGCAGTTGGGCGATGTGTAAAATTTATCGTCCCAATAAATGTCCTTCAAATAGGTGTACATAAACAAACCGTCCGGTTTGTAAATGAATATTTATTTATTCACATTCACGTTAAAAATTATATTTTTAACGATCAAACTATTTTATTCAACCTATGAATATTCTATTCAGTTCATTTATAAAATAAAAATGATATTTTTATTTTTCTAACTTATTTTAGAAAATTTCGGCGGCATAACGGCACGATACTAGAAACGGGACGAGGCCTAGCCTTATCCCCGGTCTACTGAAGGCCCACGCCATTCACACATCAATCAAATCAATTTCATTTCACCCAACAATTCAATTCAAACCAAATAATCTAACCAACTACACAACCAAACAATTTAACAAACAAGCCATCCATGGTCTGTGGATGACGGGTGTCGGGTGCTACTAAACACCGTCTGCATCCTAGTATATATATATAACTAGAAAATTAAATTGAAAGGTGAGAAGTTCTCACAGATTAGCTAATCCAACGCCACGGCTCTTTTTAGTTAGAAATCTTCGCCGTTCTTGCCTCTTGTCACTTTTCACTGCCCGTATTCTCTACATATATAAAAATCACATTTTTACTTCGCTATTTAATATATAAAATTTGAATTTTTACGATGTTATTCAATATATAAAAATCGAATTTTTACGATGCTATTCAATATATAAAAATCTAATTTTTACTTCGCGACAACACATATAAAAATCGTATTTTTATATTCATACCTATATAAAAATTATATTTTTAATCTTTACGTTATATAAAAATTATATTCTTATTTCTGCTATTTTCATTTTCCCTTCTCAAAACATGTATACATTTTCCTTTTCATACGAATAAAAATCTTACCTTTATGTGTTTTTCATATGAATAAAACCTTACCTTTATATGTTTTTCGCATCTAGAACATCATAGCTTTTCAAAAATAAAGAACAAATTTTTTTGAAAATAAAAGATCCTAACTTTTCTATTATATTAAAAATCAAATATTTATCTTGCTATATATAAATCTGCATTTTAAAACTGATTTTAAACATTAAAAACTGATTTCACACTATATTTTATATAAACATAAACCTATTTTTAAAATATGTTTTATAATTAATATAAAAACTGATTTTAAATAATTCTATAAATTAAATTAAAAGTAAATAAACTTACAGCAGGCTGAAGTGGCGGGAAGTGGCTAGGGTGGCCGGTGGTTGGTGTAGGAGGCGGCGGAGCTGTGGCAGGCGGTGGATCGGAGATGGCTGCTCAGGGGGTTTGGGTTCGGGTGCGTCACGATTCGAGGGTAGAAGAGGGGAGAGAAGAAGCAGCGGCAGCAGCTACAGGAGGAGGGGGTGGCGGCGTGCGGAGGTGGCGGCGCCTCCTGGGGCTGAGCGACGCGATGGTCAACGTCGGGGGGGGGGGGGGGGGGGGGAGGGGCTAGGTTTTTTCTTTAAATCGATTTTTTTTTTGACTGAGAAGGGAAAGTAAGAGAGAGGAGTGAGGTGAGTTATATAATATAATATATTTTTAATTATTTTAATTTCAAAAAGTTGACTTTTTATTCGACCTCTAAACGAGGCCCACCGCCTGTCGTCCATAGCGTTTTACCCCCATTCCGAACACAATGGGATATGTATCGCAAGTTGATTCGATCGTTACGATCTGTTTTCGCCAAATCAACATATAACTCTATATATTGAATTTGAATGCGCATTTCAATTTACCAAGGCCACATACTAACTAGGAAAATTCCCGAAAAATATTTTCTAGCTTCGTATTGACGATACGGTCCTAACAAAACTAGTTTCGACGAATTCTGAGACCGTTAGAAAAATGGCCATTTTCCAGTCGATTAAAATCAACTGAAATTGATCAAACGTGTTTTCCTTTGCCACGCTCACTTATTGATTCGAAAAATTATGAAATTTGGAATCTAGCAATAATTTTACACCACGGACCCAACAAAAGTGGTTTCGTCGAAATCCGAGGTCGTTTGCAAAATTTCTATTTTTAAGGGCCTGAATTCCATAGCGACTATTCATAATTTTCAACAGGACATATCTTTTAATCCCCGCTATGAAATTTTGATTTTTCGGATTCGTTGGAAAGATATTCACAATTAGATCCTAATGTTTTTGGTTTCACTAAAATTCGGATTGTTTTGCACCTGGTATGTTCATTTGAAGTTTGAAATCAAATTATCGAACTACCGCGCCATTTTCAATTCCTTTTATAATTATAAATAATTATTTATATTCTAACGACGACGTATATAATACATACATTCGAATTCCATTCAAAATAAATTTCTTGTCGATATTATTTAAAATAATCTATTTTAAATCTTCAAAATTCGCTAAAATTGCCAAAATAAAAATTTTAACCTGGCCCAGATTTCCGGGTTGTTACAATCTCCCCCACTTAAAACTTTTCGTCCCCGAAAAGGAACAAAGTCGAAAGTGGTTTGATTAATCGACTCTACGTTCGATCCGACTTCCATTCTCCAACTTTTCAGTTTCTGAGAATTTTCAAATTCTTCAAAAATTTGGCTAACACCCGGAATTTTCGAAAAATTTCGCCATAACCTCCCCTGCACCGGGAGCCACGGGAAAATCCCGAAATTGCCATATAGGCCTTCTGATCTCAAAAAGAAAAAGAAAAAGCCAATAGGCTCATAAAATCATCATCACCCAAACAAAATAGTAAATTATATAGTAAACATGTACCTATTTGTCGGGCAAACAAATTTTATTCTCTGCTCTAGCCTCCTTGCTATGACCTGTTCAATGTAAGCACATGTATATGCAAGCAAATGCGACCAATTTCTCAATACAATTCAATATTTGATACAATTAGGCGTAATGGTTCAAAATTTATCAAACAACTAAACAAGCAACACAAACATCAATCAATTAGTGAATTAGAGTTTCAAATTCATAATTTTGATACATAGTCAAAAATCAGATTTTTGATGCCAAATCACAACAATAGGCCATATCTAATTTCGGTTCTCACACCAGTCAATAGGAAATATATAGAAAGTCCACTTTCGTCGCACGAACATAAATTCTAATGATGGAGCTCCATCATCAAAATCATCTCCGGGCGATTAGAGTGTAATTCTATATCTATCCAGTATATTAAAACTTCAAATACACGTTTGCAAGGCGTATATGCAAAATCTTTATATACTGGACTGTCCAAATCAATACAAATAAATAATCAAATACGAATAATTGATTTAGATTTTCAAAACAAAATTTGTTTTCACTTTAAAAATATACTCTTCACACTCGTTCTAGGATACTACTGATCCTATCTCTAACGAGTCATCCCCGTTGGATATTACTAATCCAATATCTGATGAATCCTTTCGTATGGTTCTAATGTGCCTTGTTCTCTGAGCTTGGTAAACCAAAGCTCTGATACCAAATGTGATGAAAAGGGGTTTCACTCGATCCGAACCGGTCGCTAAACCGATCTAGACCGTTCGAAACGCCTGATCGTTTCGAGAACACGACAAAATAGAATGCAGACGGAAGAACATTTCATTGTATATTACAACAATGCATCAGAATACAAGAATATACAGAGTATAAATGAATATTACACAGAAATATCAGAGATTTAAATTACATTTAAATACATAGCAGCGGAAAATAATACAATACACAACTAGAAGTGATACACGGATACAATGCTTTCTGGATATCGTTCCAGCTGTAAACCAAGATCCTGTGAATATAAATCTGCAAAACCAAAACTACTAGCTGCCCGTGTCAAAATGGAGGCACCCAGAGTTCAGGTCAAAACAATAAACTCCAGGTCAGTCATGGGACTGGTGTGAGAACTAAAACAGTTATTAATCTTTATTTCAAAGTTAGATAAATCAAGGGACCACGCCGTATAACACGGAACGGGTTTTCTCCCAAGAATACCAGTGCATAAAACAAACAGCGCAATGCTAAATAAAGAAAAATGAAGCTGTTATAAGACCCAGGTCCTATCACACAATGCAACGCAAGCCGGGGGTTAGGGTTTTCCCTTATAACAGCCAAAGAATGCTTGATACGTTTTAAAACAAATCATTTGATACTACTATAAGTGCATAGTGTATAAAACAACTTCAAATCATAAGTATCAATCATAGGCGGCATGGGTACCATATATCATGTCGCCATACTAGTTCTACAATTAAAACCGCAAATGTCACGTATCTGGAATTGGATTTCCATCTATGAACCGAGGCCAGGGATCGTCCTCTACCGATTCGAGACTCTCTAGCCCGAGCCTCAGGCAAGCGCGCAGGCAAGCCTTGGAGCGACAGGGCCGGTCCACCGATGTGGATTATTATGCCTGAACACTACGTTTCCCCGCCCTTTGGGGCGTAAATGAGCCAACGAATGACTCCATCGGACTCGGATCGTCCGATCAAACCGAGGCGCCTCGCAACAGCAACAACCACATAGGTGAAAAGTATATAAATGTCAGGGCTGGTAGGTCACTGACACCACCCTAGCTAGAAAGAAACGCATGCCCTCCCTGAGGTCCTCTCCCGTTTTTGGTTCACAACCGGGGTGCGAAACTCGCGAAGCAAACGTTACACAAAGCTACGCCACAAAGGCCGTGCTTCGATCATCAACCACAAGACTTTGCTTTTCAACAGAAGCCTCGATCAATTGCCACTTAAGCATGCCACACAGGCAATTCACTCCATGCGTTTGATATCGATCAATATATAACCCCTGAGTTCGTACGTCTCAGAGAAGGGCGTTAAGCAAGAGAATAAATTCTCCGCCGCCAAACAGATATATATTTAATAGAGATCAATCACACGGACTAAAATCCAATGTCAGACACACAGTCCATTTACAAGTCCGTTCTGGGTCTGAACGAAACCGGAGGCACCTAGTACCCCGCATATCCATCGATCTCCAAGCACGTCTGGACGATCACCAACTGTTTCCATCTTCTTGGGTGTACAGCCCAATCAAGATCATTAGTAATCACCCAAACGACGTGAAGACCTCCGGTCTTCGACCATCGTCTTCATCTTCGACTTATCGTCGTATCAGTTATTCAGAATGGGATAAACCCGGTCTTTCCGAATAACTCGCGTATATTTTAAATAAGTGTTACACAAATACAACATACGCCTCATTCCAATTCATCAGTCACTAACCGTAAATTAATCAAGAGAATAATTCCCAAATATTAACCCCGAAGGCCGAAACCAACATCAGATCAATATCCAGAAAACCATTCAGCTTGGCTAACCGACAGTTAGTTTAAAAAATTTCACATTCATAGGGAAAGGTTCCCATTAATTTTATCAAAGATAAACTCCTTGAATTTATTCTTTAATCTTCTTTTGAATTTTGATTCTACTAGTCGGGATTAACGAACCTTACCGAAGTAATCATTTGTTTTAATTACCCAATCCCAACCTATTCATCCCATGAAGTAAAACTGGTAATACTTCATATCTAACACCACGGTGTTATCGGTAAATTCAATTACCATTTCACGTTCAAATCTAATTAAAGATTTAACTATCGCCTGGAGTAAAACTGGTGATACTCCATTCTCGATTATTTCAATCTAATTAAAGATTCATTAAAACTCCACTTAGTTTTAATCTTTAACTGGGTTAAAGAATCAGTGTCATTTAAAACACAGTTCACGATAAACCCAAAATCACATCACATTAATTATCGGATTAAAGAACAAGTGTTATTTAAAACACTGTTCACGATAAACCCAAAAATCAATATCAATTCAATTTCAATTAAATATTATTTAATTGGTACACTTCATTAAATCCAAATAAAAAGATTTAATCTTTTCTCAACTGGGTTCAAGAACAGTGTTAATCAAGACACCATTCACGACAAACCCAAATCACATTTGATATTAAACACAAGGCTCTGAATAGAAAATATATCGGCTTATATTCAATATCAAATTCTACAACTAACAAATATCGTATTGGAAATAATGATATATATATATATCTTTCAAATTTCCATAACAATATCTGTATAATCACGAAATCCAACATCGAAATATTCCGAAGACAATTTCGATTCAAATCCATTCCAATGCAATCATTGGAAATTCTGGTTATTTTCAAAACCATTTCAAATTCAATTTATTTATTTAAAAATAAATAGAATTATAATTCTAGTTCAAAACTAGTTCATTTCGATAAAAATCTATTTTTATCTTTTCAAATATGGAGTTTTTCATCCCGATTTTTCCCAAATCATTTCTTATGATTTTACACAAATTATTACTATTTTTAATAATTTTATCAAGGCCCGTACAGTCGATTTCCATCAACGGTCATCGAACTGCACTTACAGCGACCTTTTTCAAATTTGATTTGGACATAATTCCAAATCCAACCGTTAGATTTCAAATTTCTAATATTCGTTAGAAAGCTTTTTTCGATACGAACACAACGGTTCCGGTTTTAGGAGAATCCGACGGTCGGATCTCCCGTAATGTCCGTTCGAAGTCAATGGTCGAAATTCGCGAACTGCCGCGGCGCGGCGCGTTCTATTCAGGCCATTTTATTATATATATAATATATATAATATATACTTCGTCGATTTCCTTTTAAAACGTGCTTTATAAATCGTTTTTAAATTCATTTTCAAAACAGTTTCAATTTCATGTTCAATTTCAAATCAAAATTGAATATTCCAATATAAATTCGTTTTAAATTCATTTCAAATTGATTTCAATTCAAATCGATTTTGAATTCACTTTCAGTTCATTTTCTACTCAATTCAATTTCAATTCGAATCCATTTATATTAAATTTCAATTCGAATTCATTTCTATTCTAATTCAATTCGAATTCGTTCCTATTCGAATTTCAAATCATTTCAGTGTATTTCAAATTTCAAATTTCAAATCAATTCAGTTTAATTCGAATTTCAATTCACTTTAATACTCACTTTAATTTGAATAAAATCGATATAAATATCGTTCACGTCAAAATGGCGTCAATCTATCAACGCGGCTTCATATATTTCAATTTTCAAATATTCTACTTCAAATATTTCTTTTTCAAAACTGGAATGAGGCCCAAACAATTACCATATAATGTTGCTTATATGGATTTTCTACAACACATGTATACAATAACAACGATGAATAATCAACCATCATCCAAAGTGCATTCTACCCTGTATAAGCATCGAATCTAAATATTCAACGCTTATAGTAGCCTGTCAATCAATCGATCGACATACAACTAATTATTGGGATAAGTGTACGTCAAATATCATCCCAATACCCGTGTGGGGTTTCAAACAATCAAATACAGATTTTATTTGTGCAGTTGGGCGATGTGTAAAATTTATCGTCCTAATAAATGTCCTTCAAATAGGTGTACACAAACAAACCGTCCGGTTTGTAAATGAATATTTATTTATTCACATTCACGTTAAAAATTATATTTTTAACGATCAAACTATTTTATTCAACCTATGAATATTCTATTCAGTTCATTTATAAAATAAAAATGATATTTTTATTTTTCTAACTTATTTTAGAAAATTTCGGCGGCATAACGGCGCGATACTAGAAACGGGACGAGGCCTAGCCTTATCCCCGATCTACTGAAGTTCCACGCCATTCACACATCAATCAAATCAATTTCATTTCACCCAACAATTCAATTCAAACCAAATAATCTAACCAACTACACAACCAAACAATTTAACAAACAAGCCATCCATGGTCCGTGGATGACGGGTGTCGGGTGCTACTAAACACCGTCTGCATCCTAGTATATATATATAACTAGAAAATTAAATTGAAAGGTGAGAAGTTCTCACAGATTAGCTAATCCAACGCCACGGCTCTTTTTAGTTAGAAATCTTCGCCGTTCTTGCCTCTTGTCACTTTTCACTGCCTGTATTCTCTACATATATAAAAATCACATTTTTACTTCGCTATTCAATATATAAAAATCGAATTTTTACGATGCTATTCAATATATAAAAATCGAATTTTTACTTCGCTATTCAATATATAAAAATCGAATTTTTACGATGCTATTCAATATATAAAAATCTAATTTTTACTTCGCGACAACACATATAAAAATCGTATTTTTATATTCATACCTATATAAAAATTATATTTTTAATCTTTACGTTATATAAAAATTATATTCTTATTTCTGCTATTTTCATTTTCCCTTCTCGAAACATGTATATATTTTCCTTTTCATACGAATAAAAATCTTACCTTTATGTGTTTTTCATATGAATAAAACCTTACCTTTATATGTTTTTTGCATCTAGAACATCATAGCTTTTCAAAAATAAAGAACAAATCTTTTCGAAAATAAAAGATCCTAACTTTTCTATTATATTAAAAATCAAATATTTATCTTGCTATATATAAATCTGCATTTTAAAACTGATTTTAAACATTAAAAACTGATTTCACACTATATTTTATATAAACATAAACTTATTTTTAAAATATGTTTTATAATTAATATAAAAACTGATTTTAACTAATTCTATAAATTAAATTAAAAGTAAATAAACTTACAGCAGGCTGAAGTGGCGGGAAGTGGCTAGGGTGGCCGGTGGTTGGTGTAGGAGGCGGCGGAGCTGGCTTCGAGGGGGGGTGGCGGAGCTGTGGCAGGCGGTAGATCGGAGATGGCTGCTCAGGGGTTTGGGTTCGGGTGCGTCACGATTCGAGGGTAGAAGAGGGGAGAGAAGAAGAAGCGGCAGCAGTTACAGGAGGAGGGGGTGGCGGCGTGTGGAGGTGGCGGCGCCTCCTGGGGCTGAGCGACGCGATGGTCAACGTCGGGGGGGGGGGGGAGGGGCTAGGTTTTTTCTTTAAATTGTTTTTTTTTGACTGAGAAGGGAAAGTAAGAGAGAGGAGTGAGGTGAGTTATATAATATAATATATTTTTAATTATTTTAATTTCAAAAAGTTGACTTTTTATTCGACCTCTAAACGAGGCCCACCGCCTGTCGTCCATAGCGTTTTACCCCCATTCCGAACACAATGGGATATGTATCGCAAGCTGATTCGATCGTTACGATCTGTTTTCGCTAAATCAACATATAACTCTATATATTGAATTTGAATGCGCATTTCAATTTACCGAGGCCACATACTAACTAGGAAAATTCCCGAAAAATATTTTCTAGCTTCGTATTGACGATACGGTCCTAACAAAACTAGTTTCGACGAATTCTGAGACCGTTAGAAAAATGGCCATTTTCCAGTCGATTAAAATCAACTGAAACTGGTCAAACGCGTTTTCCTTTGCCACGCTCACTTATTGATTCGAAAAATTATGAAATTTGGAATCTAGCAACAATTTTACACCGCGGACCCAACAAAAGTGGTTTCGTCGAAATCCAAGGTCGTTTGCAAAATTTCTATTTTTAAGGGCCTGAATTCCATAGCGACTATTCATAATTTTCAACTGGACATATCTTTTAATCACCGCTATGAAATTTTGATTTTTCGGATTCGTTGGAAAGATATTCACAATTAGATCCTAATGTTTTTGGTTTCACTAAAATCCAGATTGTTTTGCACCCGGTATGTTCATTTGAAGTTTGAAATCAAATTATCGAACTACCGCGCCATTTTCAATTCCTTTTATAATTATAAATAATTATTTATATTCTAACGACGACGTATATAATACATACGTTCTAATTCCATTCAAAATAAATTTCTCGTCGATATGATTTAAAATAATCTATTTTAAATCTTCAAAATTCGCTAAAATTGCCAAAATAAAAATTTTAAACTGGCCCAGATTTCCGGGTTGTTACAGAGCCTGGTCATAATTCGAAGAGTTGTAGTATATGATAACAAGTTCCCATGAATAACTTTTTGAGTCTTCCGAATACATACGCATTTCGTTCTAACCAGATACACCAGGAGAAAATTGCCACCAGAGAATCAAACGAGGGATCGGGGGGGCTGTGCTGCCAGTAATCGAAGAAAGAGCGAAATGAAGGAACGAAACCAAGAATAAATGAGCTAACAGCGGCCCAGACCGCAAAGGAAAAGTCACAATCGAAGAAAAGATGGGTGAGAGATTCATTGCTCAGATTGTAAAGAACGCAAATAGGGTTGACATCGACCCCAAAGCGACAGAGTCTGTCTTTTGAATTGATGCGATTGTGGATTAAAAGCCATTGAAAGAAAATGATGCGTGGGGGGAGATGACAGTTCCAAATTCTAGAGTAAGAATAACATCGACCTGGGTGAACCAAATAATCATAACAAGACTTGACTGAGAATTTTCATGAAGAGCCCAAAGCCCAATAAAAAGAGTTCGGCCCAGAAGATAGATGAAAAGAATCAATGAGTACCCCGATGCTAGTCAACTCCTGTAGAGCGGACAACCCAAATAGTGAACTAGGAAACAAGCCCAATGGGCCCAAATTGAAGACTTCAGCAATTGTCTGTGGGCTAGAAATGTTGCGAGATCCAAGGTTGGGCAAGGAGGAGGATAGAGGGACTTCTCCATACCAAATATCTTGCCAAAACAAACATGATTCCCCATTATTTACTTTAACATGAAAAAGCGGTTTAACTCTAGCGAGGGAGGATAAAACTCCTTTCCAAAACGGAGATGGATTAGAGGCAGGACTGAAATGGAGAATGAAGGATGGGTTTGCATTGTAAAGCCGCAGTAAGATCCAATCTTTCCAGATGAAATGAGAAGGTGAAAGAGCACGCCAAATCCATTTAGACAAGAGAGCTAGATTGAAGGAGGTAAGCTAGGTGACATTCAATCCTCCATGAGAGTAAGGGAGACATACTGTATTCTAGTTGACTAGTCTTTTGAGTTTATCACCATTCCAAAGGAAAGAACTTCGAATAGAATCAATCTTATTGATAACCCAGATGGGTAATTTGTGACATTGATTATTTAACCCAGTCAAAAATTAAAACTAAGTGGAGTTTCAATGAATCTTTAATTAGATTGAAAAGATCGAGAATGGAGTATCACCAGTTTTGCTCCAGGCGATAGTTAAATCTTTAATTAGATTTAAACGTGAAATGGTAATTGAATTTACTGATAACATCATGGTGTTAGATATGAAGTATTACCAGTTTTACTTCATGGGATGAATAGGTTGGGATTGGGAAATAAAATAAATAATCACTTCTGTGTGGATCGCTAATCTCGACTAGTTTGAATTGATATTCAAAAGTAGATTAAAGAATAAATTTAAAGGAATTTATCTTTGATAAAATTAATGGGAACCTTTCCCTAAGAATGTGAAATTTAGAAACTAACTGTAGGTTAGCTAAGTAGAATGGTTTCCTGGGTATTGATCTGATGTTGGTTTCGGCCTTCGGGGTTAATATTTGGGGAATTATTCTCTTGATTAATTTACGGTTAGTGACTGGTGAACTGGAATGAGGCGTATGTTGTGTTTGTGTAACACGTGTTTATTATATACACGAGTTATTCAGAAAGACCAGGTTTATCCCATTCTGAATAACTGATACGACGACAAGTCGAAGGTGAAGATGGTGGTTGAAGACCAGAGGTCTTCACGTCATTTGGATAATTACTGATGATCTTGATTGGGTTGTACACCCAAGAGGAGGGAATCAGTTAGTGGTCGTCCAGACGTACTTGGAGATCGATGGATATGCGGGGTACTAGGTGCCTTCGGTTTCGTTCAGACCCAGAACGGACTTGTAAATGGACTGTGTGTCTGACATTGGATTTCATTCTGTGTGACTGATATCGGTTGCATAGAGTGGTATGCCTGTGTGGCATGCTAAGATGCAAATGATCAAGGCTTCTATTGAAAAGCAGAGTCTTGTGGTTGATGATCAAAGCACGGTCTTTGTGGCGTAGCTTTGTGTAGCGTTGATTCGCGAGCCTCACACCACGGTGTGAACCAAAAACAGGAGAAGGACCTCAGGGAGAGCATGTGTTTCTTTCTAGTTAGGAGTGGCGAGAGTGCTTGAACTGGCTGACGAGTTTGACTCATGTGGTTGTTGGAATTGAAGGCACCTCGGTTATATCCGTCGATCCGGGACCGATGGAGTCATTCATTGGCTCATTTACGCCCCAAAGGGCGGGGAAACGCATGTTCAGACATTTTAATCCACTCCTGTGGACCGGCCCTGACGATCCAAGGGTCGATGCGCTCTGACCCTAAGGCTCGGGCTAGAGAGTCTCAAAGACGGTGAGGACGATCCCTGGCCTCGGTTCGCAGATGGAAATCCAATTTCCAATACGTGACGTTTCAGTTTTAGTTGTAATCCTATATATGGCGACACAGTGGGATGGGGCGCTCATGCCGCCTATGATTGATATTTAAGATTGTATATAAAATTAGAAACTAACTGGAAATGAGCTAAGATGGGTGGTTTCCTGGGTATTAGTCTGATGTTGGTTTCGGCCTTCGGGGTTAATACTTAGGAAATCGTTCTCTTACTAATTTACGGTTGGAGTCTGATTAAGAATTAAAACATGAAATTTAGCGTATCAAGCATTCTTGTCTATTATAAGGTAAAACCCTATCCCCCGGCTTGCATTGCATTGTGTGATAGGACCTGGGTCTTATAATAGCTTTATTTTCCTTTATTTAGCATTGCGCTGTTTGTTTTATGCACTGGTGTTCTTGGGAGGAAACCCGTTCCGTGTTATACGGCGTAGTCCCTTGATTTACCTAACTTTAAAATAAAGATTAATAACTGTTTTAGTTCTCACACCAGTCCCATGACTAACCTGGAGTTTATTGTTTTAACCGAAACTCTGGGTGCCCTTATTTTGACACGGGCAGCTAGTAGTTTTGGTTTTGCAGATTTATATTCACAGGATCCTGGTTTACAACTGGAATGATATCCGGAAAGCTTTATATCCGTATATCTCTTTCAGTTGTGTATTGTATTATTTTCCGCTGCTATGTAATGTATGGTAATCTCTGATATTTTCTATGTAATATTTATTCATTTATACTCTGTATATTCTTGTATTCTGATGGAATTGTTGTAATAAACAATGAAATGTTCTTCTGTCTGCGTTCCTATGTGTGTTGTTCTCGAACTATCCGGGCTTTCCCTACTGGGGAAGTTACGGGTCTTTACACATATGCTTTCATATCTAAACTTAGTTCAAAATTTCAGAATCCAACTTCCAGATTTCAAAATCATACTTAGATTCAAAATGAAATTCTTCTTTGTCCAAACACATATCCATGGTAACAAATTTTTACTTAGAAACTCGAAAATGAATATTGATGATGCTACAGTCATCATCAGAATTATTTTCTAGCGACTGAAGTAAGATCAGTGCTTTTAAAGTCTTTTTATTTTCATAAACACTTTGAAATAATCTTCTAACTTCTCCTTAAACTTTGGAAAACTATTTCCAAATTTATCAAAAATTCAAATCCTTCAATTTTAAACTCAAATCCATTTCTTATTTGTAAATCTCATTTACAAATTTACACTTATACAATTCTAATTCTATATAATATTACTTCACATATGTTTATCTTTGTTTAAATTCATATTAAACAACTTTACTTAGATTGAATTCTTACCCAACACCATCATCAAACGTCGTATAGTCAAATCATGGAACTAAATTCACAAGATACTCGTTTCCAGTGTTCTCTTAATAAAAAAATCCAATCCCATGCCAAAGAATGATAAGTTGCTCTTATTCTAAACACAGTAATCATTACCCAGAAACTGGTTCGACACAACCACAAAAAAATAAATGATAACCAAAGCTCGAAAGAGAGTGGGCTCGACTAATCAAATAATAAGTGGTAATTATTAAATACCATCATTTTCTAACAAATTAATCATACATAAAACTATACTTAGTTTGAAAATTTTCTCTAAACCTTGGTAAAATTATTTCATTTAACACATTTAAAAACAATATCCCGTCGAAGGACTTGTTCAATTGTTTTAGAATTCTTATCAAACGAGGGTCAGTCATTGGACTTGAATCCAAAATTTAAACTCAACAAGTCAAACTACTCAGTATAAAACTATTTTATTCAATAACAAATATGATCTCATAAACATGTTGATATAGAGTTTGGTTCTTCTGTGTTCAACACCCAAAATCCTCAAATATCAGAGAACTTGAGCAATATTCAATCAAGAATGCTGGAAAAAGTAAAGGACGTACAATTTTATAGTGGTTCGACAATCAAGCCCACGTCCACTTAGTGTAATCCATCTTTTATTATGTTGTATGTGTAACAACTCGGATTTTATGAACCAATTTAATTTTTTTTATTCTAGCTATTTTAATGGATTTTGAATATTTAAAATGATTTATTTTAAATAATAACAATTAAAAATTTATTTAAATCAAAGTTAGAATGTATAAATTTATTCTAATTATAAAAGGAGCCTGAAATGGCGCGGTAGTTTGAAAATTCGATTTTAAATTTCAATTAAATGCACAGGATTCAAAATAAATCGGATTTCAATAAAACCAGAAATATTTGAATCCGTTTAATAATATCTTTCTAACGAATGTAAGAAACCGAGATTTCATAATATAAATTGAAAGTTATGTCCAGTTTAAAATTTGAAATAGTCGCTATTGAATTTATATATATTTTATATAATATATAGCCCTTAAAAATAGCCATTTTGCAAAGGACCTCCGTTTTCAACGAAACCACTTTTCTTGGATCTGTAACGTCAAATTATTGCTAGATTACAATTTTCATAATTTTTGGAATTAATACGTGAGCGTGGTGGATTTAAACGTGTTTGGTAATTTCAGTTTGAATTTAATCGACTGGAAAATGGCCATTTTTCAAACGGCCTTCAAATTCGACGAAATTAGTTTTGTTATGACTATATCGTCAAAACATAGCTAGATTTATTTTTCTGTGATGGAGTCCATATGTAGCTCCGGTAAATTAAAATGTACGTTGAATTCAATTTTGAACGTTATATTTATTTATATTTTAATTTAAAGAGAAACTGAACGTAACAGTCGAATTGGCTTACCGGACATATCCCATTGTGTCCGGAATGAGGGTATTTAGCTAAAGGCGACAGTCGTTGGGTCTCGTTTAGAGTTCGGATGAGAAACAAGTATTTTTGGAAATTAAATTAAATATTAATATAATATATATAATAACCCTTTTTCCTTTAACCCCCCTTTTCATTTCCTCGATCAGGAAAAACCCGATCCCCCCCAAATCAAAATGGCCGACGTCGCTCCTCCCATCGCATCGCCCACTCCGTTGTAGCTCCGGATAGCTGCCACCTCTGCGCCACCGCTGCTTCCCCTAGCCTACGATGTCACCTCCTCCTCCCTCCCCTTCTCCGAACCGCCACAGCCCCAAACCTTAGCCCAAATCGAACCAGCGCTGCCGCCTCTGGCCCTACCACCACCACCAGCCTCCACCACCACCAACAACCACCTACGCATCTCCTCAGCCACCAACAACCACCGTGGACCCCCTTCTCTTGTAAAAATTGAATTTTTATTGATTTCAGTGTTTGCAAATAACACCCTGAGCTTCCATAGCCCATATCTCTCCAACCGTGCGCTTTAAGCCAAAACTCCACAATACCAAAATCGAATAGCACGGTTTCTCTTCGATTTAGGTATATGGAAGTCATATTTTGGATTGCGGAGTTGTCCAGAAAACGCATCCAAAATCTGCTGTCCGATTTATGTCTTTTTACAATTTCTGGCGAAATGAACCAATTTCGGAAGAAAGGCCACTAGGCGAAAGTTGTCTGGAATGACACGTTTAAGCAAGAAAAAAGGACGGCTTGAAGATTGGAGCTCGTTTGCAAATTCTGGAACCAGAACATCAATTTAGAGCATTAGAAAATAACGGTGGAGTGGATTCCAGTGTGAGAACTCTTTCTCATCTAATTATTTTACAGTTTAATATATACTAGGATGAAGATGAGGGTTAGAAGCCCCCGACACTATTTATTGTACACACCATGGTTGTTGTTTGGATTGTATTGTGGAATATTGCTTGTATTGTGATTATTGACTGTATTGTGGTGTATTGATTGGATTGATTATTGTATATGGCGCGAGCCAGTATCAGGAGAGGGGTAGTGCTCGACATTACTCCGGTTTTAATATCGTGCCATTATAACGCCGAAATTTTATGAAATACATATTTATTCATTAAAAATATAATTTTTAATGTGTATATGAACTGTATAAAATATTTATGTGTTGAATAAAATGTTTGAACAATAAAAATATCATTTTCATTGAAGGAATGAACAATTAAAAATAAGCATGTGTTGAAATAAATATTTTATCGTTAAAATATAATTTTTAACGTATAAATGAACGACATAAAATTCTCCTGAAATGAAAATAAATATTCATTTACAAATCGGACGATTTGTTTATGTACACTCATTTAACTGACATGGATTGGGATGATAAATTTTGCACATCGCCCAATTGCACAAATAATATTCAGTATTTGCTGGTTGAAACCCCACACGGGTATTGGGATAAAATTTGACGTACACTAATCCCAATTGTATAGTTGTATGTCAATCGATTGGTTGATAGACTGTTGTAAGCGTTAATTATTTATATTTAATGCTTATGCGGTTGTGTAATGCACTCTGGATGTTGTATTATTGTTTATCATTGTTGTTATATACATGTGTTGTATGAAATCCATATAAGTAACAATATATGGTAACTGACCGTATCTGATTCCGATTCAGGAATAACAAATATTTTAAAATAACGAATATTTAAAATTAATATTCTGTAAAGGATTAAAATATGATTTTAATGTCTGATTTGGGATGGACATGAAAATATTGAAATGTGTGAAGCCATGTTGATTAGATTTGCGCCATTTTGATGCAAACAATATTTATATCGATTTTATTCATTTTTATAATGAATATAAAAAAGGAAATGATTTCAAAATCAGATACTTTGAAAATATTATCATTTAAATATTATAATGATAAGGAGTATTCAATTTTGATTTAAAATTGAAATGAAAGTGGGAATCGTTTTAAAATGAATTTATAAACGGTTTATAAAATACGTTTTGAATGGAAATCGATGAAATATGTATAATATATATTATACATATTTAATGGCCTAAATAGAATGCGCCTTGCCGCGACCGTTCGTGAATTTCGACCATTGACTTCGAATTGATGTTACAGGAGATCCGACCATCGGATTCTCCTAAAGCCGAAACCATTGAGTTCGTATCGAATAGAGCTTTCCAAAGAATATAAGAGATTTGAAATCTAACAGTTAGATTTGGAAATATGTCCAAATCAAATTTGGAAAAGGTCATTGTAAATGCAGTTCGATGACCGTTTATGGAAATCGACTGAAAGGGCCTTAATAAAATTATTAAAAATATTAATAATTTGTGTAAAATCATAATAAATGATTTGGAAAGAATTTGGATGAAAAATTCCAAGTTCGAAATGATAAAAAAATATTTTTATCAAAATGAACTAGTTATTAGCTAGAAAGGTAATCTAACGTTTTTAAATAAATAAATTGGATTTGTAAAGGTTTTTAATATAACCAGAAATTTCCAACCTATAAACTGGAAGGGATTCAAATAGAAGTCATCTTCGTGATATTTCAATATTGGATTCCATGACTATAGGGATATTGTGGACGAATTTGGAAGATATATATGTATGTATATATATATATATATATATATATCGTTATTCCCCATACGATATGTGTTGGTTTCAGAATTTGATATTGAATGTAAGCCGATATAATTTTAGTTTAGAGCCTTGTATTTAATATTAAATTGGATTTTGGGTTTGTCGTGAATGGTGTCTTAAATAACACTGTTCTTAAACCCCGTGTGAAAAGAATAAATCTTTTAATTAAGATTATTAGAGTTTCCAATTATATTTAGTAATTGGAATAAAATGGAATGTGAATTAGGTTTATTGTGAACTGTGTTTATATCGACATTCGTTCTTTAACCCGATTAATAGTGAAATGTGATTTGGAATATATAAATCTTTTAATTAACATTAATGTAATTTTCCAAAATAAAGTTTTCTAATTTAATAAAAAAATTGGAATGGAATGAAATTCGATTTGGTAATAATCGAAGTGAGCTTCTGTGGAGGAAGACTGTAAATAGATATGGAATTTAAAAGGCTTTGTCGTTATTTCATTTATATTATTAGTCGGATGCGGAAATTGATGTCGATTATATATTGATCTATTTTTCTGTGAAGATTCCATAATTAATGGAATGTGATTTTGGGTTTATCGTGAGCTGTGTTTTAAACGACATTAGTTCTTTAACCCTGTTAAAGACAGGATTATATGTCTAACCTGGTATTTTGAACTGTATTGTTGATCTCTGCTAAATATATAAATCTGTTTGGTGGCGAAGAATTTATTCTCTTTCTTAACACCGTTCTCTGAGACGTACGAGCTTAGAGATTATATATCGGTAGAAATCAATGGTACGGTGTAGATTATCGATGTTGCATGTTTGCGTTTCAAAAGTTAAATAATCATTAGATAATGATTATGGAGGATTAAAAATAAATCGAGTTTTTATGAATCTTTAATTAGATTGAAACGTGAATGTAATAATTTAAATTATCAAATTTGGGAAATGATCGAGAATGGAGTACCACCAGTTTTACTCTAGGCAATAGTTAAATCTTTAATTAGATTTGAACGGGAAATGGTACTTAATTTTACCGATAACACCGTGGTGTTAGATCTAGAGTATTACCAGTTTTGCTCCTTGGGACGAATAGGTTGGGATTGGGAAATTAAACAAATGATTACTTTGGTAAAGCTCGATAATCCCGACTAGTTGATAAACCTTAATTCAGTTTAAAGTTGATATTCAAAGGAAGATTAAAGTATAAATTTAAAAGAATTTATATTTGATAAAATTAATGGGAACCTTTCCCAAAAGATATGAATATCTGAATAAAAGAATATTCTGGATTGGAATGAGGCGTATGTTGTGTTTTTATAGTACTTGATTATAAGATACAAGAATTATTCGGAAAGGCCGGGTTTATACCCATTCTGAATTATTGATTCGACGATAAGTCGATGATGAAGACAGTGATTGAAGACTGGGAGGTATTCACATCGTTTGGATGATTACTGATGTCTTGATTAGGCTGTACACCCAAGACATGGTAATAAGTGGTGATCGTCCAGACGTACTTGGAGATCGACCGAATATGCGAGGACCTATCTCCTGTATTGGACATATGGGACTAGGAATAAGGTGCCTCCGGTTTCGTTCAGACCCAGAACGAACTTGCAAATGGATAGTATTTCTGACATTGTATTCCTTTATACTGTATCTGTTGATCTCTGCTAAATATATATCTGTTTGGTGGCGGGGAATTTATTCTCTTGCTTAGCACCCTTCTCTAAGATGTACGAGCTTAGAGGTTATATATCGGCAGAAATCAGTGGTACGGTATGGAGTTACAGTGTGACATGCTGAGTGGCATGTGATCAAGGCTTTTGTTGAAAAGCAGGGCCTTGTGGTTGATGATCAAAGCACGACTTTAAATAGCATAGCTTTGTGTATAGCGTTAATTCGTGAGCCTCACACCTTGGTATGAGTCAAAAATGGGATCGTGACTGTAAGGAATGCACGACGTTTCTTTCTAGCTATGGGTGGTGTCATGGAATGGAGCCTAGACATTTATATATTTTTACCTATGTGGATGATGGATTGCGAGGCGCCTCGGTTATATCGGTCACTACGAGGCCGATGGATAGGTCCGATAGGACCGGGAAACGTGTGTTCATAAATACTAATCCACTAACGTAAGTGTGGATCGGCCCTGAAGATCCAAGGGTTCGCTGCGGGGGATCCTGAGGCATTTGCTAGAGTGTCTCGAACCGGTGGGGAGCCGTCCCTGGCCTCGACTCATAGATGGAATCCAATTTGCAATACGTGACGTTTCAGTTTTAATTGCAGAACTAGTATGGCGACATAGTAGGATGGGGCACTATGTCGTCTATGGTTGATACATTTATATTTGAAGTTGATTTTGACACTATACACTTATAGTAATATCAAAGTGATATGTTTTAAACGTATCAAGCATATTTGACTATTATAAGGTAAAAATCCATACTCCGGCTTGCGTTGAATTGTGTGATCGGACCTGAGTCTTATAATAGCTTCATTTTTTGAAAAGCACTGCGTTGTTTATAAACTGTTTTATGCATTGGTATTCTTGGGAGGAAACTCGTTCCGTGTTATACAACATGGTCCCTTGATTTACATTATTTTTAAAGCAAAGATTTAATAACTGTTTTAGTTCTCACACCGGTCCCACGACTGACCTGGAGTTTATTGTTTTAATCTAAACTCCGGGAGCCTATATTTTCCACATGGGCAGCTTGTAGTTTTGGTTTTTGCAGATTATTTCTTTTTCCAGGATCCTGGATTTACAGCTGGAGCTGTATTCGGAAAGCTTTGTATCCGTGTATTTCTTTCAGTTGTGTTATGTTTTATTTTTCCGCTGCTAATGTAAATTAAATCTCTGATATTTTTCTGATGTATAACATTTATTCATACTCTATTATATTCTTGTACTCTGATGTAAATTGTTGTAATAGTAATGAAATGTCCTTTTGTTTGTGTTCTGATTTATAGTGTTCTCAACTAAATCCGCGCTTTCCCGTATGGGCGAGTTTGTGTTGTTTTATTATGATTACAACATAGTAAGTTTTTAGATTATAACACATTTATTTTTTATGAAGAAAAGTAGAGAAAGAAAGTGAGTCTTCCTTTATAGCAATGTCCTTGCGCGTAGGAGTTCAGGAAGAAGGAGTTCAGCCCTGTGTAAAGTCCAAAATTCATCTATTTATAGAAAGACACAAATCCGGTTTAACCAAGACACGTGGCCGCATCTACGGGGTCATAAAATTAGTTAGTTGACCATGTTTGAGTGGTGGAGTTATGGAGAACATGTTCGGTAACTACCTTCTCCGGATCGGTGTAAGTATGGTTCGACATAGCCGAACCAGATATTTATCCATCCAGATATGGGGTACTTTCTCCATCAAGTTGAATTTTTAGCGGATCCCAAAAATGACGAGCTGAGATGATCGATCCGGGCTTGTAACACCCCGCATTTTCTATTAACAATAAAGTAATAAATTAAATTATAATTAATTCTAAATGAAAGAATTAAGGGAAACGGGTTACGCCATTGCGTTCGTCTCGGAATTCTGCATGAGATAAATCCTGAGTTTGCGTGAATCGGACTCCGTATGAAGAAGTTATGGTCTTGGAAGTTTCAAAATTCGATTTAAAATTCAAACAGCCTGAAACAAGTTCAAAATTCGAAAACTGGACCAAAATTGGGCTGGGCGGGAAAATTCCCGCCCAGGACCCAGGTCGACCAGGGGGTCGACCTGCCCAGTCGACCTGGTCAGGTCTTGGCTGGCCTGGTCGGGTTCTGAGCGATTTTCTGAGTTCTGGTGTGTCACTAGGGCTGATTTGTCACTTTCTGGTTGGCTCTTCTCGATGTGAATGGTCTAGATTCATTTATGATCATCTGACAGCTCTAATTAGCTTGAAATTCTATATAAACAACTCAAGTCTCCAACCTAAATTCACACAAAAATTAGAACCAGAGAAGCCATGCCGTCGGGAGAAAACTGAGAGTAGCCTCCACTTGAAGAAAGCTAAGAGACGAACAAATCTAATTCAAAAATAAATCAAAACAACGTTTATCTACCCAAAGGAAAGCATCTCAATTCCAGGACTCAGAATCCAGAACTCAAATTCGTCGTTCGTTATAAGTTTAGTTATGTTTTGGGATGCTAATCAAAATTAATGTCATGCCTTGGAAATAAAGTGATAATAGAACAATGTTTATTATGTTACATGTGAAATTGAATGATATTGATTTATGTCTGTGGTTCTATCTTATTATCACGATGAATTTGGAATTAATGGATAAGTCTATTCATATGTATATGAACTTGGAGTATAACCTGTTATGACAAGTTGTGTAGTTTATCATGTTATGCAAGTTTTAGGTTGTAAAATCATATCGCATATGTGACCAAATGTTAGATCTACATGTTTATGTGTATATGTTAAACCTATGTCATATTTCAAGTTCACACTTATTCATATGTTCGTGATTGATTTGCAAGTTCACATATATGTAGGTTGATTTAGTCTATGTTGCAAATTCACATGTATGTATGTTGATTTAGTCTACGTTGCAAGTTCACCTATGTGTTAAAAATTATACATACTTTATGGACATGACATAATTTTGCCATATACTAGTTTGTGTTTGAGATTATGCCTAGATCTAAACATGTTTAGGCTTATGTTGTCTAAATCATATGCTAATTCATGTGACAGCTGTTTAGTAAGATTCCCCTTTCAATGCAAGTTCACATGACAAGTTGAAACCCATGATTTATGATCTTAAAGTTGCAACTTCATATGTCACACACCCTTATTGTTATTTAGAATATTTCATGTTTATCGCTTTCCCCTTTTATGTTGTTAAGTTGGGCTGAAATATCGAGCCCAACACTCATTAAAATCTTGTGTAGTACAAACGGGGGATATCGTTGGGTTAGACTTAAAAATATATGAAATTGGCAAGTTTGGCACATGCCAATAATTGGTGGCACTTAAATGGTATAAATTCTTATACCAAAAATGATGAACTTGGAAAGTGGGTCATAACATTTAATTGTTAACAAATTTACATATAAGAAAAAAAGAAAAAATATGTAAATTTAGAAAATACGAGTATGCTTAACCCGAGGTTGGATTGAGTTGTGATGTAAACCTGCCCAGACCCTCCCGGTTGTCCAGTAATCACAACAATACCTATCCAATGTGGGAGGTTAAGGCATTGAGCACAATAAGGACCCGAGGTTAGACTGAGTTACGGTGTAAACCTGGCTGGAACCGACCGGCACATCCAGTAACCGTAATAGTACCTGTCTAATGTGAGTGGTTGGTGCTTTAACTAATTAAAACTAAGGACAGACAAGTCAGGATGGTAGGGTTAAGTTAACTAAAACACTTAACCAATTCAACATGTTAATTAAACTGATGGGCAGAGTTAGGTTAATACAGACACTTAACCACTTAACATGTTTGACTAGAAAACCCTAGTAACGGGGACCCATTTCAGTAGTAACCAGATTAGGCATCATGGTACCCTGAAACTAGGCAGGGTGGGGCATGATTACTGGGCTGATTGTAAGCGGTCAAAAGCGACGGCGGTTGGTGCAGCAGTGTAGGTTCTAACGGAGTGCGGGCATTGTAATAACCTGGAAATGCGAGCCAATTTAAAATTTTTATTTTGGCAATTTTAGCGAATTTTTATTATTTAAAATGGATTATTTTAAATAATAATGGCGATAAATTTATTTTCAATGGAATTCAAACATATATATTTATATAGATCGTCGTTAGAATATAAATATTTTATTTTAATTATATAACGAGCCTGAAATAGCGCGATAGTTCAATAATTCGATTTCAAAATTCAAATGAATGTACATGATTCAAAATAAACCGTATTTTAGCGAAACCAAAAATATTTGAATCTAATTGAGAATATCTTTCCAACAAATCTGAAAAATTGAAATTTCATAGAGGGGTAAAAAGATATGTCCAGTTGAAAATTCAGAATAGTCGTTATGGAATTCTGGCCCTTAAAAATGGAAATTTTGCAAACAACCTCGGATTTCAACGAAACCACTTTTGTTGGATCCGTGATGTCAAGTTATTGTTAGATTCCAAAATTCGTAATTTTTCGAATCAGTATGTGAGCGTGGCAAAGAAAAACGCGTTTGACCAGTTTCAGTTGATTTTAATCGACTGGAAAATGGCCATTTTTCAAATGGTCTCAGAATTTGACGAAATTAGTTTTTTTAGGACCATATCGTCAATACAAAGCTAGAAAATATTTTTCGGGAATTTTTCGAGTCCGTATGTGGCCTCGGTAAATTGAAATGTACGTTTAAAATTGAATATACTGATTTATATTTTGATTTTGACGAAAATTGATCGAAATGATCGAATCAGCTTACGATACATATCCCATTGTGTTCGGATTGGGGGTATTACGCTAGGGACGACAGTCGTTGGGTTGGATTTGGGGTTCGGATGTAAAACCCTAATTTTAAGAATTAATTAATAATAAAATATATTATATATAATTTCCTTTGACCCCCCTACCCCGTTATTCTTCAGAAAATAAAAAAAAAGTTGGGGGAGGGTGGTGGATGCCGATTCACGCTGCCCCCCAGATTATTCGCCGCCGCCTCCCCCACCCGACGCGCCCCCCTTTCTTCTTCTCCTCTCCTCCTCTTCCTCCGTTCTCCTCTCTTCCCCTCCTCTCGAAGCTCCACCGTGAACCCAAACTGCCACCTTCCTCCCCCCCCCCCCAAAACAACAAATCGATTTGACAGCCAACCAGAGGCCAACCCGCCACCTGCGAGCACACCCCACCACCACAGCCGCCACCAATCCCCCGGCGTCGCGTCCAACAGCCCCCCTCTCAAACCATTGGCTGTAAGTCTTTCGATTTATTTATTTTTTTAATTTCTTTTCATGTTTTTTATGGGTAAATAATTCAAAGGAAAAATGAAATCAGTTTTTCTTTTAAATCTTAGTTTCAATATAGAAAAGATTATAGTTTTAATTAAGAAAAGATTCAATTTTTGTTTAAGAAAAGATTCGATGTTTAAAGAAAGACATAATTTTTAGTATTGGAAAGATTACATTTTTATATTAGAAAAGATATGATTTTTAAATTGTGAAAACGATTATTTGTAGTTATTGAAAGTTATGTTTTTCATTAATAAAGAAATTAGATTTTTCCTTATGATGTAGAGAATAAAAATATAATTTTTATATTATAGAAAGGTTAAAAATATAATTTTTATATATGTGGAGATATAAAAATATAATTTTTATATGTTTAGTAAAGTAAAAATACGATTTTGAAAATAGTAAAGATTAGATTTTTACTGACGTAAAGATGTGATTTTTATATAGAGAATAGCGTGATAAAAATATAATCTTTATTATATAAACACCATTATAGAAATAGAATTTTTATCTATATAGTAGCGGTGTAAAAATGGAATTTTTATCTATATAGTAGCGGCATAAAAATGTGATTTTTATATACATGGCAACAATATAGAAATGTGATTTTTATATATGTAGTGGCTACGGACAACGAAAGTGACAAAAGGCGATCACGGCGAAGATTTCTACATATGAAGAGTCGTGGCGTTGGTTTAGCTAGTCGATGAGAACTTCTCACTTTAAATCTTCTTTTCTAGTTAAAAATATATACTAGGATGCAGACGGTGTTTAGTAGCACCCGACACCCGTCGTCCACAGACCATGGATGGCTTGTATGCTTGTTTGATGTGTTGTGAAGTTTGTTTGTGATGTTGGTGTGAAATAGATAATAAAACGTTCATGTGTTGAAATAAATTAATTATCGTTAAAAATATAATTTTAACGTGAAAGTGAATAAATAAATATTCATTTACAAACCGGACGGTTTGTTTATGAACACCTATTTGAAGGACATTGATTGAGACGATAAATTTTACACATCGGACAACTGCACAAATAATATTCAGTGTTTGTGGATTGAAACCCCACACGGGTGTTGGGATGATATTTGGCGTACACTAATCCCAATTATTTTGTTGTATGTCGATCGATTGGTCGACAGACCGTGTAAGCGTTAATTATTTATATTTAATGCTTATGCAGTTGTTTGGTGCACTTTGGATGATGATTGATTATTTATCGTTGCTATTATATACATGTGTTGTATGGAATCCATATAATTAACATTATATGGTAATTGATTGGGCCTCATTCCAATTGGGAAGGTAAAGAACATTATAAAATAAAGATTCATGTGTTGACAGTATTCATGTGTTGAGGTTAGTCATGTGTTGAAAGAAATATAGATTCATGTGTTGAACGAAATATTTTAACAAAAAAATTTACATCTTTATCATATATAAAATTAGAAACTAACTGGAAAATAGATAAGATGAGTGGTCTACTGGATATTGATCTGATGTTGGTTTCGGCCTTCGGGGTTAATATTTAGGGAATTGCTCTCTTGCTAATTTACGGTTAGAGTTTGATTAAAAATTTAACGATAGAAATCAAAATTTTATAAAATATATTGAATAACAAAAATAGTCATGTGTTGACAGTACTCATGTGTTGAGATTAGTCCTATGTTGAAAGAAATATAGATTCAGGTGTTGAATAGAATAAATATTCATTTGTTGAATAGAATAACGAAGTTATTGAAAAATATAAAGCCGTGTTGATTAGAGATGCGCTATTTTGACGCGAACGATATTTATATCGATTATTTTCATTTTTATAATGGATATAGAAAAGGGAGTGATTTCAAAATATAACGTTTTGAAAATATTATCATTTGTATATCGATGATGTGGAATATTCAATTTTGATTCGAAATTGAATATAAAGTGAAATCGTTTCGAAAATGAATTTAAAACAATTTATAAAATACGTTTTAAAAGTAAATCGATAAAATATATAATATATATATATTATATATATAACGGCCTGAACAGAACGCGTCGCGCTGCGGTAGTTCGTGAATTTCGACCATTGACTTCGAATGGACATTGCGGGAGATCCGACCGTCGGATTCTCCTAAAACCGGAACCGTTGGGTTTGTATCGAAAAGAGATTTCCGATGAATATTAGAAATTTGAAATCTAACGGTTGGATTTGGAATTATGTCCAAATCAAATTTGGAAAAGGTCGCTGTAAGTGCAGTTCGGTGGCAGTTATTGAAAACCGACTGTACGGGCCTTGATAAAATTATTAAAAATATTAATAATTTGTGCAAAATCATAATATATGAATTGGAATGAACTAGGATGAAAAATTCCACATTTGAAAGGATAAAAATATATTTTTATCGAAATGACTAGTTTTGAACTAGAATAATAATTTATTTATTTTTAATTAAATAAATTGGATTTGAAATGGTTTTAAAAATAACCAGAATTTCCAATATATGAATTGGAATGGATTTGAATCGAAATTGTCTTCGGAATATTTCGATGTTGGATTTCGTGATTATACATATATGGTTGTGGAAATTTAAAAGATATATTTTATATCGTTATTTCTAATACGATATTTGTTGGTTTTCAGAATTTGATATTGAATATAAGCCGGTATATTTTCTATTCAGAACCTTATATTTAATATCAAATAGGATTTTGGGTTCGTCGTGAATGGTGTCTTAAATAACACTGTTCTTTAACCCGATTAACAATAGAATGTGATGTTGGGTTTATCGTGAGCGTTGTTTTGAATAACACCTGTTCTTTAACCCGATTAACAATAGAATGTGATTTTGGGTTTATCGTGAACCGTGTTTTAGATGACATTGGTTCTTTAACCCAGTTAAAGACAAGATATTGACTTTTGAGAAGATGAAAACTAAGTGGAGTTTTAATGAATCTTTAATTAGATTGAAAAGATTGAGAATGGAGTATCACCAGTTTCGCTCCAAAGCGATAGTTAAATCTTTAGCTAGATTTGAACGTGAAATGGTAATTAATTTTACCGATAACACCGTGGTGTTAGATATGGAGTATTACCAGTTTTTCTCCATGGGATAAATAGGTTGGGATTGGGTAATAAAATAAATAATTACTTCGGTGTGGTTCGTTAATCCCGACTAGTTTGGAAAACCTTAACATGATTTGAAATAACATCCAAAGGAAGATTAAAGAATAAATTTAAAGGAGTTTATCTTTGATAAAATTAATGGGAACCTTTCCCTAAGAATGTGAAATTTAGAAACTAACTGTAGGTTAGCTAAGAAGGATGGTTTCCTAGGTATTGATCTGATGTTGGTTTCGGCCTTCGGGGTTAATATTTGGGGAATTGTTCTCTTACTAATTTATGGTTAGTGACCGCTGAATTGGAATGATGCGTATGTTGTGTTTGTGTAGCATTTGTTTATTATATACACGGGTTATTCGGGAAGGCCGAGTTTATACCCATTCTAAATAACCGATTCGACGATATGTCGAAGAGTAAGACGGTGGTTGAAGAACGGAAGTCTTCACATCGTTTGGGTGATTACTGATGATCTTGATTGGGCTATACACCAAAGATGAGGGAATCAGTTGGTGATCGTCCAGACGTACTTGGAGATCGATGGATATGCGAGGAAAGTGCCTCCGGTTTCGTTCATACCCAGAACGAACTTGTAAATGGACTGTGTGTCTGACATTGGATTTTATTCTGTGCTGATTGATCTCTATTAAATATACATCTGTTTGGCGGCGGAGAATTTATTCTCTTGCTTAACGCTCTTCTCTGAGATGTACGAGCTCAGAGGTTGTATATCGATGGACATCAGTCGCATAGAGTGAATTGCCTGTGTGGTATGCCTAATTGGCAGATGATCAAGGCTTCTGTTGAAAAGCAAAGTCTTGTGGTTGAAGATCAAAGCACGGCCTACGTGGCATAGCTTTGTGTATATCGTGAATTCGCGAGCCTCACACCTCGGTATGAGTCAAAAACGGGATAAGGACCCAAGGAGTGCACAACGTTTCTTTTTAGCTACGGTGGTGTCAGTGCTTAAACTAGCTGACATTTATATTATTTTCACCTTTGTGGTTGTTGAATGCGAGGCACCTCGATTATAGGTCCTATATGGCCGGGAAACGTGTGTTCAGGAATAATTAATCCTCAAACGTAAGGGAGGACCGGTCTTGGAGGATCCAGGGGTTACCCAGAGTGTGTAGTCCCGAGGCATTTGCTAGAGTGTCTCGAAGCGGAAAGGAGCTTGCCCCTTGCCTCGACTCATGACGGAAATCCAATTTCCAATATGTGATATTTCGGTTTTATTTGTAGAGCCTAGTATTGGCGATATAGTAGCATGGGATACTATGCCGTCTATGATTGATATTTATAATTGAAGTTGTTTTGACACTTTATACTATAATAGTATCAAAATGATTTGTTTTGAACGTACCAAGCATGTTTGGCTATTATAAGGGAAAACCCTATCCTCCGGCTTGCGTTGCAATGTGTGATGGGACCTGGGTCTTATAATAGCTTCATTTTTCGAAAAAGCATTGCGTTGTTTATTCTATGCACTGGTATTCTTGAGAGGAAACCCGTTCCGTGTTATACAGCGTGGTCCCTTGAATTTCTCTCTTTTAAAGTAAAGTTTTAAATAACTGTTTTAGTTCTCACACCAGTCACATGACTGACCTGAAGTTTATTGTTTTAACCAAAACTCTGGGTGCCCTTATTTTCGACACGGGCAGCTAGTAGTTTTGGTTTTGCAGATTTTATGTTCACAGGATCCTGATTTACAGCTGGAACGATGCTCGAAAAGCTCTGTATCCGTGTATTACTTTCAGTTGTGTTTTATATCGTTTTTCCGCTGTTATGTAATTTAAATATCTGATATTTTTTGTGTAATATTTATTCATACTCTGTATATTCTTGTATTCTGATGGAATTATTGTAATAAACAATGAAATGTTCTTCTGTTTGCATTTTATTTTGTCGTGTTCTCAAGGTAATCCGGGCTTTCCTTACTGGGGAAGTTACGGGCTATCACAGTTGGTATCAGAGCTTTGGTTTACAGAGCTCGAGAACAAGACACATTAGAACCGAACGAAAGAATTCATCAGATATTGGATTAGTAATATCCAATGAGAATGACTCGTTAGAGATGGGATCAGTAGTATCCTAGAACGAGTGTGAGGAGTATACTTTTAAAATGAAAACGAATTTTGTTTTGAAATTTAAGTCGTTTTATACGTATTTGAATATTTATTTATTTTGAATTTGGACAATCGAGTATATAAAGATTTCGCGTATACGCGTCATGAACGTATAATCGAAGTTTTAATATACTAGATAGATATAGAACCGCACTCTAGTAGCCCGGAGATGTTCTGATGGTGGTTCGAAACATCATCAGCATTTATGTTCGAGCTTCGAAGGTGTGATATCTATATATTTCCATTAGACTGGTGTGAGAACCGAAACTATGTAGATTTATTGTTGTGATTAGGCATAAAAAAAATGTGATTTTTGTATATATATATATATATCAAAGTTATGAATTTAAAATGATAATCAACTAATTGATTGCTGATTGTGTTGTTTGATTATTGTCTTGATTAATTAAAATTTTGAACCGTTTAGCCTAATGGAACCAAATATTGAACTGTATTGAAAAATGATTGCAATTGCATGCATATACATGTACTTACATTGAACAGGTCATTGCAAAGAGGCTAGAGCAGAAGAATAAAATTGTTTGCCCGACAAATAGGTACATATTTATTGTATTTCTTTGGGTTTGGATGATTTTATGAGCCGATTGGCTAGCCGTTTAGCTGTTTCGTTTTCTTTTGGATTGAAGAAGGCCATGGGAGGCTATATGAAATATCCCGAAGTCCCCGGTGCAGGGGAGGTTATGGAGAAATTTTTCGAAAATTTAGGGTGTTTGCCAAATTTTTGAAAAATTTGAAAAGTTCTTAGAAACTGAAAAGTTGAAGAACTTAAGCCGTAAAGAAAATAATGGAAGTTGAGTTGATTAGTTAAACAACTTTCAGCTTCGTTCCTTTTCGGGGACGAAAAGTTTTAAGTGGGGGAGATTGTAATAACCCGGAAATGCGAGCCAATTTAAAATTTTTATTTTGGCAATTTTAGAGAATTTTTATTATTTAAAATGGATTATTTTAAATAATAATGATGAGAAATTTATTTTCAATGGAATTCGAACGTATATATTTATATAGATCGTCGTTAGAATATAAATATTTTATTTTGATTATATAACGAGCCTGAAATGGCGCGGTAGTTCGATAATTCGATTTCAAAATTCAAATGAACGTATAGGATTCAAAATAAACCGGATTTTAGCGAAACCAAAAGTATTTGAATCTAATTGAGAATATCTTTCCAACGAATCCGAAAAATTGAAATTTCATAGCGGGGGTAAAATGATACGTCCAGTTGAAAATTCAGAATAGTCGCTATGGAATTCTGGTTCTTAAAATTGGAAATTTTGCAAATGACCTTGGATTTCGACGAAACCACTTTTTTTGGATCCGTGATGTCAAGTTATTGCTAGATTCCAAAATTCGTAATTTTTCGAATCAGTATGTGAGCGTGGCAAAGGAAAACGCATTTGACCAGTTTCAGTTGATTTTAATCGACTGGAAAATGGCCACTTTTCAAACGGTCTCAGAATTTGACGAAATTAGTTTTGTTAGGACCGTATCGTCAATACGAAGCTAGAAAATATTTTTCGAGAATTTTTCGAGTGCGTATGTGGCCTCGGTAAATTGAAATGTACGTTTAAAATTGAATATACTGATTTATATTTTGATTTTTATGAAAACTAATCGAAACGATCGAATCAGCTTACGATACATATCCCATTGTGTTCGGATTGGGGGTATTACGCTAGGGACGACAGTCGTTGGGTTGGATTTGGGGTTCGGATGTAAAACCCTAATTTAATGATTAATTAATAATAAAATATATTATATATAATTTCCTTTGACCCCTCTACCCCGTTATTCTTCAGAAAATTAAAAAAAATGGGGGGGGGGGAACGCGATTCACGCCGCCCCCCAGATTATTCGCCGCCGCCTTATGGCGGGCGCCACCGCCTCCCCCACCCGACGCGCCCCCTTTCTTCTTCTCCTCTCCTCCTCTTCCTCCGTTCTCCTCACTTCCCCTCCTCTCGAAGCTCCACCGCGAACCCAATCTACCACCCCCCCTCCCCTGCCAAAACCCCAAATCGATTTGACAGCCACCCAGAGGCCAACCCTCCACCTGCGAGCATACCCCACCACCACAGCCACCTCCAATCCCCCGGCGCCGCGTCCAACAGCCCCCCTCTCAAACCATTGGCTGTAAGTCTTTCGATTTATTTATTTTTTTAATTTCTTTTCATGTTTTTTTGGGTAAATAATTCAAAGGAAAAATGAAATCAGTTTTTCTTTTAAATCTTAGTTTCAATATAGAAAAGATTATAGTTTAATTAAGAAAAGATATAATTTTTGTTTAAGAAAAGATTCGATGTTTAAAGAAAGACGTAATTTTTAGTATAGGAAAGATTATATTAGAAAAGATACGATTTTTCATTTGTGAAAACGATTATTTTTAGTTATTGAAAGTTATGTTTTTCATTAATAAAGAAATTAGATTTTTCCTTATGATGTAGAGAATAAAAATATAATTTTTATATTGTAGAAAGGTTAAAAATATAATTTTTATATATGTAGTGATATAAAAATATAATTTTTATATGTGTAGTAAAGTAAAAATACGATTTTGAAAATAGTAAAGATTAGATTTTTACTGACGAAAAGATGTGATTTTTATATAGAGAATAGCGTGATAAAAATATAATCTTTATTATGTAAACACCATTATAAAAATAGAATTTTTATCTATATAGTAGCGGTGTAAAAATGGAATTTTTATCTATATAGTAGTGGCATAAAAATGTGATTTTTATATACATGGCAACAATATAAAAATGTGATTTTTATATATGTAGTGGCTACGGACAACGAAAGTGACAAAAGGCGATCACGGCGAAGATTTCTACATATGAAGAGTCGTGGCGTTGGTTTAGCTAGTCGATGAGAACTTCTCACTTTAAATCTTCTTTTCTAGTTAAAAATATATACTAGGATGCAGACGGTGTTTAGTAGCACCCGACACCCGTCGTCCACAGACCATGGATGGCTTGTATGCTTGTTTGATGTGTTGTGAAGTTTGTTAGTGATGTTGGTGTGAAATAGATAATAAAACGTTCATGTGTTGAAATAAATTAATTATCGTTAAAAATATAATTTTAACGTGAATGTGAATAAATAAATATTCATTTACAAACCGGACAGTTTGTTTATGAACACCTATTTGAAGGACATTGATTGGGACGATAAATTTTACACATCGCCCAACTGCACAAATAATATTCAGTGTTTGTGGATTGAAACCCTACACGGGTGTTGGGATGATAATTGGCGTACACTAATCCCAATTATTTTGTTGTATGTCAATCGATTGGTCGACAGACTGTGTAAGCGTTAATTATTTATATTTAATGCTTATGCAGTTGTTTGGTGCACTTTGGATGATGGTTGATTATTTATCGTTGCTATTATATACATGTGTTGTATGGAATCCATATAATTAACATTATATGGTAATTGATTGGGCCTTATTCCAATTGGGAAGGTAAAGAATATTATAAAATAAAGATTCATGTGTTGACAGTACTCATGTGTTGAGATTAGTCATGTGTTGAAAGAAATATAGATTCATGTGTTGAACGAAATATTTAACAATAAAATTTACATCTTTATCATATATAAAATTAGAAACTAACTGGAAAATAGATAAGATGAGTGGTCTACTGGATATTGATCTGATGTTGGTTTCGGCCTTCGGGGTTAATATGTAGGGAATTGCTCTCTTGCTAATTTACGGTTAGAGTTTGATTAAAAATTTAATGATAGAAATCAAAATTTTATAAAATATATTGAATAACAAAAATAGTCATGTGTTGACAGTACTCATGTGTTGAGATTAGACATGTGTTGAAAGAAATATAGATTCATGTGTTGAATAGAATAAATATTCATTTGTTGAATAGAATAACGAAGTTATTGAAAAATATAAAGCCGTGTTGATTAGAGATGCGCTATTTTGACGCGAACGATATTTATATCGATTATATTCGTTTGTTATAATGAATATAGAAAAGGGAGTGATTTCAAAATATAACGTTTTGAAAATATTATCATTTGTATATCGATGATGTGGAATATTCAATTTTGATTCGAAATTAAATATGAAGTGAAATCGTTTTGAAAACGAATTTAAAACGATTTATAAATTACGTTTTAAAAGGAAATCGACGAAATATATATAATATATATTATATATATAACGGCCTGAATAGAACGCGCCGCGCTGCGGCAGTTCGTGAATTTCGACCATTGACTTCGAATGGACATTGCGGGAGATCCGACCGTCGGATTCTCCTAAAACCGAAACCGTTGTGTTCGTGTCGAAAAGAGCTTTCCAATGAATATTAGAAATTTGAAATCTAACGGTTGGATTTGGAATTATGTCCAATTCAATTTTGGAAAAGGTCGCTGTAAGTGCAGTTCGGTGGCAGTAATTGAAAATCGACTGTACGGGCCTTGATAAAATTATTAAAAATATTAATAATTTGTGTAAAATCATAATATATGAATTGAAAAGAATCGGGATGAAAAATTCCACATTTGAAAGGATAAAAATATATTTTTATCGAAATGACTAGTTTTGAACTAGAATAATAATTTATTTATTTTTAAATAAATAAATTGGATTTGAAATGGTTTTAAAAATAAACAGAATTTCCAATATATGAATTGGAATGGATTTGAATCGAAATTATCTTCGGAATATTTCGATGTTGGATTTCATGATTATACATATATGGTTGTGGAAATTTGAAAGATATATTTTATATCGTTATTTCTAATATGATATTTGTTGGTTTCCAGTGATATTGAATATAAGCCGTTATATTTTCTATTCAGAACCTTGTATTTAATATCACATAGGATTTTGGGTTCGTCGTGAATGGTGTCTTAAATAACACTGTTCTTTAACCCGATTAACAATAGAATGTGATTTTGGGTTTATCGTGAGCGGTGTTTTGAATGACACCTGTTCTTTAACCCGATTAACAATAGAATGTGATTTTGGGTTTATCGTGAACCGTGTTTTAGATGACGTTGGTTCTTTAACCCAGTTAAAGACAGGATATTGATTTTTGAAAAGATGAAAACTAAGTGGAGTTTTAGTGAATCTTTAATTAGATTGAAAAGATCGAGAATGGAGTATCACCTGTTTCGCTCCAAAGCGATAGTTAAATCTTTAGCTAGATTTGAACGTGAAATGGTAATTAATTTTACCGATAACACCGTGGTGTTAGATATGGAGTATTACCAGTTTTGCTCCATTGGATAAATAGGTTGGGATTGGAAAATAAAATAAATAATTACTTCGGTGTGGTTCGCTAATCCCGACTAGTTTGGAAAACCTTAACATGGTTTGAAATAACATCCAAAGGAAGATTAAAGAATAAAATAAAGTAATTTATCCTTGATAAAATTAATGGGAACCTTTCCCTAAGAATGTGAAATTTAGAAACTAACTGTAGGTTAGCTAAGAAGGATGGTTTCCTGGGTATTGTTCTGATGTTGGTTTCGGCCTTCGGGGTTAATATTTGGGGAATTGTTCTCTTACTAATTTACGGTTAGTGGCCGCTGAATTGGAATGAGGCGTATGTTGTGTTTCTGTAACATTTGTTTATTATATACGCGGGTTATTCGGAAAGGCCGGGTTTATACCCATTCTGTATAACCGATTCGACAATATGTCGAAGAGGAAGACGGTGGTTGAAGACCAGAAGTTTCACATCATTTGGGTGATTACTGATGATCTTGATTGGGCTGTACACCCAAGATGAGGGAATCAGTTGGTGATCGTCCAGATGTACTTGGAGATCGATGGATATGCGAGGAAAGTGCCTCCGGTTCCGTTCAGACCTAGAACGATCTTGTAAATGGACTGTGTGTCTGACATTGGATTTTATTTTGTGCTGATTGAGCTCTTTTAAATATACATCTGTTTGGCAGCAGAGAATTTATTCCCTTGCTTAACGCCCTTCTATGAGACGTACGAGCTCAAAGGTTGTATATCGATGGACATCAGTCGCATTGAGTGAATTGCCTGTGTGGCATGCCTAAGTGGCAGATGATCAAGGCTTCTGTTGAAAAGCAAAGTCCTGTGGTTGAAGATCAAAGCACGGCCTACGTGGCATAGCTTTGTGTGTAGCGTGAATTCACGAGCCTCACACCTCGGTATGAGTCAAAAACGGGATATGGACCCAAGGAGTGCACGACGTTTCTTTCTAGCTACGGTGGTGTCAGTGCTTAAACTGGCTGACATTTATATTATTTTCACCATTGTGGTTGTTGGATGCGAGGCGCCTCGATTATAGGTCCTATAGGGCCGGGAAACGTGTGTTCAGGAATAATTAATCCTCAAACGTAATGGAGGACCGGTCTTGGAGGATTCAGGGGTTACCTAGAGTGTGTAGTCCCGAGGCATTTTCTAGAGTGTCTCGAAGCGGAGAGGAGCTTTCCCCTTGCCTCGACTCATGACGGAAATCCAATTTCCAATACATGATATTTCAGTTTTATTTGTAGAGCCTAATATTGGCGACATAGTAGCATGGGATACTATGCCGTCTATGATTGATATTTATGATTGAAGTTGTTTTGACACTTTATACTATAATAGTATCAAAATGATTTGTTTTGAACGTACCAAGCATGTTTGGCTATTATAAGGTAAAACCCTATCCTCCGGCTTGCGTTGCATTGTGTGATGGGATCTGGGTCTTATAATAGCTTCATTTTTCGAAAAAGCATTGCGTTGTTTATTCTATGCACTGGTATTTTTGGGAGGAAACCCGTTCCGTGTTATACGGCGTGGTCCCTTGAATTACTCTCTTTTAAAGTAAAGTTTTAAATAACTGTTTTAGTTCTCACACCAGTCACATGACTGACCTGGAGTTTATTGTTTTAACCTAAACTCTAGGTGCCCTTATTTTCGACACGGATAGTTTTGGTTTTGCAGATTTTATATTCACAGGATCCTGATTTACAGCTGGAACGATGCTCGGAAAGCACTGTATCCGTGTATTACTTTCAGTTGTGTTTTATATTGTCTTTTCGCTGCTATGTAATTTAAATCTCTGATATTTTCTATGTAATATTTATTCATACTCTGTATATTCTTGTATTCTGATGAAATTGTTGTAATAAACAATGAAATGTTCTTCTGCTTGCGTTCTATTTTGTCGTGTTCTCAAGGTAATCCGGGCTTTCCTTACCGGGGAAGTTACGGGCTATCACAGCGGGCATGCACACACTTCGGAGCAGACAAACCGGGCACTGGGAACCAGTAGTATAATCTATGCATTCTAAAATTGTGTCGGGCTGCCACCATGGGACTTGATACACCCCATGGTGGGACCAGCATAGGTGTCTACAATCATGTGGGGCCGTATGACACAGGAAGAAAACGTTGTGAGTAAGAGCCGATCGAATAAGGGATCACCTTGTCATGAACCCGTGGTGCTAGTTAGGCTAGTTAGTAGGTGCAGAGAAGTAATAGTGAGTGTGTTTAGTATATTAGTATTTCCTGCCATATCTTGTCTTATATTCTGGTATTGTCCTGTTCTCAGTTTATGCAAGTCATGATCTTTTTATTGTTCTTATGCTAGAAATATAACTAGACTTACCAGACTTATGTATGACCCATTTTCCTTTCGCTTTCTTTTCTTCCGTTTCCCCCCCTCAGGTCCACAGGGAGGAAACACCTCAGCTTAGTCAGATTTTTCATCCAGCTTGAAGAGAGAGAATGTATTGCTTGGATCTCTTTCGTTTGGACTATGGCTTTGGACATTCTATGGGGATTTATGCAGTTTTAATTATGTTTCATGCTTCTTTAAGTTTTAAATCAAGACAGTATTATGGTTGTAATAATTGGAAGTTTGTTTTGAGGCAACTCTGGAAATGTTTTGTATGAACACGTATTTATGATATGAAAGTCTGTTGTTTTTCCGCCGTTTATATATATATATATATATATATGTGTGTGTGTTTATATCTGTCTTGTGTTTATCTGTGACTTTTACTTATAAACCTCCACCGAAGTTAAGGTATTCTCTTTGTGAGTGACCTTAACGGAGGTGGGGTGTTTCACTTGGTACCAGAGTACAGGTTTACCAGATTAGATAAAGGTTTTTGAAACTATTTTCAAAAAGAAGTTTAAAGAAGCATTTTTTTTCAAGAAAAACCGTGTTTTTAAAAGGCATAATTCCCCAAAGCCATATGCACTATCTCTCTATCCTTTTGTCTTGAATCTTTCCTTTTTGTTTCAGCATGTCTAGAGATCTTAACCCTGCAGAAGGAGTACCGATACCTGGCTGGTTCCGAAGGTACCTAGAGGCTAGGGCCAATGATGCGGGCCCAGCAGACATTCCTCCTCCCCCAGTGGCAGCGGTTCCTCCTCCTCCTCCTCCTCCTCCTCGTGGAAATGCTTTCGCTAAGACGTGTAGAGACTTCAAGGGTATGGGTGGAAAGGACTTTTATGGAACTGAATCCTTTGTGGTTGCAAGGAACTGGCTGAAGGAGACCGAAGATTTGTTCGTCATCTTCGAAGTTGACGACAGACAAAAGATACAGCTAGCAATGTGGCTGCTTAAAGATGGAGCTTCTTATTGGTGGGAGGTTACCCATGCTGAGAGGCCAGTGGAAACTTGGGAAGATTTCAGGATGAGGTTTGAGATGAAATTCTTCTCCCAAGCTGAAAGAAGCCTGCAGATGGAGAAGTTCCTAACTCTTAAACAAGGAAGTATGACGATCAAGGAGTACGTCAATCAGTTTAATCAACAGGCTAGATTTGGGCTGGATTTAGTAAACACCCAACACACGAAGGCTCTTCGCTTTGTCAAAGGTTTGAATGAGCCTCTACACAGCCTTGCTATGACCCATATACCCATGGGAGCGACTTATGAAAGCTTGGTGGACATGGTGCTGCTACACGAGGAAGATAAAGGCAAGAAAGAGGCAAAGGTGGAAGTGCCTCAAGAAAAGAAAGAGGGTTTATAGGATAAGAAAACAGACTTCAAGAAGGGCGGGAAGAACAACAAATCCCATGAAAAGAGAAAGTGTAATTTCTATGGCATTGTTGGACATATAGTGAAAGACTGCAAAAAGAAGAAGGCAAAGATGAATGGTGGTTGTTTCCATTGCGACGAGACTGGACACATGGCTAAGGACTGCCCAAAGAAGCGAGGGCAGGGGCTGGATCCACTTCAGGGGGACAGGTTCACGCGCTGGTGGCACCTCTGTAGGAACAAGGTAGAAATATTTCTGTAGAAAGTGTAGTTTATCTTTATGATCATCCAGTTCGCACTCTCTTTGATTCTGGCGCATCGCACTCTTTTATTTCATTTGCTTTAGTAGAATCTCTGCACCTAGACACTAGTATGGTAGAAGATCCCTTGGTTGTTTCAAATCCAATTGGGAGCTCTGCTTATTTGTCAATGGTTTGTTTGGATTTGAATATCTCTATTCTAAGTGTTGAGTTTAGATGTAGTGCTTTTGTTTTGGGCTTCTCGGGTATGGATTGATTTAGGCATGGACTGGTTATCCAGTAATGGTGTCATTCTTGATTGTGAGAAGACAGTGGTTAGACTCTTGACTCGGCTCAGTAACACTCTAGAAATTTCTTGTAATCCCTTGAATGTTGTTATGCTTAGTTATCTAGAGTCGCTTGAAGCTTCTGTTGAGAATTTGCAGTCGGTTAGAGTGGTCCGTGAATATCCGGATGTCTTTGAAGAGGCGAAGGGATTACCTCCGAGGCGGGAAATAGACTTCCGCATATATCTTGTTGATAATGCAAAGCCCGTATCTTTACCTGTTAGACACATGGCTCCAAAGGAGAGAAAGGAGCTCAGTAAGCAAGTTAAGGAGCTTCTCGAAAAGGGGTTTATAAGGCGGAGTATCTCGGAATGGGGTGCTCCAGTAGTTTTCGCCACCAAAGCAGATGGCTCACTACGTCTTTGTGTGGACTATAGGGAGCTAAACAAGCCGACTAAGAAGAATAGACACCCGCTTCCCAGAATAGACGATCTGTTTGATCAGCTTGTAGGTGCGTCGGTTTTCTCCCAACTTGATCTGGCTACTGGGTTCCATCAGCTAAGGGTAGCTGAAGATAGCATTGATAAGGCGTTGTTCAGAACCCCAGACGGTTTCTTCGAGTGGCTTGTCATGCCTTTCGGCTTGACAAACACACTCGCTTATTTCGTAGACCTAATGAGCAGGGTGTTCAGAGAATTCCTCAATAAGTTCGTGGTGGTCTTCGTAGACGATATTTTGATCTTCTCAAAGAATGAGGAAGAACATGCTCAGCATCTGAAGGAGATCATGGAAACTCTTCGAGTTCATCCGCTGAAAGCCAAATTCTCCAAGTGCCACTTTTGGAGAGAAGAAGTAAGGTTTCTTGGACATGTAGTATCCAAAGAGGGGTTAGCTGTGGACCCCACGAAAGTGGTGGCGGTGCAAGATTGGAAGGTACCAAGAAATACAACCAAAGTCCGAAGCTTTCTCGGGCTAGCACCGAAAGTTCATTAGAGATTTCGCGAAAATCTCAGCTCCACTCACAAGGCTAACAAAGAAGATTCTAGCATTCGCTTGGGATTTGGATTGCAAGTTTGCTTTCCAACGATTGAAAAGGGCTCTCACAACAGCCTCAGTTCTTACATTGCCAGATGGAAGCAAGATGTTTACAGTATACACAGATGCTTGTGGTACGGGACTAGGCGCCGTTCTGATGCAAGAAGGGAAGGTAGTAGCTTATGGTGGAAGACAATTGAAAGTTCATGAAAAGAACTACCCAACCTACGATATTGAGTTGGCCGCCATCGTCTTTGCGCTTAAGTCTTGGCGCCATTATCTCCTAGGTGAGAAGTTCGAATTATATACTGACCATAAATCATTGAAGTATCTTTTCTCGTAGAAAGATCTTAACTTAAGACAGCAAAGGTGGATGGAGTTTCTTGCCTCGTATGATTTTGAGATTTCCTATACTCCTGGCAAGGGCAACATAGTAGCAGATGCCTTGAGTAGAAAGAAGCTGACCTTAAGCCCTCTCTTTGTAGAAAGGCAAAGCTTGGAGTATATTGCCAGTTTTGACTTTAGGCCCTCCTATGATTCTGTACCTGGTTTGTTGGCATCACTAGAAGTATGACCCGCTCTTTTAGACTCAATAGGGTCCACACAACGTGAAGACCCTCAGCTTGTTGATGTGATTGATAAGCTAATTAGGGGTGAAACTTCCAGTCACCTCAATAGGTACTCCATCGATGATAAGGGTTGGCTGAGGCGAGATGGAAGACTATGCGTCCCACAAGTAAGGGATTTGGTAAAGATGGTTCTCGAGGAAGCACACCATTCCAAGATGACAATACACCCAGATGGAGACAAGATGTACAAGGACGTAAAGAGAGTTTTCTTTTGGACCGGCATGAAGAAGGATGTGGCAGATTTCATTTCTAAGTGCATGATATGCCAACAGGTCAAGGAGGAACAAAAGAAGCTTGGAGGACTGCTTCATCTTCTAGAAGTCCCGCAATAGAAGTGGGATAGCATTTCAATGGACTTCATTGATGGGTTGCCAAGGTCAAGAAGGGGCAATACTAGCATTTGGGTAATAGTGGACAGGCTCACAAAAAGCGCTCAATTTATACCTGTCAAGAGTAGAAGGACCGCCTCATCTCTAGCATCTCCTTATCTCAAGGAAATAGTTCGACTCCATGGAATACCCTCCAGCATAGTGAGTGATCGAGATCCTATTTTTACAAGCGAGTTCTGGCGGAGTCTGCAATAAGTTGTAGGCACACAGTTATGCATGAGCACGACCTATCACCCCCAAACCGATGGTCAGACGAAAGGGTGAACAATGTATTAGAAGATCTTTTGAGACTGTGCGTTCTTGACTTTGGAGGGACATGGGAGGATCATCTTCCTTTAGTGGAATTCGCCTACAACAACAGCTACCAAGCCACCATCGGCATGGCGCCCTTCGAACCTTTGTATGGAAGACCGTGTCGATCACCAACTTGTTGGTGGGAGTCTACAGACAAGCTTATACTTGGGCCAGACATGATTAGAGAGACTTCAGAAAAAGTGGACTTGATACGAAGGAGAATGAAGACTGCCCAAGATAGACAGAAATCCTACGCAGACAAAAGAAGGACCGACCTTGAGTTTGAGGTTAGAGACAGGGTTTTCCTTAAGGTATCTCCTTTAAGGAACGTCGTTCGCTTTGGATCCGCAGGAAAGCTAGCACCAAGATTTGTAGGACCGTTCCCTATCATCGAGAAGATTGGGAAGATGGCTTATAGAGTAGAGCTGCCCGAAAGGTTGGCTGGAATTCACAATATCTTTCATGTTTCTCACCTCCGGAAATGTTTACATGAATCTGCGGAAGTGGTGGAGCCAAGCATTCTAGAAGAAGTTGAAATAGAATGAGAAACAACTGTGAGGAGATTTCCGACTCGAATCGTAGGAACTGAAATCAAAAAGCTATGCAACCGTGAAGTCAAGCTTGTTAAAGTTCAATGGAGCGATGCCGAGGAAGACGCGACTTGGGAAACTGAGGACAAAATACGCGCTGCCTACCCTTTTCTTTTTGAGGTACATATTTGACCTCTCTTTTTCCATAAGTTTATGCTTGTATCTACCTTTTAGTGTATCTTCTCGGTCCTTTTTCTCCTAACTCCTTAGGTAGAAACTAATGGATGTAAACATGTATTTGAAACATGTTATGATTGATGGATGCAAGTGGTTGCTAGTGGTTGCTCGTGGATGCATATACACACACCCTAGGTATTAGATCGGCTCAGTCACTTCCATATTGCATATGCATATATGTATTCATATTTGTATGTGGTTGAAACTTGATATGTTGTCATATGGATGTCGCATTTGTACGAACGGTTGCGCAATCATGTAGAATTATGAGTAGGGAAAAATTTGCATACATAATGGATTCATGACACTTACACGATTCGCATTAAGGAGGTCAACTGAATCAGTAGACCGCCTAATTTTCGCATTAGATAAGGACATATACACATACTATGCATATGATCATGAAGCATTAGAAGTATTTTAAGGAAAATGGACGCCTGTGTTTGTTGGTTGAGTAGATGGACGATTGGATGTTAGGATATACGTTCTTCTAGACTTGAAGATTTCAGGGACGAAATCCTTTAAGGAGGGGAGAATGTAACACCCCGAATTTTCTGTTAACAATAAAGTAATAAATTAAAGTATAATTAATTCTAAATGAAAGAATTAAGGGAAACGGGTTACGCCATTGCATTCGTCTCGGAATTCTGCTTGAGATAGAGTCTGAGTTTGCGTGAATCGGACTCCGTATGAAGAAGTTATGGTCTTCAGATGTTTCAGAATTCGATTTAAAATTCAAACAGCCCAAAACAAGTTCAAAATTCGAAAACTGGACTAGAATTGGGCTGGGCGGAAAAATTCCCGCCCAGGACCCAGGTCGACCAGGGGGTCGACCTGGGTACCCAGGTCGACCAGGGTCAACCTGCCTAGTCGACCTGGTCAGGTCTTGGCTGGCCTAGTCGGGTTCTGAGCGATTTTCTGAGTTCTGGTGTGTCACTAGGGCTGATTTGTCACTTTCTGGTTGGCTCTTCTCGATGTGAATGGTCTAGATTCATCTATGACCATCTGACGGCTCTAATTAGTTTGAAATTCTATATAAACAACTCAAGTCTCCAACCTAAATTCACACAAAAATTAGAACCAGAGCCGCCATGCCGTCGGGAGAAATCTGAGAGTAGCCTCCACTTGAAGAAACCTAAGAGATGAACAAATCTAATTCAAAATTAAAATCAAAACAACGTTTATCTACCCAAAGGAAAGCATCTCAATTCCAGAACTCAAAATCCAGAACTCAAGTTCGTCGTTCGTTGTAAGTTTAGTTATGTTTTGGGATGCGAATCAAAATTAATGTCATGCCTTGGAAATAAAGTGACAATAGAACAATGTTTATTATGTTACATGTGGAATTGAATGATATTGATCTATGTCTGTGGTTCTATCTTATTATCATGATGAATTGGGAATTAATGGATAAGTCTATTCATATGTATATGAACTTGGAGTATAACCTGTTATGACAAGTTGTGTAGTTTATCATGTTATGCAAGTTTTAGGTTGTAAAATCATATCACATATGTGACCAAATGTTAGATCTACATGTTTATGTGTATATGTTAAACCTATGTCATATTTCAAGTTCACATTTATTCATATGTTCGTGATTGATTTGCAAGTTCACATATATGTAAGTTGATTTAGTCTATGTTGCAAATTCACATGTATGTATGTTGATTTAGTCTACGTTGCAAGTTCACACCTATATGTTAAAAATTATACATACTTTATGGACATGACATAATTTTGCCATATACTAGTTTGTGTTTGAGATTATGCCTAGATCTAAACATGTTTAGGCTTATGTTGTCTAAATCATATGCTAATTCATGTGACACATGTTTATTTAGATTCCCCTTTCAATGCAAGTTCACATGATAAGTTGAAACCCATGATTTATGATCTTAAAGTTGCAAGTTCATATGTCACACACCCTTATTGTTATTTAGAATATTTCATGTTTATCGCTTTCCCCTTTTATGTTGATAAGTTGGGCTGAAATATCGAGCCCAACACTCATTAAAATCTTGCGAAGTACAAACGGGGGATATCGTTGGGTTAGACTTAAAAATATATGAAATTGGCATGTTGGGCACATGCCAATAATTGGTGGCACTTAAATGGTATAAATTCTTATACCAAAAATGATGAACTTGGAAAGTGGGCCATAACATTTAATTGTTAACAAATTTACATATAAGAAAAAAAAGAACAAATATGTAAATTTAAAAAATACGAGTATGCTTAACCCGAGGTTGGATTGAGTTGTGATGTAAACCTACATGGACCCGCCCGGCTGTCAAGTAATCACAACAATACCTATCCAATGTGGGAGGTTAAGGCATTGAGCCCAATAAGGTTCCGAGGTTAGACTGAGTTACGGTGTGAACCTGCCCGGAACCGACCGGCACATCCAGTAACCGTAACAATACCTGTCTAATGTGTGTGGTTGGTGCTTTAACTAATTAAAGCTAAGGACAGACAAGTCAGGATGGTAGGGTTAAGTCAACTAAAACACTTAACCAATTCAACATGTTAATTAAACTGATGGGTAGGGTTAGGTTAATACGTACACTTAACCACTTAAGATGTTTGACTAGAAAACCCTAGTAACGGGGACCCATTTCAGCAGTAACCCAATTAGGTATCATGGTACCCTGAAACTAGGCAGGGTGGGGCACGATTACTGGGCTGATTGTAAGCGGTCAAAAGCGACGGTGGTTGGTGCAGCAGTGTAGGTTCTAACGGAGTGCGGGCGTGCACACACTTTGGAGCAGACAAATAGGGCACTAGGCATCAGTAGTATAACCTATGCTTTCTAGAATTGTGTCGGGCCACCACCATGGGACTTGATACACCCTATGGTGGGACCAGCATAGGTGTCTACAATCATGTGGGGCCGTATGACACAGGAAGAAAACGTTGCGAGTAAGAGCCGATCGAATAAGGGATCACCTTGTCATGAACCCGTGGTGCTAGTTAGGCTAGTTAGTAGGTGCAGAGAAGTAATAGTGAGTGCGTTTAGTATAGTAGTATTTCCTGCCATATCTTGTCTTATATTCTGGTATTATCCTGTTCTCAGTTTATGTAAGTCATGATCTTTTTATTGTTCTCATGCTAGAAATATAACTAGACTTACCAGACTTATGTCTGACCCATTTTCCTTTCGCTTTCTTTTCTTCCGTCCCCCCCCCCCTCAGGTCCACAGGGAGGAAACGCCTCAGCTTAGTCAGGTTTTTCATCCAGCTTGAAGAGAGATAATGTATTACTTGGATCTCTTTCGTTTGGGCTATGGCTTTGGACATTCTATGGAGATTTATGCAGTTTTAATTATGTTTCATGCTTCTTTAAGTTTTAAATCAAGACAGTATTATGGTTGTAATAATTGGATGTTTCTTTTGAGGCAACTATGGAAATGTTTTGTATGAACATCTATTTATGATATGAAAGTCTGTTGTTTTTCCGTTGTTTATATATATGTGTTTATATCTGTCTTGTGTTTATCTGTGAATTTTACTTATAAACCTCCACCGAAGTTAAGGTATTCCCTTTGTGAGTGACCTTAACGGAGGTGGGGTGTTTCAGGGCTTGTTTAAGCTAAAGCAAAGGGATAAGTTGTTTAGCCGAGTCGAGCTAAGTCGAATCGGAATCAAGCATATAATATCCATAATTTTGATAGTGTGTTTACTTCAGTTAAGTATATTCAAGCTTTCCAAGCTATCTTGAGCACTTCAATAGCTGAAAATCCAATATATGACTGCCTTGTGAAAAGGATTGTTTTTTTGCTTAGTCGAAAATCCATGAATCGCACGTTAATAGAAGATAAAACCCAGTCATTTAACCAACACGCTATGGGAGCAGACAGACCTTCGTTTCAGACACAATCTTTGAACCTGAGTTTTGTAAAAGAAGAAGTCAGGGGAAGCAGGACCCTGAAACGATGACTGCTCGAATTGAAGGATTTGGGGAGTGACACTCAATAACCAATTTCTTCGAAAGATGTCGAACCAAAACAGGAAGATGAGCTCAAATCTACGAGGGAAAGTATAGCCAAGCAGATATCGGAAACAAGAGAGAGATCTTATTCAACCCCTTCCAAGAAAAGGATTAACACTATAGTCAAAAGATGCAATGAGAGCTAATACTACGAAGATAAGGAGAAATCTAGAAGTTCAACCAATGGGGAGTCTAGTCCCAAAAGGCCGACCCATGGAGATTTGGAAACCTATCTTAGAAACGTAGCAGAGGAAACCATAAGGTACATGCTCGAAACCGAGAAGGCGAGAATCTTGGGTAAGCACCTTAATGACAGCGAAAGAGTAGCACCCTTTATTGATGAGATCAAAAATACAATGATACTACTACATGTGAAAGCCCCAATCATGAAATATTATGGAGCCTCTGATCCAGACGACCATCTCATGGCCTTCAATAGCCACATGGATGTTTATGATGGTTATGGCGCTATACGATGCCGAATATTTCCAGTAACGCTTTGAGGGGCGGTCGCCAAATGGTACCGACAATATAAAGAGGGTACCATCCATTCATGGAAGCAATTCTCTCATGAATTCTCAATATATTTCGGCGTTTACAAGAATCCGGCCGTGGACTATATGATCCTTACAAATATAAAGCAAAAACTAGAAGAAACTTTGAGTAGTTACTTGGAAAGGTTTAAGGAGGAGGCTCTAAAAGAAGATGACATAAATGACCAGGAGAAACTTATCACTGTTTATTCTGGTCTAATTAAGAATACACCATTCTTGAAGGAGTTATATATCCGCGGATGCGGAAGCTTGCAAGACTTATACCTCCAGGAAGACAAATTCATTTGTATGGATGAGTCCGATTATTCGAGAGGAAGCTCACACAAGAAGAGGGGTCCCGGCAATAATCCTGAACCTCATTCAAGCGCGAAAAGAAGGCACAAAAGCTCCAAAGCCAAAACTTCAAACTCTGCTCATGGAAGCTGCTACAATTGTGGATCAAAGAATCGCTGTGCTAATCAATGCTGCGAGCCGCGCACATGCCGCACTTGCCGAATCCCCGGCCACATAACATCAGTGTGTCCTGTACTTCAGGAAAACAACTAGACTTCATGAAGATCTGGTGACATCTCTCTTAACTCAAGTAGTAGATTAATGCATTTAGAGAATTCTCAAGCATCCTTGCAATTTTCAATATTTGACATCCCCCCTTTACTTTGAGCTACATGCTCACGCGAGCTGTGTGCTCGCACTTAAAGCGCTATGTGATCACGCGAGCTGTGTGCTCGCCCACTGTGAAAACCCGTAACTTCCCCGTAAAGGAAAGTGGCGGATAGTTCGAGAACACGGCAAAACAGAACGTATACGAAAGAACATTTCACTGTATATTACAACAATGCATCAGATCACAAGAATATACAGAGTATAAAAGAATATTACACAGAAATATCAGAGCTTTAAATTACATTTAAATACATAGCAGTGGAAAATAATACAATACACAACTAGAGGAGGTATACGGATACAACGCTTTCCGGATATCGTTCCAGCTGTAAACCAGGATCCTGTGAATATAAATCTGCAAAACCGAAACTACTAGCTGCCCGTGTCAAAATAGGGGCACCCAGAGTTTAGGTTAAAACAATAAACTCCAGGTCAGTCATGGGACTGGTGTGAGAACTAAAACAGTTAATCTTTATTTTAAAATTAGGTAAATCAAGGGACCACGCCGTATAACACGGAACGGGTTTCCTCCCAAGAATACCAGTGCATAAAACCAACAGCGCAATGCTAAATAGAGAAAAATGAAGCTGTTATAAGACCCAGGTCCTATCACACAATGCAACGCAAGCCGGGGGATAGGGTTTTTACCTTATAACAGCCAAAGAATGCTTGATACGTTTAAAACAAATCATTTGATACTATTGTAAGTGCATATTGTATAAAACAACTTCAAATCATAAGTATCAATCATAGGCGGCATAAGTGCCCCATCCCACTATGTCGCCATACTAGGCTCTACAAATAAAACCGCAAATGTCACGTATTTGGAAATTGGATTTCCGTCTATGAACCGAGGCAAAAGATTGTCCTCAACCGATTCGTGACTCTCTAGCCCGAGCCACAGGGTCAGAGCGCATCGACCCTTGGAGCGACAGGGCCGGTCCACCGATGTGGATTAAACTTAAACCCTGAACACTACGTTTCCCCACCCTATGGGGTGTAAGTCTGGTCCGTCTGCCGACCAGAATGCATCGGCCGAAACCGATATAACCGAGGCGCCTCGCAACAGCAACAACCACATAAGTCAAACTCGTCAGGGCGTGTAAAACCACTGACGCCACTTCTAACTAGAAAGAAACGCATGCCCTCCGTGAGGTCCGTCTCCCGTTTTTGGTTCATACCGGGTGTGAAACTCGCGAAGCAAACGTTACACAAAGCTACGCCACAAAGGCCGTGCTTTGATCATCACCACAAGACTTTGCTTTTCAACAGAAGTCTCGATCTATTGCCACTTAGGCATGCCACACAGGCAATTCACTCTATGTGTTTGATATCCATCAGTATATAACCCCTGAGCTCGTATGTCTCAGAGAAGGGCGTTAAGCAAGAGAATAAATTCTCCGCCGCCAAACAGATATATATTTAATAGAAATCAATCACACAGACTAAAATCCAATGTCAGACACACAGTCCATTTACAAGTCCGTTCTGGGTCTGAACGAAACCGGAGGCACCTAGTACCCCGCATATCCATCGATCTCCAAGTACGTCTGGACGATCACCAACTGTTTCCATCTTCTTGGGTGTACAGCCCAATCAAGATCATCAGTAATCACCCAAACGACGTGAAGACTTCTGGTCTTCGACCACCGTCTTCATCTTCGACACCACGTCGAATCAGTTATTCAGAATGGGATAAACCCGGTCTTTCTGAATAACTCGCGTATATATTATAAAAGTGTTACACAAACACAACATACGTCTCATTCCAATTCAGAATATTCTTTTATTCAAATATTCCTATACTTTGGGAAAAGTTCCCATTAATTTTATCCAAGATAAATTCTTTAAATTTATTCTTTAATCGCCTTTGAATATCAATTCCAACTAGTCGGGATTTTCGAACCACACCGAAGTAATCATTTATTTTATTTTCCCAATCCCAACCTATTCATCCCATGAAGTAAAACTGGTAATACTTCATATCTAACACCACAGTGTTATCGGTAAATTCAATTACCATTTCACGTTCAAATCTAATTAAAGATTTAACCATCGCCTGGAGCAAAACTGGTGATACTCCATTCTCGATCTTTTCAATCTATTTAAAGATTCATTAAAACTCCACTTAGTTTTAATCGTTAACTGGGTTAAAGAATCAGTGCCATTCAAAACACGGTTCACGATAAACCCAAAATCACATTCATTAACTATCGGGTTAAAGAACGAGTGTTATTTAAAACACTGTTCACGATAAACCCAAAAATCAATATCACTTCAATTCCAATTAAATATTATTTAATTGGTACACTTCATTAAATCTAAATAAAAAGATTTAATCTTTTCTCAACTGGGTTCAAGAACAGTGTTAGTGAAGACACCATTCACGACAAACCCAAATCACATTTGATATTCAATACAAGGCTCTGAATAGAAAATATATCGGCTTATATTCAATATCAAATTCTACGATTAACAAATGTCGTATTGGAAATAACGATATATATATATATATATCTTTCAAATTTCCATAACAACACCTGTATAATCACGAATTCTAACATCGAAATATTCCGAAGACAATTTCGATTCAAATCCATTCCAATGCAACCATTGGAAATTTTGGTTATTTTTAAAACCCTTTTCAAATTCAATTTATTTATTTAAAAATAAATAGAATTATAATTCTAGTTCAAATCTAGTTCCTTTCGATAAAAATCTATTTTTATCTTTTGAAATATGGAGTTTTTCATCCCAAATCTTCACAAATCATTTCTTATGATTTTACACAAATTATTACTATTTTTAATAATTTTATCAAGGCCCGTACAGTCGATTTCAATCAACGGTCATCGAACTGCACTTACAGCGACCTTTTTCCAATTTGATTTGGACATAATTCCAAATCCAACCGTTAGATTTCAAATTTCTAACATTCGCTAGAAAGCTCTTTTCGATACGAACCCAACGGTTCCGGTTTTAGGAGAATCCGACGGTCGGATCTCCCGTAATGTCCGTTTGAAATAAATGGTCGAAATTCACGAACTGCCGCGGCGCGGCGCGTTCTATTCAGGCCATTATATTATATATATAATATATATATAATATATTTCGTCGATTTCTATTTAAAACGAATTATATAAATAGTTTTTAAAATCGTTTCAAAAGCAATTTCAACTTCCTTTTCAATTCAAATCAAAATTGAATTCTTCTTTATAAATTCGTTTTAAAATTCATTTCTATTCAATTCAAATTTCAATTCAATTTGAATTCATTTCAATTCACTTTCAATTCAATTCGAATTCGTTTTCAATTCAATTCATTTCGAAATCGTTTTCAATTCAATTCATTTCGAAATCGTTTTCAATTCAATTCATTTCGAAATCGTTTTCAATTCAATTCATTTCGAAATCGTTTTCAATTCAATTCATTTCGAAATCGTTTTCAATTCAATTCATTTCGAAATCGTTTTCAATTCAATTCATTTCGAAATCGTTTTCAATTCAAAATATTCTTTATTTTCACGATTGGAATGAGGCCCAATCAATTACCATATAAAGTTAATTATATGGATTTTCATACAACACATGTATATAATAACATTGAAAATAATCAACCATCAACCAAAGTGCACTACACTGTAAAAGCATCAAATATAGATATTCAACGCTTATAACAGCCTGTCAATCAATCGATCGACATATTTAATCAATCAGGATGAGTGAACTTCAAATTTCATCCCAACACCCGTGTGGGGTTTCAAACAATCAAACACATATTTTATTTGTGCTGTTGGGCGATGTGTAAAATTTACCGTCCCAATCAATGTCATTCAAATAGGTGTACATAAACAAACCGTCTGGTTTGTAAATGAATATTCTATTTTATTCACTTCACGTTAAAAATTATATTTTTAACGATAAAACATTTTATTTCAACCTATGAATTTCTATTCAATTCATTTATTCAATAAAATGATATTTTTATTTTTCTAACATATTTTAGAAAATTTCGGCGGCATAACGGCACGATACTAAAAACGGGATAAGGCCTAGCCTTATCCCCGGTCTAGTGAAGGCCCACGCCATTCACACATCAATCAAAATCACCAAACAACCAATTCAAATCACATCATATACTAATCTATGCAACCAAACAAACAAGTCCATGGTCTGTGGACGATTGTGTCGGGTGCTACTAAGCACCGTCTGCATCCTAGTATATATATATAACTAGAAAAATTAAATTGAAAGGTGAGAAGTTCTCACCGAAAGCTATCCACTCATCTTGACTCTTCTTTCTCGCCTTTTTATCACTTTCTTTCACCCGTAGCCACTACATATATAAAAATCGAATTTTTATTTAACTATTCGATATATAAAAATCATATTTTTATTCCGCTATTCAATATATAAAAATCGTATTTTTATTTTCACTATTCGATATATAAAAATCATATTTTTATTCCGCTACTCGTATAAAAGTTATATTTTTATTACTTTAAAAATACAAAAATCATGTCTTGCTCCTTCTACATAATAAAAATCCCGTCTTTCCTCTTTTTTAAAAGTATGATTTTTATTTTTGCAAGTTCAAATCTTTTTCTATTAAAAGATTAAACCTTTTTCTATTCCAAAGTTTAAACCTTTAAAATAAAATCAGTTTTAAAAATTCCTAAAAAAATCAGTTTTAAATTCTTTAAAAATTCAGAAATTAGTTCTTAAATCATTTAAAAAGAATCAGTTTTAAAATTCTAAAAAAAAAAACAGTTTTAAAATTCTAAAAAAAACAGTTTATAAATTCTTAAAAAAAATCAGTTTATAAATTCTTTTAAAATCAGTTTATCAATTCTTTTAAAATCAGTTTATCAATTCTTTTAAAATCAGTTTAAAAGAAAATAAAAAAATCAAAAAAGAACAGCAGGGAACTTACGGGGGGGGGGGGGGGTCGTCGGCGGCTCGGAGGGGTGTTGGAGGCTGCTCGCAGGTGGGGATGGCGAGGAGGGGTTCGGCGCGGTGGCACCTGGCGGCGCGACGAGCTGGCTTGCGAGGTTAGGGGTTGGGTTCGGTTTGGGGATTAGGGTTTTGGGGTTCGTCGGTGAGGGAACGGGTTGGGTCGCGAGGGGGAGGAGATGAACGGGGGGGGGGGCGAGTGGAGGCGGTGGTGCCAGGGAGGGCGGCGTCGGCGTCAAGGTCGATGGGTTTTTTTTTTCTTTTTTTTTCTGAAGTTCGATTTTGAAATAAAGAGGAGGGGGGCCAGAACATATAAGGGAAGAAAGTTTTTTTTTCAATTTATGTTGACTTTTACATACGAACACCGAACTGGGTTCAACGACTGTCATCCCTAACGTAATACCCCCATTCCGAACACAATGGGAAATGTATCGCAAGCTGATTTGATTGTTACAATCAGTTTCCGTTAAATTTATATTTAAATCACTATATTGAATTTTAAACGTACATTTCAAATTACCGGGGTCGCATACTAACTAGAAAAATTCCAGAAAAATATTTTCTAGCTTCGTATTGACGATACAGTCCTAACAAAACTAGTTTCGTCGAATTCTGAGACCATATGAAAAATGGCCAATTTCCAGTCGATTAAAATCAACTGAAATGGTCAAAACACGTTTTCCTTTGCCACGCTCACATATTGATTCGAAAAATTATGAAATTTGAAACCTAGCAATAATTTAACATCACGGACCCAACAAAACTGGTTTCGTCGAAATCCGAGGTCATTTGCAAAATGTCCATTTTTAAGGGCCTGAATTCCATTGCGACTATTCAGAATTTTCAACTGGACATATCTTTTGGTTCCCGCTATGAAAATTTGATTATTCGGATTCGTTGGAAAGATATTCACAATTAGATCCCATTATTTTTGGTTTTACTAAAATCCGGATTGTTTTGCACCCGGTATATTCAATTGAAGTTTGAAATCGAATTATCGAACTACCGCGCCATTTTCAATTCTATTTATAATTATATATAATTATTTATATTCTAACGACGACGCGTTTAATATATACGTTCGAATTATATTCGAAATAAATTTTTCGTCGATATTATTTAAAATAATTCATTTTAAATAATCAAAATTCGCTAAAATAGCCAAAATAAAAATTTTAAACTGGCCTAGATTTTCGGGTTATTACAATCTCCCCCACTTAAAACTTTTCGTCCTCGAAAAGGAACAAAGTCGAAAGTGGTTTGATTAATCAACTCTACGTTCGATCTGGCTTCCATTCTCCAACTCTTTAGTTTCTGAGAATTTTCAAAACTTCAAAAATTTGGCTAACACCCTTAATTTTTGAAAAATTTCGCCATAACCTCCCCTGCACCGGGAGCATCTGGGAATTTCAAATAGCTTCCCCGGTCCTTCAGATCTCAAAAAGAAAAAGAAAAAGCCAAGCAGCTAGCCAATAGGCTCACAAAATCATCATCACCCAAACAAAACAGTAAATTATGTAGTAAACATGTACCTATTTGTCGGGCAAACAAATTTTATTCTCTGGCTCTAGCCTCCTTGCTATGACCTGTTCAATGTAAGTACAAGTATATGCAAGCAAATGCGACCAATTTCAATACAATTCATTATTTGATACAATTAGGCGTAATGGTTCAAAACTATCAAACAATTAAACAAACAACACAATCATCAATCAATTAGTGAATTAGAGTTTCAAATTCATAATTTCGGTACATAGTCAAAAATCATGTTTTTGATGCCAAATCACAACAATTAGGCCCTATCTAATTTTGGTTCTCACACCAGTCTAATGGAAATATATAGAAATCCCACCTTCGAAACACGAACATAAGTTCTGATGATGATCGATCAATCATCAGAACCATCTCCGGGTGTCTAGAGTGTAATTCTATATCTATCCAGTATATTAAAATTCCAAATACACGTGGATCAGACGTATACACAAAATCTATATATATTGGATTGTCCACGTCAATATAAATAAATAACCAAATACGAATAGTTGATTTATATTTTCAAAACAAAAATTTGTTTTCACTTTAAAAATTTACTCTTCACACTCGTTCTAGGATACTACTGACCCCATCTCTAACGAGTCATTCCCATTGGATTTTACTAATCCAATATCTGATGAATTCTTTCGTATGGTTCTAATGTGCCTTGTTCTCTGCTTTGTAAACCAAAGCTCTGATACCAACTGTGAAAACCCGTAACTTCCCCCTAAAGGAAAGTGGCGGATAGTTCGAGAACACGGCAAAACAGAACGTATACGAAAGAACATTTCACTGTATATTACAACAATGCATCAGATCACAAGAATATACAGAGTATAAAAGAATATTACACAGAAATATCTGAGCTTTAAATTACATTTAAATACATAGCAGCGGAAAATAATACAATACACAACTAGAGGAGGTATACGGATACAACGCTTTCCGGATATCGTTCCAGCTGTAAACCAGGATCCTGTGAATATAAATCTGCAAAACCGAAACTACTAGCTGCCCGTGTCAAAATAGGGGCACCCAGAGTTTAGGTTAAAACAATAAACTCCAGGTCAGTCATGGGACTGGTGTGAGAACTAAAACAGTTAATCTTTATTTTAAAATTAGGTAAATCAAGGGACCACGCCGTATAACACGGAACGGGTTTCCTCCCAAGAATACCAGTGCATAAAACCAACAGCACAATGCTAAATAGAGAAAAATGAAGCTGTTATAAGACCCAGGTCCTATCACACAATGCAACGCAAGCCGGGGGATAGGGTTTTTACCTTATAACAGCCAAAGAATGCTTGATACGTTTAAAACAAATCATTTGATACTATTGTAAGTGCATAGTGTATAAAACAACTTCAAATCATAAGTATCAATCATAGGCGGCATAAGTGCCCCATCCCACTATGTCGCCATACTAGGCTCTACAAATAAAACCGCAAATGTCACGTATTTGGAAATTGGATTTCCGTCTATGAACCGAGGCAAAAGATAGTCCTCAACCGATTCGTGACTCTCTAGCCCGAGCCACAGGGTCAGAGCGCATCGACCCTTGGAGCGACAGGGCCGGTCCACCGATGTGGATTAAACTTAAACCCTGAACACTACGTTTCCCCACCCTATGGGGTGTAAGTCTGGTCCGTCTGCCGACCAGAATGCATCGGCCGAAACCGATATAACCGAGGCGCCTCGCAACAGCAACAACGACATAAGTCAAACTCGTCAGGGCGTGTAAAACCACTGACGCCACTTCTAACTAGAAAGAAACGCATGCCCTCCCTGAGGTCCGTCTCCCGTTTTTGGTTCATACCGGGTGTGAAACTCGCGAAGCAAACGTTACACAAAGCTACGCCACAAAGGCCGTGCTTTGATCATCACCACAAGACTTTGCTTTTCAACAGAAGTCTCGATCTATTGCCACTTAGGCATGCCACACAGGCAATTCACTCTATGTGTTTGATATCCATCAGTATATAACCCCTGAGCTCGTATGTCTCAGAGAAGGGCGTTAAGCAAGAGAATAAATTCTCCGCCGCCAAACAGATATATATTTAATAGAAATCAATCACACAGACTAAAATCCAATGTCAGACACACAGTCCATTTACAAGTCCGTTCTGGGTCTGAACGAAACCGGAGGCACCTAGTACCCCGCATATCCATCGATCTCCAAGTACGTCTGGACGATCACCAACTGTTTCCATCTTCTTGGGTGTACAGCCCAATCAAGATCATCAGTAATCACCCAAACGACGTGAAGACTTCTGGTCTTCGACCACCGTCTTCATCTTCGACACCACGTCGAATCAGTTATTCAGAATGGGATAAACCCGGTCTTTCTGAATAACTCGCGTATATATTATAAAAGTGTTACACAAACACAACATACGCCTCATTCCAATTCAGAATATTCTTTTATTCAAATATTCCTATACTTTGGGAAAAGTTCCCATTAATTTTATCCAAGATAAATTCTTTAAATTTATTCTTTAATCTCCTTTGAATATCAATTCCAACTAGTCGGGATTTTCGAACCACACCGAAGTAATCATTTATTTTATTTTCCCAATCCCAACCTATTCATCCCATGAAGTAAAACTGGTAATACTTCATATCTAACACCACAGTGTTATCGGTAAATTCAATTACCATTTCACGTTCAAATCTAATTAAAGATTTAACCATCGCCTGGAGCAAAACTGGTGATACTCCATTCTCGATCTTTTCAATCTATTTAAAGATTCATTAAAACTCCACTTAGTTTTAATCGTTAACTGGGTTAAAGAATCAGTGCCATTCAAAACACGGTTCACGATAAACCCAAAATCACATTCATTAATTATCGGGTTAAAGAACGAGTGTTATTTAAAACACTGTTCACGATAAACCCAAAAATCAATATCACTTCAATTCCAATTAAATATTATTTAATTGGTACACTTCATTAAATCTAAATAAAAAGATTTAATCTTTTCTCAACTGGGTTCAAGAACAGTGTTAGTGAAGACACCATTCACGACAAACCCAAATCACATTTGATATTCAATACAAGGCTCTGAATAGAAAATATATCGGCTTATATTCAATATCAAATTCTACGATTAACAAATGTCGTATTGGAAATAACGATATATATATATATATATATATCTTTCAAATTTCCATAACAACACCTGTATAATCACGAATTCTAACATCGAAATATTCCGAAGACAATTTCGATTCAAATCCATTCCAATGCAACCATTGGAAATTTTGGTTATTTTTAAAACCCTTTTCAAATTCAATTTATTTATTTAAAAATAAATAGAATTATAATTCTAGTTCAAATCTAGTTCCTTTCGATAAAAATCTATTTTTATCTTTTGAAATATGGAGTTTTTCATCCCAAATCTTCACAAATCATTTCTTATGATTTTACACAAATTATTACTATTTTTAATAATTTTATCAAGGCCCGTACAGTCGATTTCAATCAACGGTCATCGAACTGCACTTACAACGACCTTTTTCCAATTTGATTTGGACATAATTCCAAATCCAACCGTTAGATTTCAAATTTCTAACATTCGCTAGAAAGCTCTTTTCGATACGAACCCAACGGTTCCGGTTTTAGGAGAATCCGACGGTCGGATCTCCCGTAATGTCCGTTTGAAATAAATGGTCGAAATTCACGAACTGCCGCGGCGCGGCGCGTTCTATTCAGGCCATTATATTATATATATAATATATATATAATATATTTCATCGATTTCTATTTAAAACGAATTATATAAATAGTTTTTAAAATCGTTTCAAAAGCAATTTCAACTTCCTTTTCAATTCAAATCAAAATTGAATTCTTCTTTATAAATTCGTTTTAAAATTCATTTCTATTCAATTCAAATTTCAATTCAATTTGAATTCATTTCAATTCACTTTCAATTCAATTCGAATTCGTTTTCAATTCAATTCATTTCGAAATCGTTTTCAATTCAATTCATTTCGAAATCGTTTTCAATTCAATTCATTTCGAAATCGTTTTCAATTCAATTCATTTCGAAATCGTTTTCAATTCAATTCAATTCGAAATCGTTTTCAATTCAATTCATTTCGAAATCGTTTTCAATTCAATTCATTTCGAAATCGTTTTCAATTCAAAATATTCTTTATTTTCACGATTGGAATGAGGCCCAATCAATTACCATATAAAGTTAATTATATGGATTTTCATACAACACATGTATATAATAACATTGAAAATAATCAACCATCAACCAAAGTGCACTACACTGTAAAAGCATCAAATATAGATATTCAACGCTTATAACAGCCTGTCAATCAATCGATCGACATATTTAATCAATCAGGATGAGTGAACTTCAAATTTCATCCCAACACCCGTGTGGGGTTTCAAACAATCAAACACATATTTTATTTGTGCTGTTGGGCGATGTGTAAAATTTACCGTCCCAATCAATGTCATTCAAATAGGTGTACATAAACAAACCGTCTGGTTTGTAAATGAATATTCTATTTTATTCACTTCACGTTAAAAATTATATTTTTAACGATAAAACATTTTATTTCAACCTATGAATTTCTATTCAATTCATTTATTCAATAAAATGATATTTTTATTTTTCTAACATATTTTAGAAAATTTCGGCGGCATAACGGCACGATACTAAAAGCGGGATAAGGCCTAGCCTTATCCCCGGTCTAGTGAAGGCCCACGCCATTCACACATCAATCAAAATCACCAAACAACCAATTCAAATCACATCATATACTAATCTATGCAACCAAACAAACAAGTCCATGGTCTGTGGACGATTGTGTCGGGTGCTACTAAGCACCGTCTGCATCCTAGTATATATATATAACTAGAAAAATTAAATTGAAAGGTGAGAAGTTCTCACCGAAAGCTATCCACTCATCTTGACTCTTCTTTCTCGCCTTTTTATCACTTTCTTTCACCCGTAGCCATTACATATATAAAAATCGAATTTTTATTTAACTATTCGATATATAAAAATCATATTTTTATTCCGCTATTCAATATATAAAAATCGTATTTTTATTTTCACTATTCGATATATAAAAATCATATTTTTATTCCGCTACTCGTATAAAAGTTATATTTTTATTACTTTAAAAATACAAAAATCATGTCTTGCTCCTTCTACATAATAAAAATCCCGTCTTTCCTCTTTTTTAAAAGTATGATTTTTATTTTTGCAAGTTCAAATCTTTTTCTATTAAAAGATTAAACCTTTTTCTATTCCAAAGTTTAAACCTTTAAAATAAAATCAGTTTTAAAAATTCCTAAAAAAATCAGTTTTAAATTCTTTAAAAATTCAGAAATTAGTTCTTAAATCATTTAAAAAGAATCAGTTTTAAAATTCTAAAAAAAAAAAGTTTTAAAATTCTAAAAAAAACAGTTTATAAATTCTTAAAAAAATCAGTTTATAAATTCTTTTAAAATCAGTTTATCAATTCTTTTAAAATCAGTTTATCAATTCTTTTAAAATCAGTTTAAAAGAAAATAAAAAAATCAAAAAAGAACAGCAGGGAACTTACGGGGGGGGGGGGGGGGGGGTCGGGGGCGGCTCGGAGGGGTGTTGGAGGCTGCTCGCAGGTGGGGATGGCGAGGAGGGGTTCGGCGCGGTGGCACCTGGCGGCGCGACGAGCTGGCTTGCGAGGTTAGGGGTTGGGTTCGGTTTGGGGATTAGGGTTTTGGGGTTCGTCGGTGAGGGAACGGGTTGGGTCGCGAGGGGGAGGAGATGAACGGGGGGGGGGGGGGGGGGCGAGTGGAGGCGGTGGTGCCAGGGAGGGCGGCGTCGGCGTCAAGGTCGATGGGGTTTTTTTTTTCTTTTTTTTTCTGAAGTTCGATTTTGAAATAAAGAGGAGGGGGGCCAGAACATATAAGGGAAGAAAGTTTTTTTTTCAATTTATGTTGACTTTTACATACGAACACCGAACTGGGTCCAACGACTGTCATCCCTAACGTAATACCCCCATTCCGAACACAATGGGAAATGTATCGCAAGCTGATTTGATTGTTACAATCAGTTTCCGTTAAATTTATATTTAAATCACTATATTGAATTTTAAACGTACATTTCAAATTACCGGGGTCGCATACTAACTAGAAAAATTCCAGAAAAATATTTTCTAGCTTCGTATTGACGATACGGTCCTAACAAAACTAGTTTCGTCGAATTCTGAGACCATATGAAAAATGGCCAATTTCCAGTCGATTAAAATCAACTGAAATGGTCAAAACACGTTTTCCTTTGCCACGCTCACATATTGATTCGAAAAATTATGAAATTTGAAACCTAGCAATAATTTAACATCACGGACCCAACAAAACTGGTTTCGTCGAAATCCGAGGTCATTTGCAAAATGTCCATTTTTAAGGGCCTGAATTCCATTGCGACTATTCAGAATTTTCAACTGGACATATCTTTTGGTTCCCGCTATGAAAATTTGATTATTCGGATTCGTTGGAAAGATATTCACAATTAGATCCCATTATTTTTGGTTTTACTAAAATCCGGATTGTTTTGCACCCGGTATATTCAATTGAAGTTTGAAATCGAATTATCGAACTACCGCGCCATTTTCAATTCTATTTATAATTATATATAATTATTTATATTCTAACGACGACGCGTATAATATATACGTTCGAATTATATTCGAAATAAATTTTTCGTCGATATTATTTAAAATAATTCATTTTAAATAATCAAAATTCGCTAAAATAGCCAAAATAAAAATTTTAAACTGGCCCAGATTTTCGGGTTATTACAATCTCCCCCACTTAAAACTTTTCGTCCTCGAAAAGGAACAAAGTCGAAAGTGGTTTGATTAATCAACTCTACGTTCGATCTGGCTTCCATTCTCCAACTCTTTAGTTTCTGAGAATTTTCAAAACTTCAAAAATTTGGCTAACACCCTTAATTTTTGAAAAATTTCGCCATAACCTCCCCTGCACCGGGAGCATCTGGGAATTTCAAATAGCTTCCCCGGTCCTTCAGATCTCAAAAAGAAAAAGAAAAAGCCAAGCGGCTAGCCAATAGGCTCACAAAATCATCATCACCCAAACAAAACAGTAAATTATGTAGTAAATATGTACCTATTTGTCGGGCAAACAAATGTTATTCTCTGGCTCTAGCCTCCTTGCTATGACCTGTTCAATGTAAGTACAAGTATATGCAAGCAAATGCGACCAATTTCAATACAATTCATTATTTGATACAATTAGGCGTAATGGTTCAAAACTATCAAACAATTAAACAAACAACACAATCATCAATCAATTAGTGAATTAGAGTTTCAAATTCATAATTTCGGTACATAGTCAAAAATCATGTTTTTGATGCCAAATCACAACAATTAGGCCCTATCTAATTTTGGTTCTCACACCAGTCTAATGGAAATATATAGAAATCCCACCTTCGAAACACGAACATAAGTTCTGATGATGATCGATCAATCATCAGAACCATCTCCGGGTGTCTAGAGTGTAATTCTATATCTATCCAGTATATTAAAATTCCAAATACACGTGGATCAGACGTATACACAAAATCTATATATACTGGATTGTCCACGTCAATATAAATAAATAACCAAATACGAATAGTTGATTTATATTTTCAAAACAAAAATTTGTTTTCACTTTAAAAATTTACTCTTCACACTCGTTCTAGGATACTACTGACCCCATCTCTAACGAGTCATTCCCATTGGATTTTACTAATCCAATATCTGATGAATTCTTTCGTATGGTTCTAATGTGCCTTGTTCTCTGCTTTGTAAACCAAAGCTCTGATACCAACTGTGAAAACCCGTAACTTCCCCGTAAAGGAAAGTGGCGGATAGTTCGAGAACACGGCAAAACAGAACGTATACGAAAGAACATTTCACTGTATATTACAACAATGCATCAGATCACAAGAATATACAGAGTATAAAATAATATTACACAGAAATATCAGAGCTTTAAATTACATTTAAATACATAGCAGCGGAAAATAATACAATACACAACTAGAGGAGGTATACGGATACAACGCTTTCCGGATATCGTTCCAGCTGTAAACCAGGATCCTGTGAATATAAATCTGCAAAACCGAAACTACTAGCTGCCCGTGTCAAAATAGGGGCACCCAGAGTTTAGGTTAAAACAATAAACTCCAGGTCAGTCATGGGACTGGTGTGAGAACTAAAACAGTTAATCTTTATTTTAAAATTAGGTAAATCAAGGGACCACGCCGTATAACACGGAACGGGTTTCCTCCCAAGAATACCAGTGCATAAAACCAACAGCGCAATGCTAAATAGAGAAAAATGAAGCTGTTATAAGACCCAGGTCCTATCACACAATGCAACGCAAGCCGGGGGATAGGGTTTTTACCTTATAACATCCAAAGAATGCTTGATACGTTTAAAACAAATCATTTGATACTATTGTAAGTGCATAGTGTATAAAACAACTTCAAATCATAAGTATCAATCATAGGCGGCATAAGTGCCCCATCCCACTATGTCGCCATACTAGGCTCTACAAATAAAACCGCAAATGTCACGTATTTGGAAATTGGATTTCCGTCTATGAACCGAGGCAAAAGATAGTCCTCAACCGATTCGTGACTCTCTAGCCCGAGCCACAGGGTCAGAGCGCATCGATCCTTGGAGCGACAGGGCCGGTCCACCGATGTGGATTAAACTTAAACCCTGAACACTACGTTTCCCCACCCTATGGGGTGTAAGTCTGATCCGTCTGCCGACCAGAATGCATCGGCCGAAACCGATATAACCGAGGCGCCTCGCAACAGCAACAACCACATAAGTCAAACTCGTCAGGGCGTGTAAAACCACTGACGCCACTTCTAACTAGAAAGAAACGCATGCCCTCCCTGAGGTCCGTCTCCCGTTTTTGGTTCATACCGGGTGTGAAACTCGCGAAGCAAACGTTACACAAAGCTACGCCACAAAGGCCGTGCTTTGATCATCACCACAAGACTTTGCTTTTCAACATAAGTCTCGATCTATTGCCACTTAGGCATGCCACACAGGCAATTCACTCTATGTGTTTGATATCCATCAGTATATAACCCCTGAGCTCGTATGTCTCAGAGAAGGGCGTTAAGCAAGAGAATAAATTCTCCGCCGCCAAACAGATATATATTTAATAGAAATCAATCACACAGACTAAAATCCAATGTCAGACACACAGTCCATTTACAAGTCCGTTCTGGGTCTGAACGAAACCGGAGGCACCTAGTACCCCGCATATCCATCGATCTCCAAGTACGTCTGGACGATCACCAACTGTTTCCATCTTCTTGGGTGTACAGCCCAATCAAGATCATCAGTAATCACCCAAACGACGTGAAGACTTCTGGTCTTCGACCACCGTCTTCATCTTCGACACCACGTCGAATCAGTTATTCAGAATGGGATAAACCCGGTCTTTCTGAATAACTCGCGTATATATTATAAAAGTGTTACACAAACACAACATACGCCTCATTCCAATTCAGAATATTCTTTTATTCAAATATTCCTATACTTTGGGAAAAGTTCCCATTAATTTTATCCAAGATAAATTCTTTAAATTTATTCTTTAATCTCCTTTGAATATCAATTCCAACTAGTCGGGATTTTCGAACCACACCGAAGTAATCATTTATTTTATTTTCCCAATCCCAACCTATTCATCCCATGAAGTAAAACTGGTAATACTTCATATCTAACACCACAGTGTTATCGGTAAATTCAATTACCATTTCACGTTCAAATCTAATTAAAGATTTAACCATCGCCTGGAGCAAAACTGGTGATACTCCATTCTCGATCTTTTCAATCTATTTAAAGATTCATTAAAACTCCACTTAGTTTTAATCGTTAACTGGGTTAAAGAATCAGTGCCATTCAAAACACGGTTCACGATAAACCCAAAATCACATTCATTAATTATCGGGTTAAAGAACGAGTGTTATTTAAAACACTGTTCACGATAAACCCAAAAATCAATATCACTTCAATTCCAATTAAATATTATTTAATTGGTACACTTCATTAAATCTAAATAAAAAGATTTAATCTTTTCTCAACTGGGTTCAAGAACAGTGTTAGTGAAGACACCATTCACGACAAACCCAAATCACATTTGATATTCAATACAAGGCTCTGAATAGAAAATATATCGGCTTATATTCAATATCAAATTCTACGATTAACAAATGTCGTATTGGAAATAACGATATATATATATATATATATCTTTCAAATTTCCATAACAACACCTGTATAATCACGAATTCTAACATCGAAATATTCCGAAGACAATTTCGATTCAAATCCATTCCAATGCAACCATTGGAAATTTTGGTTATTTTTAAAACCCTTTTCAAATTCAATTTATTTATTTAAAAATAAATAGAATTATAATTCTAGTTCAAAACTAGTTCCTTTCGATAAAAATCTATTTTTATCTTTTGAAATATGGAGTTTTTCATCCCAAATCTTCACAAATCATTTCTTATGATTTTACACAAATTATTACTATTTTTAATAATTTTATCAAGGCCCGTACAGTCGATTTCAATCAACGGTCATCGAACTGCACTTACAACGACCTTTTTCCAATTTGATTTGGACATAATTCCAAATCCAACCGTTAGATTTCAAATTTCTAACATTCGCTAGAAAGCTCTTTTCGATACGAACCCAACGGTTCCGGTTTTAGGAGAATCCGACGGTCGGATCTCCCGTAATGTCCGTTTGAAATAAATGGTCGAAATTCACGAACTGCCGCGGCGCGGCGCGTTCTATTCAGGCCATTATATTATATATATAATATATATATAATATATTTCATCGATTTCTATTTAAAACGAATTATATAAATAGTTTTTAAAATCGTTTCAAAAGCAATTTCAACTTCCTTTTCAATTCAAATCAAAATTGAATTCTTCTTTATAAATTCGTTTTAAAATTCATTTCTATTCAATTCAAATTTCAATTCAATTTGAATTCATTTCAATTCACTTTCAATTCAATTCGAATTCGTTTTCAATTCAATTCATTTCGAAATCGTTTTCAATTCAATTCATTTCGAAATCGTTTTCAATTCAATTCATTTCGAAATCGTTTTCAATTCAATTCATTTCGAAATCGTTTTCAATTCAATTCATTTCGAAATCCTTTTCAATTCAATTCATTTCGAAATCGTTTTCAATTCAATTCATTTCGAAATCGTTTTCAATTCAAAATATTCTTTATTTTCACGATTGGAATGAGGCCCAATCAATTACCATATAAAGTTAATTATATGGATTTTCATACAACACATGTATATAATAACATTGAAAATAATCAACCATCAACCAAAGTGCACTACACTGTAAAAGCATCAAATATAGATATTCAACGCTTATAACATCCTGTCAATCAATCGATCGACATATTTAATCAATCAGGATGAGTGAACTTCAAATTTCATCCCAACACCCGTGTGGGGTTTCAAACAATCAAACACATATTTTATTTGTGCTGTTGGGCGATGTGTAAAATTTACCGTCCCAATCAATGTCATTCAAATAGGTGTACATAAACAAACCGTCTGGTTTGTAAATGAATATTCTATTTTATTCACTTCACGTTAAAAATTATATTTTTAACGATAAAACATTTTATTTCAACCTATGAATTTCTATTCAATTCATTTATTCAATAAAATGATATTTTTATTTTTCTAACATATTTTAGAAAATTTCGGCGGCATAACGGCACGATACTAAAAACGGGATAAGGCCTAGCCTTATCCCCGGTCTAGTGAAGGCCCACGCCATTCACACATCAATCAAAATCACCAAACAACCAATTCAAATCACATCATATACTAATCTATGCAACCAAACAAACAAGTCCATGGTCTGTGGACGATTGTGTCGGGTGCTACTAAGCACCGTCTGCATCCTAGTATATATATATAACTAGAAAAATTAAATTGAAAGGTGAGAAGTTCTCACCGAAAGCTATCCACTCATCTTGACTCTTCTTTCTCGCCTTTTTATCACTTTCTTTCACCCGTAGCCACTACATATATAAAAATCGAATTTTTATTTAACTATTCGATATATAAAAATCATATTTTTATTCCGCTATTCAATATATAAAAATCGTATTTTTATTTTCACTATTCGATATATAAAAATCATATTTTTATTCCGCTACTCGTATAAAAGTTATATTTTTATTACTTTAAAAATACAAAAATCATGTCTTGCTCCTTCTACATAATAAAAATCCCGTCTTTCCTCTTTTTTAAAAGTATGATTTTTATTTTTGCAAGTTCAAATCTTTTTCTATTAAAAGATTAAACCTTTTTCTATTCCAAAGTTTAAACCTTTAAAATAAAATCAGTTTTAAAAATTCCTAAAAAAATCAGTTTTAAATTCTATAAAAATTCAGAAATTAGTTCTTAAATCATTTAAAAAGAATCAGTTTTAAAATTCTAAAAAAAAACAGTTTAAAAATTCTAAAAAAAAACAGTTTATAAATTCTTAAAAAAATCAGTTTATAAATTCTTTTAAAATCAGTTCATCAATTCTTTTAAAATCAGTTTATCAATTCTTTTAAAATCAGTTTAAAAGAAAATAAAAAAATCAAAAAAGAACAGCAGGGAACTTACGGGGGGGGGGGGGGGGGGGTCGGCGGCGGCTCGGAGGGGTGTTGGAGGCTGCTCGCAGGTGGGGATGGCGAGGAGGGGTTCGGCGCGGTGGCACCTGGCGGCGCGACGAGCTGGCTTGCGAGGTTAGGGGTTGGGTTCGGTTTGGGGATTAGGGTTTTGGGGTTCGTCGGTGAGGGAACGGGTTGGGTCGCGAGGGGGAGGAGATGAACGGGGGGGGGGGGCGAGTGGAGGCGGTGGTGCCAGGGAGGGCGGCGTCGGCGTCAACGTCGATGGGGTTTTTTTTTCTTTTTTTTTCTGAAGTTCGATTTTGAAATAAAGAGGAGGGGGGCCAGAACATATAAGGGAAGAAAGTTTTTTTTTTCAATTTATGTTGACTTTTACATACGAACACCGAACTGGGTCCAACGACTGTCATCCCTAACGTAATACCCCCATTCCGAACACAATGGGAAATGTATCGCAAGCTGATTTGATTGTTACAATCAGTTTCCGTTAAATTTATATTTAAATCACTATATTGAATTTTAAACGTACATTTCAAATTACCGGGGTCGCATACTAACTAGAAAAATTCCAGAAAAATATTTTCTAGCTTCGTATTGACGATACGGTCCTAACAAAACTAGTTTCGTCGAATTCTGAGACCATATGAAAAATGGCCAATTTCCAGTCGATTAAAATCAACTGAAATGGTCAAAACACGTTTTCCTTTGCCACGCTCACATATTGATTCGAAAAATTATGAAATTTGAAACCTAGCAATAATTTAACATCACGAACCCAACAAAACTGGTTTCGTCGAAATCCGAGGTCATTTGCAAAATGTCCATTTTTAAGGGCCTGAATTCCATTGCGACTATTCAGAATTTTCAACTGGACATATCTTTTGGTTCCCGCTATGAAAATTTGATTATTCGGATTCGTTGGAAAGATATTCACAATTAGATCCCATTATTTTTGGTTTTACTAAAATCCGGATTGTTTTGCACCCGGTATATTCAATTGAAGTTTGAAATCGAATTATCGAACTACCGCGCCATTTTCAATTCTATTTATAATTATATATAATTATTTATATTCTAACGACGACGCGTATAATATATACGTTCGAATTATATTCGAAATAAATTTTTCGTCGATATTATTTAAAATAATTCATTTTAAATAATCAAAATTCGCTAAAATAGCCAAAAAAAAAATTTTAAACTGGCCCAGATTTTCGGGTTATTACAATCTCCCCCACTTAAAACTTTTCGTCCTCGAAAAGGAACAAAGTCGAAAGTGGTTTGATTAATCAACTCTACGTTCGATCTGGCTTCCATTCTCCAACTCTTTAGTTTCTGAGAATTTTCAAAACTTCAAAAATTTGGCTAACACCCTTAATTTTTGAAAAATTTCGCCATAACCTCCCCTGCACCGGGAGCATCTGGGAATTTCAAATAGCTTCCCCGGTCCTTCAGATCTCAAAAAGAAAAAGAAAAAGCCAAGCGGCTAGCCAATAGGCTCACAAAATCATCATCACCCAAACAAAACAGTAAATTATGTAGTAAACATGTACCTATTTGTCGGGCAAACAAATTTTATTCTCTGGCTCTAGCCTCCTTGCTATGACCTGTTCAATGTAAGTACAAGTATATGCAAGCAAATGCGACCAATTTCAATACAATTCATTATTTGATACAATTAGGCGTAATGGTTCAAAACTATCAAACAATTAAACAAACAACACAATCATCAATCAATTAGTGAATTAGAGTTTCAAATTCATAATTTCGGTACATAGTCAAAAATCATGTTTTTGATGCCAAATCACAACAATTAGGCCCTATCTAATTTTGGTTCTCACACCAGTCTAATGGAAATATATAGAAATCCCACCTTCGAAACACGAACATAAGTTCTGATGATGATCGATCAATCATCAGAACCATCTCCGGGTGTCTAGAGTGTAATTCTATATCTATCCAGTATATTAAAATTCCAAATACACGTGGATCAGACGTATACACAAAATCTATATATACTGGATTGTCCACGTCAATATAAATAAATAACCAAATATGAATAGTTGATTTATATTTTCAAAACAAAAATTTGTTTTCACTTTAAAAATTTACTCTTCACACTCGTTCTAGGATACTACTGACCCCATCTCTAACGAGTCATTCCCATTGGATTTTACTAATCCAATATCTGATGAATTCTTTCGTATGGTTCTAATGTGCCTTGTTCTCTGCTTTGTAAACCAAAGCTCTGATACCAACTGTGAAAACCCGTAACTTCCCCATAAAGGAAAGTGGCGGATAGTTCGAGAACACGGCAAAACAGAACGTATACGAAAGAACATTTCACTGTATATTACAACAATGCATCAGATCACAAGAATATACAGAGTATAAAAGAATATTACACAGAAATATCAGAGCTTTAAATTACATTTAAATACATAGCAGCGGAAAATAATACAATACACAACTAGAGGAGGTATACGGATACAACGCTTTCCGGATATCGTTCCAGCTGTAAACCAGGATCCTGTGAATATAAATCTGCAAAACCGAAACTACTAGCTGCCCATGTCAAAATAGGGGCACCCAGAGTTTAGGTTAAAACAATAAACTCCAGGTCAGTCATGGGACTGGTGTGAGAACTAAAACAGTTAATCTTTATTTTAAAATTAGGTAAATCAAGGGACCACGCCGTATAACACGGAACGGGTTTCCTCCCAAGAATACCAGTGCATAAAACCAACAGCGCAATGCTAAATAGAGAAAAATGAAGCTGTTATAAGACCCAGGTCCTATCACACAATGCAACGCAAGCCGGGGGATAGGGTTTTTACCTTATAACAGCCAAAGAATGCTTGATACGTTTAAAACAAATCATTTGATACTATTGTAAGTGCATAGTGTATAAAACAACTTCAAATCATAAGTATCAATCATAGGCGGCATAAGTGCCCCATCCCACTATGTCGCCATACTAGGCTCTACAAATAAAACCGCAAATGTCACGTATTTGGAAATTGGATTTCCGTCTATGAACCGAGGCAAAAGATAGTCCTCAACCGATTCGTGACTCTCTAGCCCGAGCCACAGGGTCAGAGCGCATCGACCCTTGGAGCGACAGGGCCGGTCCACCGATGTGGATTAAACTTAAACCCTGAACACTACGTTTCCCCACCCTATGGGGTGTAAGTCTGGTCCGTCTGCCGACCAGAATGCATCGGCCGAAACCGATATAACCGAGGCGCCTCGCAACAGCAACAACCACATAAGTCAAACTCGTCAGGGCGTGTAAAACCACTGACGCCACTTCTAACTAGAAAGAAACGCATGCCCTCCCTGAGGTCCGTCTCCCGTTTTTGGTTCATACCGGGTGTGAAACTCGCGAAGCAAACGTTACACAAAGCTACGCCACAAAGGCCGTGCTTTGATCATCACCACAAGACTTTGCTTTTCAACATAAGTCTCGATCTATTGCCACTTAGGCATGCCACACAGGCAATTCACTCTATGTGTTTGATATCCATCAGTATATAACCCCTGAGCTCGTATGTCTCAGAGAAGGGCGTTAAGCAAGAGAATAAATTCTCCGCCGCCAAACAGATATATATTTAATAGAAATCAATCACACAGACTAAAATCCAATGTCAGCCACACAGTCCATTTACAAGTCCGTTCTGGGTCTGAACGAAACCGGAGGCACCTAGTACCCCGCATATCCATCGATCTCCAAGTACGTCTGGACGATCACCAACTGTTTCCATCTTCTTGGGTGTACAGCCCAATCAAGATCATCAGTAATCACCCAAACGACGTGAAGACTTCTGGTCTTCGACCACCGTCTTCATCTTCGACACCACGTCGAATCAGTTATTCAGAATGGGATAAACCCGGTCTTTCTGAATAACTCGCGTATATATTATAAAAGTGTTACACAAACACAACATACGCCTCATTCCAATTTAGAATATTCTTTTATTCAAATATTCCTATACTTTGGGAAAAGTTCCCATTAATTTTATCCAAGATAAATTCTTTAAATTTATTCTTTAATCTCCTTTGAATATCAATTCCAACTAGTCGGGATTTTCGAACCACACCGAAGTAATCATTTATTTTATTTTCCCAATCCCAACCTATTCATCCCATGAAGTAAAACTGGTAATACTTCATATCTAACACCACAGTGTTATCGGTAAATTCAATTACCATTTCACGTTCAAATCTAATTAAAGATTTAACCATCGCCTGGAGCAAAACTGGTGATACTCCATTCTCGATCTTTTCAATCTATTTAAAGATTCATTAAAACTCCACTTAGTTTTAATCGTTAACTGGGTTAAAGAATCAGTGCCATTCAAAACACGGTTCACGATAAACCCAAAATCACATTAATTAATTATCGGGTTAAAGAACGAGTGTTATTTAAAACACTGTTCACGATAAACCCAAAAATCAATATCACTTCAATTCCAATTAAATATTATTTAATTGGTACACTTCATTAAATCTAAATAAAAAGATATAATCTTTTCTCAACTGGGTTCAAGAACAGTGTTAGTGAAGACACCATTCACGACAAACCCAAATCACATTTGATATTCAATACAAGGCTCTGAATAGAAAATATATCGGCTTATATTCAATATCAAATTCTACGATTAACAAATGTCGTATTGGAAATAACGATATATATATATATATATTTCAAATTTCCATAACAACACCTGTATAATCACGAATTCTAACATCGAAATATTCCGAAGACAATTTCGATTCAAATCCATTCCAATGCAACCATTGGAAATTTTGGTTATTTTTAAAACCCTTTTCAAATTCAATTTATTTATTTAAAAATAAATAGAATTATAATTCTAGTTCAAAACTAGTTCCTTTCGATAAAAATCTATTTTTATCTTTTGAAATATGGAGTTTTTCATCCCAAATCTTCACAAATCATTTCTTATGATTTTACACAAATTATTACTATTTTTAATAATTTTATCAAGGCCCGTACAGTCGATTTCCATCAACGGTCATCGAACTGCACTTACAGCGACCTTTTTCCAATTTGATTTGGAAATAATTCCAAATCCAACCGTTAGATTTCAAATTTCTAACATTCGCTAGAAAGCTCTTTTCGATACGAACCCAACGGTTCCGGTTTTAGGAGAATCCGACGGTCGGATCTCCCGTAATGTGCGTTTGAAATAAATGGTCGAAATTCACGAACTGCCGCGGCGCGGCGCGTTCTATTCAGGCCATTATATTATATATATATAATATATATATAATATATTTCATCGATTTCTATTTAAAACGAATTATATAAATAGTTTTTAAAATCGTTTCAAAAGCAATTTCAACTTCCTTTTCAATTCAAATCAAAATTGAATTCTTCTTTATAAATTCGTTTTAAAATTCATTTCTATTCAATTCAAATTTCAATTCAATTTGAATTCATTTCAATTCACTTTCAATTCAATTCGAATTCGTTTTCAATTCAATTCATTTCGAAATCGTTTTCAATTCAATTCATTTCGAAATCGTTTTCAATTCAATTCATTTCAAAATCGTTTTCAATTCAATTCATTTCGAAATCGTTTTCAATTCAATTCATTTCGAAATCCTTTTCAATTCAATTCATTTCGAAATCGTTTTCAATTCAATTCATTTCGAAATCGTTTTCAATTCAAAATATTCTTTATTTTCACGATTGGAATGAGGCCCAATCAATTACCATATAAAGTTAATTATATGGATTTTCATACAACACATGTATATAATAACATTGAAAATAATCAACCATCAACCAAAGTGCACTACACTGTAAAAGCATCAAATATAGATATTCAACGCTTATAGCAGCCTGTCAATCAATCGATCGACATATTTAATCAATCAGGATGAGTGAACTTCAAATTTCATCCCAACACCCATGTGGGGTTTCAAACAATCAAACACATATTTTATTTGTGCTGTTGGGCGATGTTTAAAATTTACCGTCCCAATCAATGTCATTCAAATAGGTGTACATAAACAAACCGTCTGGTTTGTAAATGAATATTCTATTTTATTCACTTCACGTTAAAAATTATATTTTTAACGATAAAACATTTTATTTCAACCTATGAATTTCTATTCAATTCATTTATTCAATAAAATGATATTTTTATTTTTCTAACATATTTTAGAAAATTTCGGCGGCATAACGGCACGATACTAAAAACGGGATAAGGCCTAGCCTTATCCCCGGTCTAGTGAAGGCCGACGCCATTCACACATCAATCAAAATCACCAAACAACCAATTCAAATCACATCATATACTAATCTATGCAACCAAACAAACAAGTCCATGGTCTGTGGACGATTGTGTCGGGTGCTACTAAGCACCGTCTACATCCTAGTATATATATATATATAACTAGAAAAATTAAATTGAAAGGTGAGAAGTTCTCACCGAAAGCTATCCACTCATCTTGACTCTTCTTTCTCGCCTTTTTATCACTTTCTTTCGCCCGTAGCCACTACATATATAAAAATCGAATTTTTATTTAACTATTCGATATATAAAAATCATATTTTTATTCCGCTATTCAATATATAAAAATCGTATTTTTATTTTCACTATTCGATATATAAAAATCATATTTTTATTCCGCTACTCGTATAAAAGTTATATTTTTATTACTTTAAAAATACAAAAATCATGTCTTGCTCCTTCTACATAATAAAAATCCCGTCTTCCCTCTTTTTTAAAAGTATGATTTTTATTTTTGCAAGTTCAAATCTTTTTCTATTAAAAGATTAAACCTTTTTCTATTCCAAAGTTTAAACCTTTAAAATAAAATCAGTTTTAAAAATTCCTAAAAAAATCAGTTTTAAATTCTTTAAAAATTCAGAAATTAGTTCTTAAATCATTTAAAAAGAATCAGTTTTAAAATTCTAAAAAAAAAACAGTTTTAAAATTCTAAAAAAAATAGTTTATAAATTCTTAAAAAAATCAGTTTATAAATTCTTTTAAAATCAGTTTATCAATTCTTTTAAAATCAGTTTATCAATTCTTTTAAAATCAGTTTAAAAGAAAATAAAAAAATCAAAAAAGAACAGCAGGGAACTTACGAGGGGGGGGGGGTCGTCGGCGGCTCGGAGGGGTGTTGGAGGCTGCTCGCAGGTGGGGGTGGCGAGGAGGGGTTCGGCGCGGTGGCACCTGGCGGCGCGAGGAGCTGGCTTGCGAGGTTAGGGGTTGGGTTCGGTTTGGGGATTAGGGTTTTGGGGTTCGTCGGTGAGGGAACGGGTTGGGTCGCGAGGGGGAGGAGATGAACGGGGGGGGGCGAGTGGAGGCGGTGGTGCCAGGGAGGGCGGCGTCGGCGTCAACGTCGATGGGGTTTTTTTTTCTTTTTTTTTCTGAAGTTCGATTTTGAAATAAAGAGGAGGGGGGGGGGCAGAACATATAAGGGAAGAAAGTTTTTTTTTCAATTTATGTTGACTTTTACATACGAACACCGAACTGGGTCCAACGACTGTCATCCCTAACGTAATACCCCCATTCCGAACACAATGGGAAATGTATCGCAAGCTGATTTGATTGTTACAATCAGTTTCCGTTAAATTTATATTTAAATCACTATATTGAATTTTAAACGTACATTTCAAATTACCGGGGTCGCATACTAACTAGAAAAATTCCAGAAAAATATTTTCTAGCTTCGTATTGACGATACGGTCCTAACAAAACTAGTTTCGTCGAATTCTGAGACTGTATGAAAAATGGCCAATTTCCAGTCGATTAAAATCAACTGAAATGGTCAAAACACGTTTTCCTTTGCCACGCTCACATATTGATTCGAAAAATTATGAAATTTGAAACCTAGCAATAATTTAATATCACGGACCCAACAAAACTGGTTTCGTCGAAATCCGAGGTCATTTGCAAAATGTCCATTTTTAAGGGCCTGAATTCCATAGCGACTATTCAGAATTTTCAACTGGACATATCTTTTGGTTCCCGCTATGAAAATTTGATTATTCGGATTCGTTGGAAATATATTCGCAATTAGATCCCATTATTTTTGGTTTCACTAAAATCCGGATTGTTTTGCACCCGGTATATTCAATTGAAGTTTGAAATCGAATTATCGAACTACCGCGCCATTTTCAATTCTATTTATAATTATATATAATTATTTATATTCTAACGACGACGTGTATAATATATACGTTCGAATTATATTCGAAATAAATTTTTTGTCGATATTATTTAAAATAATTCATTTTAAATAATCAAAATTCGCTAAAATAGCCAAAATAAAAATTTTAAACTGGCCCAGATTTTCGGGTTATTACACACACAAGATGTGTGGTCGCCCACGAGATGTGTTCTCGCCACGAACTGTGTGTTTGCACCTGCGAGTTTTGTACTCGCCTGCGAGATGTGTTCTCGCACCTACGAGCTATGTGCTCGCCCACGAGATGTGTTCTCGCTGCAAACTGTATGTTTACACCCTAGGCACATACATCCTCTACCTATGAATCTCATCCCATAGAAGGAAGTGAAAGCTCGAAGGGAGCACTCAGAGCACATGCATCCTCTACTCAAATCTCATCCTGCAGAAGGGAGCAAAAGCTCGAAGGGAGCACTCGGAGTACGTATATCATCTACTCAAATCTCATCCTGTAGAAGGAAGAAAAAGCTCAAAGGGAGCACTCGGAGCATGTACAACCGTTGCTCAAATCTCATCCTGCTGAAGGAGGCAAAAGCTTGAAGGGAGCACTTGGAGAACGTACATCCTTTGCTCAAATCTCATCTCGCAGAAGGGAGCGAAAGCTTAAAGGGTGCACTCAGAGCACGTACATCGTCTGCTCAAATCTCATTCCTTAGAAGGAAGCAAAAGCTCGAAAGGAGAAAAAGCTCTTAGGGAGCACTCGGAGCACGTACATCCTCTACTCAGATCTCATTTCGCAGAAGGAAGCAAAAGCTCGAAGGGAGCAAAAGCTCGGAGGGAGCACTTGAAGCATGCACAACCTCTGCTTCACAAAGAAAACCCGAAGGGAGTGCCAACTACATTAGTACCAGAAGGGTTCCTGATCTTCTATCTTCAAAATACCCGAATCTGGGTTGATTCAACTCTACATTAAATACCGGAAGGGGTTCCCGGTCTTTTATCTTCTAATACCCGAATCTGGGTTGATTCGGCTCTACAATAAATACCGGAAGGGGTTCCCGGCCTTCTATCTTCAAATACCCAAATCTGGGTTGATTTGGCTCAACATTAAATACCGTAAGGGGTTCTCGGTCTTCTATCTTCAAATACCCGAATCTGGGTTGATTCGGCTCTACATTAAAAACCGGAAGGGGTTCCCGGTCTACTATCTTCAAATACCGAATCTAGGTTGATTCGGCTCTACATTAAACACCAGAAGGGGTTCCTGGTCTTCTATCTTCAAATACCCGAATCTAGGTTGATTCGGCTCTACATTAAACACCGGAAGGGGTTCCCGGTTTTCTATCTTCAAATACCCGAATCTGGCTCTACATTAATACCGGAAGGGGTTCCTAGTCTTCAATCTTCAATGGACCGATTAAAGAGTGGCCCAAACTCTATCGCTTGCTCAGGGAAGTATTTTTAATTTATGCACACGTCAGTCGAGTATATCAAATCTCTGCACTAACAAACGAAACACAAACAAAACACTGTGGGCATTTCATATCTAATGCACCTTAATATTACTAAACTTGTTGAGAACACAAAATTCTTCCTATAAAAAATGATTGGCCAAAAATGGTGTTTGCTTCCTCTTTGTCTTCCGTGTTCTTGAATGATTTTAGGGAAGTTGTCCGATCTGAAACTCCATGTGCAAATAAAGCCACGGATAACCCTCACGTGCCTCCATTAAAAGAATTATTTAAAGGAATATTATCCCGTACCTAAAATCGAGGTAAATAAATCATCATTGTCTATTCTTAAGGCCTCTTCATATTCTGAAGCTCTGAGCAAGATCAAATCATGAAAAAAGATACTTCCGATATGGAGATTCTGACTATTGGATCAAGGAATGTAGGAACCTAATCATTAGTTTCAAGTATAATGTAACATCCCGCATTTTTATCGATTTGTATTTGAATATTTAAATCAGTTTAAATATTGAATTTAGAATATAAGTGAATTTATATTTTAATTAAAATAAAGTTGAACATATAAAAATATAAATTAAATATAATCGAGCCCGTTATATCATGACAGTTCGTAATTTAACGTTCTGAACTTCAACTGAGCGTACAGGATCCGTTACAAGTCAGATTTCTTTGAAACAAGAAATGTTGGAATCCGTTGAATGGTATTTTTCTAACAGAAGTGAAAAACCAAGATTTCGTGTTACAGGTTGTGAGTTAGGTCCAAATTTAATTTCTAAATAGTCGCTATAGAATCATTTATCGACCATAACAGTTTATTTGATATAACTAGATACCGGTTGCAAATCTGGACAAGATTATTTTGAGACGTAGTGATAATTTATTTTTTAGAATTTTATTGTAATTTTTAATTAATTAAACACATAACTTTTTATTTGAAGTATTTTGCACCCTATATCAGTATTTTGGGGTTTCACAATATAAGTTAACCTACCGATATTATTATAATTTTGGGATCGTGACACCTCGCTGGCCAAGACTGTATTTTTATTTTTGTCTATAGCAGACCGTGTAACGAATGAAATTTGGAATGATAGAGACCGTGAAACTTTACTTTAAAAAACATAATTTTATTGGGCAAATTCCTTACTGCTGAAGAAAACATGGACTCTTTTCTCTCTACGGCAAGACTTCGAAAATCCAACCTGTTATAGACTAACATATGTAATATATATATAAATCATTTCCTTCTTTGTTAAGTATTTGCACTATGTCTATCCTAAGCTACAGTTGCCCCTTTTCTAACGCAGTAAAAACATTAATGAAACGCACATGGAAATTAAATGAATACAGCAGACCTAAGTCCTACAGGGCACATGCCTTAATTAGAAAACCATACACCTATTTTGTACTATAAGAAAGGGACGTCTCCCTTCTTTTTGTATATACACACACCCCATACTTTAATCCTTCTGTAAAAAAAAGAAGAAAGAATGGCTGAACTATATATGGGAAAATAAAACCAAAACTAGTTCAACTCTCCACTAAACTTGAAATAAGTTACTTCCATTTTCTCGTGTAGAGGAGAATGGGCATGGCGTGTGGATTTTGTTGTAGTATTATGAACGGAAATGAAGAGAGAATTGAAGTGGGAGTTTCCGGTGAAGATGAGCTATAGACAAGTTGTTGGAGGAGGTGCAGCGTGAACTGGATGGAGTGCTATACTGGGCGTGAGGTGATGCAGTTGGAAGCGTCAAAACTGGAAAGGAGCTGCGAAAGAAGCAGGGCGTTTGGAGGTTAAGAGCATTCGCTATTTTAGTTTAAGGGGTGGCGAACAGAAGGGGTGGAGTTGCGTTTTCCATGGAATGGTTTGTATTCAAAGAATGGAGGAGGAGCACAATAATTTAAGAGATGATGACATGAAAATGGACACATGAACTGTTGGGGTGAGTGAGTGCTTAATGTAGCAGGTTGGTCGATGGAGTAGTAGTGGCCATTTTTAGTTTTAGCATGTACTGGGATCTTGTTTCTTGAATTAAAAGAGAACGTCGGTTCCAGTATTTCAAGCGATGGAGTGTTGCGGACTTTAGTGGAGGAAATGCGTGAGGTAGATGGACATGTAGGTGTACATATGTTGTGTATGGATTAAGTGCATGTGTAAAAAGAAATGGAAGGCAAGGGGGCATGCTTCCTGTTTGGAGAATGGGTGACTGTTGTCAAGTTTTGGGGAAGGGAGTTTTACTAAGTGCAGTGCATGGCATGAAAACGTGAATGGAAGGAATACTATGAAGTAAAAAGGAACATGGATGAAATGCACATGCGCAGATGATGTAACGGTAGTAAGAGGCTTCGCATGTGTCAAAAGGAGGCTAGCACTGTTGTTTGGCACAGGTATTTTGGCTTTGGTTTTAATCTGAGAATCATATTTGATGAAAGGTCCAAACATATAACAAAAAAAAATTCTGTAATAGGGATACCTTGGTGGAAAGTGAACTGTTGAATGCAGGTCGGTGAAGAGGAAGTAGGTGGTCAGAGGAAATTAGATGGGTCACTTGAATGATATGTAAGGCCTATTAAATAAACAAATAAATAGTTTATTCATGAAGTTGGAAGTATGAGCACACTTGCGAATGGGCGTTTGAACTACGGTTGTGATGGTAAATTGAAGAGCAACCGAGAATTGGCAAATATTCGAACAGGAATATAATATTGGAGAGCAGCATTTTCCTACGGAAAGAAGAAGGCGACACTATTCAAAATAGGTTGGCGGTTGAAATGGGAGATGGGCTGATAATAAGGGATCGTATGAACACAAGGTATACAATGGAACCGGTTTGGAGCGAATTGAACGCGGTCGGATTCATTGGAACCGGAACGACGGAATCTACGGTGTGGAATTATTCGCACTGAGAACGGAGCGGCTGGAATTTCGTGATATAGTCAACTGATGCAAATCGTTATTTAACGGTTAATGCGCAAATGTGAGTAAATTCACTAACTCTGATCTATTTTAAAATATTATACTTATATATTAATGTTGGTTGAATGCTGTGTGATAGTCGATTAGGTAGATTACAGTTAAACTGGTTGAAAATTATATATCGTTGCATATGTACACATCACGGATTGGATACTAATCCCATCAGTTATAGGATTCCCTTGTATGGAATTAGCGTAAATTGTATGGACTAACATTTGTGGATGCAGGAAACCAGTTGGAGGAATCCAACCGGATTCCTCAAATATTTATATGTACTGTTTGCTTCATATGCACTGTTTGAACCCGAATAACATTGAAACCCAAATATGAATATTAATGTTGAATGGAATTCAAGCTATTTTGATAAACGATATCGATTAAGAAAATAGCAACAATCGACCATAAACCCATCTTCTTGTTAAGAAGTTAATTGGTCGTCAGGCAAATCAATAAAGTTAAATTATAAAAATTATATTTTTATAATTAAAACGATGTTTAAAATTTATAATAGAAGTTCTATTATAAACATTTCATAGTTCGATTTATAAAGTAAATATAAACGATTTTTTGACTTTTAAATAAAGTTTATAAACCTATAATTATCCTGCAAGTTAATATTTTTGGATAATTATTTTTAAACAAACAATTTAGAAATAATTAGATTAATTATATTAATCTAATGGTAAGAAGTAATTAAAATCAATTAACGAATTAACTGATGGTTTGAAGTTGATTTGAAAATTGATTATTTGATAAATTGATTTTCAATGCTAATGGCTTAGCGAGAAATTGATCAAAATTAATAAGATTTCTTATTAATTACTTTTCAAATTAATGAAGTATAAATGATTATTAAGCTAAGTACAATTAGTTATTATCTATTTAAGCAACCAAACTGTTATGAAGTAAACTGTCTATTTCAAAAATGATAAAGTAAATATTATTTAATTAAATAGTTGTTTCTTAAATGGATTTCATTTAAGAGGATATTGAGTTTATAATAAGATATTACTTGAGATAAGTATAATGATTCAAATAAAAGTAAAACATCAAAAGACAAAGAACGTCAATGGATCTTGGTAATGAAGTTAAAATATAGAACTATGGAATGAAGTTAAAGCGAAGAGTTAATATTTAATATAAATAGTCATAAATAACAGAGATTTCGAAGTATGAATCTGGTGTTATAAAACCATATTCCAAATAAAACAAGAAATACGGTTTGAGGGATACTATAAGTAATAAGGAGTTTAGAGTTACGAACGTATATCTATTCTAAGATAAGAACATTGTCGATCAAGGTCTGAGTGGTAAATAAAATACCCCAACTTGAACGACTTCACTATTATCAAGGGATGGTATTAGTTTGTAACGGAAAGAGACATCAAGATTAGTTATAAAGTGAAATATAGTAGCGTATTGCAAGTCTTTGAACTATAACGATAAAATAACGTTGTTGGCTAGGCTTAAGTGTGACTGTTATGTGGAGATTAGTTATAAGGGAATATTACAACATATGACAAGTTTTTGAACTGTAACGATAAATTAGTGTTGTTGACCAAGCTTAAGCGTGATTTTTATATATAGCACTACTCCTTAGGGAATGAAAACAATCTGGTTTGAAATCCACTTATTCTAAAGTAATAAGTAACGATATTTGTCCAAAGAAATATAAGAATGAGTTTAGAAAGAGAAATTGGAGAACCGATATAGAAAACAATGACATCATTTCGATGTTCGAAATGTGATTAGAAATAAACCAGTAGGATTTGGAATTATAATTTGGAAATGTCAAATATTATGAAAATAAGTTATTATTAGGAACTTATAATCTGATAGGATAGTTAATATTTAGGTTTAAACCAATAAATTTTAATAGATATGTAATCAATGTGTAGTTATAGACTTGATATTGATTTAACAAGAAGTTGACTTAGAAGCAGAGTTTATAAAGTGGAATGGGAATATAAATTATGAAAGAGATTTCGGTAAACAAGAAAAGGGTAGTTATTACGTGAATGAAGAGTTATGTGATAAAGGTGTTCATATTTCTATTATAAGTATGATATTCACATTTTAAAGTGAATAATGTTTTAAAGGTGAATGCTGAGCAGATTAAAATGTTTATAATGAAATTGGAAATATTTTTCAAAAGTAGATAGGGTATATTATCCAAGTGTAGAAAATAAATAATGTGAAACAAATGGTAATATTTCGAACGTTAATAACGTATATTTTTTGGAACATGGAAGAGTAAGAGTTTATAATATTGGGAATGTTTTTCCAAGAAGTGTGAAAAGACTAAAACGGGGTTTCGGAAATATCTGGTAAGATATGGGAATGCGAATAATAAAAATAATGTTAAATAAAAAGTGTCCGTGGTTGTGTGATGTTTAGTTGTACATTTGAATGAATGTTTGTTTTTACTTCGACAGTTAAATAACCGACTATCAAAGTGTTTTGACCATCGTTGTTAATACGAAGAGACCAGTTGTATATATTATCTAAAAACCACTCCGTATGTACATAAGCGCTGCGAATTAGATTATGCTGAAGATAATTGAAGGCGAAGTGAAATGCAAGGGTCGTTCTATTCCAGAATGGTGTTATCTGTTTGTCCAGTCCCAGGACGACTTGTATGGACGGGTGTCTGACAGAGTATACCTAACAACTCATGTACGATTGATCTCTTAAAGGTATTATGTCTAGTGGCAGAGGAATTCGTTCCTCTTAGCTTTATATACCCGTGATATTTTTGGAAATCGATTTGTAATTGACGGGTTTGACGATGTGGCATTCAAAGTGAATGGTGATCAAATGTTCTGAAGATAGACGTAGCCTCTAGCCTCACAACCGGGAAATGACAAAAATTGGGTTGGCAACATTGCTAGTTGGGTTGTACCCAAGCAGGGTGTATTGTCATCGATCTAGAGAAAATTCATATTTATTCTTCTTTTCAATTCTGTATCTTCGTATTACGGTTGGATGGTCAACAACCGTGGGTGACAATATATTCGATACACTCAAGCTAAATGAGTGGTCGGTCATGTGTAGGCTGGGTTGCAAGATGTTCTTGTTGAACCCCAGTGTATCCCCTCTAGAGTACACTGATCGGGAGGTGGTCCCATACCTTGTCATAGTTGGAATCCAATCTCCAATAAGCGCCCTGCGGTTTTTGATTTTATACTATGTATGTAGAGCGTGAGATGCAAGCGTTCTACTATTTGGTTATATATTTGATTAGACATTATTATAATATCACTGGATTTTGATATCAAAAATGTTTTGGTTATAATAAGGTAAAAACCGTCCATGTTTATGTGTGGGCTGGTCTTACTATTATCCTTTTGTTTCAAAAGGATTTTTTAAAGTTAAGCAATATGATTGAAGTTTACTCACACCAGTCCCATGACTGACCCAGAGTTTATTTGTTTGTTTTTCCCTAAACTCTTGGGTGTCCAAATTTATACGGGCAGACAAGTGTTTCAGGATTTTGCAGATTCACTTGGAGGAGCTCGAAGCAGGAGACCATTGTTAGTTATTTAGAGATTATTTCCATTGCGATGTAAATGAGTTATACTTTGATATGGTATGTATACACAAATTCCGATTTGTATTTCAAAGTTATGTCATATAATACATTGTATTCGTTCCGCTGTGAGTTTCATGTTTACTCTGATTCTGTTCAGTTGTGTTCTTCTTCTATTCTATTAGTTCTATCTTATCTTTCTCATCCTCTATATTCTTTCTATTAATGATCTGAATTTTCGTGCACTTTGAGTTGAATGTGTAGGATATTAGTCAGCTCAAATTAGTACGGATTTTCGGGCCATTACATTTGGTATCAGAGCTAAAGGTTAAGTTATTACCTTGGCTCTGTGGCGTAACTCAATAGAAATGGGGTTAGTAATACCCCAGATTGAGTATGAGTGTATATATATGAGCGCGTATTTGTAATTAATATAAAAACTGTTTTATATTATGTTGATTGGTCAGTCGAGTGGTTTATGAATTCTGGTCGAAACAGTAATGCAAACTATGTCAATATGTTTTTCTAAACTCTTGAACAGAATAATTCGACATAGTATGTTTTTTAAAGAGGGTAGATAAAATAATTTTACCCTAAAATATACTTTGATATAAAGAAAGCATATATATTGGAATTATCTAATATATATTGAACGTGTTGGTTGAAATTATGTTCGAATAAGATTTATAATTGAGTTGGTTATATAAATAACCAATCAAAATATTATATGAGTATAATATGCAAAATCAGATTAACTAAATCTGAATTTAAAACCCAGAATTGAAATAGAACTCTAAAAACTTGGAAAAGAGCTAGAAATAATATTTCGATTAAATATATGGGAATTTTAAAATACTGGGAGATTTGAAATTGTTTTCCAAGTGCTGTGAAAGATATTTTGAAGTAATATTCAAAATGGAAGTGTTTTAAAATGAATTTTGAAAGTGATAAAGTATTGAACTCACTTTGATCACTGGAAAATAAATTCTGATGATGATGGCCGCATTATCAGTGTAATTTTCGAGTTTCTAAGTGACGGATTACTACCAAAGATTTTGTCTTTGAATTATTGTGAGGAAACAAGTTGTCAGAAATCCAAATGTTTTGAATAATATATGATTTCAAACTGATTTGAAATAAATCCAGGAATTTGAATTCTGAAATAAAGATTTAACTTATGGAGTTAAAACGGTAAAAGTGAAACTTAAACTAAGATAAAAAAAATTGGACTGAATTTGGAACGATCCAGAATGGAAATTGAAAAGAAGAAATATTGGAGACTCGAGTTATTAAAATGAATTGATTCTTGGAGAATAAGAATCAAATTTTGAATTTGGAGATGAAGATAACTGATTTGAGAAATAAATCAATAAATGGAATTGGAGTTGAAATAGAAATTTGGCTTAGTAAAAGCGAAAGATTGGTTTGAGAATGGATTGATGGGAGATCAACCAAGGATGTTTGGATATATGTTAAAGTAATAGCAAATGGTAGAGATAGAGTTAAATGCCAACAAAAAGTACATGTTTATATTTTATACGAGTATGAGATTTTTATGGGTCTGTTTGGCAAGCCGTTTGGCCAGTTGATTCTCTTCTGAATTGGAGAAAGCCTATAGAGGCAAGTTGTAGTAGCTCCGACTGAGCCATGCGAATGAGATGCTGGCAAAATTCTCCGAAAATTTAAGCTATTAGGAAATTTTCAGAATTACTAAAAGTATTTGTAAATAAGAAGAAATTAATATTTTAATTCGAATTAATCGGTTCAATTGAAACTGAATCAAGAAGTAAACCAAAAGATCTTTAATTTAGTTATAATAGAATTCATATCATTTTTTCTTACCTTAGTAATTTCGGGGACGAAATTCTTTTAAGGGGGAAGGAATGTAATGTCTCGCATTTTTATCGATTTGTATTTGGATATTTAAATCAGTTTAAATATTGAATTCAGAATATAAGTGGATTTATATTTTAATTAAAACGAAGTTGAACGTATAAAAATATATATTAAATATAATCGAGCTCGTTATATCGCGGCAGTTCGTAATTTAACGTTCTGGACTTCAACTAAGCGTACAGGATCCGTTACAAATTGGATTTCTTCGAAACAAGAAACGTTGGAATCTGCTGAGCGGTATTTTTCCACAGAAATGAAAAACCAAGATTTTGTGTTACAGATTGTGAGTTATGTCCAAATTTAATTTCTAAATAGTCGCTATAGAATCATTTATCGGCCTTAACAGTTTATTTAATATAACTAGATACCGGTTGCAAATCTGGACAAGATTCTTTTGAGATGTAGTGATAATTTAATTTTTAGAATTTTACTGTAATTTTTAATTAATTAAATACGCAACTTTTTATTTGAAGTATTTTGAACCCTGTATCAGTATTTTGGGGTTTCACAATATAAGTTTACCTACCGATATTATTATATTTTTGGGATTGTGACACCTCGCTGGCCATGACTGTATTTTTTTTTGTCTATAGCAGACCGTGTAACGAATGAAATTTGGAATGACAAAGACCGTGAAACTTTACTTTAATAAAAAAACATAATTTTATTGGGCAAATTCCTTACTGTTGAAGAAAACATGGACTTTTTTCTCTCCACGGCAAGACTTCGAAAATCCAACCAACTATAGACTAACATACGTAATATATATATAAATCATTTCCTTCTTTGTTAAATATTTTCACTGTGTCTATCCTAAGCTACAGTTACCCCTTTTCAAACATAGTAAAAACATTAATGAAACGCACATGGAAATTAAATGAATACAGAAGACCAAAGTCCTACATGGCACATGCCTTAATTTGAAAACCATACACCTATTTTGTACTATAAGAAAGGGATGTCTCCATTCTTCTTGTATATATACACACCCCATACTTTAATCCTTCTATAAAAAAAAGAATGGTCGAACTATATATGGGAAAATAAAACCAAAACTAGTTCAACTCTCCACTAAAACTTGAAATAAGTTACTTTCATTTTCTAGTGTAGAGGAGAATGGGCATGGCGTGTAGTTTTTGTTGTAGTATTATGAACGAAAATGAAGAGAGAATTGAAGTGGGAGTTTCCGGTGAAGATGAGGTATAGACAAGCTGTTGGAGGAGGTGCATCGTGCACTGGATGGAGTGCTATACTGGGCGTGACGTGATGCAGTTGGCAGCATCAAAACTGGAAAGGAGCTGTGAAAGAAGCAGGGCGTTTGGAGGTTAAGAGCATTCGCTATTTCAGTTTAAGGGGTGGCGAACAGAAGGGGTGGAGTTGCGTTTTCCATGGAATGGTTTGTATTCAAAGAATGGAGGAGGAGCACAATAATTTAAGAGATGATGACATGAAAATGGACACATGAACTGTTGGGGTGAGTGAGTGCTTAACGTAGCAGGTTGGTCGATGGAGTAGTAGTGGCCATTTTTAGTTTTAGCATGTACTGGGATCTTGTTTCTTGAATTAAAAGAGAACGTCGGTTCCAGTATTTCAAGCGATGGAGTGTTGCGGACTTCAGTGGAGGAAATGCGTGAGGTAGATGGACATGTAGGTGTACATATGTTGTGTATGGATTAAGTGCATGTGTAAAAAGAAATGGAAGGGAAGGGGGCATGCTTCCTGTTTGGAGAATGGGTGACTGTTGTCAAGTTTTGGGGAAGGGAGTTTTACTAAGTGCAGTGCATGGCATGAAAACGTGAATGGAAGGAATACTATGAAGTAAAAAGGAACATGGATGAAATGCACATGCACTGATGATGTAATGGTAGTAAGGGGCTTCGCATGTGTCAAAAGGAGGCTAGCATTGTTGTTTGGCGCGGGTACTTTGGCTTTGGTTTTGGGCTAAGAAGCATATTTGACGAAAGGTCCAAACATATATAAAAAAAGAAAATTTCTGTAATATGGATACCTTGGTGGAGAGTGAACTGTTGAATGCAGGTCGGTGAAGAGGAAGTAGGTGGGCTGAGGAAATTAGATGGGCCGCTTGAATGATATGTAAGGCCTATTAAATAAATAAATAAAAATTGTATTCATGAAGTTGGAAGTATGATCACACTTGTGAATGGGCGTTTGAACTACTGTTGTGATGGTAAATTGTAGAGCAACTGAGAATTGGCAAATATTCGAACAGGAATATAATATTGGAGAGCGACATTTTCCTACGGAAAGAAGAAGGCGACACTATACAAAACAGGTCGGCAACTGAAATAGGAGATGGGTTGATAATAAGGGATTGTATGAACACAAGCTATATAATGGAACCAGTTTGGAGCGAACTGAACGCGGTCAGATTCATTGGAATCGAAATGACGGAATCTACAGTGTGGAATTATTCGCACTGAGAACAGAGCGACTGGAATTTCGTGATATAATCAACCGACGCAAATCGTTATTTAATAGTTAACGCGCAAAGGTGAGTAAATTCACTAATTTGATCTATTTTAAAATATTTTAAGTATATATTAATGTTGGTTGAATGCTGTGTGATGGTCGATTAGGCAGATTACAAATAAATTGGTTGAATATTATATATCGTTGCATATGTACACATCACGGATTGGATACTGATCCCATTGGTTGTAGGATTCCCTAGTATGGAATTAGCGTAAATTGTATGGACTAACATTTGTGGATGTAGGAAACCGGTTGGAGGAATCCAACCGGATTCCTCAAATATTTATATGTACTGTTTGCTTCATATGCACTATTTGAACCCAAATGACATTGACCCAAATATGAATATTAATGTTGAATGGAAATTCAATGCTATTTTGATAAACGATATCGATTAAGAAAATGGCAACAGTCGACCATAAACCCATCTTCTTGTTAAGAAGTTAATTGGCCGTCAGGCAAATCAATAAAGTTAAATTATAAAAATTATATTTTTATAATTAAAATGATGTTTAAAATTTATAATAGAAGTTCTATTATAAACATTTCATAGTTCGGTTTATAAAATAAATATAAACGATTGTTTGACTTTTAAATAAAGTTTATAAAGCTATAATTATCATGCAAGTTATATTTTTGGATAATTCTTTTTAAACAAACAATTTAGAAATAATTAGATTAATTATATTAATCTAATGGTAAGAAGTAATTAAAATCAGTTAACGAATTAACTGATGGTTTGAAGTTGATTTGAAAATTGATTATTTGATAAATTGATTTTCAATGCTAATAACTTAGCGAGAAATTGATCAAAATTAATAAGATTTCTTATTAATTAATTTTCAAATTAATGAAGTATAAATGATTATTGAGCTAAGTACAATTAGTTATTATCTATTTAAGCAACCAATCTGTTATGAAGTAAACTATTTATTTCAAAAATGATAAAGTAAATATTATTTAATTAAATAATTGTTTCTTAAATGGATTTCATTTAAGAGGATATTGAGTTTATAATAAGATATTACTTGAGTTAAGTATAATGATTCAAATAAAAGTAAAACATCAAAAGACAAAGAACGTCAAGGGATCTTTGTAAAGAAGTTAAAATATAGAATTGTGGAATGAAGTTAAAGCGAAGAGTTAATGTTTAATATAAATAGTCATAAATAATAGAGATTTCGAAGTATGAATCTGGTGTTATAAAACATGTTCCAAATAGAACAAGAAATACGGTTTGAGGGATACTACAAGTAATAAGGAGTTTAGAGTTACGAACGTATATCTATTCTAAGATGAGACGACCCGATTTCCCGTTCTCACGGAAACAAGGTTATCTTTGGAATATAACACAGAAACAGATAATAGCAGAACAGAATTAAATAAATACACCAGAATGAACAACAAAATATACTGGATAAAAGTAATCATCAGAGTTACACAGTATACAGGATCTTACTTAGTACAAATACAGTTCAGCTATACATAAATGTCTACAGCGGAAATAAACAAAATATGTACAATAGGAGCTGAACAGCATAAAAAGAAATAAATGATAGAATCCATCTTCAGCTCCAGCTATCCAGAAAGAACCAGCTAAACCTGAATACAAGGCTGCCCGTGTAGAAAAAGGGGGCACCCGAGTTTGAGAGTGAAACAAACTACGAGTCAGTCATGGGACTGGTATGAGAAATCTACTCAACACATATATAATATGGCTAATCACAGGACCACGCCACTTTCGTGGAACGGGTTTACTCCATTGGATTGCCAGTGCTTTAAAACAAATCTTTCTTTTTAACATCGTTATGCTTTTTATAAAAATGAAGCCGTTATAAGACTCAGTTCCCATCACACAATGCAACGCAAACCGGAGGATAGAGTTTTTACCTTATAACGGCCAAGATATGCTTGATACGAATAAAACAAAGGCATTTGATATTATTACTAGTGTATATATGTTTTGAAAACAATTTCAAATCATAACTATCAATCATAGACGGCATTAATGCCCCATACCACTATGTCGCCATATATAGGTATACAATCAAAACCGCACGATGTCGTATTTGGAAATTGAATTTCCTTCATGAACCAAGGCAAAAGATAGTCCTTACCGAATTCGAGACGCTCTAGCCCGTGTCTCAGGATCAGAGCTCGAGTGACCCTAGGAGCGACAGGGCCGGTCCACCGATGTGGATTAAAATTCCTGAACAATACGTTTCCCCGCCCTTTGGGGCATCAACGAGCCAACGAATGACTCCATCGGACCCGGATCGTCCGATCAAACCGAGGCGCCTCGCAACAGCAACAACCACATAGGTGAAAAGTATATAAATGTCAGGGCTGGTAGGTCACTGACACCACCCTAGCTAGAAAGAAACGCATGTCCTCCCTGAGGTCCTTCCTCCCGTTTTAGGTTCATACCGGGGTGTGAGGCTCGCGAATTTACGTTATACACAAAGCTACGCCACACAGGCGGTGCTTTGATCATCACCACAAGACTTTGCTTTTCAACAGAAGCCCTGATCACTGCATCTTAGCATGCCACACAGGCAATTCACACCGTGCAACTGATGGCTATCAATCACACAGAACAAATTCCAATGTCGGACACACAGTCCATTTACAAGTCCGTTCTGGGTCTGAACGAAACCGGAGGCACTAAATACCTCGCAAACCCTTCGATCAACACGTACGTCTGAACGATCACCACTCATTATCCATATTTCGGGATGCCTCCCAATCAGGACCTCGGTTACCATCCAAACGAGGTGAAGATCTCCAGTCTTCGACCATCGTCTTCATCTTCGAATTTCAATCGTCGGTCGATTATTCGAAATGAGAATTAACTCGGCCTTTTCAAATAATTCACATATATTTAGAATTTCAAATCGATTTATTTCAATGGTTAAATTATTCGACAACACCAATTGTGTTCTTTATATAGTTTTCACACCAAACACATTCAACCATCAAACATCACATAAATCAAGCAAATTCAGTTTATTTCCATTCCATATCGCTTACGATATTTTATAACTATTTATCGCTATTTTTATTTATTTTAAAATAGCCATTTTATTCAAAACGACGCTTCGGGCCATAAGGCGGCCGTGGCGCTGTTTTTCTTCAGATTTGATTTACACATATCTGAAAATCTAACCGTTGGATCTTCACAAAATTTACATCATTAGAAAGGTCTTTTCAAAACGAATCCAACGGTTCCAGTTTCGGGAAAATCCGACGGTCGGATCTCCCGGTACACTCGTTTGAAATTTCGATTTCAAAATACGAACTACAGCGTCGTTATTCGATTAAATATAATTATATTTATATATATAAATAAATATAATCGTTTCTGCCGCTGTTTTTCTTCAGATTTGAATTAAACATTCCAGACAATCCAACCGTTGGATTTCTACAAAGTTGGTGCCGTTGGGAAGATATTTCCAAGGCGAACCCGACGGTTGAGGTTTCGGGAAAATCCAATGGTCGGATTTCCCGCACTAGTCGTTTGAAATCACGGTTTCAAAATACGAACTGCACGGCCTCGTTTCGTTTTAATTTTATTTATATATATATATTTATATAAATATAGTTCATTCAACCATTTCAATATCGTTTTCACTTCAAATATTTTTCTAACTCCTTAAATTTTGGAAAAATTTCGCCATAACCTCCCCTGCACCGGGAGCATCGGGAAATCGCAAATAGCGTTCCCGGTCCTTCTAATCTCAAAAAGAAAAAGAAAAAGCCAAGCGGCTAGCCAACAGGCTCAAAATCATCACCCAAACAAATCAGTAAATGTGTACCTATTTGTCGGGCACAAAATTTTATTCCTCTTCTCTAGCCCCATTGCTATAACCTGTTCAATGAATATGCATATACATATATATACAGTTCTTATCATTTATCCTTTTCTATTCAACTTCATATTTGATTTCTATTTGGTTTAAAAACACCATTCATTCTAATGTTACATAAATAGGTGCAAATCATTTCATTAGCTAATTAATGAATATTTCAACTCATATATGTTTATTTTGAACAAGTGGCTATTTTTAACACTTCACATTTCAACGATTTATGCATACAATAAAAATGTGATTTTTATTGTAAAACAATTCATTTCAAAACACTATTTTTCTATATAGTTCAAGTTGGTGATAAAAATGGGATTTTTATCATAAAACAATTTATTTCAAAATATGAATACCATTCAACACATGAATTTCTAATCAACGAATGATTATCAATTCAACACATGAATGTTTTCTATAGTTTCTATATAAAGATAAAAATGTGATTTTTATTATCGAACAATTTATTTCAAAATATGAATACCATTCAACACATGAATTTCTAAACAACGAATGAATATCAATTCAACACATGAATGTTTTCTATAGTTTCTATATATAGATAAAAATGTGATTTTTATTATCGAACAATTTATTTCAAAATATGAATACCATTCAACACATGAATTTCTAAACAATGAATGAATATCAATTCAACACATGAATGTTTTCTATAGTTTCTATATATAGATAAAAATGTGATTTTCATTATCGAACAATTTATTTCAAAATATGAATACCATTCAACACATGAATTTCTAAACAACGAATGAATATCAATTCAACACATGAATGTTTTCAATAGTTTAAGCATATGAAAATAATTCAAACACAAGAATATTATTCAAAATTTCGGCAGCATAACGGCAGGGTAGTTACACCGGCACCGTCCCTAGTACGGCTCCTCGCTCTGCCTTAAAACCTCGCGGTTTTTGACAATGGGGTTCATGCATCTAGTTCGCACGCAGGCGGCATGTATATATTTATTTCATTTCCACAAACTAATCCTATGTGGTTTCAACCAAATATTTTTCAACCACCAACGGGTATTTTTCAACCGCAATCAACCAATATCAATCACAAACAATCCCAAACAATCATTCGCTATCAATCAAATTTCACAACAATTTCAACCAATAAATATCGTCCATGGTTTGTGGACGAGGGGCGTATATATATATATATAGATATATAGATATTTATATATAGCTATTCACTTTCATTTTCAACACATATATATATAATTTTTAAATCAGAAATCTCACCAATAGCTATCCAACTGCACGACACTTCCTTTATAGAAATCTTCGCCTTTTGTCGCTTTCGCCCGTATTCTCTACACATGTAAAAATCGAATTTTTACAATGCTATTCAATATATAAAAATATGAATTTTCCTTCGACTTTCGATAAAATAAAAATATGATCTTTACTTCGTTTTTAAAAAAAAATTCAGTTTTAAAATCTTTAAAAAATAGTTATATACCTTTTTAAAATTTCAGTTTTATACCTTAAAAAAAACAGTTTTCTCCTTTTTTTAAAAAAATCAGTTTTATTTACTTTAAAAAATCAGTTTTAATTATTTTAAACAAATCAGTTTTAATTATTTTAAACAAATCAGTTTTAATTATTTTAAACAAATCAGTTTTAATTATTTTAAACAAATCAGTTTTACAGAAATAAAAAAAAAAGAAAATAAAATAATAAAAAAAAGGAAAATGCTCACCGAAGCTGCGAGGGGGGGAAAGAAGGCGTCGGCGGCTTGGGTCTTCGATCGGTGGTGGCAGGAGGGGCTGCTTCGAGGGGGGGTGGCACGACGTCTTCGCGAGAGGGTCGAGGGCTTCAAGGGAGGGGGCGCGGCTTCTTCGCAGACGTCGAGACGAGGGAGGGGGGCGGCTCTTCGTCGGCGTCGAGACGAGGGGGGCGGCGGCTCGATAGTTTTAGGGTTTTGTGTTTTTTTTTTATTTCTTTCTGTTTGGAATTATAACGAACGGGGGGGGGGGGGGGGGGCAATGAAGATAAAGGGAGGGAGAGAATTATATATATATATTTTTATATTATTTAATTATTATTTTTGCAAATAGGTTGACTTTTACACACGACCTCGAAACGAGGCCCACCGCCTGTCGTCCATAGCGTTTTACCCCCATTCCGAACACAGTGGGATATGCATCGCAAGCTGATTTGCTTGTTACAATCAGTTTCCTTTGAATTTACATTTAAATCACTATATTGAATTTTAAACGCACATTTCAAGTTACCGGGGTCACATACTAACTAGAAAAATTCCAGAAAAATATTTTCTAGCTTCGTATTGACGATACGGTCCTAACAAAACTAGTTTCGTCGAATTATGAGACCGTTTGAAAAATGGCCAATTTCCAGTCGATTAAAATCAACAGAAACTGGTCAAACGCGTTTTCTTTTGCCACGCTCACATATTGATTCGAAAAATTATGAAATTTGAAACCTAACAATAACTTGACACTGCGGATCCAACAAAAGTGGTTTCGTCGAAATCCGAGGTCATTTGCAAAATGTCCATTTTTAAGGGCCTGAATTCCATAGCGACTATTCAGAATTTTCAACTGGACATATCTTTTGATTCCCGCTATCAAATTTCGATTGGTCGAATCCGTTAGAAAGATATTCACTAACAGATTTAAATATTTTTGGTTTCACTAAAATCCGGATTGTTTTGCACCCGGTATATTCAATTGAAGTTTGAAATCGAATTGTCGAACTACCGCGCCATTTTCAATTCTATATATAATTATAATTAATTATATTTGTTTTCAAATGTCGATTCAAACTCAGTTTTCATCGCCATTATCTAAAATATTTATTTTAAATATTTAAAGTCCATTATTTTAGCCAATTTAAAAATTTTAAATTGGTTCAGATTTTCTGGGTCGTTACAATCTCCCCCACTTAAAACTTTTCGTCCCCGAAAAGGAATAAAGTCGAAAGTGGTTTGATAAATCTACGATCTCACAATACAACAACCAATTTGTTTCTAATATTCAGAGTATGGAATAAACAATGCACATCCATGGGAAGAAAATAGCAACAGAATAGAGAATTAAATGGTAATGCAAGGTAGGGTAAATGTACCTTGCACCAGAGTCAATCAGAGATATCTACTCGGCATCTAGGATAAGCTTTCTGAATGCTCTCCTCAGTTTCCCAAGTACAATCTCGCGGATCTCCACTCCATTGCACTTTGACTAAGTGAACCTTCTTGTTTCTCAGCTCTTTGGTTTCTTTGTCGATGATCTTTAGCGGCTCTCGCCTCACAGCTAATTCTGGAGTAATTTCAATATCCTGCTGAGCTGCTTCTTCCACGATCAAGTCTGGATCATGAACGTGCTTTCGAAGCTGAGATATATGAAATACATCATGCACACCAGGCAACCAGTCAGGCAGTTTGACCCTATAAGCGAGAGTCCCAATCCGTTCCAAAATAGGAAACGGACCAATGAATTTGGGTGCCAACTTTCCAGTTTTACCGAACCGGATAACTCCTCTCATCGGCGATACTTTCAAATATACATAGTCGCCAACTTCAAAGGATATATCTCTTCTTCTTTTATCAGCATAGCTCTTTTGTCGGCTTTGAGCGGCGAGTAATCGCTTCTTAATAAAATCAACTTTGTCGGCAGCTTCTCGAATCATATCAGGACCCAACACAAGTCTATTTCCAGGCTCGACCCAACAAGCAGGAGATCGGCACGGTCTACCATACAATGCTTCGAATGGCGACATTGTCAGGCTCGCCTGGTAGCTGTTGTTATAAGAGAATTCAGCCAAATGCAGATGGTCTTCCCATGATCCACCGAAATCTAGAATACAAGCCCGCAATAGATCTTCTAAAATGCGATTCACCCTCTCAGTCTGACCGTCTGTCTGAGGATGATAAGCGGTGCTCAGGTTTAACTTCGTTCCTAACTCGACTTGAAATGCTTCCCAGAATTTACTAGTGAATATTGTATCCCTATCACTGACTATACTGAGTGGCACTCCATGTAGTCTAACTATTTCCCTGAAGTATATCTGCGCCAGACTCTGAGCGGTTCTATTTGATTTGACAGGTATAAAATGGGCGGTCTTCGTGAAACGATCTACGATCACCCAAATACTGTCATTTCCTTTTCTGGTCCTGGGCAGACCATCAATGAAATCCATAGAAATATGTTCCCACTTCCAGCCAGGAACTTCTAGTGGTTGCAATAGTCCAGCCAATTTCTGTTGGTCGCTTTTAACTAGCTGGCAAGTAGGGCATCGACTAACATATATCGAAACGTCTCTTTTCATGGCCTTCCACCAGAAAGTTCTTTTGAGATCGTTATACATTTTGGCCACACCAGGATGGATACTCAGCTTGGACTTGTGACACTCGTCTAACACTTCCCTTTTTAGCTCAGGAACGTCAGGGACACAAATCCTTCCTTTTAACCTCAAGGTCTCGTCGTTATCTATTTGAAAACACGAGGGTTCGCCTTTCTGAATCCTTTTGATCATATCTTTAATAAAGTTATCCTCCTTCTGAAGAATAGATATTCTGTCAATCAAGGATGTTGTGATAATAAAGCTGGCGATCATTACATTCTTTCTGCTTAACGCATCGGCCACGACATTGGCTTTTCCTGGAGTATATATAATTTCAAAGTCATATGCTGCAAGAAACTCCAACCAACGTTGCTGCCTCAAATTTAAGTCCTTCTGAGTGAACAGATACTTTAACGACTGGTGATCTGTAAACAGTTCGAATCTCTCGCCCAGAAGATAATGTCTCCAGATTTTCAAAGAGAATATGATAGCCAATAACTCAAGATCATGAGTTACATAGTTTTTCTCGTGCGGCTTCAGTTGACGGCTAGCATAGGCAATTACTTGGCCTCTTTGCATTAACACTGCGCCAAGGCCCTCTCTAGACGCATCAGTCCAGACTTTTAAATCTTGGTTGCCATCGATGATGGTTAACACTGGAGCTGCGGTTAATCTCAACTTCAGCTCTTCGAAAGCCTCCTCACTCTCTTGAGTCCATTTGAATTTAGAATGCTTCTTTGTAAGCTTCGTTAAGTGAACAGATATCTTCGAAAAGTCTTTAACGAACTTCCGGTAATAGCTAGCCAATCCGAGAAAACTACGGACTTCAGTGGGAGTACTGGGCTGTTTCCAATTCTGAATGGCCGTGATTTTACTTGGATCCACGGCGATTCCGTCTTTCGATACGACATGGCCTAGAAATTTTACTTCATCTTGCCAGAAGATACACTTGGAAAATTTGGCTTTAAGTACATTCCGTCTGAGAATTTCCAAAACCTGTTTCAGATGCTTTTCATGTTCGGCCTTTGATTTAGAGAAGATTAGAATATCGTCAATAAAAACCAGAACAAATTTATTCAATACTCCTCTGAATACCCTGTTCATTAGATCGACGAAGTAAGCAGGAGCGTTACATAAGCCGAACGGCATTACTAACCACTCGTAGAATAAGTCGGGGCCTCTAAACGCTGTCATTGGAACACACTCTTCGGCAATACGAAGTTGATGGAAACCTGTAGCTAGGTCCATCCTTGAGAATACTTGTGCTCCATTTAATCGATCCAACAGATCATCAATCCGCGGCAATGGATATTTGTTCTTTATAGTCTGCTTGTTCAAATCACGATAGTCCACACAAAGACGTAGAGTACCGTCAGATTTTGGGACAAATACCACGGCTGCACCCCAATCAGAGAAACTAGGTCTGATTAGACCCTTCCATACTAGCTGTCGTGTTTGATTGTCTAATTCCTCCTTCTCTTTCAAGGACATTCTTCGAATAGCGTGAACTACCGGCCTTGCATTGGGAATTAAAGCAATCTTGAAATCTATTTCTCTCTGCGGAGGTAAGCGAACAACTTCCTCGAACACATCCGCATAGTTTTTGACGACAGGAATATCTTTAATGAGGTCAGGAATATTCTCAGTGATTTCAGGGATATTTTCTATTTGGGCTGGAGAAACATCGAGAGCTGACCAGAAATCTTTTCTATTTGAAGTCGGGCCTTCACATGGTATGGTTATATAATTCCCCGATTGGGCCTTTGCTTTAACCACTCTCTCGGCGCATTTAACTTCAGCTTCATATCTAGTTAACCAATCCAATCCCAGAATAAGATCGAATTCATTAAAATTCATGATGATAGAGATAATAGGGAATTTATAGCAAGAAAAAGAGACGGGTACTGCACAAATCCAACTGAGATTGATGGAACCTCCCACTGGATTTTGGACAGTCATTGGCTCTTTGAGCTTCTTCAAATTCAAATCCAGTTTCTTGACTGCACTCTTTGCAATAAAGCTTCGTGATGCGCCTGTGTCAAACAGTACTTTAACTGGAATGTTTTTGACATTGAGCGTGCCTTCTAAAACATCAGACCTTTCCTGAGCAGACGAGGAGGCAGGTACTTCTACCACTTCATTTACATGTACTGCCTTAGGCTTTCTGAATAGCGGGCAGGCCTTCGAAAGATGACCGGACTGATGGCATTGACTGCACTTTCTATTCTCTTGAAATCCCTTCTTGGATTGAAACCCGCCTCTTAATCGCTTCATTAAGGGTCTGTAGTTAATCGACAAATGCCCTGGCTTCTTACAGTTACTGCATATGGTAGTCGTGCCAGGTTCTTTTTCAGATCTAGCCCTTTTTCGATTTACTTCGGGCTCCTTACCGACTTCAGACATCATACTGGCTTCAGGAATATCAGTTTCCGAATCTTCTTTGTCACTAGAACAGACTTCTTCTTCGTCGCGTAACATTCCTTTCTTATGAAGATCTTCATATTGATATGCCATGTATATCATTTCTGGAAAAGGAAGCTTCACATGCCCCAATACTTTATTCTGGTATTTCCTTTGAAGTCCGTGAATAAATCTCATATTTTTCCTCTTCGGATTTTGAATTAGATGAGGAGCGAAGTGAGCAAGTTCATTGAATTTCTTATGATATTCGGGAATGGTCATATCACCTTGTATTAGATAAGAAAATTCATCACATAATCTCTCGGTTACTTCGGGAGGAGTAAATCTTTGTAGGAAAATCACATTGAATCTGTCCCAGGTGATATCACCTTCAGGATTATTTCTGATGATTGTTTCCCACCAGATCAAAGCTTCTTCTTTAAGCGCCCAAGATGCTACTAACCGTTTCTGGTCATCTCTCAGCTGGATATGCTCAAAGATTCTTTCGACAGAACTCAACCAGGCTTGAGTTTGAATAATAGATTTATTGCCCGAGAATTGCGCTCCGTTCAGATTTCGATATTTCTTTAATAGAGCCTCTAGATCGGGTTCTGTATTCCTTCTGTTTTTGGCACTCATTTTTCTAGTACTTCTGCAAATAGCAGATCAAGTGTCAGGTCACAGAAAAGGTACTTTAAAACATAGAAACACATACTTCAATGTAAATGTGTCTATCAAGGTGTAATTTCATTCTGCTTTACTCATACTAGGATATTACTGATCCTATCTGTATAGAGTTACCCGTCCTAGAACACTACTGGTTCTATTTCTGACGAGTTCGTTCAAATGCTATATTCCAGAACTAAGCTTAACCAAAGCTCTGATACCACGATGAGACGACCCGATTTCCCGTTCTCACGGAAACAAGGTTATCTTTGGAATATAACACAGAAACAGATAATAGCAGAACAGAATTAAATAAATACACCAGAATGAATAACAAAATATACTGGATAAAAGTAATCATCAGAGTTACACAGTATACAGGATCTTACTTAGTACAAATACAGTTCAGCTATACATAAATGTCTACAGCGGAAATAAACAAAATATGTACAATAGGAGCTGTACAGCATAAAAAGAAATAAATGATAGAACCCATCTTCAGCTCCAGCTATCCAGAAAGAACCAGCTAAACATGAATACAAGGCTGCCCGTGTAGAAAAAGGGGGCACCCGAGTTTGAGAGTGAAACAAACTACGAGTCAGTCATGGGACTGGTATGAGAAATCTACTCAACACATATATAATATGGCTAATCACAGGACCACGCCACTTTCGTGGAACGGGTTTACTCCATTGGATTGCCAGTGCTTTAAAACAAATCTTTCTTTTTAACATCGTTATGCTTTTTATAAAAATGAAGCCGTTATAAGACTCAGTTCCCATCACACAATGCAACGCAAACCGGAGGATAGAGTTTTTACCTTATAACGGCCAAGATATGCTTGATACGAATAAAACAAAGGCATTTGATATTATTACTAGTGTATATATGTTTTGAAAACAATTTCAAATCATAACTATCAATCATAGACGGCATTAATGCCCCATACCACTATGTCGCCATATATAGGTATACAATCAAAACCGCACGATGTCGTATTTGGAAATTGAATTTCCTTCATGAACCAAGGCAAAAGATAGTCCTTACCGAATTCGAGACGCTCTAGCCCGTGTCTCAGGATCAGAGCTCGAGTGACGCTAGGAGCGACAGGGCCGGTCCACCGATGTGGATTAAAATTCCTGAACAATACGTTTCCCCGCCCTTTGGGGCGTCAACGAGCCAACGAATGACTCCATCGGACCCGGATCGTCCGATCAAACCGAGGCGCCTCGCAATAGCAACCACATAGGTGAAAAGTATATAAATGTCAGGGCTGGTAGGTCACTGACACCACCCTAGCTAGAAAGAAACGCATGTCCTCCCTGAGGTCCTTCCTCCCGTTTTAGGTTCATACCGGGGTGTGAGGCTCGCGAATTTACGTTATACACAAAGCTACGCCACACAGGCGGTGCTTTGATCATCACCACAAGACTTTGCTTTTCAACAGAAGCCCTGATCACTGCATCTTAGCATGCCACACAGGCAATTCACACCGTGCAACTGATGGCTATCAATCACACAGAACAAATTCCAATGTCGGACACACAGTCCATTTACAAGTCCGTTCTGGGTCTGAACGAAACCGGAGGCACTAAATACCTCGCAAACCTTTCGATCAACACGTACGTCTGAACGATCACCACTCATTATCCATATTTCGGGATGCCTCCCAATCAGGACCTCGGTTACCATCCAAACGAGGTGAAGATCTCCGGTCTTCGACCATCGTCTTCATCTTCGAATTTCAATCGTCGGTCGATTATTCGAAATGAGAATTAACTCGGCCTTTTCAAATAATTCACGTATATTTAGAATTTCAAATCGATTTATTTCAATGGTTAAATTATTCGACAACACCAATTGTGTTCTTTATATAGTTTTCACACCAAACACATTCAACCATCAAACATCACATAAATCAAGCAAATTCAGTTTATTTCCATTCAATATCGCTTACGATATTTTATAACTATTTATCGCTATTTTTATTTATTTTAAAATAGCCATTTTATTCAAAACGACGCTTCAGGCCATAAGGCGGCCGTGGCGCTGTTTTTCTTCAGATTTGATTTACACATATCTGAAAATCTAACCGTTGGATCTTCACAAAATTTACATCATTAGAAAGGTCTTTTCAAAACGAATCCAACGGTTCCAGTTTCGGGAAAATCCGACGGTCGGATCTCCCGGTACACTCGTTTGAAATTTCGATTTCAAAATACGAACTACAGCGTCGTTATTCGATTAAATATAATTATATTTATATATATAAATAAATATAATCGTTTCTGCCGCTGTTTTTCTTCAGATTTGAATTAAACATTCCAGACAATCCAACCGTTGGATTTCTACAAAGTTGGTGCCGTTGGGAAGATATTTCCAAGGCGAACCCGACGGTTGAGGTTTCGGGAAAATCCAATGGTCGGATTTTCCGCACTAGTCGTTTGAAATCACGGTTTCAAAATACGAACTGCACGGCCTCGTTTCGTTTTAATTTTATTTATATTTATATATTTATATAAATATAGTTCATTCAACCATTTCAATATCGTTTTCACTTCAAATATTTTTCTAACTCCTTAAATTTTGGAAAAATTTCGCCATAACCTCCCCTGCACCGGGAGCATCGGGAAATCGCAAATAGCGTTCCAGGTCCTTCTAATCTCAAAAAGAAAAAGAAAAAGCCAAGCGGCTAGCCAACAGGCTCAAAATCATCACCCAAACAAATCAGTAAATGTGTACCTATTTGTCGGGCACAAAATTTTATTCCTCTTCTCTAGCCCCTTTGCTATAACCTGTTCAATGAATATGCATATACATATATATACAGTTCTTATCATTTATCCTTTTCTATTCAACTTCATATTTGATTTCTATTTGGTTTAAAAACACCATTCATTCTAATGTTACATAAATAGGTGCAAATCATTTCATTAGCTAATTAATGAATATTTCAACTCATATATGTTTATTTTGAACAAGTGGCTATTTTTAACACTTCACATTTCAACGATTTATGCATACAATAAAAATGTGATTTTTATTGTAAAACAATTCATTTCAAAACACTATTTTTCTATATAGTTCAAGTTGGTGATAAAAATGGGATTTTTATCATAAAACAATTTATTTCAAAATATGAATACCATTCAACACATGAATTTCTAATCAACGAATGATTATCAATTCAACACATGAATGTTTTCTATAGTTTCTATATAAAGATAAAAATGTGATTTTTATTATCGAACAATTTATTTCAAAATATGAATACCATTCAACACATGAATTTCTAAACAACGAATGAATATCAATTCAACACATGAATGTTTTCTATAGTTTCTATATATAGATAAAAATGTGATTTTTATTATCGAACAATTTATTTCAAAATATGAATACCATTCAACACATGAATTTCTAAACAACGAATGAATATCAATTCAACACATGAATGTTTTCTATAGTTTCTATATATAGATAAAAATGTGATTTTCATTATCGAACAATTTATTTCAAAATATGAATACCATTCAACACATGAATTTCTAAACAACGAATGAATATCAATTCAACACATGAATGTTTTCAATAGTTTAAGCATATGAAAATAATTCAAACACAAGAATATTATTCAAAATTTCGGCAGCATAACGGCAGGGTAGTTACACCGGCACCGTCCCTAGTACGGCTCCTCGCTCTACCTTAAAACCTCGCGGTTTTTGACAATGGGGTTCATGCATCTAGTTCGCACGTAGGCGGCATGTATATATTTATTTCATTTCCACAAACTAATCCTATGTGGTTTCAACCAAATATTTTTCAACCACCAACGGGTATTTTTCAACCGCAATCAACCAATATCAATCACAAACAATCCCAAACAATCATTCGCTATCAATCAAATTTCACAACAATTTCAACCAATAAATATCGTCCATGGTTTGTGGACGAGGGGCGTATATATATATATATATATATAGATATATAGATATTTATATATAGCTATTCACTTTCATTTTCAACACATATATATATAATTTTTAAATCAGAAATCTCACCAATAGCTATCCAACTGCACGACACTTCCTTTATAGAAATCTTCGCCTTTTGTCGCTTTCACCCGTATTCTCTACACATGTAAAAATCGAATTTTTACAATGCTATTCAATATATAAAAATATGATTTTTCCTTCGACTTTCGATAAAATAAAAATATGATCTTTACTTCGTTTTTAAAAAAAAAATCAGTTTTAAAATCTTTAAAAAAACAGTTTTATACCTTTTTAAAATTTCAGTTTTATACCTTAAAAAAAAACAGTTTTCTCCTTTTTTTTAAAAAAAATCAGTTTTATTTACTTTAAACAAATCAGTTTTAATTATTTTAAACAAATCAGTTTTAATTATTTTAAACAAATCAGTTTTAATTATTTTAAACAAATCAGTTTTACAGAAATTAAAAAAAAAGAAAATAAAATAATAAAAAAAAAGGAAAATGCTCACCGAAGCTGCGAAGGGGGGGGGGAAAGAAGGCGTCGGCGGCTTGGGTCTTCGATCGGTGGTGGCAGGAGGGGCTGCTTCGAGGGGGGTGGCGCGACGTCTTCGCGAGAGGGTCGAGGGCTTCAAGGGGGGGCGCGGCTTCTTCACAGACGTCGAGACGAGGGAGGGGGGGCGGCTCTTCGTCGGCGTCGAGACGAGGGGGGGCGGCGGCTCGATAGTTTTAGGGTTTTGTGTTTTTTTTTTTATTTCTTTCTGTTTGGAATTATAACGAACGGGGGGGGGCCAATGAAGATAAAGGGAGGGAGAGAATTATATTTTTTTTATATTATTTAATTATTATTTTTGCAAATAGGTTGACTTTTACACACGACCTCGAAACGAGGCCCACCGCCTGTCGTCCATAGCGTTTTACCCCCATTTCGAACACAGTGGGATATGCATCGCAAGCTGATTTGCTTGTTACAATCAGTTTCCTTTGAATTTACATTTAAATCACTATATTGAATTTTAAACGCACATTTCAAGTTACCGGGGTCACATACTAACTAGAAAAATTCCAGAAAAATATTTTCTAGCTTCGTATTGACGATACGGTCCTAACAAAACTAGTTTCGTCGAATTATGAGACCGTTTGAAAAATGGCCAATTTCCAGTCGATTAAAATCAACAGAAACTGGTCAAACGCGTTTTCTTTTGCCACGCTCACATATTGATTCGAAAAATTATGAAATTTGAAACCTAACAATAACTTGACACTGCGGATCCAACAAAAGTGGTTTCGTCGAAATCCGAGGTCATTTGCAAAATGTCCATTTTTAAGGGCCTGAATTCCATAGCGACTATTCAGAATTTTCAACTGGACATATCTTTTGATTCCCGCTATCAAATTTCGATTGGTCGAATCCGTTAGAAAGATATTCACTAATAGATTTAAATATTTTTGGTTTCACTAAAATCCGGATTGTTTTGCACCCGGTATATTCAATTGAAGTTTGAAATCGAATTGTCGAACTACCGCGCCATTTTCAATTCTATATATAATTATAATTAATTATATTCGTTTTCAAATGTCGATTCAAACTCAGTTTTCATCGCCATTATCTAAAATATTTATTTTAAATATTTAAAGTCCATTATTTTAGCCAATTTAAAAATTTTAAATTGGTTCAGATTTTCTGGGTCGTTACATAAGATAAGAACATTGTCGATCAAGGTCTGAGAGGTAAATAAAATACCCCAACTTGAATGACTTCACTATTATCAAGGGATGGTATTAGTTTGTAACGGAAAGAGACGTCGAGAATAGTTATAAAGTGAAATATGGTAGTGTATTGCAAGTCTTTGAACTATAACGATAAAATAACGTTGTTGGCTAGGCTTAAGTGTGACTGTTATGTGGAGATTAGTTATAAGGGAATATTACAACGTATGACAAGTTTTTGAACTGTAATGATAAATTAGCGTTGTTGACCAAGCTTAAGCGTGATTTTTATATATTGCACTACTCCCTAGGGAATGAAAACAATTTGGTTTGAAATCCACTTATTCTAAAGTAATAAGTAATAATATTTGTCCAAAGAAATATAAGAATGAGTTTAGAAAGAGAAATTGGAGAACTGATTCAGAAAACAATGACATCATTTCAATGTTCGAAATGTGATTAGAAATAAACCAGTAGGATTTGGAATTATAATTTGGCAATGTCAAATATTATGAAAATAAGTTATTATTAGGAAATTATAATCTGATAGGATTGTTAATATTTAGGTTTAAACCAATAAATTATAATAGATATGTAATCAATATGTAGTTATAGACTTGATATTGATTTAACAAGAAGCTGACTTAGAAACAGAGTTTATAAAGTGGAATGGGAATATAAATTATGAAAGAGAATTCGGTAAACAAGACAAGGGTAGTTATTACTTGAATAAAGAGTTATGTGATAAAGGTGTTCATATTTCTATTATAAGTATGATATTCACATTTTAAAGTGAATAATGTTTTAAAGGTAAACGCTGGGCAGATTAAAATGTTTATAATGATATTGGAAATATTTTTCAAATGTAGATAGGGTATATTATCCAAGTGTAGAGAATAAATAATGTGAAACGAATGGAAATATTTCGAACGTTAATAACGTATATTTTCTGGAACATGGAAGAATAAGAGTTTATAATATTGGGAATGTTTTTCCAAGAAGTGTGAAAAGACTAAAACGGGGTTTCGGAAATATCTGGTGAGATATGGGAATGCGAATAATAAAAACGAATGTTAAATAAAAAGTGCCCGTGGTTGTGTGATGTTTAGTTGTACATTTGAATGAATGTTTTTTTTACTTCGACAGTTAAATAACCGACTATCAAAGTGTTTTGACCATCGTTGTCAACACGAAGAGACCAGTTGGATATATTATCTAAAAACCACTCCCTATGTACATAAGCGCTGCAAATTAGATTATGCTAAAGATAATTGAAGACGAAGTGAAATGCAAGGGTCGTTCTGTTCCAGAATGGTGTTTTCTGTTTGTCCAGTCCTAGGACAACTTGTATGGATGGGTGTCTGACAGAGTATACCTAACTAATCATGTACGATTGATTTCTTAAAGGTATTACGTCTGGTGGCGGAGGAATTCTTTCCTCTTAGCTTTTTATACCCGTGATATTTTTGGAAATCGATTTGTAATTGACGGGTTTGACGATGTGGCATTCAAAGTAAATGGTGATCAAATGTTCTGAAGATAGACGTAGCCTCTAGCCTCACAACCGGGAAATGACAGAAATCGGGTGGGCAGCATGGCTAGTTGGGTCATACCCAAGCAGGGTTTATTGTCATCGATCAAGAGAAAATTCATATTTGTTCTTTTTTTTGATTCTGTATATTCCTATTACGGTTGGATGGTCAACAACTGTGGGTGACAATATATTCGATACACTCAAGCTAAATGAGTGGTCGGTCATGTGTGGGCCGGGTTGCAAGATGTTCTTGTTGAACCCCAGTGTATCCCCTCTAGAGTACACTGATCGGGAGGTGGTCCCATACATTGTCATAGTCGGAATCCAATCTCCAATAAGCGCCATGCGGTTTTTGATTTTATACTATGTATGTAGAGCGTGAGATGCAAGCGTTTTACTATTTGGTAATTTATTTGATTAGACATTGTTATAATATCACTGGATTTTGATATCAAAAGTGTTTTGGTTATAGTAAGGTAAAAACCGTCCATGTTTATGTGTGGGATGGTCTTACTATTATCCTTTTGTTTCAAAAGGATATTTCAAAGTTAAGCAATATGCTTGGATTTTACTCACACCAGTCCCATGACTGACCCAGAGTTTATTTGTTTGTTTTTCCCTAAACTCTTGGGTGTCCAAATTTATACGGGCAGACAAGTGTTTTAGGATTTTGCAGATTCACTTGGAGGAGCTCGAAGCAGGAGACTCCACTGTTAGTTATTTAGAGATTATTTCTGCTGCGACGTAAATGAGTTATACTCTGATATGATATGTATATACAAATTCATATTTGTATTTCAAAGTTATGTCATATAATACATTTTATTTGTTCCGCTGTGAGTTTCGTGTTTATTCTGATTCTGTCCAGTTGTGTTCTTCTTCTTCTACTCTATTGGTTCTATCTTATCTTTCTCATCCTCTTAATTCTTTCTATTAATGATCTGAATTTTCGTGCACTTTGAGTTGAATGTGTAGGATATTAGTTAGCTCAAATTAGTACGGATTTTCGGGCCATCACATTTAAAAAGATAGGGCATAGGGGATTTCAATGCTCCTACTCTTCCTCTTCAAATGACAAGAAACATGACAACTGGAATGAGGTCAACATGTCACCATTTGTTCCCAATGAAGATTTACAACGCTTCAATTTTGGGCAATCATCTCTATTTTCTCGGGTTAGTTCTCGATCAGTGACATCGAGCGAGCTTTGAAGAAGGAGTTCGGTTGTCTATATTCTTGGGAATGGAAGGTCAAGAAGTTCGAGAATGTCTTCGTAGTCTAGTTTCCAAGGAATTTCTTTATGGGAGATTTCCACTCTATTTCAAATGACAGGGGTACCCTACATATCCGGCCGTGGAATCTCAACTTTGGTTCTTTAAAACCGAAGTAGGGGGTTTCTCTTTGGATCAACTTAAAGAATCTTCCCATTGTGTTTCGGAATTTCAAGATGGTGAAGATTATCTTATCAAAAGTGGGAAGGGTTTTAAGAATGCAAGAAGACGCTTGGGACATAGCTGATTTTTTATACTTAAGCATGGAAATAGAAGTTCCATCTCCAGTACATATTCCAATGATAATAAGGGTTTTCATCAAAATTTCTTATCACGAAATTGATGTTAATAAGTTTTCAGGAAATCCAAATGATCCTTCTCAACCAGCCGATTTTAAGAATTGGGTAAGATAGGGATGGTTTTCTAAAGATTTGGAAACCAAAGAGAAGAGCGAAGTATGCCGGTAGTTCTAGTGTTGGTAAAGCATTTTTTTCAAACTCGTTTGCAGCTCTTGTAGATTTGAATGAGAAGGGGGAGAAACAATCAGACGTAAGCGAAGAGAAAATATACAGTTCTAAGGATGGTGAGAAGAATGTTGACGCCATCGATGTGGTACTTGAAAACGTGGATATTAGTATTGGTGTTGGGAAGGATGCACTGATTACCCGAGGTACCCAAAAAGAAATGCAGATACACGCTCCAGCAATTGGACATCAGGGTATGATGGGCACTGCTGGGACAACTGGAAAGTCCAACAAAGGCAAAGAGATAGCTGGTTTTTCTGGTATTACACCTTCGAGATGCAGTGCAATGAGGAATTTTGACCTTAATTATACACTGGAATGGGTTGGCCATCAGGGTTACACCAGTTTGCTGGATGATGGCCTTGGCGGCCACACGAAAAGTAGGTGGATGATGTGGTTTAATTCTCTTTAAATGCTTTCTTTAATTTGCATAGGATGAATTTGGCTCCTGCGAGGGTAATGTTTGTATGTGTTTTATTTTGAATTATGTCAAATGCAATTATCTGTTTTGGCTGTCGTATATATTTAAATAAGGCACGAAACTTTGTTGAGAATTGGCATATATTTAAGTATGCATATATCTCACTACCTTCTAGCACAAAAAAAGTGACTTGAAAAGTCGAAAATACCCCTTCACTAAGAGAGAGGGGGGAGGCAAATGTTACTACCAAAATTAACAATGAAGTAAGCTAATAGTGAAGGGGTATTAGGAAACCGCAAGCACACAGAAATCCTTTAGAGAGCAAGATCAAACACTAAGAAAAGACAAAAATAAGGAGAAACATTCCAAAGGCAACATTATCCGAGACTTATCCCCGCTACCAGCTCTATGACAAAAGGGCATATGAATCAGCAAACTAAGAAAGAGTGCGAATGGGAAAACATCAAAGATATCAGGCGGAGAGCTCATAAAGAGCCTATTTTTGAAACATCAACTGCATAAAAGATCAAAGAACACATTATCAAGAGCTATCTTCTGAAAGAACAAACCATCCTAAAAGCTTTACCAACTGAACACCCGAAACCCTAGCGGAGGTGCAGGATTTCTGTGCTAAGTTACCTAGTACAAACATCGACAGTAATTTCAAACTGGAATCAACTACGAACATCGAGAGAGCAAGCTTCTCTAACGATTCACAGAAAGGCCAGGAGTTGACATCCGAGAGCCTACGCCTGGGAGCTGCAACTAAGAGTCCAAGTACCTTCCGAAAGATACCGTATCGACAAGTTCATATCCATCCCAAAGAAGCTGCAAAAAACCGAAGCCCTCGCTTCGAAGGCCATAACCAATACCGCAAAAGTGACCAGCAGTCAAACATCTAAAACCAAGGGAAAAGGAAACCGAAAAAAATCTCTTATAGGCCCAATAGGTCAACAGCAGAAGGGATCCCAAATCCGCTATAAATTAGACCCCGGGGACCACATCCAAGAGGACGGCTTCCTCGAGAAAAGGGGACTACTCCTTCTAAATTAGGTCTCCCTTCTCCTAGGATTGGGAAAAGAAAACCCCAACTTGTAAATCTATTTGGAATCCACTCATGTACATTCCTCTAGAATAAAATCGTAAAAGCTATTAAATTGGACGTTGGTTCGAATCGAACTAAACTACTATAAAATTGTGTGTTCTCTTATTCTTTTGAGGTACGAATTCTTCGACATATTTCTATGAGTATTCTGTTATGTTGTTGGATTAAAGAAATATACTAGCACAAGTCATTGGGTTTTAGGCGGCCTAACGCTTTTCTCAGGAGGGAAAAACCCCTCTCTCAGAGGAACGGTGAGTTAACTCAAACTGGGCAAAGTCGTACGATCCTATTTTCCCCTTTGGGTCATCCCATCAGATCTATTTCAGGTGTTAATGAAAAATATCGTTAACACGTAGGCACATACATTTATATAAAATAATTATAAAGTCTATACTAGTGAAATAAACCCAACTGACAAACTGTCTCTAATAAGAATACATAACACTGTTAAGGCTCTTTATTGTAACACAGGAATGAATAATGGTAATACGAGTATAATTATGAGAAGACATCACCTCTTGCCAATCCATCTATGCAGCTCTAATAATGCTCATACCTAATAACTGGCCTACTTGTCAACATTATCGGTGAGTACCCAAGGTAATAAAAGGAAACATAAAACTGTGGGTTAGGCAACAGTCTGGTGTGAGTGATAAACAAATCTCAAAGTACTACATTATATGGCATAGAAGGTATGAAGAATCACATCTGTCTTGCCTCTACATTCACAAAGTTAGCACATATAAAGATATATGCTACTATGTTGTAGTTATCATGGGTGCATCCAACATTAGGATACTAGGGGTGTTCAGATTTCTGAATTGAGTATATCATATCATATGATATCTCTAAGGTGATAAATTATTAAGAAAACAAAAAATCCATCATCTTCCTCACATTTACTCACTGCGTGCATTGGATACACATAATATATATAATCCCATCATCAGATCAAGCGCCATGACATTCTTGGTTCCTTTTACTCGTATCCATTCCACTCTAATGGCCAATAACTAAGTTATTCAGTGATAGTATAAGCACCTAGATCATAACTTCTAAGAGCCATAATCGCTCTAGGGCCATCATCACCAATATGAATATTCAAGGCCATTGTTATCCAGCACTTAGTCGACCTTTTTGGATTGTCTATCAGAAGCTATTTGGATTAACACGAATAGTGATTACCCAGGCTAATAGCCTAGAATTATCACCTGAACCTGAAGATCAAGTCCGGATAGCTATGTAAGATGATAGTCACTTTAGCCCACTTGAACTGTGCCCGAGAACTCTTCTAGTAAGGGACCTATAAAATCAGTATTGAAGATCTATACAACTCCAATACGAATCAGAATAATAATTCTACTTGAACAATCAAATGACCATAATTCACAAACATATATCCAGACAAGATGAAACATCAAAGAGAAGCTATATACACATGTTGGTATCTACAAAAGAAGTCGCACCATCCTAGCCTTGTCATTGAGAGATCAGTACCGATAACTATACGAGGGACCAGGACAAATCCCTTACTTAGCCCAAAATAGGCTTGATCCTCCTTTGACTCTTCTCCATCAGTCTTACGACTTTCCTGCCTAACCTACGCATATCAATTCCCGTTGCATGGACGAAAAATGGATCTATTTAGCATTTATTTTACTTACCCTATTAGAGTCTTATCGATCCGAGCACTTGTAACCTTGTAATTTAGCAATAAAGTGAACAAATATTTAAATTGGACATAGGCACGACAACGTTGAACATTTATAATCTCCGTATCTCTTTCTATTACATTTTTATTGCTTAATTCCTCATTTTCCATTTATATTAGTTTAACTATTCGTTGAAATCATTGGGTGTTGTCCCAAATTTTGGTGTCAACATTATGGTGCTTTTGTTGAGAATTCGGGCTTTCATACCTCCCTACTATTCAAATTTCCGAATCTTCTTAGATCTCCATAAGATCTACTAAGAAGCTTGAATCTATAGTGAAGAAGAAAAATTCTCAAGTTTTTTGACCTTTTAATGCTGGCGAAGAATAGACATTGGATCAACAACAACCTTCTGATAATGATAATGATAATCCTATTGCTCTTGCCACGACCACGTGGCCACCCCATCTAATCCTAATGCTCTTGTTACTCAAGTCCAGACAGAGTCCGTGTTGAAGAAACCAAGGTAAATTCAGATTCAAATCAACTAATCGGTTAAGCAAAGCCTTGAACTGATGAAGTGACTACAATAATCTACTATAATGGATTTCAGTCGTCATGTGGGAAATAGAGGCATTCGAGATCTTAACAACAATGTATTTAGAAGTTCTCATCCAACCCCACCACAGCGGCCTAAGCTAGAGGAGAAGGATATATCAAGATAGCAAGGGAGACGCTACCACTAAGGGGGGTGCGCTAGCTTGAACGTTCCCGATTAGGAACTTGTCTTACCCATAGGACTAGGATAAAATCCCCTTATAGGGTGCCTTATGCCACTACCATCCTAAACTTGATTTATGGACTTTCTGTTAAAAGCAGAGTCATGTGGCCTCTAGTCAGCCTCCATGGAGCCAACTTGCAAATGTTGTTAAGCTTGATGATGATTATCTTCTTATAAGAAGGCGTCACAAACAATCTACTTCATAGTTGGATCATAACCATTGGGATTCGAGGGATGTCCAAACTCCTGACCTTACTGCAATGATATGTAAGACCATGAGAGAGTCAAAGGGTTATGTCAGAGATGACTGGAAAGCCGATACAAGGCATAAACCCTTTATCAAAATTATTCTAGACGCTGAATGGCCTTGGCGATTTAACATGCCACATCTTTGAGGTATACTCAGGAAAAACCGATCCTTGACAATTCCTTAACCGATAATAGTGGCATATGGATTCAGCTCGCATCACCAATGCAGTAAAGTCCAAGGGCATTCCCATATTCCGGCTCTATTATGGTTCTCTCAACTTCCACCAAGAACCATATCTTCGTTTGATCATCCTTCCAGAAAACCGGTGGAGCAATTCAGGATGCATACCACTGGTCCAAAGGATATCGTGACTATATCCAGCATATTCCAAAGAGCCAGAGAATCCTTAAAAATCTACCTAAAAATATTCAACAATGTTCTTGTTGGGGTTGATGAACCTCTAACAACCTTAACCTACTTACAAATAGCATTCACTCAAAAACTAATTTCGGGGTATGGCTCGACCGAAAACCTCCACGGAGTTTGGTGCAATTCTATTAGAAAACCACTCAATACCCACGACAGGAAGAAGAACGCAGGAACCAGGCTATAGTGGGCTATCCTTTGCAACAATACACCATGCAAAAATATGTCATCATCAAACATGCATATAGAGATCTAGGAAGGTTAATGTAAATGTTCAAAATAAGCCCAAACGAGGCAGCAACAACTTCGAAGGCTGTATAAAAAGAAGGAATCAAAGAAGAGATCCAAATCTCATTCATACAACAACTACCGTCCTTTGGACTATTAGTTGGAGACAATCAACCTTGAAATCTGCAAACATTATTCAGTATATAAAGCCCAATCCTAGGAATCCCCAGAGAGGGAGAAGCAAGCAAAAAAAAATGCTTTAGGTCCATGAGATGTATAGTCATAATACTAATGATTGCCAGCGTTTCAACAACGCCATAGAAAAGCTCATACGCAAAAAGCATCTTGAGCAATATGTTCAAGCTTAAGCTCCAAAGGACGGAGTACTAGGTCCTTCAGGACCCGCTCAACCTCAGGCAGTGTTAGGCATATCTACTCCCAATCTTATAAGTGGGGACTTGTCGTTAACACCGTCTCCAGTGGGCCTTAGCCCATAGATAAAAACTCTAGACATGGAGAAAATACATCAACTCTATAAAAATGCTAAATATGAAGATTTCTTAGCTTTGGACAAGGGTATCCTAGTTAAATTCCAGAAGATTATTGATGAAAACATTGTCCTCCATGAAGTGGATTCTGTACGGATGGAAGGTCAGAGCATCGACCCTTTCATCATCTCGACCTACATTGGTCCTGCTTATGTTTAAAAAGTCTTCATTGACTCTGGAGTTCTATCTGAAGGCAATTTTGGATTAAATTTACATTTGTACAAATGAAATTTAAACCAAATTAAACAAGAACTATACTATAATTTGTAGATCGAAGAATTCATACCAGTTAGGATTTGTAAATTCACCAATCTTGGAGTGTCTGGATCAAACTGAAACAGTTGTAAGCGCTCAAACTCGAAAGAGCATGGAAGGGTTGAATTGAAAGTACAACAAGCGGCTGCTCCTCTAGAGAAGTCCATATGAATGATTCCTCTTCGATTGTCATACAGATCGAAGAGAGAAGAAGAAATGTGGTACTAGCCGCCATTCCATTCGGGTTTTCCAATGAATAGGTATATCTTTGGTTTTCGTGTATATACCATATATAAAAGGAAAGTCCCCCAAGTGAACGTGATCCATAAAATAGGAACCAACTGGCATACCTTTTCAAATGTTAAATAAAATATCAACATATGATATTTATTTGCCCCAAAATAGTTTCTCCTTTATAATGTTCTAAATGTGTGACCCTATAGTTTACTACAACATTGGCAATAATTTTGAATCATATTTTAAATTATAAATAGTGACCGACACCTAGTAATACATTGATGTTACCCAAGTTATAACAAAATCAATGATTCGATGCAACCTTTTCTATGACCAGTGCTACAGTGTAATTTAATCCTTTTAACCAATATATCCAAGGTTAAACTCGAGGCATGAAAGTATCATCCTCTTTATAATTTAATCCTTTTATCTTGATCAATGAGTAGACTACGTAAAACAAATCAATATTTGAGAACGACCATGCATTACATATTCTTACTCAATTAAGATTCCCATGGATATCACTACTTATATTGTAGGGTTAAATTCCATCAAGATCATTCATAATTTTCAATCGATTCGAGAATAACTTATGACACTATTAATTATATTACATGAAGTTTTCTCATGTTAGGTCAGCCCAATATACTATTCTCCAATACGTATCTATGTATTGACATAGATATCACGTATATTAATGATCAATGTGATATGATCATCAGTCAATCAACATACCAATCTCAATATTTTATTGTTGTCCTATATATAATAAAACTTGAGTAGGGACATTTAAGAATTATAATACTTATTATTATATTATATGATCTCATGTTCAAGTCATTTAGTTGAAAATATATAGTTCTATATTATTATTCTGAGGACTTCTATTATGTTAATATACGCAGTAAATATAACATAACAAAATAAAATAACATCAACAATGTAATTAATCACTTCAAATGGATTGCCTTTAGGGCATAAACTCTAACATTATCAACGTCATCTTCAAAAAGCCCTATGATCAGACGAAGTTCATGGCCAAAGACTTAAAGCCATGTGCAGCTATAATTCATGGTATCAATAACACACTTAATAAGCTAGTAGGAATTGTCGATCTACCAATGCAACTTGATAAAGGAGATCACAATCGAGTCAGAATCCTCTCCTTTGTCATCATTGATATATAATCTCCCCACAATGCCTTCTTAGGGCATCCTGATTTATCTGAATTCTGATTCTGCATGGCTATGTGATGCCTTTTGCTGAAATTTTGTATTGATAATGGAGCCAGAGTTCTCCATTTAGATCAAATAACAGGGAAAGCATGCTATTTGGGGGGAAGGGGAATGTAGAGAAGCCACCCACCATGAAAAGGTAAAGGGTGTACTAATTATAGGACCAATTCAATTGTTTTGAATTTAAGGAAATTTTTCGATTTCACTATACTGAAAAGCGATTTTCAGTTGTCTATCATCCTCGGGAAAATGGAATAGTTTAAGTAGCTAATAAAATCATCAAGTCCATACTCAAGAAACATTTAGAGAAGGTTGGAAACAAGTGGGTATATGAGATTCCACACTATCCTATTACGCATACCGAACTATCCATAAGTCAACGACTGATCATACTCCATTCACGCTTTCCTACGGCTCTAAAGTTGTCATTCCTATTGAATAAGAAGTTCAATTTCATCGAGTTACATACTATGATGTAGGAACTAATATATATCTCCTCTTGTAATAGCTGGACATGTTAGTTGAGAGACGAGAGGGAGCTCAACTCAGAGCATTCACACACTGCCAATGTGTCTCCCTATACTTCAATACCAAAGTCTGTCATACTTTAATATCAAAGATCTTGTCCTAAAGAGAAATTTTCCTACATCGATCGGTCTTGGCCTTCGATGGAAATGTCCTTATGTCATTAAACGGAGGCTTAGAGATGAACCTTCAAGCTAACGACAGTCGATTGCATTGAGCTATCAATATCATAGAATAACTAACATCTTTGTCGCTACTTTACTTAGCCTTTATTTAGTACATTTGTATTTCCATTTTCAACCAGTAATTTGTTTTCAAGTTATGTAATAAGGAAGATGTTAACCTCATTTTATAAGTTTTTTAATAAAGGCTCTTGGTATCTCATATTCTTGCTTACAAGACTTCTTACTACCTAGACTATACCAACTAGGATTTTTTTCGCTTAGACTTGCTTACAAGACTTCTGACCCCCTGAACTTCCTACAGGACTTTCCTTTACATGACTTGATACAAAAAGTGTAATTGACTGTTTCATGTTCTAATACAACATGGATTTGTCAAAATGAAGTACAATATCCTATAATTTTCTCCTCGAGTTTATAATGTGAGAAATGAAAGCAAGTTGGAGGAGGTCTATTTTGAATTCAAATGAAGTTAGAATTGTAACTTAAATAATCCAAAAAGATTTTTGAATGTAAGAATAGAGTGCTTAGAATAAATATGAATGTAAATTCAATAGAGTAGGAAGAAAAAAAATCATTTGAGTGATTTGTGATGTTAATCTTGCATGTATATATAATGAACAAAGAGTTACAACTGCTGGTAAAGATTGTTGGTCGAAACTAGAGAGTTGCAATTATTAAAGATTAAAGAAACCTTTTGAAAAGAGTTGTATCTTTTTAGAATATGACAGTTGGAACTCAGTTCAGTCGATTAAATAAGCATAGTCAGTCGGCTGAATTGGAATGCAAACAAAACTTTTGTACTCGACCAGTTTAATTAATAGAATGTGGACATTTAGTCGACTGAACTGGTATATGCACAAAACTTTTGTGTGCACACCGAATTTAGTCGACTGACTAGGTCATCCAGTCAACTGAATCTATATTTATTCCAAATTCACTATATGCATATAAAGTTTTAGAATAGCATAAAAAATAACTAGAGAAGAAAGATTTTAACAAAATAATCTAAGTCCTAGACACTACTGGTATTTGAAATAATAATCATACTAAAGAGTTCTAGGATCTATCGCCATAGTACTTTGTGTTTGCGAGACATGTTTGTAATACCCTGCATTTTTTTGATTAATTTTTTTTTTGAAATGCGTTCATAATTTGGTCACAGAATTAGCATTTTTGTGTCCGTAGTGATTTTATGATCAATTTAAACCTATAGTTTGAAGGAAACAGAATTAAGATGAAAAAGATACTTTTAAATGAAATATTACAACAAACGTGAAAAGAAGATATAAAAAGAACACTAAAGAGAACAATCCCCACCATTATTTTTAGTTTTGTTAACAAAAGCCTATGTAGCCCATGTGGCAAAGACATGTTTCTCCCAAGTGAGTGGCGCAAGTTTGAGTCCCACTAGCGCCATATTTTTATTTTAGAGGAATGACTAAAATAATACATATTCTAAGAGGAAAATATGAATAAATGCACATATAAGAAAATTTGTACATAAATGTAGGTATAAAAATATATATGTATACATGCATTTGTAAATATATGTGTACATGTGTGCAAAAAATATATAGGAAAGATAAATCCAAAATAAACCTACAATCAATGAAAATAGGTAAGAATAAATGACGGCACAACGTTGTTTGCATTTTGAAAAAGAAATAAAAGTTGCGCGTACACACACACACAGATTTATGTGTGTGTGTGTATATATATATACGTATAAATTCAAATGTTGAGGTAAAAAGTGCAAATTAAGAGCAGAAAATAATTAATGCGAAAATGGACAAGAAATAAGCTACCTTTGAAAATAGAATGCATTAAAAGGAATAAACTATGTGTCATTAATTGCAGCTATTAACGGAAAGAATCTGGAAGGTTATATGAATATATACACACATAAAATTGAAAGTTGAAATTATATATGTGTTATAAACAAAAATTATAATTCAGATAAATTATATAAAGTAAAAAATTAATGTTATTAATTAACATTAAAAACAGAATTCAAACGAGGCAGAAATTACACGTTCAGATCCAGGATGGGTCGATCCAAGGGTTGACACAATCAAGTCAGAGCTATTTTTTTTAGATGACATGGTTTTTACATATAAATGGTTCAGATTTTATTTGGTTAAATTCGATGGACCATACTTTCTTGTACACCTATAGATAGATTAGCAGGGCCCATCTCTAAACTCATATTTTTAGAGGTGTTGCGTAGGTTCTTCCATTCTCCTTCCTCTCCAAATCTTTTCAGAAATTATAATATTAGTTTTAGGAAATTCTGATTCAAGATTTGAAGATAAAAGAATGTAAGTCTACAACACATGTGTATAGATTTCTGATCAACGTGAGATAAGTTCTTCAATCTAATTTATTTAGGTTTCTCTCTTCCTTTTCCCTCTTATTTTAGCATCAAATTTGTGAACCTGTTGTTGTTTTAATAACAGATTCAGTTATGGATGCCACAGAACAAAAAATCTGGATCGGATTCATGGATTGGATAGTTGTTAGGTGAGTGGATTCAAATTATAGCTTTCTAAATAATGGTATATTTACCGTTTACATTCCCCGTCATTCTTAACATATTAAATAATTGTAAATTTTTGATAATTGTGGTGTAATTTATTTTCAGTTATGTTAAGAATATTACTGTTGTAAAGATCTATTTTATAAATCTATTAATTGGACTAAAAATCACTGTAATACTGAAATCGTGAAATTTCCAATAAAAGTGAATAAGTTACTGGAAATGTGGTTAATGAAAAATCGGATATCGGAAATCAAATTACAGTGAAATTGGAAATAATAGAAAAAGAATAGATATGCCTAATTTGTATGTAGAATTTACTGTAATTGGGAAATTGTAGATAATCGCACTGAGAAACGAGGTTAAAGTTCAACTTATTGTAAAAGCCTGCCCATAACCGCCCCGCAAATCCAACATCCATAAGTGGTCAGCTTAATGTGAGAGGTCTGGTCCCTAAACATATATAAAATATATGTATACAATAGGCAATAAATAAACAAATTAGTAAAGTCTGTTGGGGTGCAACAAAATAGATATTTTGGGTAGTAATATGATAAGGATACTTCATTGCCATTAATGTCTTAGGGAAATATGACCGTTAGGTTCATAAGTGACATTAATTGTAACCAACAGAAATAAATGGTGCATGTGAAAATATACAATATGGAAAAGAAATGTATGTTACAATGGTAAAAGTTTGGTTAATGTTAAAGAACCAAGAACATGTGATGAACGGGGAATATAACCTATCATAATTAATTATATTAATAAGAATAAAATATAATAGGTAGGCTTGTCCTAGGAACAAGTGGAATTATACATGGGTTATAATAAATAAAAAGGGAACTTATTAATAAATCTTAGTTAAGAGAACTAATTTAATAAGTGAACAACAACGATCAGTTGTGATGACAGTGTAAGATTCATGATCAAATAAGGAAGAATTGGATGACTTATGGAATGAAATAAGTTGCACTTCATTATTTACATTAAGTAACATGTTAACAGAAAACATGTGGATTGGAATAAGATATACTTAATTATACATTAAATAGAACATGTTATTGGAACTTGTAAACATGTAATTGACAGTAAATGACATGGAAATAAAAAGGGTTATAGATTACTTTCGGTAATTACAATCCGGGGTAAAAGTGTGTTGATTACTGTCGCTAAAGTAAGCACAATTAAAAGATTAGACATAGGGTATAATAACATGTTTGCGTGATGCGCTTGGACCAATCCGCACTAACGAAGGTGAAGAACCCAACAGGGTAGATCATCGGGGTGTCTAAAGACACGGGAGGAGCACGTCAACTTGATTACTTTAGTTGGCATGCAGCTTGATTTCTTGGTGGGATTGGATGGAAGAACGAGACTTCCGAGGGACGTGGTAGGGTACTCCGTGGTGGAACTTTGTTGTGGTACACGCTCAGGATGTACTCGTAGAGGTGGGGTCTGCGCGATACCTCCCAATGAGTATGCCTTAACTAAAACTGTATGTAACAACCCGAATCCCGATAGATCGATTTTTTTTTAAATTCTAATCTATCGAAACTCGTGTTGGTTTGCTTTGGTATCCTGCAGAATAGAAAGAGACATAAAATATGTTAGAGCTCAGAAAATATCTCACAACGGAATGGGTAAAATATAATATAATCAAAGTATAGCCTTACCGTATTATAAACCGGTATCCAAAGCTATCCTGTCTCTGCCACAAATCTAACCTGCGAGTATGTTATGAGGAGGGGGTCAGAACACAAGTTCTGGTGACTGGATTTAAACTATACACTTTGGATAATCCTACATATACTGTTCAATCACATTTTCTTATTTATTAGGTTGCTTGGGTTAACAACACTCAAGGCTTACACACACGTCATACCCATTTACTTCCCAGTGGATTAACCTAATACATTATATATGTAGCTACCCCCCAATATTGAGGTACACTGCATGGTACCCCACTCGCACGGTCTCCACTGTAATGCCATAGAAATGAATGTAGTCCCTCATCATACACCGGAGTAACGTATGGATCTCTACATAACAATATTAGGTTCCACCTATATATGTCATTATTACGCTACGTAAGCGTACAGACTGCCACTTTTGATCGAATCAGATTCCATACCAGAATAATGCCCTCAAGTCTACGATACATCACCCAGAGCAGACACGCATGTATCTAGACTTTCCCACGTACGTATCGTCAATCGTATTCGATGCCTTAACCAAAAATAATGTGCACCAAGTTCCGTGGCAGGGCTACATAAGAAACGCGGTACTTGGTCGGGACCTTTTCCATATTTGTACAGGCCCGCCTTTAAGGGCCTCAAAATACAGATATCCCTCGGATCTGTTTTTCATGGTTGCTATGGCCCCACCTTGGCCCCTCCTCAACTAGTAAAGACTACAAGATCTAAGCGCCTTCCCCCTAGCAAATAATCTAAACATCCAGTTGGCATCTCCCCTCAACCACCGTACCTCGATAGTGAAAGGTGAATGGTCTATTGGATTTAGCTCTAGTCTTTTCGCATCCCACTAACTGCTGATGACGGGTATCCGATGATCTACTATCCTTGTTGGTCCTTACCTCGCCTTCTGTTGAGGCGAACGCCAAATCACCCTAGTGTCACCTCGTCACAGCATTCTGACTGCAAAGATACTTTTGCGGTTAAGATCCACCCACCTGGTAGTAACGCGCAGACCCCACCTCTACGAGCACGGTCTAAACATCTGCCACTGCACAGAGGACTGCCAGCAACACCTTATGTATCTTAGGAAGCCGCGTGCTTCCCCTTCCAATTCTTCGGAGCCAACAGAATAACTAGATGAACATGCGCTTCTCTCGTGCCTCATGACACCACGATGATCTACCCCGTTGGGTTATTCACCCTCAAACGTGCGAATTGGTCCAAGTGCCACATTTTAATATGTTATTAGACCCTATGTCTAAACATTCTTTTATGCACTGGCTTTACCTCATCGGGTTTCCATTTAACTTGGTTATTTCCATTCACATTGACTTCTTATTCAAGTTACCAAGTTCCTCTTGCTTATTAATTTCAATCATATAACTTAACTCATTTAAGCCTATTAATAAGCCTATAACATGTCATTCTCTAGATTGTGATCTAAGGTCTGTAATCCACAATCCCTTTATATTCTTGTTTGATTTCATCGTTACAATAACATGTTCTACTTAATATGTAATTAAGTATATCTTAATTCACATGTTTTCCATTTAGCATGACACTTATCATTTATGATTGAATATAACTTATTTCATTTCATAAGTTATCTCACTCTTTCTTATTTAATCATAATTCCATCTTACATTGTCAGTACAATTTATCGTTGTTTACTTATTAACTTAGTTCTCTTAACTAAGGTTTACTAATAATTCTCCTTTCCATTTATTATAACATATGTTGTAATTTCCTTTTGTCCCTAGGACAAGCCTTTACATGTTATTCTTATCAGCAGATTTCAAATTTCCAAGTTTACAGATTACTTAATTTATAATTAAGTACAACTTCTTACATTTCATAAATTTTCCCCTTTTCTCTACTTATTACAAACAACTAGTTTCAGGTTTCACCCATTTAATGATTACTTAATTTATAATTAAGTACAACTTATCTCATTACACAAGTTATCTCATTTTCTTACCAGTTTATTATAACCTAAGTTATAATCCCCACTTGTCCCTAGGACAAACCTACCTATTATATTACATTCTCATTAATATAATTTATTTATAATTGGTTATTATCATTCCCCATTCGTTCCAATCCTTTTAATGTTGTATCTTCTATTCAATTCCATTCATTTCCATTAATTTACAATTAATGCTATTTTATCAGTCTTGGTACTTACATATATATATATATATATATATGTATGTATGTATATATATATTTATGCAATAGACCTCTCACATTAAGCCTATACTTGTGGATGTTGGATTTGCTGGGCGGTTCCAGGCAGACTTCTACCACAAGTTGACTTAACCTCGTTTCTTAGCACCATTACATGTTTTATTTATGCACTTAGACCCCTCACATTAGATTTACCACTAGTGAATGCTGGATATGCCGGGCGGTTCCGGGAATACTTCTACCACAAGTGTAATCTAACCTCGTGTCTAAGCGCGGTTACAGTTTCCTATTTACCGGAAATTTCCTATATTTTACATGTCATCGTATTAAGGCCATTTTTTGTCGCATGTTCTTTCTAACATACAATCAATTCTATTCTAACATGTAATCGTTTAATCATGCAATTGTTCAAATCAAAGTAACTAACATGTAATTTTCTCAATTTCTACCGTTAATGATCCAGGTACATAAATGTCACAAGTTAACATGAAATTGAAACAACAGTAATCACAACACATATTTTGACAGGTTTACATTTCAACATATGAATTTTCCAACATACTAATATCTTAGCATATTAATATTCCAACATGTCTTATTCGCCACTTTAATATTTTTAATTTATGTTTAGACATTTCAACATATCATATTTCAGCATGTCATATATAACGTTTCAATGCCTTTTCAATTATTCTAGCAAATTTACAACGTATAATAACGGGGAATGTTAAACGATAATATATCATTATAAAAAAATGATATAACTTAAACACACTCACCTCATTTGCTATCCAAATCCTGGATCTAGTTCAGATCTTGCATTCCATGGTTTTCCCCTGATTAGATTCAGAACCTAACAACCATGGATTCATAATTTTTACTAAAAGAAAAAAGGGAAGAAAGACGAAGAAAATTGAATAGACCAGATCTAGAAAATTACCTCACTTCGAATAAGATTCTGAACACCTTCTAATTAATACTCATTCTTTTCCTCCAGATCTTTATCATGAATTTTCCTAAACTAATTATCTTATTTTTCTGAAGAGATTCGAGGAGGAGAAAGAATGGCAAAGGTTAGAAGTTGTCTTAGAGAATGTGAGATTTAGGCTAGGCTCTACTAGCCTATTTATAGGTGTTCAGGATCTCATCGTACACGCAATGATGAGTCAGCAACGAATATGGTTTGCAAAACAATACATATTCATCGAATGAATATGCCCGAGTCTTGCTCCTTTTAATTGTTTTATAACGTTACTCTAAAATTTCAAATGCACATGTATTATTTCATGCATTATCAATTCATTGCATTGTTTTCTTTCTATTTAATTCTATCAATTCCCCTTTCTTTCAACTGCATGTTGCATTAATTCCTTATGCATTCTTTTATTCCTTTAATATCAGGTTGCATACATTCAATTCTCTAGTTTGGAATTGATTTGAATTATATTCATATATAAGGCCCTTACTTGTATACAAAGCCCCCTTTATACACACAACTTTTATTTTATTCATGTTTTTGGCTTTCTTAAATAAATTTTGTGTGCCTGTTTCCTTTTAATTAATTCATCACTTCTTTCTTTTTTAATCATTCTCATTAATGCATCAATTTACCTATTTTAGGCCATGCACTCTTTTATTATTAATGCATTTCTCCTGCATGTTTTTCACACATTAATTTCTTTTGAATTCCAATCAATACATTGCATATGTCAATGTGCATTCCTTCTAATGCAATTATTTCTTATTTTTATTGCATGCCTTTATTTTCAAATTTGCCTTTTAATGCGTCAAATTACAATGTTTTCCTTTTTCCTTATTGCACTAATTTGCGCATGCGTTACCTCCCCGTAAAATCATGTATACATATATACATATACATATATATATATCCCATTTATTTTATTGCATGTGCTTTCTTATTTCCCTCTTATTAATGCATTATTATTTAAAAAAAATTCGCATTAATTGCATGCATTACCTTGACATACTGATTTTTCTCTCTTGCATGCATTCATTATTTTATTGCACTTTTTACCATATGCACTACCTTTTAATTTCTTTCTTTGATAACATTAATGTCTTTTTTTATTATTATTTGTTTTATCTATCACATGCATTACTATTGTATTAATTACATGCATCTATTTATTACTATTGTATCTTACTTGCACATTTAGTGCATTAATCCTTTTTTTTGAATGCATGAATCTATTATACATTACCATTATTTCCTTTTTAATGTTCGTATGCAATCCAATTGCATCACATACTTTCTTCTTATTTCATGTATTGCATGTAATTCATTTTATTAATCTTTTCTTCATTCCAATTGCATGAATTTATTACATGCAATTATACACTGTTTTATTTTTTTTCCCTTATATATATCTATGCATATATATATACATATATATGCACATTTTAATTGTTATAAAATGCGGGGAGTTACACTGTAGTTTGGCAGTTAGAAGAATGTGGAGGACGACGTTGGGCGATTCGGCGATTGCCTCGGAAGGCGGTTGGGTCAGGACTAATACAAGATAGTGATCATCGGGTACCTGTCATCGGAAGCTAGTGGAATGCAGAAAGACTAGAGATAAACCAAGATACCATTGACCTTTCACTATAGAGGCATAGTGGTCGAGGGACACGCCAAATTGGATGCTAGATTGGTTGTTAGGGGCACATCATTAGATCTTGATGTAGTCTTTCACTTGTTGAGGAAAGGGCCTGGGTAGGGCCATAGCCACCGTGAAAAAGCAGACCATACCGGATATCTTTATTGGTTGCCCTTAAAGGCAGGCATATACAGATATGGAATGGCTCCCTACCGAGTTCTATGCATTGGATGCAACCCTATTGCGGAACTCGGGATACAATAGGCAATACGTACGTGTGAGGGTCCAGGTACACGCACCAGGTGGTGTATCAAAGACGTTAGGGCATTACTCCGTATGCTTGAGTGGCATAGCGAGGAGGGTTTTGTCGGTAACATGGCGTTATGATTGGATTTCCTTATGTCGTTCGGCATAGGATACACGCTTCTGTGGCATGATGACGGAGACCATGCGAAGAGGGTACTATCAGAAGTACCTTGATATGTTGGGGGTTGCTACATATATACTATGTTAGGTTAAATTACTAATGGGTACGACGTGAATATAGAGCTTTGAGTGCTGTTAAACTAAACAATCAAATAAATAAGAAATAATAACTGAACGGTATATGTAGGATTATTCCAGAATGTATAATTTGTCCAATCACTAAAAATTTTGTGTTCTGACTCCTTACTCATAACACACTCGCAGGTTAGGTTTGTGGCAGAGATAGGTTAACTTTGGACACTGGTTAGACAGTATTACTACTTCAGTAAGGCTATATTTGATTATATTATATTTTATCCATTCCGCTGTGAGATGTTTCCTGAGCTCTGATATATTTATTATCTTTGTCTTTTCTATAGGATAACAGACAAGCCAATTCAAGCTTCGATAGACTGGGATTTTTGGAGAAAACCCGGTCTGTTGAAATTCAGGTTGTTAAAATGTTGTTATGATCTAGCAACTTGGTCTTTCATCTTGTCATTAATCAAAACTGTATGATCAAACATTGTCCACCTTTTTGATTAATGACAATCCCGAGCAACATGTGGGCGCACATTGACAAGATCCCCCTTAATTTATGCTATATTTTGTATTCAATTGTTAGCATATACAATTTATCCTCCTTTTTCATTGACAAAAAGGAGATACTTATGTAATATGTGAATGAAACATATTTAAATATGTACAGTAGATAGCATGCATACACCATAAATTCAAAGAATATACAGTTGAGATGTTCTGTAGAGATATATTACATGTGTATGTTAGATAACATGTGCACACCATATATAAAAATATTTAACTGAGGTGTGCCATGCAAGAATTGAAACATATGTATACACTTCAACGAAGATAAAATAATTAACTAGCATATAGGAGTTGATATAAATATGTTAATGAACTATTTACTGATCAAAGTACAATCATGTTTTTTAAGTACACATCCAAAGTACTAGAGTAATATACACATATGAAGTGCCTTATAAACATACAAACCAAAACATGGATTATCAAAGAGTGAAAAGTTTTAATTTCAAAGCCAAAAGCAAGAAGAAGAAAGAAAACGATTATTCTTGCGTGCCCGAGCCCCCATCTTTTTCATGGGAATCAAGTTCTTTAGTCTTTTCTATTTCATGATCACCCTCATCATCGGTTTCATTAAATCCCTAATTTATACCTCGAGATGGATCAACATCTAATATGGAAGAAGATTTGCCAGGGGTAGATGGAAGAATTTGAAGAATGCAATGACCCGGATTTTTATCGATCAATTTTGAACATTTAAAATTTGTTTTAAATGTTAAATTGGAAATATAAACGGATTTTTATATTGAATTTATCGATTTAATAAATTGAATGTGATTTTATTTTCGAATATATCGAATTATCGTTATATTAAAATGAGGAATAATTGAATTCTGAGTCAAAAATGAATCGAAAACGATTCTAACAATCAATATAAATTTTATTTGTATATATACGATAGTAATAATTTATTATCAATAGATTTGATTATTATGAAATCGATTTATATTTTATCAATTCAATTTAATATATGAAAATATCCAATTATCAAATGACCTCGAATTTCAACGAAACCAATTTTTCCGTAATGGTTAATTATTGTAAGATTTCAAATTTCAAGTCGATTGGAGTTATTATGCAATCGTACCCAATATGAACGTGTATCGACATGGATTTTGAAATTAAAATAGGATTTTTTCAGAAGGTCTCAGAATTTGACGAAACCAGTTCCATCGGGTCCGGAATATTAAGTTATTATAGGATTTCAAGTTTTGTCGAAATTGGAGCTCATATGTGGTCATATCAACGTAAAACATTCAACACGAACATTAAGTGAATATTATAATATAAAAATATCCTAACCCTTGTGCTTATAAATAAACGATGTTTCTTCTGAAACCCTTATGACTATTCTTCCTTCCATCTATTTTGAGCCGCCACTGTTTAAGATCTTTGAATTTTTTTATAAAATTAAGTACTCAATGAAATTGCCCAAAAATGGATCCTTTAAACTCGTATACGCGAAATCTTCAATCTCATATATTTTTATTTGGTATGATTCTTATTCCAGGGGATTCACCTTTTCACCGTAAGCCAAGGGTTGGATCACGACTTATTTTGTGATGACCGAAGGAGGCATTCGAGCGGCAGAGGCATGGCGCACGTGAGGTCGACTGAGGCTGTGGGTGCTCTCAATGGAGGCATAGAGGATTTAGTCGCCTATGGTGATGTAATTGTTGAATTTGGGTTACTAGTTTTTTATGGGTTGTACGTCGGATGCATGTCAACGATGAGGAGTGGCAAGTCAGAAATGGAAGCTGGGGCGATCGAGGTCAGAGCGACGATGGTTGGGTGGTGTACGAGCTGACATGGCGCGGCGATGTGGCGTGTGGAATGTGCTAAGTCGATTTCGAATTTGGAAGGAAATCGCGATTTTGTTCCGTGATTAGCTGGGTAAAACAATGATTAAGGATTAATTATAATTTAGGTCAGTTAAATATTAATTAGTAGTTAAAGGTGTTCAAATCTAATCGAAAACTTGTAATGATGATATATTATTCCTACACAAACAGAATTGCGCTAAACAAGAAGCATTGGAATTGTGACAATGTATACTAGGCATACAGAGTGGTTTGGATGAATGTGATGACCCCCAAACCTCCACTAAGTGAAAGTAAGGAATAATCATATGGAATACAACATAAATATAACAATACATATCACTGATACAATATAGCAGAGGAAAACCATAGCATAATAACATCATAGCAGCGGAAATATAATGTCATAAACCACAGAATCCCAACAGTCACAGAATCCAAATTATTACATCAAGTTTGCAGAAATGAAAATAAGTTCCAACTCCCAAAATAAGCAATACGAAATGAAACAAGTCTAATGACTGAACTTAAAGATAGAAAAATGCAATAGAAGTAAATGATAGCTGTCCTCAAAGCTCCAAGTCATCACCTCTCCACAAAAGCAAATCCAAGCAAAGATAATGAGCAACTCCAAGACAAGACTCCAAGCAGAGAATGAACCTGTTTACTTGGCTGCCCATGTAGAAAAGAGGGCACCCGAGTTTGCAAAAAGGTGAAACAAACTACGGGTCAGTCGTGGGACTGGTATGAGAATTCATAACTAGTTTAGTAATAATAATATGACAAATCCAAAGACCACGCCGCTAATGCGGAACGGGTTTACTCAATGGATTGTCGTGCATAATTTAAAGTGTCAGAACGTACAACATCGCAATGCTTTTTAGAAAAATGGAATCACCATAAGACTCAAGTCCCATCACACAATGCAACGCACACCAGAGGATAGAGTTTTCCCTTATGGTGATTAAACATGCTAAATACGGCAAATACGAGTTTAATATTATTATTAGTGTATAATAAAAACATTTCAGAATAAATGTATCAATCCTAGGAAACATAGTACCCCATCCTACTATATCTCCATACTAGTAATACAATCAAAACCGTAGGGTCGTATTTGGAATTTGGATTTCCATCTGAGTCAAGGCTAGGGAGGAGATCCTTACCGATTCGAGACACTCTAGCAATGCCCCAGGATTGGTACTCTGTCCAACCCTTTGATAGCTGCAGGGCCGGTCCACACTTACTTTTGTGGATTAGTTATGCCTGAACACACGCTTCCCGGTCCTTTTGGACCCACAATACGGCCAGTGGCGACCGCATAAACCGAGGCCTCGAACAATCCAACAACCACAATGAATAAATGCCAGCGCTGGTAGGTCCCTGACACTACTCTAGATAGAAAGAAACGTGTGCACTCCCTGTGTTCCCTTCTCCCGTTTTAGACTCCGTCGGTGTGTGAGGCTCGTGAAGTCACGTCATACACAAAGCTATGCCTAAACAGGTTGTGCTTTGATCATCCTACAAGGCCTGCTTTTCAACAAAGCCTTGATCATTGCATCTTGGCATGCCACATCATCACTCCATATCACACTACCAATCCTTTGCCGAAATATATGAACGGGTGTTAAGCAAGAGAATAAATTCTTCGCCACCAAATATCCATACATTCGACAGAAGATTAATAACATGATATATAATGGAGTACGATGTCAGACACACAATCCATTTATAAGCTTATGCTCTGGGTCTGAGCGAAAGCCAAACCCGCACAAATCAACACTACGTCCGGGCGACTCCTACTATTACCTTATCATGGTAGCAAACCATTCTAAGGCAACAGTCATCATCGTCCATTCGATGTGGAGATTTGACGGTCTTCAATCGCCGTCTTCCAATCTTGGATTTTTAAACGTCGTTTAATTATTTGGAATGAGATAAACTCGGACTTTCCAAATAATCCTCGTATACATACATATATATATATATATTTAAAATCCTTCTTACACATTAATAATTATTTTTATTAACGCTTCATTCCTATTTTAATTATTTAAAATAATTAAATTTTTATATAACGACGCCTTAAGTCCATGGGCGACTATGGCGCTGCATTCAACCAATTTTGATTTTACATTTCTCAAAATCTAACCGTTGGAATTTGACGTATTATATATCCTTGGAAAGATTTTTCCAAGACGGTCGTAACGGTTTCAGTTTCGGGAAAATCCGACGGTCGGATCTTCCGGTGTAGTCGTTTAAAAGTTCGATTTCAAAACGCGAACTACCGTGCTCGATTCGTTTAATTTTATATATATAAATATATATATAAAAAAATTCGTTTAATTCATCGTTCTTACATACATCTCCCCTTTTCCTTTATTTTTTTTCTTTTCCACTTCTTAATCTTACATGAAAATGTAATTTATAATTAGACGGTGAATTATTCCCTTTTATTTTATTTTTATTTTAAAATCTTTATAATTTACATTAAAACGTAAATTATAATTCATCGCTCTATTTATTCCATTTCATCTTTCAATTATATTATGATTCCATTTACCTATATAAAATACTCATTCTCTTTCTAAATGCATTCTCAATCTCAATTACATCTAAAATGTAATTTTATTTTACGATGACATTTCCATTCTATTCACATTATAAATAATGTACATTTCCTACGATGAAAAATTCTCTTTTAATATACATTAAAAATAATGTATTTTTATCCTACGGTATGTTTTTCTTTTTATTAACATTGAAAATAATGTTACCTTAACATACAATGCATTTTCTATTTTTATTAACATTGAAAATAATGTTAATTTTTCTATCTTTACATTACACATAAAAAATGTATATTTTGATACATCGCAAATTCCTACTTTATATTTAAAAAATAAAGAGTAAACCTTGTCATGCGGCGAATTCCTACCTTATTTTACAAATAAAAAGTAAATCTTATCATACAGTGAAAATGCCAACTTACTTTTACAAATAAAAGTGTACATCTTATCATGTGGTGAAAATACTCTAATATTAACATTATAAATAAATGTTAATGCCAATTTCTCTTACAATGTAAATTTCTCTTTTTATACATACATTAATAAAAGTGTGTTAATACATACGGTGCGATCTTCTTTTTAATCAATATCAAAAATAATGTTAAACAATCTTTTCTTTTATATAACATTAAAATAATGTTAATAAATCATATGGTCCATTCTCTTTTAATATTTACATTAGAATAATGTAAATCAATCTTTCCTTTTCATATACATTTATAAGTAATGTACATTTTTCTTACGAGGTAAATTCTCTTTTGTTTAACATTATAAATAATGTTAATCTTACATACGGTTCAATTCCTTTTTATTAACATTAAAAATAATGTTAAATTTACATACGGTTCAATTCCTTTTTATTAACATTAAAAATAATGTTAAATTTACATACAGTGCATTTCCTATTTATTAACATTAAAAATATGTTAATTCATCCTACGGGTAAATACTCTTTAATATTAACATTAAAAATATGTTAACTTCATACAGTTAATTTTCTTTATATTAACATTTTAAATAATGTTAACTTAACATGCGGTGTATTTCAATTATATTACATTATAAATTAATGTGAAATAGCATACGGTGGATTTCTTTTCTTTTTACATTAAACAAAAATGTCAATTTAACATACGGTGCATTTTCTTAAATTTTAACATTATAAAATAATGTAAATTTACATACAATGGAATTCTTTTATATTTCATTATTAACACAAGACGGTGAAAATTTGTATCTTTTCAATTCAACAAAAATGACGGTGAAATTCCATCTTTTCTTTTTAACCAAAATGAAATCATTTTCTTTTTAAATAAAAATCAATGTTAATGTCTTTCTTTTCTTTTATTAACAAAAATTAATGTTAATGTCTTTCTTTTCTTTTATTAACAAAATTTAATGTTAATGTCTTTCTTTACATATCAAAATAAATTCAGCGTTGTTAATCCTAATAACTTACGTTAACAAAAATATACTTAAAGTTATTAATATTAATAAAAGAATACCTTTTATTATTAAAACATACCTAACGTTATTAATCTTAATAAAAGGATTAATTTTTATTATCAAAACCTATTTAACGTACTTAACATTAATAAAAGAAGACTTTTATTATTAAAAACGTTTTAGCGTTCATAACTTTAATAAAAGAAACAACTTTTATTAACTAATATTTTAGCGTTCTAATCTTTAATAAAAGATTAGACTTTTATTACTAAACATTTTCAACGTTCTTATAAGACTTTTAATGAAATGTTACATTTTGGAAATTTAAAAAAAAAAAACTCTCCTTCTTTATTAATCCATCATTAATGCTGCATCTATTATCATTGTATTAAATCTTTCAAAATGCATGACCCTTTGAATTTCAAACCTTTATATTAATTAGGTAATATCGCATTAACCTCTCACATTAGATATATATTGTTGTGGTTGCTGGAAATGCCGAGCGGGTCCGGGCATTCTTATACCACAACTCAATCTAACCTCGGGTCAAGCATATCCTATTTATTTTAATAAATGTTAAGTGATAATTTTCAAATTTCAAAACTTGAATCATTTATTATATGATAAATGAAATTAATGTTATTAACCATTTTCGCCAAAGATAGCATGAAATTATCAAGACAACTTAATTCACATTAAATTACATTTAATGTTATTAAATTCGACATTAATTCTGTAACGGAAAATCATTTGAAAAGTTTCAAATTTCTTTCATCGGAATGAGACACAACCAATGCATTCAAAACATGAATTTGCAAAACAACGCATTTTCAAAATAAGGTATATGCTAATTCCAACAATCACAAAATTACATTTCAATAATTCAATCGACGTTCATCATTCATGCAATTGACATTAAACCAATATACATTAAATTTAACATACAAACAAAACATAATGATCATTACAACAAAATTCAAATAACAGTGTACTGTTTGTGCACTTGGGCGATTAGTGTGGAAATAAAGGCCCAATCAACATACACAAGTCAGGTAACTTGTGTATGGCTGTGTTACATAATTTATTAATAATTTGTGTTAATAAATTTACATGCCTATTACACAATTTCAAATCCAAACATCGCAATAACCCAAACATTAACTCACAACCAATTATGAATAACACGGAATTAATTCACAACAAATCATCACAGGCGTTAAAATATAATTATTTAATAAAATAAATAATTACTGAACATTAAAAATGAGTGAGAAAAGAGTTCTCACCTTTGCCGGCTTTAAATGACGGCTCGGGCCCAATTTTAGCCCAAAATTCAACATGCTCCAAATTTGATGAAATTAGTGTCTACGCGTAGCTCTCGACTCACTGATCGCAGCAAATCCTGTTTCGTGCGATTTCGAGTTCGTATCAAAAAGATATGAATTTTCGAAGTTTGTAATAATTAAATAATTAATTTAAATTATGAAAATTACCCAAATTTACAACTTGCTCCAAATTGGAAAAAATTACTGCTCGCTCGAAGCTCTTGACATAACGATCTCAACGGATTCAGTTTCATGCAATTTCGATAACGTGACAAAAAGTTATGCACTTGCGAAGTTAACAAATCGATTAAAATAATATTTAAATTTGTAAAAATTACCCAAAATTTCAATTTTCTCCAAATTGGACAAATTTGGTGTCCACGCAAAGCTCTCATCGCCACGATCACAGCAGACCTGAAATCGTCAAATTTCGATCTCGTATGTAAAAGATATTGCATTACGAACATAGAACATAAATGTTTCGCGTTTAAGCCCCTAACTTTTTTTTTTCAAACAGCACCCTGAACTTAAAATGCTCGCCACGGCCAAACCGTACGTCGGAATTGCACGAAACTAGCGCCATTCTCTCCGGCTTCTCCCCCTCTTTCCACGGCTGGTGGTCCCCCCCCTCCAATTCGCCACGTGGGGCCCACGATCTGCAGATGAACGGTAAAGTACAGTTTCCGTTCATCTTGGTACTGCGGCCGCCTCGGTGCTCTAATTGTCCCCAAATTTTTACAGTAGCTTGGCCTCGACCTCCCGAACAACTTCTCTGTTTGTCACTTCACCTGAAAATGCACGGATTGGCGGGAAATTGCTCATCTTTGCGACTGTCCTGTTTTCAGCACCCCTCCAATAAAATTGACATTCCGGCCAACTCCGACCACCTGAGACCATGCCACCACCGCCAGAAGAACTGTATGGTTCCCCTCTACCTCTTCCTGAAGTCGCTCGACCTAACTCTCTTCGTGGGGCCCTCAATAGCCAAAAAACGAAAATATGGCTGCTGCCTTTAGATTGAGATTCTGGCGAATCCGTGTGACGATAGGTCGTGAATTTTTCGTGGTAGATAGAGGATAAGAAGATGAACAAAACCCAGAAAGGGTTTGGTCTGATTTGGTTTGGATTGAGAGTTATAAATTGTTTTGTTTTCAGGGGCTTATTTGCAAAGAATTATTTAGAGTGGAGGACATGAAAATGAAGAAGGAGAAGGTGTCTGGTAGGTTTAGGGTTATGATTCAGCTAATGGCTAAGGAAAAGATATTTTATATGGGGTTAAGAATGTTATTAGGCCCAATTACCCTTTTATGTATTTATTTACACAATTTGCACCCATTTTCATATTCTAAAAATTCGTGTTAACACCTACGAATTCCAATTTTTATGAAAATTGAAACATAAATATTTCTTGACATTACGGATTCAAAGAAACTGGTTTCGTTAAATTCCGAGTCCGTATGAATAAATTATGAATTTTTAAAGTCTGAAAATTGACCGTTTTTCACTGTAAAATTCATAGCGACCACATACTGACTCCAAAAATTACGAACTTTGGAATCTAGTAATAATTTAATATTCCGGATCCAACAAAAGTGGTCTCTTCAAAAACGGAGGTCGTTTGCAAAATTTCCATTTTTAAGGCGTATATATTTAATATTAAAAATACATTTTTAAACAAATAATTTTCGAAACTCGAAATATATAAGTGTTTACTGTTTTTCAATGCAGAAACGTCATTTCGAACTCAATGGAAGTGGTTTCGAGTCGAAATTCCTACATATGTGAAAAGTAGCATTTTTGACCCTTATAAATTTCATAGCGACCCTCTAAAAATTGAATTGGCCATAACTTTTGATTTCCGCTATGAAATTCGATTTTTCAGATTCGTTGGAAAGATATTTTTAAATAGATTCTAATATTTTTGGTTTCACTAAAATTCGTTAAATTTTGCGTCCTATACGGTCAGTCAAAGTTCAAGTTTGACTTTTCAAACTACCGCGCTATTTCTAACTCTTTTTATAATTAAAATCAATTTATTCATTCTAACTTCGATTTGAACTAATATTTGTGATCATTATTATTTAAAATAAATTATTCTAAATATCAAAACTCATTTAAAATTACTTAAAATAAAATTTTAAATTTACCCCAAAATTCAGGGTTGTTACAATCTCCCCCACTTAAGAACTTTTCGTCCTCAAAAAGGAAAAGAGAAATAGAAGAGTAGGAACTAACCTAGAGAACGTAGAATGTTTTAATTTCTAACTTCTTAGCCGTGTCGTTGGGAATAAAGCTCCTCAGTTCCAGTAGCGTCTTGCCTCCTTGCTCTAGCTCTACTAGTTCTAGCGGCCCGAGTACCCATTTTTAGTTAGTTCTGTACGATCAAGGGAAGAGTCAGAACAACTGTAATGGTGGTTCTAAGGGATAGAAAAGATCGAAAGATGAATGAAAAGATGACGAAAGTGACTGGCTATTATGTATCACATGAAATGTTCGCCATAGAATATTGTGATTCTATGTAAACGAATTTGTTATAAATGTGTCATATTCCAAAGCTAAGTTTAACCAAAGCTCTGATACCAACTGTGATGACCCCAAACCTCCACTAGGTGAAAGTAAGGAATAATCATATGGAATACAACATAAATATAACAATACATATCACTGATACAATATAGCAGAGGAAAACCATAGCATAATAACATCATAGCAGCGGAAATATAATGTCATAAACCACAGAATCCCAACAGTCACAGAATCCAAATTATTACATCAAGTTTGCAGAAATGAAAATAAGTTCCAACTCCCAAAATAAGCAATACGAAATGAAACAAGTCTAATGACTGAACTTAAAGATAGAAAAATGCAATAGAAGTAAATGATAGCTGTCCTCAAAGCTCCAAGTCATCACCTCTCCACAAAAGCAAATCCAAGCAAAGATAATGAGCAACTCCAAGACAAGACTCCAAGCAGAGAATGAACCTGTTTACTTGGCTGCCCGTGTAGAAAAGAGGGCACCCGAGTTTGCAAAAAGGTGAAACAAACTACGGGTCAGTCGTGGGACTGGTATGAGAATTCATAACTAGTTTAGTAATAATAATATGACAAATCCAAAGACCACGCCGCTAATGCGGAACGGGTTTACTCAATGGATTGTCGTGCATAATTTAAAGTGTCAGAACGTACAACATCGCAATGCTTTTTAGAAAAATGGAATCACCATAAGACTCAAGTCCCATCACACAATGCAACGCACACCAGAGGATGGAGTTTTCCCTTATGGTGATTAAACATGCTAAATACGGCAAATACGAGTTTAATATTATTACTAGTGTATAATAAAAACATTTCAAAATAAATGTATCAATCCTAGGAAACATAGTACCCCATCCTACTATATCTCCATACTAGTAATACAATCAAAACCGTAGGGTCGTATTTGGAATTTGGATTTCCATCTGAGTCAAGGCTAGGGAGGAGATCCTTACCGATTCGAGACACTCTAGCAATGCCCCAGGATTGGTACTCTGTCCAACCCTTGGATAGCTGCAGGGCCGGTCCACACTTACTTTTATGGATTAGTTATGCATGAACACACGCTTCCCGGTCCTTTTGGACCCACAATACGGCCAGTGGCGACCGCATAAACCGAGGCCTCGAACAATCCAACAACCACAATGAATAAATGCCAGCGCTGGTAGGTCCCTGGCACCACTCTAGCTAGAAAGAAACGTGTGCACTCCCTGCGTTCCCTTCTCCCGTTTTAGACTCCGCCGGTGTGTGAGGCTCGTAAAGTCACGTCATACACAAAGCTATGCCTAAACAGGCTATGCTTTGATCATCCCACAAGGCCTGCTTTTCAACAAAGCCTTGATCATTGCATCTTGGCATGCCACATCATCACTCCATATCACACTACCAATCCTTTGCCGAAATATATGAACGGGTGTTAAGCAAGAGAATAAATTCTTCGCCACCAAATATCCATACATTCGACAGAAGATTAATAACATGATATATAATGGAGTACGATGTCAGACACACAATCCATTTATAAGCTTATGCTCTGGGTCTGAGCGAAAGCCAAACCCGCACAAATCAACACTACGTCCGGGCAACTCCTACTATTACCTTATCATGGTAGCAAACCATTCTAAGGCAACAGTCATCATCGTCTATTCGATATGGAGATTTGACGGTCTTCAATCGCCGTCTTCCAATCTTGGATTTTTAAACGTCGTTTAATTATTTGGAATGAGATAAACTCGGACTTTCCAAATAATGCTCGTATATATACATATATATATGTATATATATATATTTAAAATCCTTCTTACACATTAATAATTATTTTTATTAACGCTTCATTCCTATTTTAATTATTTAAAATAATTAAATTTTTATATAACGACGCCTTAAGTCCATGGGCGACTATGGCGCTGCATTCAACCAATTTTGATTTTACATTTCTCAAAATCTAACCGTTGGAATTTGACGTATTATATATCCTTGGAAAGATTTTTCCAAGACGGTCCTAACGGTTTCAGTTTCGGGAAAATCCGACGGTCGGATCTTCCGGTGTAGTCTTTTAAAAGTTCGATTTCAAAACGCGAACTACCGCGCTCGATTCATTTAATTATATATATATAAAAATATATATATATAAAAATTCGTTTAATTCATCGTTCTTACATACATCTCCCCTTTTCCTTTATTTTTTTTCTTTTCCACTTCTTAATCTTACATGAAAATGTAATTTATAATTAGACGGTGAATTATTCCCTTTTATTTTATTTTTATTTTAAAATCTTTATAATTTACATTAAAACGTAAATTATAATTCATCGCTCTATTTATTCCATTTCATCTTTCAATTATATTATGATTCCATTTACCTATATAAAATACTCATTCTCTTTCTAAATGCATTCTCAATCTCAATTACATCTAAAATGTAATTTTATTTTACGATGACATTTCCATTCTATTCACATTATAAATAATGTACATTTCCTACGATGAAAAATTCTCTTTTAATATACATTAAAAATAATGTATTTTTATCCTACGGTATGTTTTTCTTTTTATTAACATTGAAAATAATGTTACCTTAACATACAATGCATTTTCTATTTTTATTAACATTGAAAATAATGTTAATTTTTCTATCTTTACATTACACATGAAAAATGTATATTTTGATACATCGCAAATTCCTACTTTATATTTACAAAATAAAGAGTAAACCTTGTCATGCGGTGAATTCCTACCTTATTTTACAAATAAAATGTAAATCTTATCATGCAGTGAAAATGCCAACTTACTTTTACAAATAAAAGTGTACATCTTATCATGTGGTGAAAATACTCTAATATTAACATTATAAATAAATGTTAATGCCAATTTCTCTTACAATGTAAATTTCTCTTTTTATACATACATTAATAAAAGTGTGTTAATACATACGGTGCGATCTTCTTTTTAATCAATATCAAAAATAATGTTAAACAATCTTTTCTTTTTATATAACATTAAAATAATGTTAATAAATCATATGGTCCATTCTCTTTTAATATTTACATTAGAATAATGTAAATCAATCTTTCCTTTTCATATACATTTATAAATAATGTACATTTTTCTTACGAGGTAAATTCTCTTTTGTTTAACATTATAAATAATGTTAATCTTACATACGGTTCAATTCCTTTTTATTAACATTAAAAATAATGTTAAATTTACATACGGTTCAATTCCTTTTTATTAACATTAAAAATAATGTTAAATTTACATACAGTGCATTTCCTATTTATTAACATTAAAAATATGTTAATTCATCCTACGGGTAAATACTCTTTAATATTAACATTAAAAATATGTTAACTTCATACAGTTAATTTTCTTTATATTAACATTTTAAATAATGTTAACTTAACATGCGGTGTATTTCAATTATATTACATTATAAATTAATGTGAAATAGCATACGGTGGATTTCTTTTCTTTTTACATTAAACAAAAATGTCAATTTAACATACGGTGCATTTTCTTAAATTTTAACATTATAAAATAATGTAAATTTACATACAATGGAATTCTTTTATATTTCATTATTAACACAAGACGGTGAAAATTTGTATCTTTTCAATTCAACAAAAATGACGGTGAAATTCCATCTTTTCTTTTTAACCAAAATGAAATCATTTTCTTTTTAAATAAAAATCAATGTTAATGTCTTTCTTTTCTTTTATTAACAAAAATTAATGTTAATGTCTTTCTTTTCTTTTATTAACAAAATTTAATGTTAATGTCTTTCTTTACATATCAAAATAAATTCAGCGTTGTTAATCCTAATAACTTACGTTAACAAAAATATACTTAAAGTTATTAATATTAATAAAAGAATACCTTTTATTATTAAAACATACCTAACGTTATTAATCTTAATAAAAGGATTAATTTTTATTATCAAAACCTATTTAACGTACTTAACATTAATAAAAGAAGACTTTTATTATTAAAAACGTTTTAGCATTCATAACTTTAATAAAAGAAACAACTTTTATTAACTAATATTTTAGCGTTCTAATCTTTAATAAAAGATTAGACTTTTATTACTAAACATTTTCAACGTTCTTATAAGACTTTTAATGAAATGTTACATTTTGGAAATTTTAAAAAAAAAAACTCTCCTTCTTTATTAATCCATCATTAATGCTGCATCTATTATCATTGTATTAAATCTTTCAAAATGCATGACCCTTTGAATTTCAAACCTTTATATTAATTAATTAATTAATATCGCATTAACCTCTCACATTAAATATATATTGTTGTGGTTGCTGGAAATGCCGGGCGGGTCCGGGCAGTCTTATACCACAACTCAATCTAACCTCGGGTCAAGCATATCCTATTTATTTTAATAAATGTTAAGTGATAATTTTCAAATTTCAAAACTTGAATCATTTATTATATGATAAATGAAATTAATGTTATTAACCATTTTCGCCAAAGATAACATGAAATTATCAAGACAGCTTAATTTACATTAAATTACATTTAATGTTATTGAATTCGACATTAATTCTGTAACGGAAAATCATTTGAAAAGTTTCAAATTTCTTTCATCGGAATGAGACACAACCAATGCATTCAAAACATGAATTTCCAAAACAACGCATTTTCAAAATAAGGTATATGCTAATTCCAACAATCACAAAATTACATTTCAATAATTCAATCGACGTTCATCATTCATGCAATTGACATTAAACCAATATACATTAAATTTAACATACAAACAACACATAATGATCATTACAACAAAATTCAAATAACAATGTATTGTTTGTGCACTTGGGCGATTAGTGTGGAAATAACGGCCCAATCAACATACACAAGTCAGGTAACTTGTGTATGGTTGTGTTACATAATTTATTAATAATTAGTGTTAATAAATTTACATGCCTATTACACAATTTCAAATCCAAACATCGCAATAACCCAAACATTAACTCACAACCAATTATGAATAACACGGAATTAATTCACAACAAATCATCACAGGCGTTAAAATATAATTATTTAATAAAATATATAATTACTGAACATTAAAAATGAGTGAGAAAAGAATTCTCACCTTTGCCGGCTTTAAATGACGGCTCGGGCCCAATTTTAACCCAAAATTCAACATGCTCCAAATTTGATGAAATTAGTGTCTACGCGTAGCTCTCGACTCACTAATCGCAGCAAATCCTGTTTCGTGCGATTTCGAGTTCGTATCAAAAAGATATGAATTTTCGAAGTCTGTAATAATTAAATAATTAATTTAAATTATGAAAATTACCAAAATTTCCAACTTGCTCCAAATTGGACAAAATCACTGCTCGCTCGAAGCTCTTGACATAACGATCTCAACGGATTCAGTTTCATGCAATTTCGATAACGTGACAAAAAGTTATGCACTTGCGAAGTTAACAAATCGATTAAAATAATATTTAAATTTGTAAAAATTACCCAAAATTTTAATTTTCTCCAAATTGGACAAATTTGGTGTCCACGCGAAGCTCTCATCGCCACGATCACAGCAGACCTGAAATCGTCAAATTTCGATCTCGTATGTAAAAGATATTGCATTACGAACATAGAACATAAGTGTTTCGCGTTTAAGCCCCTAACCTTTTTTTTTCAAACAGCACCATGAACTTAAAATGCTCGCCACGGCCAAACCGTACGTCGGAATTGCACGAAACCAGCGCCATTCTCTCCGGCTTCTCCCCCTCTTTCCACGGCTGGTGGTCCCCCCTCCAATTCGCCACGTGGGGCCCACGATCTGCAGATGAACGGTAAAGTACAGTTTCAGTTCATCTTGGTGCTGCGGCCTCCTCGGTGCTCTAACTGCCCCCAAATTTTTACAGTAGCTTGGCCTCGACCTCTCGAACAACTTCTCTGTTTGTCACTTCGCCTGATAATGCACGGATTGGCGGGAAATTGCTCATCTTTGCGACTGTCCTGTTTTCAGCACCCCTCCAATAAAATTGACATTCCGGCCAACACCGACCACCTGAGACCATGCCACCACTGCCAAAAGAATCGTATGGTTCCCCTCTACCTCTGCCTGAAGTTGCTCGACCTAACTCTCTTCGTGGGGCCCGCAATAGCCAAAAAACGAAAATATGGCTGCTGCCTTTAGATTGAGATTCCGGCGAATCCGTGCGACGATAGGTCGTGAATTTTTCGTGGTAGATAGAGGATAAGAAGATGAACAAAACCCAGAAAGGGTTTGGTCTGATTTGGTTTGGATTGAGAGTTATAAATTGTTTTGTTTTCAGGGGCTTATTTGCAAAGAATTATTTAGAGTGGAGGACATGAAAATGAAGAAGGAGAAGGTGGCTGGTAGGTTTAGGGTTATAATTCAGCTAATGGCTGAGGAAAAGATATTTTATATGGGGTTAAGAATGTTATTAGGCCCAATTACCCTTTTATGTATTTATTTACACAATTTGCACGCATTTTCATATTCTAAAAATTCGTGTTAACACCTACGAATTCCAATTTTTATGAAAATTGAAACATAAATATTTCTTGACATTACGGATTCAAAGAAACTGGTTTCGTTAAATTCAGAGTCCGTATGAATAAATTATGAATTTTTAAAGTCTGAAAATTGACCGTTTTTCACTGTAAAATTAATAGCGACCACATACTGACTCCAAAAATTACGAATTTTGGAATCTAGTAATAATTTAATATTCCGGATCCAACAAAAGTGGTCTCGTCAATAACGGAGGTCGTTTGCAAAATTTCCATTTTTAAGGCGTATATATTTAATATTAAAAATACATTTTTAAACAAATAATTTTCGAAACTCGAAATATATAAGTGTTTACTGTTTTTCAATGCAGAAACATCATTTCGAACTCAATGGAAGTGGTTTCGAGTCGAAATTCCTACATATGTGAAAAGTAGCATTTTTGACCCTTATAAATTTCATAGCGACCCTCTAAAAATTGAATTGGCCATAACTTTTGATTTCCGCTATGAAATTTCGATTTTTCGGATTCGTTGGAAAGATATTTTTAAATAGATTCTAATATTTTTGGTTTCACTAAAATCCGTTAAATTTTGCGTCCTATACGGTCAGTCAAAGTTCAAGTTTGACTTTTCAAACTACCGCGCTATTTCTAACTCTTTTTATAATTAAAATTAATTTATTCATTCTAACTTCGATTTGAACCAATATTTGTGATCATTATTATTTAAAATAAATTATTCTAAATATCAAAACTCATTTAAAATTACTTAAAATAAAATTTTAAATTTACCCCAAAATTCAGGGTTGTTACAATGAATTTTACATAGTTGGGATTTTTATGTAATTTGAAATGCTAGTTTGAAATTATATAAATTAACCTAAAACCATCGATCGGAAATGAATTGAAACGACCCAAACTCGCCCTTACGGGAAAGCCCGGATTGAGTTGAGAACATGACAAATTAGAATGAAAACAGAAGAACATTTCATTACTTATTGCGACAAATTACATCAAAGTACAAGAATGTACAGAGTATGAACAAATAATATATATTTGATAAATATTAGAGATTTACAAATTACAATGCATCGGAAAATAATACAAAACACAACTGAAAGAAATACACGGATACAGAGCGTTCTGAATATATCTCCAGTTGTAAAGCAGGATCCTGTGAATATAATATGTAAAACCAAAACTACTAGCTGCCCGTGTGGAAAATAGGGGAACCCGGAGTTTAGGTTAAAACAATAAACTCTAGGCCAGTCATGTGACTGGTGTGAGAACTAAAACAGTTATTAAATATTTACTTTAAAATAAAGTAAATCAAGGGACCACGCCGTATAACATGGAACGGGTTTCCTCCTAAGAATACCAGTGCATAAAACAAACAGCGCAATGTTTTTTGGAAAAATGAAGCTATTATAAGACTCAGGTTCCATCACACAATGCAACGGAAGCCGGAGGATAGAGTTTTACCTTATAATAGACAAACATGCTTGGTACGTTTAAAACAAATCATTTTGATACTATTATAAGTGTATAGTGTATAAAACAGCTTCAAATATAAATGTATCAATCATAGGTTGCATAGTATCACATGCTACTATGTCGCCATACTATTTCTGCAATTAAAACTGAAATGTCTCGTATTGGAAATTGGATTCCATCTATGAACCAAGGTAAGGGATCGTCCTTACTGCTTTGAGACTCTCTAGCCCAAGCCTCAGGGACAGAACACATTGTCACTTGGATCTTCAGGGTCGGTCCACATTTTAAGTGTATTAATAGTCCCTGAACAATACGTTTCCCCACCCCATGGGGCGTAAGTCTGGTCAGTATGTCGACCATATCCACCCATCGTCCCCGTAGTGACCGATATATCCGAGGTACCTCGCTATCCATCAAATAATAAGCAATATCCACATGAGTAAAATATCTGGGCTCCATACCATGACACCACTCCTAGCTAGAAGGAAACACATGTTCTCCCTACAGTCCTCTCCCATTTCTGGTTCATACCGGGGTGTGAGGCTCGCGAATTAACGCTATACACAAAGCTATGCCCTTTAAGGCTGTGCTTTGATCATCAACCACAAGACTCTTCTTTTCAACAAAAGCCTTGATCACTTGCATCTCAGCATGACACACTGACAATTCACGCCATGCAACTGATGTCTATCAGTATATAACCTCTGAGCTCGTACTTCTCAGGGAAGGGTGTTAAGCAAGAGAATAAATTCTCCGTCACCAAACAGATATATATTTAATAGAGATCAATCAATACGGAACGAAATCCAATGTCAGACATACATCCATTTACAAGTCCGTTCTAGGTCTGAACGAAACTGGAGGCACCTTATTCCTTGTTCCATATGTCCAATACGGAAGAGAGGCCCTCGCTTATCTGTCGATCTCCAAGTACATCTGGACGATCACCACTTATTACCTTGTCTTGGGTGTACAACCCAATCAAGACATCAGTAATCATCCAGACTATGTGAAGACCTCCGGTCTTCGACCATCGTCTTCATCATCGACATATCATTGAATCTGTTATTCAGAATGGGATAAACCCGGTCTTTCTGAATAACTCGCGTATCTTATAAACAAGTGCTATAAAAACACAACATATGCCTCATTCCAATTCTAAATATTCTTTTATTTAAATATTCATATCATTTGGGAAAGGTCCCTATTAATTTTATCAAAGATAAATTCTCTATATTTATTCTTTAAACTTCCATTGGATATCAGTTCAAACCAAATTATGGTTTATCCAAACTAGTTGTTATTATTTAAAATTAATCATTTTAAATATTCAAAATCCATTAAATTAGCCAAAATAAAAAAATTAAGTTGGTTCTGAAAATCCGGGTTGTTACAAGAATTATGAGTTAACTCTCACGCTTTCTGAAATACTGTTATATGGTGGAATTCATATAATTATAATCTGTTGTTGTTAGTATAAATTTGATGTTTTGGATGATTATTATTTGTTTCTTTGTTTAATGATTGTCGATATTTATATTTCTATCATCTTGGATGAATTAGATTGAAATTTCCATTTCATATGTCAATATATAATGATATTATGTGCTGTGATGTAGGAAAAAACAGGTTGGAGAAATCTAACTGGATTCCTTAAATATTTTTGACGTTATTTGTTTTCATATATATATGAATTATCAACCCAAGTAACGTTATATCCTGTTTGGATGTTGATGGTTGAAATGAATTCAACATTTATGTGTTATTAATCAATAAATAGTATTGATTAAGTGATTGATGACAGATGGCCTAAAATCCATCCTTTTAAGATGTTGGTTTCTCGTTAGGCGAATTGATGATGTTTAAGTTATAAAATTTATTTTTATAACTGAAGCAAGATTTTCAATTATAATTTTATATGTTATATAAAACTAGAAGTTTTATAAATAAATAAATATTTATAATTGGTTTTTTGTAAAGTATTATAAAATGATTTATATAGCAATTTCTTATGTTTTAATAAGTTTTATAAGCAATGTAGTCAGAAATTAACCTAAGGGTTGCTAATTTGGAATAATTGTTTTATGAAACAATTAAGTGAAGTTATTAAATTAATTAAGCTATTGTTTAATTTAAGAGTAAGGATAAGGAAAAATTAGTTAACAAGTTAACTGATTTTATCAGGTTGACTAAGTCAATTGTGTAAATTGAAATTGGTTATTCGATTAATTTGTTTTCAATCAATCCAATGGAAACAGTTTTGACAAATAGTTGTTTAAACTTAATAAGATTTATTAAAATTAATTATCTTTTAATTAACTATTTTTAAAGGTAATTATCGAATTATTAATTATTAATAAAGTTAATTATTATTTTAATAGATTTTTAAAAGAGATTAACTATTTTCCTTTAGTTAACGATGAAGTAAACTACTTTTACTTCAGTTAATGATGAAGATAATTATTATTTTAATTAATAATAATTAAAGTAGTTATCTTTTTAAATGAAATTCATAAAGTAATCAAGTCTGTAACGAGATTTTGTTGAATTTTGCGAAGGGGTTTATAAGGGACTTTATATTAAATCCAAGTTTAATAAACCAAGGTTTATAAAAGAAATTAAAGCTAATGCAATGGTTTTGGGTAAGTGTTTACTTAATATTTTAATTAAGTAAAATAATTGTAATCGAATGGAGATTCGAAAAAAATGCAAAAAATGATGTTTAATGAATTTGTGTAAAGAATTTAGGAAATGGATTTGTTGTAATAATCCAAATTAAGTTTTATAATAAGATGCTTAATGGATTTATGTAAAGAATGTGGTAAATGTTTTTTTAATGAAATCCAAGTTTTAAATGAATTGCATTTAAGAAGTTTAAAGCTATAGGTGTGTTTTAGCAGGAATTTACTTAACCAACAAATTAAGTCAAGGTAATTATATTTGAAAGGAGATTTTCCAAATGTAAAGAAATGGTTTATAAAAGCATATTTAAATGGAATGGTAAATAAGAATCTGAGGGATATTATATTTAATATCAACATTTGAGATGAATGCATTAATCCTTTTTTTTTTAATGCATGAATCTATTATACATTACCATTATTTCCTTTTTAATGTTCGTATGCATTTCAATTGCATCACATACTTTTCTTCTTATTTCATGTATTGCATGTAATTCATTTTATTAATCTTTTCTTCATTCCAATTGCATTAATTTATTAAATGCAATTATACATTGTTTTATTTTTTTCCCCTTATATATATATGTGTGCACATATATATCTATGCATATATATACATATATGCACATTTTAATTGTTATAAAATGCAGGGTGTTACATTCTCCCACCCTTTGAAAGTTTCTTCCCCGAAATTCGATAAGGGTAAAATTAAATAATTCCTCGAATAATATTCATCCATTATGTGTGCATCCGATTTTTGCAAACATTATGCACATGTGCAAAGTGTAATACAACATAATAATACATGTATGCCTAAGCTGTACCTCCTATATGCGTACAAATTTTTCAAAAATTCTTTTAAAACATGATTCTCACATCCTAAATATACTGGCAGTTTTACATGAATGCAATATTTTGAAAATCAAATGCTTTTCATCCAAATTTTCCCATACTCTTGGATAAAAAGAGCGCAATTCATCCAATTGTTGCATCCAAAATCCTACTAACCAACTTTATTTTTTGAATTTCAGAAAAAACTAATTTTCTAAATTCAATTTCTTATGTTACAAAAAAGTGGAAAATTTCACATCTTCCATTTTTCCTTTTCGAACTTTTTCCAACCGTACTTTGATTTTATGAAACTATTTATAAAGATTCCCTATTTTCCTATCCAAGCACAACCCACATAAGAAAATTTTCTTGATTACTGGTTTTCTTTTTCATCTTATCTTGGAAATTTTTATTTTTATACACCTTTTTCTCGTAATTTTCCAACTGTCATGTTAGTTGTTTTTCTGAATTTGTTGTTTCCTTTTTAGTTATGCCATAACTCTTTTTTTAGCTTATTTAACTCAATCATTTCAAGCAATTCCCTAGGTTTTTTAATAAGCATTTTATGGGAACTTACCATAGCCTCAAAGCTATTCTCGTCTTCCCTAGGCACTAATCTTCACCTACTCCATAATGTTTAAAACACGGTTTAGCCTTTTCATCTAAATTTTTCTTCAAAAAATCAGAAGTGTCAAAGTTTTATTTTCCTCATGAAAACTTTCTTTTGCCAAACCATAAAACATGTCATCTTAAAAGTTTTTTTTTTCAAATCATAAAAACTGGAGAATATATGGATAACCATTTTCTCAATCAGGTCTAGACTTGATCTTTCCTGTAAGGTCGGTTCAGTTTCTTACTACAAGGTGCAAACATTCACTTTATTCTTAATTTCTACAACTTATTTTATCCCCCCAACAAAATTTTCTCTTTTAAACAATTTATCAAAAATGATGGTCAAAAGAATAGAGACTTCAAAACTTTCTTTATTAAAAATTCTTGTATGAAATATAACAGAAAAACTAGCGAGCTATACATGCACTATAATATGCCCCTTTTACTGAGATAATTTTAATTTAGACAATGTTTTCCAAGAAATCACTATTTACAAAATATACCCCATTTTACTTTAAAACTCAATATGTATATTTTACGTATTTAAAACTATAACTTTTAAGAGTAAAACTAGAAAACACCATAAACCATTTTCCCAAAACTTTTACAATTTCAAGCTCTTAAAAGTTAACAATAGGGTTAGTGTAATGGCGGGAATTTTCGACCCAGAAAATCAACATAAAAACACACTGTTGACTATTCAAGCATTGAAAACACCAGGACATTAATAGAAGAATTTAGAGGGTGAGAAAGAAAAGATAGAACTAATAGAATAGAAGAAGAAGAAGATCACAACTGAACAGAATCAGAGTAACACGAAACTCGCAGCGGAACAAAATAAGATGTATTATATAACATAACTTTGAATACAAAACTGTATTGTATATACATACCATTATCAGAGTACAATACATCATATCACAGCGGAAATAACTCTACATAACTAATGGTGAAGCTTCCTGCTTTTGAGCTCCTCCAAGTGAATCTGCAAAGCCTGAAACACTTGACTGCCCGTACAAATTTGGGCACCCAAGAGTTTAGGGAAAACAAACAAAATAAACTCTGGGTCAGTCATGGGACTGGTGTGAGTAAATTCCAACTATACGGTTTTACTTTGAAGAAAATCCTTTTGAAACAAAAGGATAATAGTAAGACCAGCCCACACATAAACATGGACGGCTTTTACCTTACTATAACCCAAATTACTTTGATATCAAAAACAGTGATATTATGATAATGTCTAAACAAATAATTATCCAAGTAGCAGAACGCTTGCATCTCACGTTCCACATATATATAGTATAAAATCATAAACCGCAGGGCGCTTATCGGAGAATGGATTCCAACAGACAAGGTATGGGAGCACCTTCTTAATAGTGTACTCTAGAGGGGATACACTCAGGGTTCAACAAGAACGTCTTGCAACCCGGCCACACATGACCGCTCTCTCATTTAGCTTGAGTGTCGCGAATATATTGCCACCACGGTTGCAGGCCATCCAACCGTTATCCGAAGATACAGAATCGAAAAGAAGTATAAATATGAATTTTCTCTAGATCGATGACAATACACCCTGCTTGGGTATGACCCAACTAGCCATGCTGCCTAGCCCAACTTCTGTCATTCCTGGTTGTGAGGCTAGAGGCTACGTCTATCTTCAGAACATCTGATCACCATTCACTTTGAATGTCACATCGTCAAATTCGTAATCACACATTGATTACACAAATGCACACTGGGCGTAGAATAAAGAGAAGTTATCTTCTCCCCACCAACTTGGTATATTCATAAAATCAACGGCGTGACCGTTGGAAATACTCTGTCAGACACTCGTCCATACAAGTTGCCCTGGGACTGGACAAACAAATAAACATCATTTTAGAACTGGACGACCCTTGCATTTAACTCCGTCTTCAATTATCTTCAGCATATCTAATCGCACGCTTATGCCTATACGGAGTGGTTCTCAGATAACATATCCAACCGGTCTCCCCGTATTGACACGATGGTCAAAACACTTCGATAGTCGGTTATTTAACTATCGAAGTAAAAACAAACATCCATTCTAATGTAAAACTAAACACCACACAACCACGGGCACTTTTATTTGACATTCGTTTTATTTTTCAAATTCCCATATCTTACCAGATATTTCTCAAATCCCGTTTTAGCCTTTTCATACTTCTTGGAAAACATTTCCAGTTATTATAAACTCTTATTCTTTCATGTTCTAGAAACATACGTTATTAACGTTCGAAACATTTTCATTCTTTTCACATTCCTTGGTTTCTACACTTGGATCGTATACCCTATCTTCATTGGAAAATATTTCCAATTTCATTATAAATATTTTAATCGGCCAACCGTTTACTTTTAAAACATAATTCACTTTAAAATGTGAATACCATTGCTGTTATAGAAATCTGAATACCTTTATCAATTAACTCTTTATTCAAATAATACTTATCTCGTTTAACGAAACCTCTTTCATACTTTATATTCCCAATCCACTTTATAAACTCTGTTTTCTAAGACAACTTCTTATCAAATCGATATCAAGTTTATAACTAAATACTGACTCCTATCCTATCAACATTTATTTGTTTAAACTAAATGTTAATTATTCTATCAGATTATAATCCCTAAAAATAGTTTACTTTTAATACATTCGACATCGTCGAATTCTAGTTACAAATCCTAACGGTTTAATTCTAATCACATTTCGAACATCGAAATGCTGTCATCAGTTTCTAATACGATTCCCCAATTCTTTTTCTAAACTCTTTCTTATATTTCTTTGAACAAACGTCGTTACTTATAACTCTAGAATAAGTGGATTTCAAACCAAACTGTTACATTTCCTAGGAAGTGCTGCTATATATAAAAGTCATGCTTAAGTCAAATTAACAGCAGTTAATTTGTCGCTATAGTTCTAAACTTGTCATACGCTGTAATATTCTCCTTATAACTAATTACAGTCACACTTACCTTATCAACAACGTTATTTTATTGCTATAGTTCAACTTATCATACGCTGTAATATTCTTTGTTATAACTAATCTTGACATAACAGTCACACTTATCTTATCAACAGCGTTATTTTATTGCTATAGTTCTAAGACTTGCATACGCCGCCATATTCCTTTTATACTAATCTTGACATCTATTTCCGTCAAAAAAAATCTTGACATCTCTTTCTATTACAAAAATCTTGACATCTCTTTCCGTTACAACTGATATCGTTCCTCGGTAATACCGAAGCCGTTCAAGTTGGGGTATTTTATTTACCTCTCAGACCTTGATCGACAACGTTCTTACCTTAGAACCGATACAAGTCTGTATTCAAATTCCTTATTACTTAATATATTTATTAAATCGTATTTCCTTGTTGTATTTTGGAATATGGTTTTACAACACCATATTCTTACTTTGGAATCTCTGGTGTTTGATTATTTATATTAAACATTTACTCTTTGCTTTCTCCATTCCACAGTTCTATTTATAACTTCTTAACCAAAAGGTAATTAAATCTTATTACCTTGGATTAATTTATTTCTAAACTGTTTCATTAGATTAATTGAAGACCAATTAACCTAATAATTATTTTCCCAAATAACAGTTGATTTAATCAACTTCATTCCATCAGTAAATTCGTTAACTGATTTTAATTACTTCTTAACATTAGATTAATATAATTAATCTAATAATATTATTATCCAAATATTAAATCGTCGGATAATTTCTGCTTTATAAACTCATTTAAATGCCAACAATCGTTTTTATTTATTTTATAAAATGAACTCTAAAATACTGGTTTATAATAGAACTTCTATTATAAATTTAAATCTTCTTTTTAATTATAAAAATATAATTTTTATAATTAACCTCGTTGATTTGCCTGACGGCCAATCAACTCTTTAACAAAACGATGGTTTTACGGTCGACTGTTATCATTTTCTAAATTGATATCGTTTATTGATTTATCGAAACAGATGTTGAATTTCCGTTCAACATCAATATTCACATGGGGTTTTAAATATAATTCGGGTTCATACAAAACAAACAGTATATATATTTATCAAGGAATCCGGTCGGATTCCTCCAACCGGTTTCCACATCCACAGATGTCAGTCAACACAATTTACACTAACTCTATACTATGGGGTATTCTGATCGATGGAATCAGTGTCCAGCCGATGATGTGTGCATATGTAACGGTATATAATATTTAACCAGTTTAACTGTAATCTACCTAATTGACCATCATACAGCATTCATACAACATTAAAATGTATTAAAATACTTTAAAAATAGATCAGAGTTAGTGATTTTACTCACCTTCACGCATTAACTGTTAAAAGGATTTGCGTCGGTTGATCTAGTCAGACGTGAATTCCAAGTTCTTTTTATGCTGCTCCGCCTCATCATTCTACACTCGCATCATATTTTACAAACAGAGAAACTGAGACCACCGTTAATCTTCACTTCGCAAGCTCCCTCAACAGTCCACTGACTCCAGAATCATTACCGGTATCTTTCATCACTTTCCTGTTCCCAGTCCATGCTTGTTCTTCACCGTTTCCAACCTTTAAGCTCCTCCACAATGGCAACCGTTTCCCTTCACGAGCTCAACTCGTCGGCCACTACACACCCCACGCCATACTAAATGAAACTTGACACTTAACTGCTCCTCTTAAACTCCATTGTAAATCGCTCCAGGTGATAATGGCCGCACTGTATGATTCCACTTCATGGCCACTACACGCATGCACCAGCTATTAAACAGACCATTTTGCGACCTGTTTACACCACTTGAACTCAGTTTACTTCTACTTCATACGCATGGCCTCGCATGGGTTCCGTCCCTTCCCATATTTAATTACCTAATCAACTAAATATAATGACCACCTAAATTACAACAGTTGAAACAAACCCGCCTTATAACCTTCTTTTCACATGCTTAAACCCACACTTCACTTCTCACCGTCGAGCTTTCCAACTCCAAACCACATGCCATGCCATACTCAATACCGTCGAGACATCCACCCCCCTGCGCTCACTATCATTCACGGAAACACACAACACCCTCTCCATTTAACTCCTCGTCAACTTGTTTCTTCCTTTCATGTTTGATCAGCCACTTTGCCATTTGCTATTAACTTGCGCCCACCTATCTTCAACAAGCACGGCCATCCACTCCACCAGTGTTTAGGTTCCATTTAAACATCTCCATTTAGAACTTCAAACAACACCATTGTCCATCCTTTTACCATTAACGCCATCCCAAAACGAGTGCAAACTGCTAACTTCCTCACGTATACACACAGGACATGCTTCTCATTCCTTACGTTTCTTTCCTCCCATGCTTGCTGTAACGTGGAGATTAAAACCACCAACTCTCCATTTTACTTCACGTACCCAGTACATCCCAAAGGAACCACCCTTTCTACTAAAACAAATACCTCTCCTTTTATTTCTTTTTTTTATTTCTTTCTTGTTTTTCACAACAAACAACACGTGAAAGCTCCTCACGAGAATACCTGATGAGACCACCATTCGCATGTACCCCTACCGTCAGTTCCAGCTCACCTTCAAGACCGCCATGCGAGACTCACGATCCTTGCTCTAGTACGTTCACCATTGACCGCTGTCCCCTGCCCTAGCCAACGCTGTTCCGCTACCCACGACCAGAAGAAGTTCGAACCTTCTCCGGAAAACACTACAACGATTTAAAGAACTCAGGAGGATCGGATATATGGGTTTCGAATTCAGTAGAAAGCATACAGCGGAGAAGAGGATTAGAATAGAAGCTCAAGTATATATACATATACTTTTGGATCTCAGGGATGGTTTTTGATTTTTGGTGACGTCTTTTGAAAGCCACGGTTTTACTTTTCATTTTTCTTGCTGCGGTTATTGTTCCTGGAGCAACAATATATTTGCTTGGGTTTATATAGGCGAAGAGAGAAAGTGATAAGAACAATGTCAGTTTCAGTAGGCGAATGGGTTTCAAAACATAGGTGTATGGTGCTCAGTTACTTTTCAGTATGGATTTCGCCATACATGTCTTTTCAATAGGGGATATGCATGTGCCAGCTTTCAATGTTTGCACGTCCTAGACATAAAATATCTACTGTAGCCATCTGCGGTAATAGTTTAGAGCAGGTAACTTAAGGATGAAGGAACGCATATAATATATATATATATATTTATAGTTTTAATTATATTTTCATTTTACGATTTTAGTCGGGATGAAATACAAATGCCGGGTCAAAGAATGTTGCATCTAAGTCTAACATAGGATGGCATCCGCTGTATTGTTCACAATGCTTGTTTGTTCTCCTTCTGATGCCACTGTTTTGTTACGTGCCATATGCAAGGTTAAGGGTGAACTATAGTGATTTCTATTGACAGAAATACCGTTGTTTTTTTTTAACCAACAATATGTCACGATCTCAAATATATAATAATACCGGTAGGTTGACTTATATTTTGAAATCCCGAAATATCGATACAGGGTGCAAAATACTCCAAATAAAAAGTTGCGTATTTAATTTATTAAAAATTATAGTAAAATTATAAAAATTAATTTATCACTATGTCCCAAAAGAACATTGTTCAAATTCGAATCCGATATCTAGTTATCTCAAATAAACCGTTACGGTCGATATACGATTTCATAGCGACTTTTCGAATATTTGATTTGGACATATCTTGCAATCTATACGACGAAAACTCTATTTTCCACTTCCGTTGGAAAGATACAGTTCAACAGATTCCAACATTTCTCGTTTCGAAGAAATCCGATTCAAAACGAGTCCGGTACCCTTAGTTGAAGTTCAGAACGTTAAATTACGAACTGCAGCGTCGTTGTGAGCTCGTTTATAATTAATATATATATTTATATACGTTCAACTTCTTTTTAATTAATATATAAATCCACTTATATTACAAATTCAATATTTAAACTGATTTAAATATTCAAATACCAACCGACAAAAATGCGAGACGTTACAGACCTTCCCCCTTAAAATAATTTCGTCCTCGAAATTGCTAAGATAGGGAAAATGCTACAATCTCTGTTATAACATGGTTAAAAATCTTTTTGGTTTACTACATAATTCCAGTTTCCACTGAACTGATTATTTCCAATTAAAATATTGATTCCTTATTATTTCGAATATTTTCAAAATTTCTGAAAATTTCCTAACAGCTTAAATTTTCAGAGAATCTCGCCAGCATCTCCTCTGCACGGCTCACTCGGTACTACAACAACTTGCCACTCCGGGCCTTCTCCAATCCAAAAGAAAATCAAACAGCCAAACGGCTTACCCAAACTGACTCATAAAAAATCTCATACTCGTATATAAACGTGTACCTTCTCTGTTGGGCATTCAACTCTATCTCTGCCATCTGCTATCAAACCAGCATATCCAAGCATCCTTGGTTGATCTCCCATCAATCCGTTCTCAAACCAGTCTTTCACTTTTACTAAGCCAAATTTCTATTTTTACCACTTGAACTTCATAAGTTAAATTTTTATTTCAGAATTCAAATTCCTGGGATATATTTCAAATCAGTTTGAAATCATATATTACTCAAAACATTTGAATTTCTGACTACTTGTTTCTTAAAACAATCCAAATCAAAACCTTTGGTAGTAATCCATCACTTACCAACTCGAAAATGAACACCGATAATGGCGCGCTTCACCATCGGAATTTGTTTTCCAACGATCGAAGTGAGTTCAATACTATATCATTTTTCAAAACTCATTTTTCAAACATTTTCATTTTGAATATTACTTCAAAATATCATTCACAGCACTTGGAAAACAAAATTTCAAATCTCCCAGGATTTTAAAATTCCCATATGTTCAATCTAGACATTATTTCCAACTCTTTTCCAAATTTTTAGAATTCTAGTTTTAACTTCAGATTCAGTTTATCTGATTTTGCATATTATACTTATATAATATTTCCATTTGTTATTTATATAACCAACTCAATTATAGATCTTATTTGATCATAATAAAGATCAACACTATAATAATCCCAAGATATATACTCCTTTATATCAAAATATACTTTGGGTAAAATTATTTTATTTACCCTGCTTTCAAAACAATATCATGTCGAATTACTCTGTTCAAGAGTTTAGAAACACCTATCGATCCAGTTTGCATTACTGTTTCGACTAGAATTCATAAACCACTCGACTGACCAGTCAACACAATATAAAACAGTTTTTATATTGATTACAAATACGTGCTCATATATATACACTCAACTCAATCTAGAGTATTACTAACTCCATCTCTATTGAGTTACGCCACAGAGCCATGGTAATCACTTAACCTTATGCCCTGATACCATCTGTAATGGCGGGAATTTTCGACCCAGAAAATCAACATAAAAACACACTGTTGACTATTCAAGCATCGAAAACACCAGGACATTAATAGAAGAATTTAGAGGGTGGGAAAGAAAAGATAGAACTAATAGAATAGAAGAAGAAGAAGAAGATCACAACTGAACAGAATCAGAGTAACACGAAACTCGCAGCGGAACAAAATAAGATGTATTATATAACATAACTTTGAATACAAAACTGTATTGTATATACATACCATTATCAGAGTACAATACATCATATCACAGCGGAAATAACTCTACATAACTAATGGTGAAGCTTCCTGCTTTTGAGCTCCTCCAAGTGAATCTGCAAAGCCTGAAACACTTGACTGCCCGTACAAATTTGGGCACCCAAGAGTTTAGGGAAAACAAACAAAATAAACTCTGGGTCAGTCATGGGACTGGTGTGAGTAAATTCCAACTATACGGTTTTACTTTGAAGAAAATCCTTTTGAAACAAAAGGATAATAGTAAGACCAGCCCACACATAAACATGGACGGCTTTTACCTTACTATAACCCAAATTACTTTGATATCAAAAACAGTGATATTATGATAATGTCTAAACAAATAATTATCCAAGTAGCAGAACGCTTGCATCTCACGTTCCACATATATATAGTATAAAATCATAAACCGCAGGGCGCTTATCGGAGAATGGATTCCAACAGACAAGGTATGGGAGCACCTTCTTAATAGTGTACTCTAGAGGGGATACACTCAGGGTTCAACAAGAACGTCTTGCAAACCGGCCACACATGACCGCTCTCTCATTTAGCTTGAGTGTCGCGAATATATTGCCACCACGGTTGCAGGCCATCCAACCGTTATCCGAAGATACAGAATCGAAAAGAAGTATAAATATGAATTTTCTCTAGATCGATGACAATACACCCTGCTTGGGTATGACCCAACTAGCCATGCTGCCTAGCCCAACTTCTGTCATTCCTGGTTGTGAGGCTAGAGGCTACGTCTATCTTCAGAACATCTGATCACCATTCACTTTGAATGTCACATCGTCAAATCCGTAATCACACATTGATTACACAAATGCACACTGGGTGTAGAATAAAGAGAAGTTATCTTCTCCCCACCAACTTGGTATATTCATAAAATCAACGGCGTGACCGTTGGAAATACTCTGTCAGACACTCGTCCATACAAGTTGCCCTGGGACTGGACAAACAAATAAACATCATTCTAGAACTGGACGACCCTTGCATTTAACTCCGTCTTCAATTATCTTCAGCATATCTAATCGCACGCTTATGCCTATACGGAGTGGTTCTCAGATAACATATCCAACCGGTCTCCCCGTATTGACACGATGGTCAAAACACTTCGATAGTCGGTTATTTAACTATCGAAGTAAAAACAAACATCCATTCTAATGTATAACTAAACACCACACAACCACAGGCACTTTTATTTGACATTCGTTTTATTTTTCGAATTCCCATATCTTACCAGATATTTCTCAAATCCCATTTTAGCCTTTTCATACTTCTTGGAAAACATTTCCAGTTATTATAAACTCTTATTCTTTCATGTTCCAGAAACATACGTTATTAACGTTCGAAACATTTTCATTCTTTTCACATTCCTTGGTTTCTACACTTGGATCGTATACCCTATCTTCATTGGAAAATATTTCCAATTTCATTATAAATATTTTAATCGGCCAACCGTTTACTTTTAAAACATAATTCACTTTAAAATGTGAATACCATTGCTGTTATAGAAATCTGAATACCTTTATCAATTAACTCTTTATTCAAGTAATACTTATCTCGTTTACCGAAACCTCTTTCATACTTTATATTCCCAATCCACTTTATAAACTCTGTTTTCTAAGACAACTTCTTATCAAATCGATATCAAGTTTATAACTAAATACTGACTCCTATCCTATCAACATTTATTTGTTTAAACTAAATGTTAATTATTCTATCAGATTATAATCCCTAAAAATAGTTTACTTTTAATACATTCGACATCGTCGAATTCTAGTTACAAATCCTAACGGTTTAATTCTAATCACATTTCGAACATCGAAATGCTGTCATCAGTTTCTAATACGATTCCCCAATTCTTTTTCTAAACTCTTTCTTATATTTCTTTGAACAAACGTCGTTACTTATAACTCTAGAATAAGTGGATTTCAAACCAAACTGTTACATTTCCTAGGAAGTGCTGCTATATATAAAAGTCATGCTTAAGTCAAATTAACAGCAGTTAATTTGTCGCTATAGTTCTAAACTTGTCATACGCTGTAATATTCTCCTTATAACTAATTACAGTCACACTTACCTTATCAACAGCGTTATTTTATTGCTATAGTTCAACTTATCATACGCTGTAATATTCTTTGTTATAACTAATCTTGACATAACAGTCACACTTATCTTATCAACAGCGTTATTTTATTGCTATAGTTCTAAGACTTGCATACGCCGCCATATTCCTTTTATACTAATCTCGACATCTATTTCCGTCACAAAAATCTTGACATCTCTTTCTATTACAAAAATCTTGACATCTCTTTCCGTTACAACTGATATCGTTCCTCGGTAATACCGAAGCCGTTCAAGTTGGGGTATTTTATTTACCTCTCAGACCTTGATCGACAACGTTCTTACCTTAGAACCGATACAAGTCTGTATTCAAATTCCTTATTACTTAATATATTTATTAAATCGTATTTCCTTGTTGTATTTTGGAATATGGTTTTACAACACCATATTCTTACTTTGGAATCTCTGGTGTTTGATTATTTATATTAAACATTTACTCTTTGCTTTCTCCATTCCACAGTTCTATTTATAACTTCTTAACCAAAAGGTAATTAAATCTTATTACCTTGGATTAATTTATTTCTAAACTGTTTCATTAGATTAATTGAAGACCAATTAACCTAATAATTATTTTCCCAAATAACAGTTGATTTAATCAACTTCATTCCATCAGTAAATTCGTTAACTGATTTTAATTACTTCTTAACATTAGATTAATATAATTAATCTAATAATATTATTATCCAAATATTAAATCGTCGGATAATTTCTGCTTTATAAACTCATTTAAATGCCAACAATCGTTTTTATTTATTTTATAAAATGAACTCTAAAATACTGGTTTATAATAGAACTTCTATTATAAATTTAAATCTTCTTTTTAATTATAAAAATATAATTTTTATAATTAACCTCGTTGATTTGCCTGACGGCCAATCAACTCTTTAACAAAACGATGGTTTTACGGTCGACTGTTATCATTTTCTAAATTGATATCGTTAATTGATTTATCGAAACAGATGTTGAATTTCCGTTCAACATCAATATTCACATGGGGTTTTAAATATAATTCGGGTTCATACAAAACAAACAGTATATATATTTATCAAGGAATCCGGTCGGATTCCTCCAACCGGTTTCCGCATCCACAGATGTCAGTCAACACAATTTACACTAACTCTATACTAGGGGGTATTCTGATCGATGGAATCAGTGTCCAGCCGATGATGTGTGCATATGTAACGGTATATAATATTTAACCAGTTTAACTGTAATCTACCTAATTGACCATCATACAGCATTCAAACAACATTAAAATGTATTAAAATACTTTAAAAATAGATCAGAGTTAGTGATTTTACTCACCTTCACGCATTAACTGTTAAAAGGATTTGCGTCGGTTGATCTAGTCAGACGTGAATTCCAAGTTCTTTTTATGCTGCTCCGCCTCATCATTCTACACTCGCATCATATTTTACAAACAGAGAAACTGAGACCACCGTTAATCTTCACTTCGCAAGCTCCCTCAACAGTCCACCGACTCCAGAATCATTACCGGTATCTTTCATCACTTTCCTGTTCCCAGTCCATGCTTGTTCTTCACCGTTTCCAACCTTTAAGCTCCTCCACAATGGCAACCGTTTCCCTTCACGAGCTCAACTCGTCGGCCACTACACACCCCACGCCATACTAAATGAAACTTGACACTTAACTGCTCCTCTTAAACTCCATTGTAAATCGCTCCAGGTGATAATGGCCGCACTGTATGATTCCACTTCATGGCCACTACACGCATGCACCAGCTATTAAACAGACCATTTTGCGACCTGTTTACACCACTTGAACTCAGTTTACTTCTACTTCATACGCATGGCCTCGCATGGGTTCCGTCCCTTCCCATATTTAATTACCTAATCAACTAAATATAATGACCACCTAAATTACAACAGTTGAAACAAACCCACCTTATAACCTTCTTTTCACATGCTTAAACCCACACTTCACTTCTCACCGTCGAGCTTTCCAACTCCAAACCACATGCCATGCCATACTCAATACCGTCGAGACATCCACCCCCCTGCGCTCACTATCATTCACGGAAACACACAACACCCTCTCCATTTAACTCCTCGTCAACTTGTTTCTTCCTTTCACGTTTGATCAGCCACTTTGCCATTTGCTATTAACTTGCGCCCACCTATCTTCAACAAGCACGGCCATCCACTCCACCAGTGTTTAGGTTCCATTTAAACATCTCCATTTAGAACTTCAAACAACACCATTGTCCATCCTTTTACCATTAACGCCATCCCAAAACGAGTGCAAACTGCTAACTTCCTCACGTATACACACAGGACATGCTTCTCATTCCTTACGTTTCTTTCCTCCCATGCTTGCTGTAACGTGGAGATTAAAACCACCAACTCTCCATTTTACTTCACGTACCCAGTACATCCCAAAGGAACCACCCTTTCTACTAAAACAAATACCTCTCCTTTTATTTCTTTTTTTATTTCTTTCTTGTTTTTCACAACAAACAACACGTGAAAGCTCCTCACGAGAATACCTGATGAGACCACCATTCGCATGTACCCCTACCGTCAGTTCCAGCTCACCTTCAAGACCGCCATGCGAGACTCACGATCCTTGCTCTAGTACGTTCACCATTGACCGCTGTCCCCTGCCCTAGCCAACGCTGTTCCGCTACCCACGAAAAGAAGAAGTTCGAACCTTCTCCGGAAAACACTACAACGATTTAAAGAACTCAGGAGGATCGGATATATGGGTTTCGAATTCAGTAGAAAGCATACAGCGGAGAAGAGGATTAGAATAGAAGCTCAAGTATATATACATATACTTTTGGATCTCAGGGATGGTTTTCGATTTTTGGTGACGTCTTTTGAAAGCCACGGTTTTACTTTTCATTTTTCTTGCTGCGGTTATTGTTCCTGGAGCAACAATATATTTGCTTGGGTTTATATAGGCGAAGAGAGAAAGTGATAAGAACAATGTCAGTTTCAGTAGGCGAATGGGTTTCAAAACATAGGCGTATGGTGCTCAGTTACTTTTCAGGATGGATTTCGCCATACATGTCTTTTCAATAGGGGATATGCATGTGCCAGCTTTCAATGTTTGCACGTCCTAGACATAAAATATCTACTGTAGCCATCTGCGGTAATAGTTTAGAGCAGGCAACTTAAGGATGAAGGAACGCATATAATATATATATATATATTTATTGTTTTAATTATATTTTCATTTTACGATTTTAGTCGGGATGAAATACAAATGCCGGGTCAAAGAATGTTGCATCTAAGTCTAACATAGGATGGCATCCGCTGTATTGTTCACAATGCTTGTTTGTTCTCCTTCTGATGCCACTGTTTTGTTACGTGCCATATGCAAGGTTAAGGGTGAACTATAGTGATTTCTATTGACAGAAATACCGTTGTTTTTTTTTAACCAACAATATGTCACGATCTCAAATATATAATAATACCGGTAGGTTGACTTATATTTTGAAATCCCGAAATATCGATACAGGGTGCAAAATACTCCAAATAAAAAGTTGCGTATTTAATTTATTAAAAATTACAGTAAAATTATAAAAATTAATTTATCACTATGTCCCAAAAGAACATTGTTCAAATTCGAATCCGATATCTAGTTATCTCAAATAAACCGTTACGGTCGATATACGATTTCATAGCGACTTTTCGAATATTTGATTTGGACATATCTTGCAATCTATACGACAAAAACTCTATTTTCCACTTCCGTTGGAAAGATACAGTTCAACAGATTCCAACATTTCTCGTTTCGAAGAAATCCGATTCAAAACGAGTCCGGTACCCTCAGTTGAAGTTCAGAACGTTAAATTACGAACTGCAGCGTCGTTGTGAGCTCGTTTATAATTAATATATATATATATTTATATACGTTCAACTTCTTTTTAATTAATATATAAATCCACTTATATTACAAATTCAATATTTAAACTGATTTAAATATTCAAATACCAACCGACAAAAATGCGAGACGTTACAGTTAGACTCAAAGCGGGTTTCCAATTTTTCTAGCAATTTCAAGCTCTTAAAAGTTAACAATAGGGTTAGACTCAAAGCGGGTTTCCAATTTTTCTAGGCTTTCCTAGACACTCCCACAAAGTCAATTCTCTCAGCTATATATATTCCTAATCCATTTTTCTCTTTTTAACCTTTTTTAATTTATAAGGTTTTACTACCAAGCCCACTAATTCGAAATACTAACACATAGGATCCTCCTTTCTCTATTTTAAAATATATTGTATACTTCCCACCCAAATTTCCTAAGGGTCTCAGATTTTCATATTCATTCCTTTAGTGTACAAAACAAACATCCCATTTCTTAACATATTATACTCTTTCTATTTAGTGGGTTTCACTATGGATCTAGGTACATATATAATATTTATATTTTTAAATATACAAATATGTTCACTCACTATCTATACAAAAATCCTAAACCTAAGTTCTGATACCAAATGTAACAACCCAAATTCCGATAGACTGATTTTTTTTAAATTCTAATCTATCGAAACTCGTGTTGGTTTGCTCTGGCATCCTGCATAAAAGACTTAGAGATAAAATATGTCAGAGCTCAGAAAATATCTCACAACGGAATGGATAAAATATAATATAATCAAAGCATAGCCTTACCGTATTAATAATACTGCCTAACCAGTATCCAAAGCTATCCTGTCTCTGCCACAAATCTAACTTGCGAGTATGTTATGAGAAGGGGGTCAGAACACAAGTTCTGGTGACTAGATTTAAACTATACACTTTGGATAATCCTACATATACCGTTCAATCACATTTTCTTATTTATTAGGTTACCGGGGATAACAACACTCAAGGCTTACACACACGTCGCACCCATTTACTTCCCAATAGATTAACCTAATACATTATATATGCAGCTACCCCCCAATATTGAGGTACACCACATAGTACCCCACTCGCACTATCTCCACTGTAATGCCACAGAATGAACACAGTCCCTTATCCTACGTCGGAGGGACGTACGAATCTCTACAGAACAATGTTACGTTCCACCTATATCTGTCATTACTATGCTATGTAAGCGTATGGACTACCACCTTTGATTGAATCAGATTCCATACCAGAGTAATGCCCTCAAGTCTACGATACACCACCCAGAGGAGACATGCATGTATCTAGACTTTCCCACGTATGAAACGACCCGAACTTCCCCGTGAAGGAAAGAATGGATTTCCTTGAGAACACGACGAATCAAAACACAAACAGAAGAACATTACATTGCTTATTAAAACAATTTACATCAGAATACAAGAATATACAGAGTATGAATAAATATTACACATTTACTAAATATCAGAGAGTTAAAAGTTACTATGCAGCGGAAAAATAATACAAAACACAACTGAAAAGGATATACGGTGACAGAGCTTTCCGAATATCATTCCAGCTGTAAACAGGATCTTGTGAATATAAATTTGCAAAAACAAAACTACTAGCTGCCCGTGTGGAAAATAGGGGCACCCAGAGTTTAGGTCAAAACAATAAACTCCAGGTCAGTCATGTGACTGGTGTAAGAACTAAAAAAGTTATTTAAAACTTTACTTTAAATCAGATATATCAAGGGACCACGCCATATAACACGGAACGGGTGTCCGCCCAAGAATACCAGTGCATATAACAAAACAGCGCAATGCTTTTTGGAGAAATGAAGCTATTATAAGACCCAGGTCCCATCACACAATGCAACGCAAGCTGGAGGATAGGGCTTTCCCTTATAATAGCCAAACATGCTTGGTACGTTAAAACAAATCATTTAATACTATTATAAGTGCATAGTGTATAAAACAACTTCAAATATAAATGTAACAATCTTAGACGGCATGGGTACCATATATCATGTCACCAATACTAGGCTCTACAATCAAAACTGCAAATGTCACATATTGGAAGTTGAATTTCCATCTGTGAACCAAGGCAAGTGATCGTCCTTACCACTTCGAGACTCTCTAGCCCGAGCCTCAGGAACAGTCGCAACTACACCTTGGATCGTCAGGGCCGGTCCACTCGATGTGGATTATGATGCCTGAACACTGCGTTCCCCCGCCCTATGGGGCGTAAATAAGCCAAATGACTCCATCGGCCCCGGATCGACCGATATAAATGAGGCGCCTCCTATCCATCATCCACATATGTAAAATACCAGGGCATGCAAAACGCTGACACCACTCCTACCTAGAAAGAAACGAAGTCCCTCCTTGATGTCCTCTCCCGTTTCCGGTTCACACTGGGGTGTAAGGCTCGCGAATTAACTCTACAAAAAGCTATGCCACAAAGGCCGTGCTTTGATCATCAACCACAAGACTCTGCTTTTCAACAGAAACCTTGATCATTTGCATCTCAGCATGCCACACAGGAAATTCACGCTATGCAACCGATGTCTATCAATCACACAGAATGAAATCCGATGTCAGGCACACATCCATTTACAAGTTCGTTCCGGGTCTGAACGAAACCGGAGGCACCTTATTCCTCCCCATATGTAGCACCCCATATTTTCTGAGAACATTAAAGTAACGAATTAAAGAATAATTAATTACAAATGTGAGAAATAGGTGAAACGGGTTGCGCCATTGCGTTCTTGTCGAAATGCTGCTTGGAATAGAGTCCAAGTTTTCGAAAATCGGACTTCGTATGAAGAAGTTATGCCCTTTAGAACTTTCAGAAATTTATATAAAACAATTCAGAAAATTAAATACCAAGGCAGGTCGACCTGGGGGTCGACTTACCCCAGGCCAGGACGACCAGGGGGTCGACCTCCCTATATAAAGGTCGAACTTGGTGTCGACCTCCCCCTTGGGTCAGATCAGAAATCTGACGTGATTTCTCCTGTGACGAATTGCTGTGTCATTAGGGCTTGTGTGGCACATTCTGGTAGGTTCTCTTAGGTTTGAATGGCTTTGATTTGCTCTAGTTAATCTGACGGCTCCTATTAAATCAAACTTCTATATAAGCAACCTAAATCTAAACCCTAAAGCCACACAAAAATATTCCAAAGAACGTCATGCTGTCAGAACTCAACCTAGAATAGCCGCCATTCTCCTTCAACAAGAAAGCAAGTTAGGAATTGCAAATCAAATCTAATTTAACTAAGAGAATTCAATGTCTACAACAAAGGAGAGCTATTCAATTTCAGAATACAGATCCCAAAACTCAAGACTAGCCTACTTTTTGTAAGTCCAATTATCATTTAGACCTAAACGATATTAGAATTGTGACTAAATAACTGGATGTAGAACAACGCCATATGTAAATTTATGCCTGTCCTTTTTGTTAAACTGAATTGATTAAGACTATGACTCTTATCATGATTAAATTTGTGATCATGTTGTATGTGATTTGATGATAAATGTTAATGCTTGGCAATGAATCCATATGTTGTATAATTTGGCAAAGACATATATGTTGTGTAATTTAGCAACGACATATTATGTTGTATACTTTGGCAATGACATATCTTGTTGAATAAATTGGCGATGTCATATTATTGTATAATTTGGCAATGGCATATCATGTTGTGTAATTTGGCGATGACATACCATGTTGTATAATTTTGGCGATGACATATCACGATGACGCCTATATGTTGTATGTCAATTTGGGAATTTTGCTATGTTTATGCAAGTTGTTAGGCTAAGACATGTATTATGTTTAGATCTACATTTAGATCTATGTTTATTGAATCATGCAAGTTGTTAGGCTAAGACATGTATTATGTTTAGATTCACATTTAGATCTATGAAAATTGGATTCAAAAATTAAAGCTCATATTTACATGCCTTGTTAAACTTGTGTAAAACCATATGCTTAAAATTCATGTTTGTTGGATCCAAGATAAAAGTTCATATTTACATGCCTTGTTAAACCTGTGTAATTCCATATGTTTAAGATTCATGATTATTGGATCCAAATTAAAGTTTACATTCACATGTCTAGTTGAACTTGTGCAATTCTATATGCTTAAGGTTTATGTTCATTGGGCCCAAAATAAAAGTTTGCATATACATGCCTAGTTGGATTTGGGTAATTTCATATGTTTAAGACCCATGTTAATTAGATCCAGAAATGCAAGTTCACCTTTATATGACTAATTGGAATTGTGTAGTTCTATGTAAACATCAATATGCTTATGGTTCATGTTGATTAGGTTCAAAATTGCAAGTTCATAATTAAACATATATTTATTCTATGCCAAATTTATGTGACATATGTTGGATCCATATTATGCTTGTCTTGAATGCTACGTGTCTCTTCCTTTTCCCCTCTTGATTTTGAGTTAGGCTAAATTGCGAAGCCTAACAATCTATGAAATTAATGTGAACGTTTAGTGGGGGTAACGTTGGGAAAAACATGAAGTTACTTGTTATTGGCATATTTTAAATGATTAGTGGCATTAAAATGGTATAATCTATATAACTAAATTGTGAACATGATTTAGAGAGAAATTAGGCACGACTTGATTGACAATAATTTACATATAAATATAGAAGGTAAATGTAAATTTAGAAAAGACAAATATGCCTAACCCGAGGTTAGGTTGAATTACGGTGTAAGTCTGCCCGGAACTGCCCGGCACATCCAGCAACCGTAACAATATATATCTAATGTGAGAGGTTAGTGCATCAAGCCCAAAAGAACCCGAGGTAAGACTGAGTTGCGGTGTAAAACTGCCCGGAACCGCCCGGCACATCTAGTAACCGTAACAATACCTGTCTAATGTGAGTGGTTGGTGCTTTAATGGATGAATTAAAGATAAGACAGGAATGGTAGGGTTAAGTAAATTAAGGTAACACTTAACCAATATAACAAGATGAATGACTAAGGTTAAGTTAATAGGAAACACTTAACCAGTATAGCATGAAGAATGGGTAGGGTTAAGTAAATAAGAAACACTTAACCGATACAACTTGATTTGTGGTAAGGTTAAGTTAAAACAAGAGGGAAACACTTAACCAATATAACTTGATTTGTGGTAGGGTTAAGTTAACATAAGAAGGCAACACTTAACCAAAGTAATATGACAAGTAGGTGGGGTTAAGTTAACTTGAATTGATTGATGACACTTAACCAATACAACACGATGAACACGTAGGGTTAAGTTAACTTGAATTGATTGATGACACTTAACCAATACAATATGATGAACACGTGGGGTTGAGTTAACAAAGAACACTTGACCAATATAACTTGATGGACGAACGAGTTTAAGTTAATAGGAAACACTTAACCAATTCAACATGATAAGTGAGGAGGGTTAAGTTAACAAGAAACACTTAACCAACATGACATGATTAATGGGTGGGTTAAGTTAACATGAACGGGCGACATTTAACCAATATGGCATAATGTGCGGGAGGGTTAAGTACATATCGGGTTGGTGGGTAATATTAGTAAATATAGGCCCACAAACTTAACTGTTAAATAAACATGCTTGAATCGATGGGAGGGTTAAGTACATCTCGTGTTGGTGGGTAATATTAGTAAATATAGGCCCACAAAACTTAACCGTTAAATAAACATGCTTGAATTGGTGGGAGGGTTAAGTAATATCGGGTTGGTAGGTTATATTAGTAAATATAGGCCCACAAACTTAACCAGCAGGAAACCCTAGTAACGGGGATCCATTTCAGCAGTAACCCACATATATGCATCATGGTACCTTGAAACTAGGCAGGGTGGGGCACGATTACTGGGCTGATTATAAGAGGTCAAAATAGCGGCATGGGTTACGTCAGTGTAGGTTCCGACGGTTTACGGGCGTGCACATACTCCGGAGTGGGAAAAAGCAGGCATTGGGTAACAGTAGTTATACACTGTGCATCTTGAATCTTGTTGGGTTGTCGTCATAAGGATTGATACACCTTATGGTGGGACCATCACAGGGTATCTACACGCAAGAGAGGGCCGATTGACACAAACACATGGAACTTTAATGCAAGTAAGGAGCCGATTGATAGGGTAGTAAGGGTACATCTAACATGTTCATGGCAATTAGGCCGATCGAGGTGGAATCCTCACGATAGATGTACACTTGAAGGCTACCACAATTACGGGGATTGGGATCACGTTATCATTTTATACAGATTTCTAGTTAGGACACTAGATAGGTGGTGCAGAAATAGATATAAAAATCAGAATAACAAGTTAGTAGCGAAGCAGAGAAAGAGTAGGAGCACATTCAGTTTATCTTGCCTTATCATACCTTATGCTTATCCTATGTTACCTTATTTCTTTGTTATTGTCTTGCGTCCAGTTTATTCATGTCATGGTTCTCTTACCAGTTTATATGCTGAATAATCACTGGATTTTCAAGACTTATGTCTGACCTAGTTCTGTTTCGCCTCTTTTCTTCCTCCCCCCTCCCAAGGTTCACAGGGAGGAAATGTTACCACTTAGCTCAGTTTTCTTTTCAAGATCGAAGATGGTCGATGTTTTGCTTCGGACTCTCTCTTCCACTGCTATGGCTGGTTCATGCTTTATGGGGGAATATCATTGTTATTTTTGTGCTTCTTTTATACTTGGAAGTTAATAAATCAAGACAGAAGTTCTATGTATTACTTTTAAGTATGATTTGAGAAAATTATTGTAAAAGCTTAACTGACTTAAGTTGTTTATAAAATGACTTTATTTTCCGCTGCTTTATTTTTCTGTCTTGTAGTTTATCTGCATCTTTTACCTATAATGCTCCACTGAAGTTAAGGCATTCCCTTTGTGAGTGACCTTAACGGAGGCGGGGTGTTTCACTTGGTATCAGAGCTAATGGTTACCGGATCAGATAAAAGTTTTGAAAAATTATTTTCAAAAGAGTTTTAAAAGAAGCATTTTCTAAAGAAAAGTTTTGTTTTAAAGGCATATTCCCCAAAGCCATATGCATTATCTTTTGATCCTATGTTTCCTTCTTTCCTGAGTCTCCAGGGCTCCTGGCTTTCTGGGAGGTAACCTCAACGCGACATGGTTCCGTAGGCTCGATGAGACTACGACACCTGTCAAAGGGTGAAGAAGTGCCGAACCTCCATCCATAATCATAGTAGTTTCACCTACGACTAATTCTCTTTCGAGCTTTGTAGGATTTTCCGTGCGATGGAGGCAGCTTTCAAGAGCCCTGTCAACAAGTTACACAAGGACGGAAAAGATGAGAATGAGGGAGTTTGGCTAAGGAGCACAACCCAAGGATGAAGAACTCATGGATATAGACTTGGTTCACAAAGGAATGGAGGAAAGAATAGTAAAACCTAAGACAAGAGGAAGTATCTTTATTATGGTATAACGGGTCGTATAATTAAGGACAAGGCAAGAACAAATAATAGGATTTTTAGAAGGGCAAATACATGCTCTCACCACCAGCGTACCTGAGAGAGAGGTAGTAAGGTATCTCTTGAAAAAGTCTAGTTTTTCTTTTGATCATCCTGTTAGTACTCTTTTGATTTTAGCGCTTCACATTCGTTTATGTCTGCTTCCATAGTTGAGTCTCTGTACCTAGAGCTTGTATAGTAGAGGATCCCATTATTGTCTCAAGTCAAATTTGTGGTTCGGCTCATTTATCTTTGGTTTGTAAGGATTTGAGATACTTATGTTTTTAGTTTCATGGGCTATGGGTTGATTCTAGGCATTGATGGGTTAGCTAGTAATTGTGAAAGGAGGGTAGTTAGACTTTCGACTTGCCTCGGGAATACCCTCGAAATTTCGTGCGATCGTAAGGGATCAGTTTGTCTTAGCTACCTAGAATCACTTTATGTATTTATCGACGATTTTCGATCCATTGGAGTAGTCCATGAGTACGCAAATGTTTTTGATTAAGGTTAGGGATTTGTCCCCTAAAACGTGAGGTAGACTTCCACATATATCTAGTTGACAATGCAAAGCCTATTATGCGATCAATGATATTTTTGGAGCAAGATTTGAGAGGATAGCCAGAGTGGGTTAAGTGCTCAATTGTTTGGTTGTTTTGCTAGTATCATCTCACATAAATCGTCCAAATTCGGAGGAGGTATTCCTTGGGTGCTTGTCTGATATTGGTTTAGGCCTTTGGGGCTTGTACTTGAGGGATGTCAAGTTCGACTAGGATGGTTTGCGTGAGAGATATCGACCCTCAGATTTGTGACATGATGGATAAGATAAGTAGAAGAGAGACCTCTAATCATCTTAGTATATGCACCTGGTATCATGGTTAATATCTGTTTATCTTGGAAAGATAGTTTGACTACATTGGATACCCTATAGCATAGTAAGTGATTGAGGTCCTATCTTTACTAGTGGGTTTTGGTAATGGAGGTTAGGAAGCTTCGCAATCGTGAAGCTAAATTAGTTAAGGTACAGTGGAGTGAAGATCAAGAAGATGCAACTTAGAAGACTGAAGACTAGGTACGCGCATCATACCTTTTCGAGGGTATATCCTTGATTCCACTTTTTCTGTAATACTTATTTTGCATGCTAGTCTTTATCTTTTAGGTATTTCCTCTCGGTCCTATCCTCGATCCTTAGGTAGAAGCCAATGGATGTAAACATGTGTTTGAAACATGTTATGATTGGTGGTTGCAAGTGGTTGCTTGTGGTTGCTCGTGGATGCATATACACACATTAGGCACTAGATCGGCTCAGTCACTTTCATATTGCATACGCATGAGTGAATTTTTTTTATATGAACTGAAATTTGATGTGTTATCATATGGATGTTGCATTTGTATGAATGATTGTACACTCATGTAGAAGTTATAAAGTACGATTAGGAATAATTGCATACATGATGGACTCATGGCAATGACATAATTCGCATTGAGGAGGTCAACTGAATAAGTAGACCGCCTGATGTTGCATTAGATGAGGACATGAACACACACTATGCATATGATCATGAAGGCATTAGAAATATTTTTAAGGACAATGGATGCCTTTGTTTGATGGATGAGTAGATGGACGATTGGATGGTAGGATATACGTTCTCCTTGATTCGAAGATTTTGGGGATGAAATCCTTTAAGGAGGGGAGAATGTAACACCCCGTATTTTCTGAGAATATTAAAATAACGAATTAAAGAATAATTAATTACAAATGTGAGAAATAGGTGAAACGGGTCACTCCATTGCGTTGTTCTCGAAATTCTTCTTGGAATAGAGTCCAAGTTTTCAAAAATCGGACTTCGTATGAAGAAGTTATTACTCTCGGAACTTTCAAAAATTTATATAAAACAATTCAGAAAATTAAATACCAAGGAAGGTCGACCTGGGTGTCGACCTACCCCAGGCCAGGCCGACCAGGGGGTCGACCTCCCTATATACAGGTCGACCTAGGAGTCGACCTTGGTTTCTACCTCTCCCTCGGGTCAGATCTGAAATCTGACGTGTTTTCTCCTGTGACGAATTGCTGTGTCATTAGGGCTTGTGTGGCACGTTCTAGTTGGTTCTCTTAGGTTTGAATGGCTTTGATTTTATCTAGGTTAATCTGATGGCTCCTACTAAATCAAACTTCTATATTGGCAACCTAAATCTAAACCCTAAAGCCACACAAAAATATTCCTAAGAACGTCATGCTGTCAGAACTTAACCTAGAATAGCCGCCATTCTCCTTCAACTTGAAAGCAAGTTAGGAATTGCAAATCAAATCTAATTCAACTAAGAGAATTCAACATCTACAACAAAGGAGAGCTATTCAATTTCAGAATACAGATCCCAGAACTCAAGACTAGCCTCTTTTTGTAAGTCCAGTTATCATTTAGACCTAAACTATATTAGAATTGTGACTAAATAACTGGATGTAGAACAATGCCTTATGTAAATTTATGCCTATCCTTTTTGTTAAACTGAATTGATTAAGACTATGACTCTTATCATGATTAAGTTTGTGATCATGTTGTATGTGATTTGATGATAAATGTTAAATGCTTGGTAATGAATCCATATGTTGTATAATTTGGCAAAGACATATATGTTGTGTAATTTAGCGATGACATATTATGTTGTATACTTTGGCGATGACATGTCATGTTGAATAAATTGGCGATGACATATTATTGTATAATTTGGCAATGGCATATCATGTTGTGTAATTTGGCGATGACATGCCATGTTATAATTTTGGCAATGACATATCATGATGACACCTATATGTTGTATGTCAATTTGGGAATTTTGCTATGTTTATGCAAGTTGTTAGGCTAAGACATGTATTATGTTTAGATCTACATTTAGATCTATGTTTATAGAATCATGCAAGTTGTTAGGCTGAGACATGTATTATGTTTAGATTCACATTTAGATCTATGAAAATTGAATTCAAAAATTAAAGCTCATATTTACATGCCTTGTTAAACTTGTGTAAAACCATATGCTTAAAATTCATGTTTGTTGGATCCAAGATAAAAGTTCATATTTACATGCCTTGTTAAACCTGTGTAATTCCATATGTTTAAGATTCATGATTATTGGATCCAAATTAGAGTTTACATTCACATGTCTAGTTGAACTTGTGCAAGTCTATATGCTTAAGGTTTATGTTCATTGGGTCCAAAATAAAAGTTTGCATATACATGCCTAGTTGGATTTGGGTAATTTCGTATGTTTAAAACCCATGTTAATTAGATCCAAAAATGCAAGTTCACCTTTATATGACTGATTGGAATTGTGTAGCTCTATGTAAACATCCATATGCTTATGGTTCATGTTGATTAGGTTCAAAATTGTAAGTTCATAATTAAACATATATTTATTCTATGCCAAATTTATGTGACATATGTTGGATCCATATTATGCTTGTCTTAATGCTACGTGTCTCTTCCTTTTCCCCTCTTGATTTTGAGTAAGGCTAAATTGCGAAGCCTAGCATTCTATGAAATTTATGCAAACGTTTTGCGGGGGTGGCGTTGGGAAAAACATGAAGTTACATGTTATTGGCATATTTTAAATGATTAGTGGCATTGAAATGGTATAATTTATATAACTAAAATTATGAACATGATTTAGAGAGAAATTGGGCATGACTTGATTGGCAATAATTTACATATAAATATAGAAGGTAAATATGTAAATTTAGAAAAGACAAACATGCCTAACCCGAGGTTAGATTGAATTACGGTGTAAGACTACCCAAAACCGCCCGGCACATCCAACAACCGTAACAATATATATCTAATGTGAGAGGTTAGTGCATCAAGTCCAAAAGAACACGAGGTTAGACTGAATTGCGGTGTAAAACCGCCCGGCACATCCAGTAACCGCCCGACACATCCAGTAACCGCAACAATACCTGTCTAATGTGAGTGGTTGGTGCTTTAATGAATGAATTAAAGCTAAGACAGGAATGGTAGGGTTAGGCTAATTAAGGTAACACTTGACCAATATAACAAGATGAATGACTAGGGTTATGTTAATAGGAAACACTTAACAAGTATAGCATGAAGAATGGGTATCGTTAAGTAATAAGAAACACTTAACTGATACAACTTGAGTTGTGGTAAGGTTAAGTTAAAACAAGAGGGCAACACTTAACCAATGTAACTTGATTTGTGGTAGGGATAAGTTAACACAAGAAGGAAACACTTAACCTAAGTAATACGACAAGTAGGTGGGGTTAAGTTAACTTGAATTGATTGGTGACACTTAACCAATACAACACGATGAACACGTGGGGTTAAGTTAACTTGAATTGATTGATGAAACTTAACCAATACAATATGATGAACACATGGGGTTGAGTTAACAAAGAACACTTGACCAATATAGCTTGATGGACGAACGGGGTTAAGTTAATAGGAAACACTTAACCAATTCAAAATGATAAGTGAGGAGAGTTAAGTTAATAAGAAACACTTAACCAACATGACATGATTAATAGGTGGGATAAGTTAACATGAACGGGCGACACTTAACCAATATGGCATAATGTGCAGGAGGGTTAAGTACATATCGGGTTGATGGGTAATATTAGTAAATATAGGCCCACAAACTTAACCATTAAATAAACATGCTTGAATCGATGGGACGGTTAAGTACATCTCGTGTTGGTGGGTAATATTAGTAAATATAGGCCCACAAAACTTAACCGTTAAATAAACATGCTTGAATCAGTGGGAGGGTTAAGTACATATCGGGTTGGTGGGTAATATTAGTAAATATAGGCCCACAAACTTAACCAGCAGGAAACCCTAGTAATGGGGACCCATTTCAGTAGTTACCCACATAGATGTATCATGGTACCCTGAAACTAGGCAGGGTGGGGCACGATTATTGGGCTGATTATAAGAGGTCAAAACGGCGGCAGGGGTTTCGTCAGTGTAGGTTCCAACAGTTTACGGGCGTGCACGTACTCTGGAGTGGGAAAAAGCATGCACTGGGTACCAGTAGTTATACACTGTGCATCTTAAATCGTGTCGGATCGCCGTCATAAGGATTGATACACCTTATGGTGGGACCAGCACAGGGTATCTACACGCAAGAGAGGGCCGATTGACATAGACACATGGAACGTTAATGCAAGTAAGGAACCGATTGATAGGGTAGTGAGGGTACATCTAACATGTTCATGGCAATTAGGCTGATTGAGGTGGAATCCTCACGATAGATGTACACCTGAAGGCTACCATAATTACGGGGATTGGGATCACGTTATCATTTTATATAGATTTCTAGTTGGGACACTAGTTAGGTAGTGCAGAAATGGATATAAAAATCAGAATAACAAGGTAGTAGCGAAGCAGAGAAAGAGTAGGAGCACATTCAGTTTATCTTGCCTTATCATACCTTATGCTTATCCTATGTTACCTTATTTCTTTGTAATTGTCCTACGTCCAGTTTATTCATGTCATGGTTCTCTTAGCAGTTTATATGCTGAATAATCACTGGACTTACCAGACTTATGTCTGACCTAGTTTTGTTTCACCTCTTTTCTTCCTTTCCTCCCCCCCCCCCCCCCAGGTTCACAGGGAGGAAATGTTACCACTTAGCTCAGTTTTCTTTTCAAGCTCGAAGATGTTCGATGTTTTGCTTTGGACTCTCTCTTCCACTGCTATGGCTGGTTCATGCTTTATAGGGGAATATCTTTGTTTTTTTTGTGCTTCTTTTATACTTGGAAGTTAATAAATCAAGACAGAATTCTATGTATTACTTTTAAGTATGATTTGAGAAAATTGTTGTAAAAGCTTGACTGAATTAAGTTGTTTATAAAATGACTTTATTTTCCGCTACTTTATTTGTATGTCTTGTAATTTATCTACATCTTTTACCTATAATGCTCCACCAAAGTTAAGGCATTCCCTTTGTGAGTGACCTTAACGAAGACGGGGTGTTTCACCATATGTCCAATACAGAGGAGAGGCCCTCGCATATCCGTTGATCTCCAAGTACATCAGGAAAACCACCACTTATTACCTCGCCTTGGGTGTACAACCCAATCAAGACATCAATAATCATCCAAACGATGTGAAGGCCTCCAGTCTTCAACCACCGTCTTCATCCTCGACACATCGTCGAATCAGTTATTCAGAATGAGATAAACCCGGTCTTTCCGAATAACTCGCGTATATAATAAACAAGTGCTATAAAAACACAACATACGCCTCATTCCAATCCAAAATATTCCTTTATTCAAATATTCTTATACTTTGGGAAAGGTTCCCATTAATTTATCAAAGATAAATTCTTTAAATTTATTCTTTAATATTCCTTTGGATATCAATTCAATCAAATTAAAGATGCATTAAAACTCCACTTGGTTTTAATCTTCCCAAAAATCAATATAAACGATTGTTTAACTTAGGAAATTATATCCTGCCTTTAACTGGGTTAAAGAACCAATGTCATTTAAAACACGGTTCACTATAAACCCAAAATCACATTCCATTCCATCAGCCTTTAACCGTAAATTAGCAAGTGAACAATTCCCTGAGTATTAACCCCGAAGGCCGAAACCAACATCAGATCAATACCCAAGTAACCATTCAACATAACTAATCTCCAGTTAGTTTCTGATTTTCTTAACTCCATTGGGTCTAAGACTAGTATTATTAAAGATACCATTCACGACAACCCAAAATTTTATTCCTTTGTTAATCGGGTCAAAGAACAAGTGTTATTTAAAACACCGTTCAAGATAAACCCAAAGACCAATTTCAATTCCATTTTAATAAAATATCAATTAATTGGTATACTTCATTAAATCTAAATAAAAAGATTTAACCTTTTCTCAACTGGGTTTAAGAACAGTGTTAATGAAGACACCATTCATGAAAAACCCAAATCACATTCCATTAATTATGGAATCTTCACGGAAAAACAAATCAATATATAATCGATATCAATTTCCATATCCGACTAATAATATAAATGGAATAACGACAAAGCCTTTTAAATCCCATATGTATTAATAGTCTTCATCCACAGAATTTCATTACGATCATTATCAATTGAATTCAATTCAATTCCAATTTAACATATTAAACTGGAAAATGTTACTTTGGAAAATTCCTGTTAAATCTTAATAAAAAGATTTATAAATTCCAAATCACCTTTCACTGTAAATCGGGTTAAAGAACGAATGTCGTTAAAAACACAGTTCACAATAAACCCAAATCACATTAGCCCTTAACCGTAAATTAGTAAGAGAACAATCCCCTAAGTATTAACCCCGAAGGCCGAAACCAACATCAGATCAATACTCAGGAAACCATTCAACTTAACTAATCTCCAGTCAATTTCTAATTTTCTTAACTCCATTCGGTTCATGAACAGCATTATTAAAGATACCATTCACGATGAACCCAAAATCCAATTTGATATTAAATACAAGGCTCTGAATAGAAAATATATCGGCTTATATTTAATATCAAATTATGAAACCAACAAATATCGTATTGGAATAACGATATATATATCTTCCAAATTTCTCCACAATATCCGTATAATCACGGTATCCAATATCGAAATATTCCAAAGATAATTTCGATTTAAAATCCATTCCAATTCATATATTGGAAATTCCAGTTATTTTTAAAACCATTTCAAATCCAATTTATTTATTTTAAAAATATTGGATTTATTATTCTAATTCAAAACTAGTTCATTTCGATAAAAATCTATTTTTATCTTTTCAAATATGGAATTTTTCATTCCAATTCTTTCCAAACCATTTCTAATGATTTTACACAAATATTTGATATTTTTAATAATTTTATCAAGTCCCGTACAGTCGATTTCCATAAACGGCCATCGAACTGCACTTACAGCGACCTTTTCCAAATTTGATTTGGACATAATTCCAAATCCAATCCATTAGATTTCTAATTTCTTTTATTAGTTAGAAATTCTTTTTGATACAAACCCAACGGTTTCGGTTTTAGGAGAATCCGACGGTCGGATCTCCCGTAATGCCCGTTCGAAGTCAATGGTCGAAATTTGCGAACTGCCGCAGCGCAGCACATTCTATTCAGGCCATTATATATAATATATATATTATATATTTCGTCGATTTCCTTGTAAAACTGTAACACCCCACCTCCATTAGGGTCACTCACAAAGGGAATGCACTAGCTTTGGTGGAGTATTATCTAGGTAAACATGCACAGAAATATTACAAGACAGAACATATATAAAACAGCGGAAGTAAAACAAATTTCATTACCTTATAAAATAAGATCTAAAGCCTTTTAGATCAGAATACATCAAAACCTGTCTTGCAATAGTAAAGAAGCATAAAACCTTTTCATAAATTATTCCCCTAAAATAAAGCGGTGAAGCAGCCATAGCTAAGAAAAGTCCAAGCCATATATGATGACCTTCAAGCCGAAGAGGTCCGATCTAAACAACAGTATTTCCTCCCTGAAAATCTGGGTGGGGGGGGGGGAACGGAAGACAAAGAGGCGAAAACAAACGGGGTCAGTCATAAAGACTAGTAAGTCCTATCTACTTCCAGCATAAAACAGATAAAGGTAACATGACATGCATAAACTGAAAATAAACATAAGGATGACGACAAGATAGATAAACTAAACCAAGATAACAGGGTGAACTACGGTATCAAGATAAACTAAGGTATCATGATAAACTACGGTGTCAAGGTAAATCAAAGTATCACATCGTCAGGTTTCTATCAAGTATAATATCCCAAGGTATCTATCATGTATATTTGCTCTGCACCTCCCGTACTAGCATCCCAAACCGTGTCATGAGTTAACTACAAAATGTCCCTTGACCAAAGTCATGAAATGGCCCATGTCAACCTAATATATCGCGTTCATAGGTTTTCCCTAACTCGTATATTTCTTCCCATGTATAAGTTCCGTCCTTTGCCGTAGGCCGTACATGCATTCCCATGTAAATCTATACCACCACATCGTAGTACCATTTTATCCTTGAAGTTGTTTTGGACTGCTACCCTTGATTTGGTTATGTTTTCTTACCATGAACTATCGCGTGTTCACCTAGGATTTATGCCACCTAGGACTGCTAGGGATTATGCTACCTAATGAACGTTTTCGTATCTCGGTTTGGGTTTTAGCCACCTAGGACTACTAGGGATTATGCTACCCGTCAACCATGCCCTTTTCCCCACGTAAGCATCGTGAATCATTTTTCCATGTCTAACTGCATATGTATCTCAATGTGCCATCCGAGTCCCGTGCCAGGGCAAATCAAGAAATACGAGACTCGGTCGGGAGCTTTAAGTTGTCTGCCGAATGCAGATATCAAGGTCTGTTTTTGTATTCGTGGCTATGGTCCCACGTGACCCCTCCCTCAACTACTGAAAGGCAATCCAAGAAAAATCATGCACGAGAACTATACTTCGGCCCCACTATGCCCCACTTTCCTGTTAGTGTAACACCCCGAATTTCAGTTAACACTGATATTCACTAATTACAGAATTAATAATCTCAGATGTGAGAATCAGGGGAAACGGGTTACGTCATTGTGTTCGTCTCGGAAAAATACGCGAAATAGAGTCTGAAATTTTGTAAATCGGAGTCCGTATGACCCGGTTAAGGCCCAAAGAAGTTTTCGGGAAATTTGAATTTCGAAACATGCAGAAATGGGGGCTAGGCGGGAAAAATCCCGCCCAGCCAAGTCGACTTGGCTGTCGACAGGGCTGTCGACTGCCATGTCGACAGGCATGTCGACAGGCAAGTCGACAGGGCTGTCGACTTGCCCTGTCGGCTGATTCTGGCCTGGTGCACCATTTTAGTGTTTGGGCTGTGCTTTGGGGCTGGTTTCTGGAAGCTTCCGAGATCTAATGGCCCTAATCTAATTTAGGGTTAATCTAATGGCCTAAAACACTTGCCTAATCCTATAAATAAGACCCTAAGCTAGCCCTAAATGATTAAAATCCTATCTCCTAACTAAACTATGCCAAAATTTTCTATGATCATGGCCTCCACTCAAAACCCTAGCCTCCATCCTATTTCTAAACTATTTCTATGAAGGCTTTCATGTTCATACAAGCATCTTTGAGTTGTATGAGTGATCATTAGCTTGCATTCATCATCAAGTTGCAAGCTTTATGTTCAGGGCTAGAGTTTTTGGGTGATTTTTGGCAAGGGTTTGCTTATGGGAGTTTAGTGGTGAGTTTCTATAGACTTAACAATCAATTGTTAAATTGATTATGATAGGATATGATAAGATATGGCTATGTTTGTGGAATCAATGTGTTTATGCAAGTTTAGTATAGTGTATGTTGTATGCTATATGCAAGTTTAATGCTATGCTTTATGATGCAAATCACTTTGTTGAACATTGATTCATATGTAACATGTTATGCAAGCTATATGGGAGATTATATGCAAGTCTATATGTAACATGTAATGCAAGTTATGTATTTGGTTTTATGCATGCTAAGTATTTGGTTTTATGCATGCTAAATATTTGGTTTTATGCATGCTATGTATTTGGTTTTATGCATGCTAAGTATTTGGTTTTATGCATGCTAAGTGTTTGGTTTTATGCAAGTTATGATGCAAGTTCATATGAAAGTTATGATGCAAGTTCATATGCAAGTTTGTCTCTTTTTATGATATGCATAATATATGCAAGTTTGCCTCTAAGTATGGCATGTTATGCGAGTTCATATGCAAGTTATGATACATGTTCATATGCAAGTTATGATGCAAGTTCGTATGCAAGTTATGATGCGAGTTCATATGCAAGTTATGATACATGTTCATATGCAAGTTATGATGCAAGTTCGTATGCAAGTTATGATGCAAGTTCATATGCAAGTTATGATGCAAGTTCATATGCAAGTTATGATGCAAGTTCATATGCAAGTTTGCCTCTATGTATGACATAAGTACATGTGCAAGTTCATCCCTTTTAGACCTATGACATGTATGCAAGTTGACACCTTTATGATAGGTCTATTACATGAACATTTAAGCAAGTTACCATCTTTATGACATATGTGATTCATGCAAGTTTGGGTTGGTTATTTATGCAAGTTGGGTTTATGGTCATATATACAAGTTGACACCTTTTAAACCCATGATAATGCTAATGATATGCTAAGTTGAACCCGTTGTGCGTATGATAAATCTTCTCTTTTGAAGTATGTCATGTTAACGTATTTACGTGGGGACGATGGGGTAAAAATTAATGAACACATAAAATTGTGTGAAGTGGGTATGATTAAACATACCGTAAAGTGGATGGACATAATTGGGAATTTACCTATTAAGTTAGGTCTACCCATATTATGGAATTGGGAATTTACCTATTGAGTTAGGTCTACCCATATTCTTAAACATTTGTAATTAATTAGGGATAATTAATACAAATTATGGGGGTGATTAATTAGGTGTAAGTAATCTACTAAGACACGAGGTTGGACCCTTTTGTAGCATAAGACTGCCCGGAACCAACCGACAAATCCAGCGGCTACAAATGATTGGCCCAATGTGAGAGGCCTTAGTCATAAACTAAATACGTGACAAGTGTAAAGACACGAGGTTAGACTCTGTTATGGTGTAAGGCTGCCCGGAACCAACCGGCATATCCAGCCGCCATAAAAGACAGTCTAATGTGAGAGGTCTTTACAAAGGTTACGATCTTAATCAATTAAGAAACACTTAACCGAATTAGCATGTAGAGGGGCATGAGGGGTTAAGTGGGTGCCTTGGGTGGCATGAGGAAACTAGTGGGTTGCCTTAAGTGGCAATTGAAATATAATGACAAGCTTAAGTAGTAGCTTGTGGGGGCCTTAAGTGGCAATTGAAATATAATTAAATGACAAGCTTAAGTAGTAGCTTGTGGGGGCCTTAAGTGGCAATTGAAATATAATTAAATGACAAGCTTAAGTAGTAGCTTGTGGGGGCCTTAAGTGGCAATTGAAATATAATTAGATGACTTAACCAAACCTTAACATGTAAGTGGGCATGATTATAAAAGGGGTTAAGTGGGATGCACTAGATAAAATGACAAGCCTAAGTAGTAGCTTGTAGGGGCCCATTTCAACCAATATCCCAAACGTATCTTTGTGGGCTCGACCCAAGTCGAGGACGGGACACGCATATTGGGCTTGACTATAAGAGGCCAAAACGGGGTAGCGGTGGCAACGCGAGTCCAACGGGTTTCATATGCGTGTGTGGACCCGGGCTGGTAGGTAAGACGTTGTTGCATCGTGTAGATATAAGCCGTGCACCATTTGTTGTATCGGGTTGCCACTTTGGGGAGTGATACAGCCCATTATGGGGGCCAGCACGGGTATCTACGGTAGGGAACCGATCGCTTGGGGAGTAGTGGGTACACCTAGTGGAGATAGGGGCAGACGGCACCTATGTAGTCAGCTAGGGGTACACGAAACTACTATTAAAAATTACTAAGTACACTTAGTGGGATCAACCTGTAAGTAGGAATTACCCTTGGGTGGGTAGAACTGGTGTGGTGCAGTGTAGGAATTACCCTTGGGTGGGTAGATCTGGGGTGGTGCAATCTAGTAATTATCCTTGGGTGGATAGATGTGTCTTTTCGGTTATCTAAGTACATCCTATGTTTAGTTGGCTACTTAGTGTAGTCATTATCCCCAGAGGTACCGTACCTTGTTATATTATACCCTAATTACTTTAATGATTGTATTGTTAGGGTTATAGGACTCACTCAGACTTATGTCTGACCCCGTTGTTTCTTTATCTTTTTCCCAACCCTCAGGTTTTCAGAGTGGGTCTAGCACTAGTGGGCTTTGATCGGACTGCTTTATCTATCTTTTGGAGCTTGGACCGTGGATGTAAAGCTCAGTTTATCTTTTCTATTATGGCTATTAGGTTATGTAGTGGGATTATGTGCTTTTGTTTTTATCAGGATGGATATTATGTACTTGACTCTTATTTATGGTTTTGGTGTAACCAAACATGTTTTACTTTCCGCTGGAATGAAATGATGTTTTAAATTCTCAAGTATCACTTATATCTGTCTTGTTGTAATTTTTCTGTTCTATATTCACTTAAAATACTCCACCGATGTTATGGCATTCCCTTAGTGAGTGACCGTAGCGGGTGTGGGGTGTTACAATTAGCCAACCTCACCCATGACTCGATAACAAGAACAGGGTCTGTTGGGAGTTCTCTGCCTTTCCGTTCGTACACGATTGACTAAAGATGGTAGGTAGTCGACGACGCGCTATCCAGGGCAAAAATCAAGTATCGTCGACTCCACGCTAATCCATCCCCGTCTTTAGGTTGCTCGCACAGCAACCAAGGCATACTCTTGGTTCTTCTACCGCAGACCTTAACCTCTGTGAGCCCAGGCGGATCATATGCAACCTCACAGAGGGATACCAAGAGTACCCTCACGTCCCCCGAAGCTACTGCTTCGTCACCCAGTTCGTTGGAGCCTTTATCTAAGTCAGATAATTTGCTCTTCCTCGTGTGTTTAAGCGATGACCTACCGTATCGGGTTACTCATCTATCTGTGAACTGGTCCAAATCCCTTGGCTAAGAATTATTACTTAGTTATCCTAAACTAAGGTTTATCACTTAGTTCCCTTTCCCGTTATCCTTGTTAACTACGATTTTCCACCTAGTCCCCTGAACTAGGGTTTTGTCTAAGGGGTTAAGTGTTGTCATTCCAGTTCATGACTTAACCCGCCTACGAATCATGTCAAGATTGGCTAAGTATTTAAGCTCAAGACTTAGCCCTACAAGTTGGTTAAGTATACCAAGAAGCTCATGACTTAACCCTATTCAATTATCAAGTCAGATTGGTTAAGTATTAGTTTGTCTTGACCCTATCAGATTATCGTGTCAGATTGGTTAAGCATAGATTATCTTAACCCCAACAGATTATCGAGTCGGATTAGTTAAGTATGGATTAGCTTAACCCCATCCACTAATCGTATTACAATGGTTAAGTATATTTAAACGGTCTTGTGACTTAACCCTATCAAGTTCTCATATTAGATTGGTTAAGTATAGGTTACTTAACCTCATCAAATCATCATGTATAATTGGTTAAGTATAAGTTACTTAACCTCATTAAATTATCATGCTAAATTGGTTAAGTATTGGTTACTTAAGCCTTATTGAATTATCATGTTTAGATTGTTTAAGTGTTTAACTTAACCCCACCGAATTACCGTGTTTAGATTAGTTAAGTCTAGGTTAACTTAACTCCATCTAATTACCTTGTTCAGATTAGTTAAGTGTAGGTTACTTAACCCCATCGAATTACCGTGTTTAGATTAGTTAAGTCTAGGTTAACTTAACTCCATATAATTACCATGTTCAGATTAGTTAAGTGTAGGTTACTTAACCCCATCTAATTACCGAGTCGGATTAGTTAAGTATGGATTAGCTTAACCCCATCCCCTAACTGTATTTTACGGTTAAGTGTCATTAAGAAATCAAGTCCGGTTTCACTTAACCTGCCCATTCATGTCATATCGGTTAAGTGTCATTAGTCAGATTTACTTAACCTTATCATGTGGTATTAATTGAATTAATGCACTCTCAACCTCTCACATTAGACGTTGTTGTGGTTACTGGTTACGCCGGGCGGGTACGGGCAGATTTACACCACAACCTCGTCTAGCCTCGGGTTTCAAGCGCGATATGACCAACTACCCACATTGGGTCCTATTGTTTGTAGCTACTGGATTTGCCGGGCGGGTCCGGGCAGATTTATGCTACAAACTCAACCCAACCTCGAGTTGGCCATTTCCATGTTTTTATACGCGTCATGTTCATGTCAAGTTTATCTTAAACATGTTTTCATGTATAACCTATGCCAATATTCCATGTCAAGTTTTCAAGTCATATTCCAAGTCATGTTTTCCTATCATATTCACGTTTGCCTAGGCTACCCAAATCGTATTCCCAACGCAAATGAAAGCGAGTCAACATAGTAGGAATAATATAACAAGGATGGGTATAAGATGTCAAAGATGGTTACAAGTCAAACATGGTGCAATTTGAGACCAAGGTGTACCACTCAAATAGCATATGCATTATAGGCCTCAAACATGTATGATTCCAAATCTAGCAAAAAGGGTGATTATCATGGAAATGATGACATAGGGTGGAAATCCTAACATGTGCATAATAGGTTCATCATATGCATGTTAATAATCATGAGAGGTTTAGGTTCCTTAACATGCATAATCCCCAAATCAAGTTCATGCAAGTAGTTCACAAGTCAAAATGGTTTCCAAGGGTTCATGCTAACATTTCCTAAGTAAAGATTCGAACTTGCATGATAAACTAAGCCAAATGCAACTTGTGTAACATGATTTAGTCGCTAAAACATAGCCCAAGGTCGTAGTTTCAAGAAAGGGGCAATGACTAAGTTCACATAGGCTAGCATACTTATGTTTCATCGCATTTTATTCCATGCCATCATTAAAACTACCGTTTAGATCTAGAAGTAGCTAGAGCTTACATAGCGTGGCTAAGGCATTATGAGCATGAATCGTCTTGTCGTAGAATCGTCATGAAATTTGCGTAGCAACGTTGATCCACTCCCTTGATTTGATGTAGAAAGCTTGCACCTTTTGATTTGAATCCGATTTGAATGCATAAGCCCTTGGAGTTGGAGATGGAGGCCATGATCAAGATAGATTTTGGCAGCACTTAGTTGCTAGAATGATTTTTAGTGATTTAGGTTAGGTCATAGGGTGTTTTTATAGAGATTAGGAGTAGTTTAGGCCATAGGATAAACCCTAGGATAGATCTGAGCCCTTAAAAATCGTCACCAGCGTCCAAAACCGAGCCAAACAGCAAAACAGGTGCACCAAACTGCCTGGGTTTGACCAGGCAGGTCGACCCCAAGGTCGACCCTGGGGTCGACTCCCCAGTCGACCTGGTCCCACCCAGGTCGACACCCAGGTCGACCCCCTGGTCGACCTGGTCTGGGCGGGATTTTTCCCGCCTACCCTGATTTTTTTTGAAATTTTGAATCTGTTTTGAATTTGAATTTTTCGTGAAACTTCGCGAGGCCATATCTCGGTCATACGGACTCCGATTTACGAAATTTCGGACTCTATTTCGCGTATTTTTCCGAGACGAACGCATCGGCGCAACCCGTTTCCCTTGATTCAGATTATAACATTTAATTCTGCCTTGATTCTTGTCTTAGCACGTTGTAAAAATCCGGGTTGTTACAAAAACGTATTTTATAAATCATTTTAAATTCGTTTTCAAAACGATTTCAACTTCATATTCAATTTCAAATCAAAATTGAATATTCCATATCATCGATATATAAGTAATAGTATTTTCAAAGCATTAGATTTTGAAATCCATTCTTTTTCGATATTCATTATAAAAATGAATAAAATCGATATAAATATCGTTCACGTCAAAATGGCGTTAATCTAATCAACACGGCTTTATATATTTAAATATATTCATGTCCATCCCAAATCGGACGTCAAAATCAAATTTTGATCTTTTACTGAATATTATTTTAAAATATTCATTATTTTAAAATATTTGTTATTTTAGAATATTCATTACTTTAAAATATTCGTTATTTTAAAATATTCATTATTTTAAAATATTCGTTATTTTAAAATATTAATTTTTTTCTGAACTGGAATCAGACACAGTCAATTACCATATAATTTGATTGATATGGATTTCATACACACGTGTATACAACAACAATCAAAAGCATTCAACCATCATCCAGAGTGCATTCTACACTGCATAAGTATTAAATATAAATATTCAATGCTTACACATCCTGTCAATCAATCGATCAACATACATCTAATTATTGGGATTAGTGTATGTCCAATTTCATCCCAATACCTGTGTGGGGTTTTCAAACAACAAATAATGAATTTTATTTGTGCAGTTGGGCGATGTGTAAAATTTATCATCTCAATCAATATCAATCAAATGTGTGTACATAAACAAATCGTCCGACTTATTTATAAATTTTTATTTATTTCATATACACGTTAAAAATTATATTTTTAACTATAAAATATTTTTAACTATAAAATATTTTTAACTATAAAATATATTATTACATTCCACATCACACAATCAACTTTCACAACAAAATCAAACAAACAAACAAGTCATCCATGGTCTATGGACGACAGGTATCGGGTGCTGCTAAGCACCGTCTGCATCCTAGTATATATTTTAACTAGAAAATAAAATAAAAGTGAGAAGTTCTCACCTTTGGTTTCCACTCCGCTATTATCATTTCTGAATGGCTTGGATTTTTCTGAAATTCAACGCAATCCTTTACACACCATTCATAGTAAAAATCCATTTTTATTATCACTACATGTACATAAAAATCATATTTTTATTTCTACTTCATATACATAAAAATCGTATTTTTATATCGATGTTCATATAATAAAAATCATATTTTTTCTCTCGCCATTCTCTATATAAAAATCACATTTTTATATATAAAGATCATATTTTTATATCTCTACTACATATGTAAAAATCACTCCATTACACCGCTACTTCCATGATAAAAATTATATTTTTATCTTGCTAGTAATATAATAAAAAATATATTTTTACTTCTCTACATACATAAAAATCCATTTTTTAACGCTACTTCGTATTGATAAAAATCATATTTTTACCTCTCTACTTTATAAATAAAAATCGCATTTTTATTCTATTCTATAATGTATAAAAATCTCGTCTTTCATATAAACATCATATCTTTATATGTATAAAAATCATACCTTTATTTGTTTAAAAATCACACCCTTCTTATTATAAAAATCATGTTTTTAATAACATAAAAATCCTAACTTTAATAACTAAAAGACTGTATTTTTAATAACTTAAAAATCATATAAGAAAACAATACTATTTACGTCAAAAAAACTGAAAAATAAATGTAAATGTAAACAAAATTAAAGACTCACTGTAAATCGAAGAGGGAGGAGGACGAGGGGAGTCGCGGTTGGAGTCTGGTGGGATGGAGGCGTTGCAGCAGGTCGAGGTGGCTCGATTGGTCGGCGACGGCTTGGATGGTGGCTGGCGGTGGGTTGTTCAAGGGTTGGGGCAGTTTTTAGGTAGAAGGAGAGAGGAAGAGCAAGGGGCGAGGCGGTCAGAGGGGAGATGGCGGCTATGGAGGTGGGCGGCGGTGGGGATGGGGAGCGGCGACGCGGTTCCAGGGTTCGACGGGCTTTTTTCTTTCTTTCTTTCTAATTTATCGTTGACTGACTAAGGAGAAAGGGGGGAGGGGGTAAAGGAAAGAAGTTTATATTCTTTTATTTAATTCAATTCAATAAAGTAACTTTTTATTTTGAACACCAAATTGAACCCACCTACTGTTCGTCCCTAGCTAATTACCCCCATTCCGAACACAATGGGATATGTAACGCAAGCTGATTCGATCGTTTCGATCAATTTCCGTCAAAATCAAAATATAATTCTATATATTGAATTTGAACGCACATTTCAATTTACCGGGGCCACATACTGACTCTAAAAATTCCAGAAAAATATTTTCTAGCTTCATATTGACGATACAGTTCTAACAAAACTAATTTCGTCAAATTTGGAGACCGTTTGAAAAATGGCAATTTTCTGGTCGATCCAAATTGACTGAAACTGTCAAAACACGTTTTCTTTTGCCACGCTCACATATTGATTCAAAAAATTATGAATTTTGGAATCTAGCAATAATTTGACATCCCGGATCCAACAAAAGTGGTTTCGTCGAAAACGGAGGTCGTTTGCAAAATTTCCATTTTAAAGGGCTATATTTTCCATATCGACTATTCTGAATTTTCATCTGGGCATAACTTTTTATTCCCGCTATGAAATTTGGATTTTTCGGATTGTTGGAAAGATACTTTCAAATAGATTCAAATATTTTTGGTTTCGCTAAAATCTGGTTTATTTTTGAATCCTGTACATTCATTTGAAATTGAATTTCCAAACTACCGCGCCATTTTCAATTCCTTTTATTATTAAAATAAATATTTTATATTCTAACGTCGATTCAAATAAATATATACGTTCTAATTCTATTCAAAATAAATTTTCGTCGTTATTATTTGAAATAAATCATTTTAAATATTCAAAATTCATCAAAATTGCCAAAATGAAAATTTTAAATTGGTTCGGATTTTCCGGGTTATTACAATCTCCCCAACTTAAAATCTTTTCGTCCTCGAAAAGGAACGGAGCTGAAAGTTGTTTCACAAACCAACTCAACTTTCATTATTTTCAAGGCTTAAGTTTTTTCAACTTTTCAGTTTCTAAAAACTTTTCAAATTTTTCAAAAATTTGGCTAACACCCTAAATTTTCGAAAAATTTCGCCATAACCTCCCCTGCACGGGAGCACCGGGAAAATCCCGAAATTGCCATACAGGCCAAGCGGCTAGCCAATCGGCTCATAAAATCATCAAAAACCCCAAGAAATACAATAAACTTGTACCTATTTGTCGGACAAACAATTTTATTCCTCTACTCTAGCCTCTTTGCAAATGCGATAAATTTTCAATATAGTTCAAGATTTGATACAATTTGGCCTAATGGTTCCAAATTCTAATTAATGAAAACAATAATCAAACAACACAATCAGCAATCAATTAGTTGATTAACGTTTAAAATTCATAATTTTTTTATACTCAAAAATCATGTTTTTGATGCCAATTCACAACAATAAGCCCTATCTAGTTTTGGTTCTCACACCAGTCAATTGGAAATATATAAATATCCCACTTTCGAAACTCGAACACAAACACTGATGATGATGCATCATCATCAGAATTATCCCTGGGCGACTAGAGTGTGATTCTATATCTATCCAGTATATTAAAACTTCGAATACACATGGATTAGACGTATACGCAAAATATTTATATACTTGATTGTCCAAATCAATTTAAAATAAATATTCAAATACGAATAATTGATTTAAATTTTCAAACTAAAATTTGTTTTCATTTTAAAAATATGCTCTTCCGACTCATTCTAGGATACTACTGATCCTATCTCTAACGAGTCATTCCCATTGGATATTACTAATCCAATCTCGGATGAATTCTTTCGTTTGGTTCTAACGTGTCTTGTTCACCGAGCTCTGTAAACCAAATCTCTGATACCAAACTGAAACGACCCGAACTTCCCCGTGAAGGAAAGAACAAATTTCCTTGAGAACATGACGAATCAGAACACAAACAGAAGAACATTACATTGCTTATTACAACAATTTACATCAGAATACAAGAATATACAAAGTATGAATAAATATTACACATTTACTAAATATCAGAGATTTACAAGTTACAATGCAGTGGAAAAATAATACAAAACACAACTGAAAAGGATATACGGATACAGAGCTTTCTGATTATCATTCCAGCTGTAAACCAGGATCCTGTGAATATAAATATGCAAAACCAAAATTACTAGCTGCCCGTGTGGAAAATAAGGGCACCCAGAGTTTAGGTCAAAACAATAAACTACAGGTCGGTCATGTGACTGGTGTGAGAACCAAAACAGTTATTTAAAACTTTACTTTAAATCAGATATATCAAGCGACCACGTCGTATAACACAGAACAGGTTTCCTCCCAAGAATACCAGTGCATATAACAAAACAACGCAATGATTTTTGGAGAAATGAAGCTATTATAAGACCCCGGTCCCATCACACAATGCAACGCAAGCCGGAGGATAGGGTTTTCCCTTATAATAGACAAACGTGTTTGGTACGTTAAAACAAATCATTTGATACTATTATAAATGCATAGTGTATAAAACAACTTCAAATATAAATGTATCAATCCTAGACACCATGGGTACCATATACCATGTCGCCAATACTAGGCTCTACAATCAAAACCGCAAATGTCACGTATTGGAAGTTGGATTTCCATCTGTGAACCAAGGCAAGGGATCGTCCTTACCGCTTCGAGACTTTCTAGCCCGAGCCTAAGGAACAGCCGCAACTGCACCTTGGATCGTCAGGGTCGGTCCACTCGATGTGGATTATAATGCCTGAGCACTGCGTTTCCCCGCCCTATGGGGCGTAAATGAGCCAAATGACTCCATCGGCCCAGGATCGACTGATATAACTGAGGCGTCTCCTATCCATCATCCATATAAGTAAAATGCCAGGGCGTGCAAAAAGAAGACACCACTCCTAGGTAGAAAGAAACACAGGCCCTCCCTGATGTCCTCTGCCATTTCTGGTTCACACCGGGTGCGAGGCTCAAGAATTAACTGTAACAGCCCGGAAAATCTGGGCCAGTTTAAAATTTTTATTTTGGAAATTTTAGCGAATTTTGAACATTTAAAATGAATTATTTTAAATAACATCGACGAGAAAATTTATTTTGAATAGAATCGAACGTATATATTATATACGTCGTCGTTAGAATATAAATAATTATATATAATTATAAATAGAATTGAAAATGGCGCGGTAGTTCAATAATTCGATTTCAAACTTCAATTGAATGCACCGGGTGCAAAACAATCCGGATTTTAGTGAAACCAAAAACATTAGGATCTAATTGGGAATATCTTTCCGACGAATCCGACAAATCGATATTTCATAGCGGGAATCAAAAGATATGTCCAGTTGAAAATTCGGAATAGTCGCTATGGAATTCAGGCCCTTAAAAAAAGGAATTTTGCAAACGACCTCGGATTTCGACGAAACCACTTTTGTTGGATCCGTGATGTCAAATTATTGCTAGGTTTCAAATTTCATAATTTTTCGAATCAATATGTGAGCGTGGCGAAGGAAAACGCGTTTGACCAGTTTCAGTTTATTTTAATCGACAGGAAAATGGCCATTTTTCCAACGGTCTTAGAATTCGACGAAACTAGTTTTGTTAGGACCGTATCATCAATACGAAGCTAGAAAATATTTTTCTGGGATTTACAGAGTTCGTATGTGACCCCAGTAAAATGAAATGCGCGTTCAAATTCAATATATAGAGTTATATGTTGATTTTAACGAAAACTGATCGAAATGATCGAATCAGCCTACGTGGCATATCCCATTGTGTTCGGAATGGGGGTAATTAGCTATGGACGATAGGCGGTGGGCCTCGTTTAGAGGTCAAATGAAAAAGTCAACTTTTTGAAAGTAAATAATTAAATAAATTAAAAAATAAAACATGCCCTTTAACTCCTCTCAGCCCCCCCGATTCATTTTCAAATCAGAAAAAAAGGGAAAAAGGAAGGAGAAGCTGTCGCTCCACCAAGCCGCCGCCCTTCTTCTTCCTCTCCCACCTCGCCGACTCTGACGCGCCACCCTCTCCTTCTTCTCCTCCTCCTCTCGATTCCCTCGCCTCACACCTCTCCAACCCCAAAACCCGACGCACCTGAAACCCCGACCCCCTCCTTCGACGCACCCTCCCCTCCCCGACGCTCCAACACCTCCACCACCCAGATGTACACCGCGCCCCCTACCACCTTTCCCGCCCCCGTCAGCGCCTCCGGTGGGTCCCCCTTCGACTGAAAATCCCTCCAAGCCCAAACCCTTCGCTGTAAGTCCTTCGATTTGTTTAATTTATTTCTTTTTGTTAATTTTTCTATGTAATCAATTGCAAAAGTTTAAAACTATAATTTTTACATTATAGAAAATATAAAAATATGATTTTTATATTTCGGAAAGAATAAAAATTCGATTTTTAATTCATAGAAGAGATAAAGAAATGATTTTTATAATGAAACAGCGAAAATATTACATCTTTGAAGTAGGAAAGATGTGATTTTTATAGTGATGTAATAGAAAAGGCGAAATATTTATAGTTGTAAAAATAGAATTTTTATCTATATAGTAGCGTTGTAAAAATAGAATTTTTATCCATATGGAGTGTTTATAAAAATATGATTTAATATACATAGCAACAATATAAAAACAGGATTTTTATATATTGAATAGCGAAGTAAAAATTCGATTTTTATATATTGAATAGCAATATAAAAATGTGATTTTTATATATGTAGCGGCTACGGGCAACGAAAGTGACAAAAGGCGAGAACGACGAAGATTTCTACATAGAAAGAGTCGTGGTATTGGATTAGCTATCAGTGAGAACTTCTCACTCTTCAAATTTCCTTTTTCTAGTTATATATAAATATACTAGGATGCAGATGGTGCTTAGTAGCACCCGACACCCGTCATCCATAGACCATGGATGGCTTGTTTGTTTAATTGATGTGTTGTGAAATTTGTTTGTGTTGTTGATGTGAAATCGATAATATAAGTTAATGTGTTGAAAGGAAATAAAATATTTATATAGTTAAAAATATTTTATCGTTAAAAATATAATTTTTAACGTGAAAGTGAATAAATAAATATTTATAAACAAATCGGCCGATTTGTTTATATACACTGATTTGATTGATATTGATTGGGTTGATAAATTTTACACATCGCCCAACTGCACAAATAAAAATCTATGTTTGTTGATTTGAAATCCCACACGGGTGTTGGGATGATATTTGGCATACACTAATCCCAATTATTTAATTGTATGTCGATCGATTGGTCGACAGGCTGTGTAAGCGTCAATTATTTATATTTGATGCTTATGCAGTTGTGTGGTGCACTTTGGATGATGGTTGATTGTTTATCGTTACTATTATATACATGTGTTGTATGGAACCCATATAATTAACATTATATGGTGATTGATTGGGCCTCATTCCAATCGGGAAAATAATGAATATTATAAAAGAAAAATTCATGTGTTGAATAGAATAAATAGTAATGTGTTGACGATGTTCATGTGTTGAAACTATTCATGTGTTGAGTAAAATATTTTAAACAACAAAATTTACATCTTTATCATATTTAAAATTAGAATCTACTTCACGGTGGAGTCTAATTAAAATCAAATGATAGATACCGTAATTTTATAAAATATTTTACCTAACAAAAGTTGTGATGTGTTGACAGCACTCATTTGTTGAGATTAGTCAAGTGTTGAAAGAAATATAGATTCATGTGTTGAATGGAATATATATATTCATTTGTTGAATAAAATAACGAATTGATTGAAATATATATAGCCGTGTTGATTAGAGTTGCGCTATTTTGACGTGAACGATATTTATATCGATTTTATTCGTTTTATAATGAATATTGAAAAGTGATTTCAAAATTTAATATTTTGAAATGAAATTCAAATTAAATTAGAATAAAATTCAAATTGAAATTTTATTGAATCAATTTGAAATGGATTCGAATCGAATAGAAAATGAATTCAATTCGAATTGAATAGAAAGTGAATTTGAATTCAAATCAAAATTGAAATGAATTCAAATTGAATTAAATTGAAATTGAATTAAAAACGAATTGAAATCGTTTTGAATGAAATTTAAAACGAACTGAAATTGAATTGAATCAATTCGAAATGAATTCAAATCGAATAGAAAATGAATTCGATTCGAATTGAATAGAAAGCGAATTAGAATTTGAATTGAATTGAAACGAATTTGAATTCGAATTAAATAAAATTGAAATGAATTCGAATTGAATTGAAATCAAATCGATTTGAAATTTAAGATGAAGTTGAAATTGTTTTTGAAACGAATTTAAAACGATTTATAAAATACGTTTTAAAAGGAAATCAACGAATATATATATATATATATATATATATATATATATATATATATATATATATAATGGCCTGAATAGAACGCGCCGCACCGCGGCAGTTCTCGAATTTCGACCATTGACTTCGAATTGACGTTGCGGGAGATCCGACCGTCTGATTCTCCTAAAATCGGAACCATTGGGTTCGTATCGAAAAGAGCTTTCAAATGAATATTAGAAATTTGAAATCTAACGGTTGGATTTGGAATTATGTCCAAATCAAATTTGGAAAAGGTCGTTGTAAGTGTAGTTCGATGGCCGTTGATGGAAATCGACTGTACGGGCCTAGATAAAATTATTAAAAATATATATAATTTGTGTAAAATCATAAGAAATGTTTTAGGAAAAATTGGGCTGAAAAATTCCATATTTGAAAAGATAAAAATAGATTTTTATCAAAATGAACTAGTTTTGAACTAGAATTAAAATCAATTTATTTTTGAAATAAATAAATTGAATTTGAAAGTGATTTTGAAAATAATCAATATTCCCAATACGTGAATTGGACTGGAGTTGAATCAAAATTATCTTCGGAATATTTCGATGTTGGATTTCGTGACTATACAGATATTGTTAAGGGAATTTGAAAGATATATTTCATATCGTTATTTCCAATACGATATTTGTTGGTTTCAGGATTTGATATTGAATATAAGCCGGTATATTTTATATTCAGAGCCTTGTATTTAATATCAAAATGTGATTTGGGTTTGTCGTGAATGGTGTCTTCATTAACACTGTTCTTAAGCCAATAAAGGAAAAGATTAAATCTTTCTATTTAGATTTAATGAAGTGTATCAATTAAATAATATTTAATTGGAATTGAATTTGAATTGGTTTTTGGGTTTATCGTGAGCGGTGTTTTGAACAACACCTGTTCTTTAACCTGATTAACAATAGAATGTGATTTTGGGTTTATCGTGAATCGTGTTTTATATGACATTGGTTCTTTAACTCGGTTAAAGGCTGGATGTTGATTTTTGAGAAGATTAAAACTAAGTCGAATTTCAATGAATCTTTAATTAGATTGAAATGTGAATTGATAATTTAAATTATCAAATCTGAAAGGTGATAGAGAATGGAGTACCACCAGTTTTGTTCCAAAGCGATAGTTAAATCTTTAATTAGATTTGAACGTGAAATGGTAAATAATTTTACCGATAGCATCGTGGTGATAGATATGGAGTATTACCAGTTTTGCTCCATGGGACAAATAGGTTGGGATTGGGAAATAAAATAAATAATTACTTCGGTGTGGTTCGCTAATCCCGGCTAGTTTGACAAACCATAATATGGTTTGAAATGATATCCAAAAGAAGATTAAAGAATAAATTTAGAAGAATTTATCTTGGATAAAATTAATGGTTATAGAGTGGTATCAGAGCTTTGGTTTACAGAGCTCGAGAACAAGACATGTTAGAACCATACGAAAGAATTCATCAGATATTGGATTAGTAATATCCAATTAGAATGACTCGTTAGAGATAGGATCAGTAGTATCCTAGAACGAGTGTGAAGAGTATATTTTTCAAATGAAAACAATTTTGTTTTGAAAATTGAAACCATTTTATACGTATTTGAATATTTATTTATATTGAATTTGGACAATCGAGTATATAAAGATTTCGCGTATACGCGTCATGAACGTATAGTCGAAGTTTTAATATACTGGATAGATATAGAATCACACTCTAGTCGCCCGGAGATAATTCTGGTAGTGCGGCCGCATTATCAGTATTTGTGTTCGTGTTTCGAAGGTGTGATATCTATATATTTCCACTAGGCTGGTGTGAGAACCAAAACTTATATAAATAGATTTATTGTTGTGAATTGGCATCAAAACATGATATTTGTATACGTATCAAAATTATGAATTTGAAACTCTAATTCACTAATTGATTTATGTTTGTGTTGTTTGTTTATTTGTTGATAAATTTGAAACATTTAGCCTAATTGTATCAAATATTGAATCGTATTGAAAATTGGTCGCAAATGCATGCATATACATGTACTTACATTGAACATGTCATAGCAAGGAGGCTAGAGCAGAGAATAAAATTTGTTTGCCCGACAAATAGGTACATGTTTACTATATAATTTACTGTTTTGTTTGGATGATGATTTTATGAGCCTATTGGCTAGCCACTTGGCTTTTTCTTTTTCTTTTTGAGATCAGAAGGCCTATATGGCAATTTCGGGATTTTCCCGTGGCTCCCGGTGCAGGGGAGGTTATGGCGAAATTTTTCGAAAATTTAGGGTGTTAGCCAAATTTTTGAAGAATTTGAAAATTCTCAGAAACTGAAAAGTTGGAGAACGGAAGCCAGATCGAACGTAGGATTGGTTAATCAAACCGCTTTCGACTTTGTTCCTTTTCGGGGACGAAAAGTTTTAAGTGGGGGATATTGTAACAACCCGGAAAATCTGGGTCAGTTTAAAATTTTTATTTTGGCAATTTTAGCGAATTTTGAATATTTAAAATGAATTATTTTAAATAACATCGATGAGAAAATTTATTTTGAATAGAATCGAACGTATATATTATATACGTCGTTGTTAGAATATAAATAATTATATATAATTATAAATAGAATTGAAAATGGCGCGGTAGTTCGATAATTTGATTTCAAACTTCAATTTAATGCACCGGGTGCAAAACAATCCGGATTTTAGTGAAACCAAAAACATTAGGATCTAATTGGGAATATCTTTCCGACGAATCCGACAAATCGAAATTTCATAGCGGGAATCAAAAGATATATCCAGTTGAAAATTCTGAATAGTCGCTATGGAATTCAGGCCCTTAAAAAAAGGAATTTTGCAAACGACCTCGGATTTCGACGAAACCACTTTTGTTGGATCCGTGATGTCAAATTATTTCTAGGTTTCAAATTTCATAATTTTTCGAATCAATATGTGAGCGTGGCAAAGGAAAACGCGTTTGACCAGTTTAAGTTGATTTTAATCGACTGGAAAATGGCCATTTTTCCGACGGTCTCAGAATTCGACGAAACTAGTTGTGTTAGGACTGCATCGTCAATACGAAGCTAGAAAATATTTTTCTGGGATTTATAGAGTTCGTATGTGACCCCAGTAAAATGAAATGCGCGTTCAAATTCAATATATAGAGTTATATGTTGATTTCAACGAAAACTGATCGAAATGATCGAATCAGCCTACGTGGCATATCCCATTGTATTCGGAATGGGGGTAATTAGCTATGGACGACAGGCGGTGGGCCTTGTTTAGAGGTCAAATGAAAAAGTCAACTTTTTGAAAGTAAATAATTAAATAAATTAAAAAATAAAACACGCCCTTTAACTCCTCTCAGCCCCCCCCCGATTCATTTTCAAATCAGAAAAAAAGGGAAAAAGGAAGGAGAAGCTGTCGCTCCACCAAGCCGCCGCCGCTGCCCTTCTTCTTCCGCCCCCACCTCGCCGACTCTGACGCGCCACCCTCTCCTTCTTCTCCTCCTCCTCTCGATTCCCTCGCCTCACACCTCTCCAACCCCAAAACCCGACGCACCTGAAACCCCGACCCCCTCCTTCGACGCACCCTCCCCTCCCCAATGCTCCAACACCTCCACCACCCTGATGTACACCGCGCCCCCTACCACCTTTCCCGCCCCCGTCAGCACCTCCGGTGGGTTCCCCTTCGACTGAAAATCCCTTCAAGCCCAAACCCTTCGCTGTAAGTCCTTCGATTTGTTTAATTTATTTCTTTTTGTTAATTTTTCTATGTAATCAATTGCAAAAGTTTAAAACTATAAATTTTACATTATAGAAAATATAAAAATATGATTTTTATATTTTGGAAAGAATAAAAATTCGATTTTTAATTCATAGAAGAGATAAAGAAATGATTTTTATAATGAAACAGCGAAAATATTACATCTTTGAATTAGGAAAGATGTGATTTTTATAGTGATGTAATAGAAAAGGCGAAATATTTATAGTTGTAAAAATAGAATTTTTATCTATATAGTAGCGTTGTAAAAATAGAATTTTTATCCATATGGAGTGTTTATAAAAATATGATTTTTATATACATAGCAACAATATAAAAATAGGATTTTTATATATTGAACAGCGAAGTAAAAATTCGATTTTTATACATTGAATAGCAATATAAAAATGTGATTTTTGTATATGTAGCGGCTACGGGCAACGAAAGTGACAAAAGGCGAGAACGACGGAGATTTCTACATAGGAAGAGTCGTGGTATTGGATTAGCTATCGGTGAGAACTTCTCACTCTTCAAATTTCCTTTTTCTAGTTATATATAAATATACTAGGATGCAGACAGTTCTTAGTAGCACCCGACACCTGTCATCCACAGACCATGGATGGCTTGTTTGTTTAATTGATGTGTTGTGAAATTTGTTTGTGTTGTTGATGTGAAATCGATAATATAAATTAATGTGTTGAAAAGAAATAAAATATTTATATAGTTAAAAATATTTTATCGTTAAAAATATAATTTTTAACGTGAAAGTGAATAAATAAATATTTATAAACAAATCAGTCGATTTGTTTATATACACTGATTTGATTGATATTGATTGGGTCGATAAATTTTACACATCGCCCAACTGCACAAATAAAAATCTGTGTTTGTTGATTTGAAACCCCACACGGGTGTTGGGATGATATTTGTCATACACTAATCCCAGTTATTTAATTGTATGTCGATCGATTGGTCGACAGGCTGTGTAAGCGTCAATTATTTATATTTGATGCTTATGCAGTTGTGTGGTGCACTTTGGATGATGATTGATTGTTTATCGTTACTATTATATACATGTGTTGTATGGAACCCATATAATTAACATTATATGGTGATTGATTGGGCCTCATTCCAATCGGGAAAATAATGAATATTATAAAAGAAAAATTCATGTGTTGAATAGAATAAATAGTAATGTGTTGACGATGTTCATGTGTTGAGTAAAATATTTTAAACAATAAAATTTACATCTTTATCATATTTAAAATTAGAATCTACTTCACGGTGGAGTCTAATTAAAATCAAACGATAGATACCATAATTTTATAAAATATTTTACCTAACAAAAGTAGTGATGTGTTGACAGTACTCATTTGTTGAGATTAGTCAAGTATTGAAAGAAATATAGATTCATGTGTTGAATGGAATATATATATTCATTTGTTGAATAAAATAACGAATTGATTGAAATATATATATAGCCGTGTTGATTAGAGTTGCGCTATTTTGACGTGAACGATATTTATATCGATTTTATTTGTTTTATAATGAATATTGAAAAGTAATTTCAAAATTTAATATTTTTAAATGAAATTCAAATTAAATTAGATTAAAATTCAAATTGAAATTTTATTGAATCAATTTGAAATGAATTCGAATCAAATAGAAAATGATTTCGATTCGAATTGAATAGAAAGTGAATTTGAATTCAAATCAAAATTGAAATGAATTCAAATTGAATTAAATTGAAATTGAATTAAAAACGAATTGAAATCGTTTTGAATGAAATTTAAAACGAACTGAAATTGAATTGAATCAATTTGAAATGAATTCGAATTGAATAGAAAATGAATTCGATTCGAATTGAATAGAAAGCGAATTAGAATTTGAATTGAATTGAAACGAATTTGAATTCGAATTAAATAAAATTGAAATGAATTCGAATTGAATTGAAATCAAATCGATTTGAAATATAAGATGAAGTTGAAATTGTTTTTGAAACGAATTTAAAACGATTTATAAAATACGTTTTAAAAGGAAATCGACGAAATATATATATATAATATATATTATATATATATATATATATAATGGCCTGAATAGAACGCGCCGCGCCGCGGCAGTTCGTGAATTTCGACCATTGACTTCGAATTGACGTTGCGGGAGATCCGACCGCCGGATTCTCCTAAAACCAGAACCGTTGGGTTCGTATCGAAAAGAGCTTTCAAATGTATATTAGAAATTTGAAATCTAACAGTTGGATTTGGAATTATGTCCAAATCAAATTTGGAAAAGGTCATTGTAAGTGTAGTTCGATGGCCATTGATGGAAATCGACTGTACGGGCCTAGATAAAATTATTAAAAATATCTATAATTTGTGTAAAATCATAAGAAATGATTTGGGAAAAATTGGGCTGAAAAATTCCATATTTGAAAAGATAAAATTAGATTTTTATCGAGATGAACTAGTTTTGAACTAGAATTAAAATAAATTTATTTTTGAAATAAATAAATTGAATTTGAAAGTGATTTTGAAAATAATCAATATTCCCAATACGTGAATTGGACTGGAGTTGAATCGAAATTATCTTCGGAATATTTCGATGTTGGATTTCATGACTATACAGATATTGTTAAGGGAATTTGAAAGATATATTTCATATCGTTATTTCCAATACGATATTTGTTGGTTTCAGGATTTGATATTGAATATAAGCCGGTATATTTTCTATTCAGAGCCTTGTATTTAATATCAAAATGTAATTTGGGTTTGTCGAGAATGGTGTCTTCATTAACACTGTTCTTAAGCTAATAAAGGAAAAGATTAAATCTTTCTATTTAGATTTAATGAAGTGTATCAAATAAATAATATTTAATTGGAATTGAATTTGAATTGGTTTTTGGGTTTATCGTGAGCGGTGTTTTGAACAACACATGTTCTTTAACCCGATTAACAATAGAATGTGATTTTGGGTTTATCGTGAATCATGTTTTATATGACATTGGTTCTTTAACTCAGTTAAAGGCTGGATGTTGATTTTTGAGAAGATTAAAACTAAGTCGAATTTCAATGAATCTTTAATTAGATTGAAATGTGAATTGATAATTTAAATTATCAAATCTGAAAGGTGATAGAGAATGGAGTACCACCAGTTTTGCTCCAAAGCGATAGTTAAATCTTTAATTAGATTTGAATGTGAAATGGTAATTAATTTTACCGATAGCATCGTGGTGATAGATATGGAGTATTACCAGTTTTGCTCCATGGGACAAATAGGTTGGGATTGGGAAATAAAATAAATAATTACTTCGGTGTGGTTCGCTAATCCCGACTAGTTTGGAAAACCATAATATGGTTTGAAATGATACCCAAAGGAAGATTAAAGAATAAATTTAGAAGAATTTATCTTGGATAAAATTAATGGGAACCTTTCCCTAAGAATGTGATTTTGTGAATAAAAGAATATTCTGAGTTGGAATGAGGCGTTCGTTGTGTTTGTGTAACATTTGTTTACTATATACATGGGTTATTCAGAAAGGCCGGGGTTATACCCATTCTGAATAACCGATTCGATGAGATGTCGAAGATGAAGACGGTGGTTGAAGACCGGAATTCTTCACATCGTTTGGGTGATTACTGATGATCTCGACTGGGCTGTACACCCAAGATGAGGGAAACAGTAGGTGATCGTCTAGACGTACTTGGAGATGGATGGATATGCGAGGAAAGTGCCTCCGGTTTCGTTCAGACCCAGGACGAACTTGTAAATAGACTGTGTGTCTGACATTGAATTTTATTCTGTGTTGATTGATCTCTATTTAATATACATCTGTTTGGCGGCAGAGAATTTATTCTCTTGCTTAACGCCCTTCTCTGAGACGTACGAGCTCAAAGGTTGTATATCGATGGACATCAGTCGCATGGAGTGAATTGCCAGTGTGGCACGCGTAAGTGGCAATTGATCAAGGCTTCTGCTGAAAAGCAAAGTCTTGTGGTTGATGATCAAAGCACGACCTGTGTGGTGTAGCTTTGTGTATAACGTGAATTCGCGAGCTTCACACCTCGGTATGAGTCGAAAACGGGATAGTGACTGCAGGGAGAGCACGACGTTTCTTTCTAGCTAGGGTGGTGTCAGTGACCTACCAGCCCTGACATTTATATACTTTTCACATGTGTGGTTATTGGATACGAGGCGCCTCGGATATAGGTCTGTAAGGACCGGGAAACGTGTGTTCAGGAATAATTAATCCTCCAAAGTTAGGTGAGGACCGGCCCTGATGTAACAACCCGTAAAATGCGAGCCAGTTTGAAATTTTTATTTTGGCTATTTTAGCGAATTTAGTATATTTAAAATAGATTATTTTAAATAATATCGACGAGAAATTTATTTTGAATATAATTCGAATGTATATATTACATACGTCGTCGTTAGAATATATAATAATTATATATAATTATAAAAGGAATTGAAAATGGCGCGGTAGTTCGAAAATTCGATTTCTAATTTCAAATGAATATACAGAATTCAATATAAGTCAGAATTGAACGAAACAAGAAATATTTGAATCTGTATAACTATATCTTTGTAACGAAGTTAACAAACTGAGATTTCATCTTAGAAATGATAAGATATGTCCAGTTTAAAATTAGAAATAGTCGCTGTGGAATTTATATATATTTTTATATATATAAGGCCCTTAAAAATAGCAATTTTGCAAACGACCTCGGATTTTGACGAAACTAGTTTTGTTGGGTCCGTGATGTTAAGTTATTACTAGATTCCAAATTTCGTAATTTTTCGAATCAATATGTGAGCGTGGCAAAGGAAAACACGTTTGACCAGTTTCAGTTGATTTTAATCGACTGGAAATTGGCCTTTTTTCAAACGGTCTCAGAATTCGACGAAACTAGTTTTGTTAGGACCGTATCGTCAATATGAAGCTAGAAAATATTTTTCTGGAGTTTTTCTAGTTAGTATGTGGTCCCGGTAATTTGAAATGTACGTTTAAAATTCAACATAAAGATTTAAATGTAAATTCAACGGAAACTATTTGAAACAATCGAATCAGCTTACGAAACATATCCCATTGTGTTCGGAATGGGGGTAGAACGCTAGGGACGACAGTCGGTGGGTCCCATTTCGACTTCGAATAAAAAGTCAACTTTTAATAGAAATTAAATAAAATAAAATAATAAATATATAACTCAATTACTCTCTCTCTCTCTCTCTCACTTCTCAGATGATGAAAAAAAGAAAAAGGGAAAAGGGCTTCGAGCCCTAATCCCCGTCGTCGCGCCCTAGGTGGCTGCGCCACCGCCACCTCCTCACGTCACCGCCCCCCCCCCTTCGCTACTCCTCCCTCCGTCCATCTCTAGCGCAACTCGATTTCCCCAAAACCCGGAAGCCCCATCCCTGAAACCCAACGCCGCACCACAGGCGAGCGCCTGCCGTCGCCACTCCAGGTCAGCCAACCCGCCTCCGAACAACTGCCACCTCCCAGAAGCAATCCACCCCCTTCCCCTTCCAGCCTCCAGCACCAAAACCCCCCCCCCCCTCGGTTTAACTGTAAGTTTTTTTTTATATACGATATTTTTTAATTCGTTTTTTTTATATATATAATTATTGTTAGTTATTCTGAACTGATTTTATTTAGTTTAGAAAACTGATTTTATTTAGTTTAGAAAACTGATTTTGTTTAGTTTAGAGAACTGATTTTATTAACAGTTAGAAAACTGATTTTATTTAGTTTAGAAAACTGATTTTATTTAGTTTAGAAAAAATTTAAACTTTAAGGAGAAAAAGATTCAAACTTTAAGAAAAAGGGTTTAATCTTTTAATGGAAAAAGATTTGAGATTTTAAAAAAGGGAAAAAAAAAACGAGATTTAAAAAAAAAAAAACTCAAAATTCGATTTTTATATATTGAAAAGCGAAGTAAAAATTCGATTTTTACATATGTAGAGAATACGGGCGAAGATGACAAAGAGGCGATAACGAAGAAGATTTCTATCAATGAAGTGCCGTGGAGCTAGGATAGCTATATGTGAGAATTTCTCACCTTTCAATTTATTTTTCTAGTTATATATATATATATATACTAGGATGCAGACGGTGCTTATTAGAAGCACCCGACACCCGTCCACAGACCATGGACTTGTTTGATTGGTTGTGTAGTTGGTTAGATTATTTGATTTGGATTGGATTGTTTTGATGGAATAGAAATTGATATGATTGATGTGTGAATGGCGTGGGCCTTCACTAGACCGGGGATAAGGCTAGGCCTTGTCCCGTTTCTAGTATCGTGCCGTTATGCCGCCGAAATTTTCTAAAATATGTTAGAAAATAAAAATATCATTTTATTTGTGTAAATGAATAATAGAAATTCATATGTTGGAATAAAATGTTTTATCGTTAAAAATATAATTTTTAACGTGAAGTGAATAAAATAAAATATCCATTTATAAACCAGACGGTTTGTTTATGTACACTGATTTGACTGACATGGATTGGGATGATAAATTTTACACATCGCCCAACTGCACAAATAAAATATGTGTTTGATTGTTTGAAACCCCACACGGGTGTTGGGATGAAATTTGAAGTTCACTCATCCTGATTTATTAAATATGTCGATCGGTTGATTGACAGGCTGTTTTAAGCGTTAGATATCTATATTTGATGCTTATACAGTGTAGTGCACTTTGGTTGATGGTTGATTATTTTTCAATGCTATGATATACATGTGTTGTATGAAAATCCATATAATTAACTTTATATGGTAATTGATTGGGCCTCATTCCAATTTGAAAAATAAAGAATATTATAAAATAAAAGTTCATGTGTTGACAGTACTCATCCACTGAGATTGGTCATGTGTTGAACGAAATATTTTGATAATAACAACTATTTTGAAAAAAGAAATATTTGAAATAGAATATTTGAAAATAAAAATTTATGAAGCCGTGTTGATTAGATTGACGCCATTTTGACGTGAGCGATATTCATATCGATTTTATTCATCTTAAAATGAATATTGAAAAGTGATTTCGAAATCGAATATTTCGAAATGAATTGAATTGAAAACGATTTCGAAATGAAATGAATTGAAAACGATTTCGAAATGAAATGAATTGAAAACGAATTCAAATTGAATTGAAAACGATTTCGAAATGAAATGAATTGAAAACGAATTCAAATTGAATTGAAAACGATTTCAAAATGAATTGAATTGAAAACGATTTCGAAATAAATTGAAAACGATTTCGAAATGAATTGAATTGAAAACGATTTCGAAATGAATTGAAAACGAATTCAAATTGAATTGAAAACAATTTCGAAATGAATTCAAATTGAATTAAAATTTGAATTAAATAGAAATGATTTTTAAAACGAATTTATAAAGGAGAATTCAATTTTGATTTGAATTGAAATGGAAGTTGAAATTGCTTTTGAAACGAATTTAAAACTATTTATATAATTCGTTTTAAACAGGAATCGACGAAATATATATTATATATATTATATATATAATATAATGGCCTGAATAGAACGCGCCGCGCCGCGGCAGTTCGTGAATTTCGACCATTTATTTCAAACAGATATTGCGGGAGATCCGACCGTCGGATTCTCTTAAAACCGGAACCGTTGGGTTCGTATCGAAAAGAGCTTTCTAACGAATATTAGAAATTTGAAATCTAACGGTTGGATTTGGAATTATGTCCAAATCAAATTCGAAAAAGTCGCTGTAAGTGCAGTTCGATGGCCGTTGTTGGAAATCGACTGTACGGGCCTTGATAAAATTATTAAAAATAGTAATAATTTGTGTAAAATCATAAGAAATGATTTGTGAAAGTTTGGGATGAAAAACTCCATATTTGAAAAGATAAAAATAGATTTTTATTGAAATGAACTAGTTTTGAACTAGAATTATAATTCTATTTATTTTTAAATAAATAAATTGAATTTGAAAAGGGTTTTGAAAATAACCAAAATTTCCAATTATTGCATTGGAGTGGATTTGAATCGAAATTGTCTTCGGAATATTTCGATGTTGGAATTCGTGATATTACAGGTGTTGTTATGGAAATTTGAAAGATATATATTTGTATCGTTATTTCCAATACGACATTTGTTAGTCGTAGAATTCGATATTGAATATAAGCCGATATATTATCTATTCAGAGCCTTGTATTGAATATCGAATGTGATTTCGGTTTGTCGTGAATGGTGTCTTCACTAACACTGTTCTTGAACCCAGTTGAGAAAAGATTAAATCTTTTTATTTAGATTTAATGAAGTGTACCAATTAAATAATATTTAATTGGAATTGATATTGATTTTTGGGTTTATCGTGAACAGTGTTTTAAATAACACTTGTTCTTTAACCCGATAATTAATGAATGGGATTTTGGGTTTATCGTGAACCGTGTTTTAAATGACACTGATTCTTTAACCCAGTCGAAGATTAAAACTAAGTGGAGTTTTAATGAATCTTTAATTAGATTGAAAAGATCGAAAATGGAGTATCACCAGTTTTGCTCCAGGCGATAGTTAAATCTTTAATTAGATTTGAACGTGAAATGGTAATTGAATTTACCGATAACACTGTGGTGTTAGATATGAAGTATTACTAGTTTTACTTCATGGGATGAATATGTTGGGATTGGGAAATTAAAACAAATGATTACTTCGGTAAGGTTCGCTAATCCCGACTAGTTTGAATTGATATTCAAAAATGGATTAAAGAATAAATTCAAGGAATTTATCTTTGATAAAATTAATGGGAATCTTTCCCTATGAATGTGAAATTTAGAAACTAACTGTCGGTTAGCCAAGCAGAATGGTTTTCTGGATATTGATCTGATGTTGGTTTCGGCCTTCGGGGTTAATATTTGGGAAATTATTCTCTTGATTAATTTACGGTTAGCGACTAATGAATTGGAATGAGGCGTATGTTGTGTTTGTGTGACACTTTTATAATATATACGCGAGTTATTCGGAAAGACCGGGTTTATCCCATTCTGAATAACTGATATGACGATAAGTCGAAGATGAAGACGATGGTCGAAGACCGGAGGTCTTCACGTCGTTTGGGTGATTACTGATGATCTTGATTGGGCTGGACACCCAAGAAGATGGAAACAGTTGGTGATCGTCCAGACGTACTTGGAGATCGATGGATATGCGGGGTACTAGGTGCCTCCGGTTTCGTTCAGACCCAGAACGGACTTGTAAATGGACTGTGTGTCTGACATTGGATTTTAGTCCGTGTGATTGATCTCTATTAAATATATATCTGATTGGCGGCGGAGAATTTATTCTCTAGCTTAACGCCCTTCTCTGAGACGTACGAGCTCAGGGGTTATATATTGATGGATATCAAACGCATGGAGTGAATTGCCTGTGTGGCATGCCTAAGTGGCAATTGATCGAGGCTTCTGTTGAAAAGCAAAGTCTTGTGGTGATGATCAAAGCGCGGCCTTTGTGGCGTAGCTTTGTGTAACGTTTACCTCGCGTGTTTCACACCCGGTATGAACCAAAAACGGGAGACGGACCTCAGGGAGGACTTGCGTTTCTTTCTAGCTAGAAGTGGCGTCAGTGGTTTTACACGCCCTGACGAGTTTGACTTATGTGGTTGTTGCGGTTGCGAGGCGCCTCGGTTATATCGGTTTCGGCCGAATGCATTCTGGTCGGCTGACGGACCAGACTTACACCCCATAGGGTGGGGAGACGTATTGTTCAGGCATAATAATCCACTCCGTGTGGACCGGTCCTGACGATCCAAGGGGCAGTTGCGGCTGTTCCTGAGGGGCGGGCTAGAGCGTCTCGAATCGGTTGAGGACTATCTTTTGCCTCGGTTCATAGACGGAAATCCAATTTCCAAATACGTGACTTTGCGGTTTTATTTGTAAACCTATATATGGCGACATGATATATGGTACCCATGCCGCCTATGATTGATACTTATGATTTGAAATTGTTTTGTACACTATACACTTATAATAGTATCAAATGATTTGTTTTAAACGTATCAAGCATTCTTTGGCTGTTATAAGGGAAAACCCTATCCCCCGGCTTGCGTTGCATTGTGTGATAGGACCTGGGTCTTATAACAGCTTCATTTTTCTTTATTTAGCATTGCGCTGTTTGTTTTATGCACTGGTATTCTTGGGAGGAAACCCGTTACGTGTTATACGGCGTGGTCCCTTGATTTACCTAGCTTTAAAAATAAAGATTAACTGTTTTAGTTCTCACACCAGTCACATGACTGACCTGGAGTTTATTGTTTTAACCTAAACTCTGGGTGCCCCTATTTTGACACGGGCAGCTAGTAGTTTTGGTTTTGCAGATTTATATTCACAGGATCCTGGTTTACAGCTGGAACGATATCCGGAAAGCTTTGTATCCGTATATCTCTTCTAGTTGTGTATTGTATTATTTTCCGCTGCTATGTATTTAAATGTAATTTAAACCTCTGATATTTCTGTGTAATATTTATTCATTAATACTCTGTATATTCTTGTAATCTGATGCATTGTTGTAATACACAATGAAATGTTCTTCTGTATGCGTTCTGTTTTGTCGTGTTCTCAAACGATAGGGCGTTTCGAACGGCCTGGGCCGGTTTAGCGACTGGTTCGGACCGAGCGAAATTCCTTGCCGTCACAGTTGGTATCAGAGCTTTGGTTTGCAAAGCTAGAGAACAAGACACATTAGAACCGTACGAAAGAATTCATCAGATATTGGATTAGTAATATCCAATGAGAATGACTCGTTAGAGATGGGATCAGTAGTATCCTAGAACGAGTGTGAAGAGTATGTTTTTCAAATGAAAACCAATTTTGTTTTGAAAATTTAAATCAATTATTCGTATTTGATTATTTATTTATATTGACTTTGGACAGTCCAGTATATAAAGATTTTGCATATACGCCTTGCAAACGTGTATTTAAAGTTTTAATATACTGGATAGATATAGAGTCATACTCTAGTGGCCCGAAGATGATTCTGATGGTTGAGTACTCATCGTCAGAATTTATATTCGTGTGACGAGGGTGTGATATCTATATATTTCCATTAGACTGGTGTGAGAACCAAAATTTAGATAGGGCCTATTGTTGTGAATTGGCATTAAAAACATGATTTTTGTATATGTATTAAAATTATGGATTTGAAACTCTAATTCACTAATAGATTGATGTTTGTGTTGTTTGTTTATTTGTTTGCTAATTTTTAGCCATTTAGCCTAACAGAACCAAATATTGAATTATATCGAAGAGTGGTTGCGTTTGCTTGCATATATATATATATCATTGAACAGGTCATAGCAAGGAGGCTAGAGCCAGAGAATAAAATTTGTTTGCCCGACAAATAGGTACATGTTTACTACATAATTTCCTGTTTTGTTTGGGTGATGATGATTTTATGAGCCTATTGGCGTTTTCTTTTTCTTTTTGAGATCTGAAGGACCGGGGAAGCTATTTGAAATTCCCCGATGCTCCCGGTGCAGGGGAGGTTATGGCGAAATTTTTCGAAAATTTAGGGTGTTAGCCAAATTTTTGAATTTTTGAAAATTCTCAGAAACCAAAGGGTTGGAGAATAGAAGCCAAATTGAACGTAGAGTTGAATAATCAATCCACTTTCGACTTTGTTCCTTTTCAGGGACGAAAAGTTTTAAGTGGGGGAGATTGTAACAACCCGTAAAATGCGAGCCAGTTTGAAATTTTTATTTTGGCTATTTTAGCGAATTTAGTATATTTAAAATAGATTATTTTAAATAATATCGACGAGAAATTTATTTTGAATATAATTCGAACGTATATATTATATACGTCATCGTTAGAATATATAATAATTATATATAATTATAAAAGGAATTGAAAATGGCGCGGTAGTTCGAAAATTCGATTTCTGATTTCAAATGAATATACAGAATTCAATATAAGTCAGAATTGAACGAAACAAGAAATATTTGAATCTGTATAACTATATCTTTCTAACGAAGTTAACAAACTGAGATTTCATCTTAGAAATGATAAGATATGTCCAGTTTAAAATTAGAAATAGTCGCTGTGGAATTTATATATATTTTTATATATATAAGGCCCTTAAAAATAGCAATTTTGCAAACGACCTCGGATTTCGACGAAACCAGTTTTGTTGGGTCCGTGATGTTAAGTTATTGCTAGATTCCAAATTTCGTAATTTTTCGAATCAATATGTGAGCGTGGCAAAGGAAAACGCGTTTGACCAGTTTCAGTTGATTTTAATCGACTGGAAATTGGCCTTTTTTCAAACGGTCTCAGAATTCGACGAAACTAGTTTTGTTAGGACCGTATCGTCAATATGAAGCTAGAAAATATTTTTCTGGAGTTTTTCTAGTTAGTATGTGGCCCTGGTAATTTGAAATGTACGTTTAAAATTCAACATAAAGATTTAAATGTAAATTCAACGGAAACTATTCGAAACAATCGAATCAGCTTACGAAACATATCCCATTGTGTTCGGAATGGGGGTAGAACGCTAGGGACGACAGTCGGTGGGTCCCATTTCGACTTCGAATAAAAAGTCAACTTTTAATAGAAATTAAATAAAATAAAATAATAAATATATAACTCAATTACTCTCTCTCTCTCTCTCACTTCTCAGATGAAAAAAAAAAGAAAAAGGGAAAAGGGCTCCGAGCCCTAATCCCCGTCGTCGCGCCCTAGGTGGCTGCGCCACCGCCACCTCCTCACGTCACCGGCCCCCCCCTTCGCTACTCCTCCCTCCGTCCATCTCTAGCGCAACTCGATTTCCCCAAAACCCGGAAGCCCCATCCCTGAAACCCAACGCCGCACCACAGGCGAGCGCCTGCCGTCGCCACTCCAGGTCAGCCAACCCGCCTCCGAACAACTGCCACCTCCCAGAAGCAATCCACCCCCTTCCCCTTCCAGCCTCCAGCACCAAAACCCCCCCCTCGGTTTAACTGTAAGTTTTTTTTTATATACGATATTTTTTAATTCGTTTTTTTTATATATATAATTATTGTTAGTTATTCTGAACTGATTTTATTTAGTTTAGAAAACTGATTTTATTTAGTTTAGAAAACTGATTTTGTTTAGTTTAGAGAACTGATTTTATTAACAGTTAGAAAACTGATTTTATTTAGTTTAGAAAACTGATTTTATTTAGTTTAGAAAAAATTTAAACTTTAAGGAGAAAAAGATTCAAACTTTAAGAAAAAGGGTTTAATCTTTTAATGGAAAAAGATTTGAGATTTTAAAAAAGGGAAAAAAAAACGAGATTTAAAAAAAAAAAAACTCAAAATTCGATTTTTATATATTGAAAAGCGAAGTAAAAATTCGATTTTTACATATGTAGAGAATACGGGCGAAGATGACAAAGAGGCGATAACGAAGAAGATTTCTATCAATGAAGTGCCGTGGAGCTAGGATAGCTATATGTGAGAATTTCTCACCTTTCAATTTATTTTTCTAGTTATATATATATATATATATACTAGGATGCAGACGGTGCTTATTAGAAGCACCCGACACCCGTCCACAGACCATGGACTTGTTTGATTGGTTGTGTAGTTGGTTAGATTATTTGATTTGGATTGGATTGTTTTGATGGAATAGAAATTGATATGATTGATGTGTGAATGGCGTGGGCCTTCACTAGACCGGGGATAAGGCTAGGCCTTGTCCCGTTTCTAGTATCGTGCCGTTATGCCGCCGAAATTTTCTAAAATATGTTAGAAAATAAAAATAACATTTTATTTGTGTAAATGAATAATAGAAATTCATATGTTGGAATAAAATGTTTTATCGTTAAAAATATAATTTTTAACGTGAAGTGAATAAAATAAAATATCCATTTATAAACCAGACGGTTTGTTTATGTACACTGATTTGACTGACATGGATTGGGATGATAAATTTTACACATTGCCTAACTGCACAAATAAAATATGTGTTTGATTGTTTGAAACCCCACACGGGTGTTGGGATGAAATTTGAAGTTCACTCATCCTGATTTATTAAATATGTCGATCGGTTGATTGACAGGCTGTTTTAAGCGTTAGATATCTATATTTGATGCTTATACAGTGTAGTGCACTTTGGTTGATGGTTGATTATTTTTCAATGCTATGATATACATGTGTTGTATGAAAATCCATATAATTAACTTTATATGGTAATTGATTGGGCCTCATTCCAATTTGAAAAATAAAGAATATTATAAAATAAAAGTTCATGTGTTGACAGTACTCATCCACTGAGATTGGTCACGTGTTGAACGAAATATTTTGATAATAACAACTATTTTGAAAAAAGAAATATTTGAAATAGAATATTTGAAAATAGAAATTTATGAAGCCGTGTTGATTAGATTGACGCCATTTTGACGTGAGCGATATTCATATCGATTTTATTCATCTTAAAATGAATATTGAAAAGTGATTTCGAAATCGAATATTTCGAAATGAATTGAATTGAAAACGATTTCGAAATGAAATGAATTGAAAACGAATTCAAATTGAATTGAAAACGATTTCGAAATGAAATGAATTGAAAACGAATTCAAATTGAATTGAAAACGATTTCGAAATGAATTGAATTGAAAACGATTTCGAAATAAATTGAAAACGATTTCGAAATGAATTGAATTGAAAACGATTTCGGAATGAATTGAAAACGAATTCAAATTGAATTGAAAACGATTTCGAAATGAATTCAAATTGAATTAAAATTTGAATTAAATAGAAATGAATTTTAAAACGAATTTATAAAGGAGAATTCAATTTTGATTTGAATTGAAATGGAAGTTGAAATTGCTTTTGAAACGAATTTAAAACTATTTATATAATTCGTTTTAAACAGGAATCGACGAAATATATATTATATATATTATATATATAATATAATGGCCTGAATAGAACGCGCCGCGCCGCGGCAGTTCGTGAATTTCGACCATTTATTTCAAACAGATATTGCGGGAGATCCGACCGTCGGATTCTCCTAAAACCGGAACCGTTGGGTTCGTATCGAAAAGAGCTTTCTAACGAATATTAGAAATTTGAAATCTAACGGTTGGATTTGGAATTATGTCCAAATCAAATTCGAAAAAGGTCGCTGTAAGTGCAGTTCGATGGCCGTTGTTGGAAATCGACTGTACGGGCCTTGATAAAATTATTAAAAATAGTAATAATTTGTGTAAAATCATAAGAAATGATTTGTGAAAGTTTGGGATGAAAAACTCCATATTTGAAAAGATAAAAATAGATTTTTATCGAAATGAACTAGTTTTGAACTAGAATTATAATTCTATTTATTTTTAAATAAATAAATTGAATTTGAAAAGGGTTTTGAAAATAACCAAAATTTCCAATGATTGCATTGGAGTGGATTTGAATCGAAATTGTCTTCGGAATATTTCGATGTTGGAATTCGTGATATTACAGGTGTTGTTATGGAAATTTGAAAGATATATATTTGTATCGTTATTTCCAATACGACATTTGTTAGTCGTAGAATTCGATATTGAATATAAGCCGATATATTATCTATTCAGAGCCTTGTATTGAATATCGAATGTGATTTGGGTTTGTCGTGAATGGTGTCTTCACTAACACTGTTCTTGAACCCAGTTGAGAAAAGATTAAATCTTTTTATTTAGATTTAATGAAGTGTACCAATTAAATAATATTTAATTGGAATTGATATTGATTTTTGGGTTTATCGTGAACAGTGTTTTAAATAACACTTGTTCTTTAACCCGATAATTAATGAATGGGATTTTGGGTTTATCGTGAACCGTGTTTTAAATGACACTGATTCTTTAACCCAGTCGAAGATTAAAACTAAGTGGAGTTTTAATGAATCTTTAATTAGATTGAAAAGATCGAAAATGGAGTATCACCAGTTTTGCTCCAGGCGATAGTTAAATCTTTAATTAGATTTGAACGTGAAATGGTAATTGAATTTACCGATAACACTGTGGTGTTAGATATGAAGTATTACTAGTTTTACTTCATGGGATGAATAGGTTGGGATTGGGAAATTAAAACAAATGATTACTTCGGTAAGGTTCGCTAATCCCGACTAGTTTGAATTGATATTCAAAAATGGATTAAAGAATAAATTCGAGGAATTTATCTTTGATAAAATTAATGGGAATCTTTCCCTATGAATGTGAAATTTAGAAACTAACTGTCGGTTAGCCAAGCAGAATGGTTTTCTGGATATTGATCTGATGTTGGTTTCGGCCTTCGGGGTTAATATTTGGGAAATTATTCTCTTGATTAATTTACGGTTAGCGACTAATGAATTGGAATGAGGCGTATGTTGTGTTTGTGTGACACTTTTATAATATATACGCGAGTTATTCGGAAAGACCGGGTTTATCCCATTCTGAATAACTGATACGACGATAAGTCGAAGATGAAGACGATGGTCGAAGACCGGAGGTCTTCACGTCGTTTGGGTGATTACTGATGATCTTGATTGGGCTGTACACCCAAGAAGATGGAAACAGTTGGTGATCGTCCAGACGTACTTGGAGATCGATGGATATGCGGGGTACTAGGTGCCTCCGGTTTCGTTCAGACCCAGAACGGACTTGTAAATGGACTGTGTGTCTGACATTGGATTTTAGTCCGTGTGATTGATCTCTATTAAATATATATCTGATTGGCGGCGGAGAATTTATTCTCTAGCTTAACGCCCTTCTCTGAGACGTACGAGCTCAGGGGTTATATATTGATGGATATCAAACGCATGGAGTGAATTGCCTGTGTGGCATGCCTAAGTGGCAATTGATCGAGGCTTCTGTTGAAAAGCAAAGTCTTGTGGTGATGATCAAAGCGCGGCCTTTGTGGCGTAGCTTTGTGTAACGTTTACCTCGCGTGTTTCACACCCGGTATGAACCAAAAACGGGAGACGGACCTCAGGGAGGACTTGCGTTTCTTTCTAGCTAGAAGTGGCGTCAGTGGTTTTACACGCCCTGACGAGTTTGACTTATGTGGTTGTTGCGGTTGCGAGGCGCCTCGGTTATATCGGTTTCGGCCGAATGCATTCTGGTCGGCTGACGGACCAGACTTACACCCCATAGGGTGGGGAGACGTATTGTTCAGGCATAATAATCCACTCCGTGTGGACCGGTCCTGACGATCCAAGGGGCAGTTGCGGCTGTTCCTGAGGGGCGGGCTAGAGCGTCTCGAATCGGTTGAGGACTATTTTTTGCCTCGGTTCATAGACGGAAATCCAATTTCCAAATACGTGACTTTGCGGTTTTATTTGTAAACCTATATATGGCGACATGATATATGGTACCCATGCCGCCTATGATTGATACTTATGATTTGAAATTGTTTTGTACACTATACACTTATAATAGTATCAAATGATTTGTTTTAAACGTATCAAGCATTCTTTGGCTGTTATAAGGGAAAACCCTATCCCCCAGCTTGCGTTGCATTGTGTGATAGGACCTGGGTCTTATAACAGCTTCATTTTTCTTTATTTAGCATTGCGCTGTTTGTTTTATGCACTGGTATTCTTGGGAGGAAACCCGTTCCGTGTTATACGGCGTGGTCCCTTGATTTACCTAGCTTTAAAAATAAAGATTAACTGTTTTAGTTCTCACACCAGTCACATGACTGACCTGGAGTTTATTGTTTTAACCTAAACTCTGGGTGCCCCTATTTTGACACGGGCAGCTAGTAGTTTTGGTTTTGCAGATTTATATTCACAGGATCCTGGTTTACAGCTGGAACGATATCCGGAAAGCTTTGTATCCGTATATCTCTTCTAGTTGTGTATTGTATTATTTTCCGCTGCTATGTATTTAAATGTAATTTAAACCTCTGATATTTCTGTGTAATAATTATTCATTAATACTCTGTATATTCTTGTAATCTGATGCATTGTTGTAATACACAATGAAATGTTCTTCTGTATGCGTTATGTTTTGTCGTGTTCTCAAACGATAGGGCGTTTCGAACGGCCTGGGCCGGTTTAGCGACTGGTTCGGACCGAGCGAAATTCCTTGCCGTCACACCTGAAGATCCAAGGATCAGAGTGGGGTCCTGAGGCATTTGCTAGAGTGTCTCGAATCGGAGAGGAGCTTGCCCCTTGCCTCGACTCATGACGGAAACCAATTTCCAATACGAAATTGCGGATGTGATTGTATTACTAGTATGGCGACATAGTAGATGGTAGCTATGCCACCTAGGATTGATATTTATGATTGAATTTGCTTTTTAACCTTATATGCACTAGTAATAATATCAAAAACTTTTGTTTTATACGTACCAAACATGTTTGGCTATTATAAGGGAAAACCCTATCCTCCGGCTTGCGATTGCATTGTGTGATGGGACCTGGGTCTTATAATAGCTTCATTTTTCCAAAGAGCATTGCGCTATTTTGTTATATGCACTAGTATTCTTGGGAGGAAACCCGTTCCGTGTTATACGTCGTGGTCCCTTGAATTACTATCTTTAAAGTAAAGTTTTAAATAACTGTTTTTGTTCTCACACCAGTCACATGACTGACCTGGAGTTTATTGTTTTAACCTAAACTCTGGGTGCCCCTATTTTTGACACGGGCAGCTAGTAGTTTTGGTTTTGCAGATTTATATTCACAGGGTCCTGATTTACAGCTGGAACGATGCTCGTAAAGCTCTGTATCCGTGTATCACTTTCAGTTATGTTTTGTATATTTTTCCGCTGCTATGTAATTTATTGTAATCTCTGATATTTATCGAATGTAATTTATTCATTTATACTCTGAATATTCTTGTATCTGATGGAATTGTTGTAATAACAATGAAATGTTCTTCTGTCTGCGTTCCGATGTGTGTTGTTCTCATCTCAATCCGTGCTTTCCTTACCGGGGGAGTTCGGGTCGTTATATTAACACTACACAAAGCTATGCCACAATGGTCATGCTTTGATCATCAACAACAAGACTCTGCTTTTCAACAGAAACCTTGATCATTTGCATCTCAGCATGCCACATAGGCAATTCACACTATGCAACCGATGTCTATCAATCACACAGAATGAAATCCGATGTTAGACATACATCCATTTACAAGTTCGTTCTGGGTCTGAACGAAACCGGAGGCACCTTATTCCTCCCCATATGTCAAATACAAGGGAGAGGCCCTCGCATACCCGTTGATCTCCAAGTACGTCTGGATAATCACCACTTATTACCTCGCCTTAGGTGTACAACCCAATCAAGATATCAGTAATCATCCAAACGATGTGAAGATCTCTGGTCTTCAACCACCGTCTTCATCCTTGACACATCGTCTAATCAGTTATTCAGAATGGGATAAACCCGGTTTTTCCGAATAACTTGCGTATATAATAAACAAGTTCTACGAAAACACAACATACGCCTCATTTCAACCCATAATATTCCTTTATTCAAATATTCTTATACTTTGGGAAAGGTTCCCACTAATTTTATCAAAGATAAATTCTTTAAATTTATTCTTTAATCTTCCTTTGGATATCAATTCAATCTAATTAAAGATGCATTAAAACTCCACTTGGTTTTAATCTTCCCAAAAATCAATATCAACGATTGTTTAACTTGGGAAATTATATCTTTCCTATAACTAGATTAAAGAACCAATGTTATTTAAAACACGGTTCACTATAAACCTGAAATCACATTCCATTCCATCAGCCTTTAACCGTAAATTAGCAAGTGAACAATTCCCTAAGTATTAACCCCGAAGGCTGAAACCAACATCAGATCAATACCCAGGAAACCATTCAAATTAATTAATCTCCAGTTAGTTTCTGATTTTCTTAACTCCATTGGGTCTAAGAATAGTATTATTAAAGATATCATTTACGACAACCCAAAATCTTATTCCTTTGTTAATCGGGTTAAAGAACAAGTGTTATTTAAAACACCGTTCACGATAAAACCAAATACCAATTTTAATTCCATTCCAATTAAATATCAATTAATTGGTATACTTCATTAAATCTAAATAAAAAGATTTAACCTTTTCTCAACTGGGTTTAAGAACAGTGTTAATGAAGACACCATTCACGAAAAACCCAAATCACATTCCATTAATTATGGAATCTACGCGGAAAAACAAATCAATATATAATCGATATCAATTTCCATATCCGACTAATAACATAAATGGAGTAACGACAAAGCCTTTTAAATCCCATATGTATTAACAGTCTTCCTCCATAGAATTTCATTTCGATCATTATCAATCGAATTCCATTCAATTCCAATTTAATATATTAAATTGGAAAATGTTACTTTGGAAATTTCCTGTTAAATCTTAATAAAAAGATTTACAAATCCTAAATCACATTTCACTGTAAATAGGGTTAAAGAACGAATGTCGTTAAAAACACAGTTCACAATAAACCCAATTCACATTAGCCTCTAACAGTAAATTAGTAAGAGAACAATCCGCTAAGTATTAACCCCGAAGGCCGAAACCAACATCAGATCAATACCCAGGAAACCATTCAACTTAACTAATCTCCAGTCAGTTTCTAATTTTCTTAACTCCATTCGGTTCAAGAACAACATTATTAAAGATACCATTCACGGCGAACCCAAAATCCAATTTGATATTAAATACAAGGCTCTGAATAGAAAATATATCGGCTTATATTCAATATCAAATTTTGAAACCAATAAATATCGTATTGGAATAACGATATATATATCTTCCAAATTCGTCCACAATATCCGTATAATCACGGAATCCAATATCGAAATATTCCGAAGATAATTTCGATTTAAAATCCATTCCAATTCATAATTGGAAATTCCGGTTATTTTTAAAACCATTTCAAATCCCATTTATTTATTTTAAAAATATTGAATTTATTATTCTAATTCAAAACTAGTTCATTTCGATAAAAATCTATTTTTATCTTTTCAAATATGGAATTTTTTCATCCCAATTCTTTCCAAACCATTTCTTTTGATTTGACACTAATTAATGATTTTTTTAATAATTTTATCAAGGTCCGTACAGTCGATTTCCATAAACGGCCATCGAACTGCACTTACAACGACCTTTTCGAAATTTGATTTGGACATAATTCTAAATCCAACCATTAGATTTCTAATTTCTTGTATTCGTTAGAAAGCACTTTTCGATACGAACCCAACGGTTCCAGTTTTAGGAGAATCCGACGGTCGGATCTCCCGTAATGCCCGTTCGAAGTCAATGGTCGAAATTCGCGAACGATTTCAACTTCATTTTAAATTTGTATATATTTCGTCAATTTTTTTTAAAACGTATTTTATAAATCATTTTAAATTTGTTTTCAAAATGATTTCAACTTCATATTCTATTTCAAATCAAAATTGAATATTCCATATCATCGATATACAAGTAATAGTATTTTCAAAGCCTTAGATTTTGAAATCAATTCTTTTTAGATATTCATTATAAAAATGAATAAAAGCAATATAAATATCGTTCATGTCAAAATAGCGTTAATCTAATCAACACGACTTTATATATTTAAATATATTCGTGTCCATCCTAAATCTGACGTCAAAATCAGATTTTGATCTTTTACTGAATATTATTTTAAAATATTCATTATTTTAAAATATTTGTTATTTAAAATATTCTTTATTTTAAAATATTCATTCTTTTCTGAACTGGAATCAGACACAGTCAATTACCATATAATTTGATTTATATGTATTTCATCCACACGTGTATGCAACAACAATCAAAAGCATTCAACCATCATCTAGAGTGCATTCTACACTACATAAGCATTAAATATAAATAATCAATGCTTATACAGCCTGTCAATCAATCGATCGACATACAACTAATTATTGGGATTAGTGTATGTCCAATTTCATCCAAATACCCGTGTGGGGTTTTCAAACAACAAATAATGAATTTTATTTGTGTAGTTGGGCGATGTGTAAAATTTATCGTCCCAATCAATATCAATCAAGTGTGTGTACATAATCAAATCGTACGATTTGTTTATAAATTTTTATTTATTTCATATACATGTTAAAAATTATATTTTTAACTACAAAATATTTTTAACTATAAAGTATTTTTAACTATAAAATATTTTATTCCATTCCACATTGAAATACCCCACCTCCGTTAAGGTCACTCACAAAGGGAATGCCTTAATTTCGGTGGAGCATTATAGGTAAAAGATGCAGATAAATTACAAGACAGACAATTAAAGCAACGACAAAAAAATAAATCTTTATTTCATTGATAAACAGCTTGTACAAAGATTGTTTTACAATACCAAAGTATCCTGTCTTGCTTACAAAAAAATAAAGAAGCATAAAATGATTTCCCCAAATAAAGCATGAGCCAGCCATAGCAATAGAAGAGAGAGTCCAAGGCAACACGTCAAAGAGTCTTCAAGCTTGGAAAGAGTAACGATCCAAACAAACCTGAGCTATTCCCTCCCTGACTACCTGGGGGGGCGGGGAACGGAAGAAAAGAGGCGAAAGCAAACTAGGTCAGACATAAAGTCTGGTAAGTCCAGTGATTCTTAGTATTTAAACAAGAAAATGGTCATGACATGAATAAACAAAATATAAGACCAAACCATAGTAACAAGATAATATGGGATAAGCATGGGATATGGCAAGATAAACTGAATGTACCGATAAACTGATTGTAGTGATAAACTAAATGCGCTTCTACTCCTTTTCTGCTTTGTAACTACCCTGTTTATACTGATTTCTATATCTCTACACTACCTAACTAGTGTCCAAACTAGTAATCTATTATCATATGATAAAGTGATCCAAATCCTCGTATTTGTTGTTGCCTTCAGGTGTGCATCTATTATGGGGATTCTGTTTATTACCTAGATCTAATCTAGGGCTTACTATCGAGTGCTTACTAGATTCAACCAGGGTTTACGCCACCCAGGGCCACTGGGGTTTATGCTACCTATTGAACGCTTCTTGGATTCAGGGTTTACGCGACCTAGGTCCAACTAGGGATTATGCTACCTACTTTGTATTAATTTTCCATGTGTCTGTGTCAGTCGGCCCTCTCTTGCGTGTAGATACTCTGTGCTGGCCCCACCATAAGGTGTATCAAGCCTTATGATAGCGAACCGACACGATTCAAGACACACAGTGTATAACTACTGGTACCCAGGGCCTTCTTTTTCCACTCCGGAGTACGTGCACTCCTGTAAACCGTCGGAACCTACACTGACGTACCTCCTGCCGCTATTTTTGACCGCTTATAATCATCCCAGAAATCGTGCCCCACACTGCCTAGTTTCAGGGTACCATTATACATCTATGTGGGTTACTGCTGAAATGGGTCCCCATTACTAGGGTTTCCTTCTGGTTAAGTTTGTGAGCCTATATATACAAATATTACCCACCTATACGAGATGTACGTAACCCTCCCATCGATCCAAGCATGTTTATATAATGGTTAAGTTTTGTGGGCCTATATTTACTAATATTACCCACCAACCCGACGTGTACTTAACCTTCCTACAGATTTAAGCATGTTTATTTAATGGTTAAGTTTTGTGGGCCTATATTTACTAATATTACACACCTACCCGATGTGTACTTAACTTCCTACTCGTCAAGTTGTGTTGGTTAAGTGGTTCTTATTAACTTAACCTATCTTGCTTATCTTGTTGGATTGGTTAAGTGTGATTTATTAACTTAACCCTGTTCATTCATCAGGTTATATTGGTTAAGTATTCCCCATCTAACTTAACCCCATTAGCTCATCAAGTTATACTGGTAAAGTGTCATTAATCAATTCAAGTTAACTTAACCCATCCGCCCGTCACGTCATGTTGGTTAAGTGTTTCCTTCTGGTGTTGACTTGACCCTACCTCAATTCGTGTTATATTGGTTAAGTGTTTTCCTCTTGTATTACTTAACCCCACCACATGTCATTATATATTTTGGTTAAGTGTTACTTTAGTTAATTTAACCCTATCATCTGCTTAATTAACATGTTACAATGGTTAAGTGCTCTAAATTTACTTAACCTCACGCACTTGTCTAATTAACATGTTGTAACGGTTAAGTGTTCTAATTTTACTTACCTCACCCACTTGCCTAGTTAACATGTTATTACGGTTAAGTGTTTTCCCTAATTACTTAACCTCGCCATTTCTAGCTTGACTCATTCATGAGCCTTAATTAATTAATTAATTAAAGCATCAACTACTCACATTAGACAAATATTGTTGTGGTTACTGGATGTGCCGGTCGGTTCCGGGCAGGTTTACACCACAACTCAGTCTAACCTCGGGTCTTGCTGGGCTTGATGCACTAACCACCTACATTAGACAAGTATTGTTGTGGTCACTGGATGTGCCGGTCGGTTCCAGGCAGTTTTACACCACAACTCAGTCTAACCTCGGGTTAGGCATATTCGTCTTTTACTAAATTTACATATTTACTATTTATGTAAATTTTCCGTAAATCAATTTAGCCTAGATCATATTCAACTGTCATGCAAATTAGCATATTTATATTCTATGCCCAAAACTTGATTTACCTATCAATCAGCCCAACTTGCAGTTTATACCAATTTTAGATTTAATATTTCCCTTTTACAATTCATGCCCAATCTATATTAATAGTCCAATTTACGGATCTTGTCAAAACTAGATTTAATATTCTAGTTTACTGTTTATGTCCAAAACTTGGTTTACACGCCAATTACACCCTTTGCGGACTATTAAATTTATCAATTTATGCCCAAGTCTAATATGCATGTAAATCATTCACTATTATAGCAAATTTAGATTATGCCACATATTTATTATGCCAAACTAACTTAATTAAGGTACGCCCAAATTCCCGCACCGTAATCGTACATATAACATGATTTCACAAGTTTCTAAGTACTCATGAAATGATACTAATAGTATCAAAGCAAGGAATAGGGGATAAGCACGAGAATTGACATAAAAGAATAGCCATGCAAGAATGAACCAAATAAAAAATAATGGTTCCAATGGTTTTGATGTACATAACAGTGAATAGGAATAAACTAGACAAGTTACACCCCAAAAATGGGATCCAACACAATTAAGGGAATATGCGTAGGTAATTTGGTCCAACATAATGTCAGTTCGAAGTACAACCTAATAGGTTAATGGGAATAGGCATAAGTCAATGACTACAATAGTTATGGGCAATTAACAACAATAGTCATGGGCGACTAATAGTTTCTTAATCAATGTCATAGGCAATAGTCTCAGTCATAAATCTTGGTAATAGTCTCATAGTCATGAATCATATGCAATAGTCTCAAAATTATGAATCATAGTCATAGTCATAGGCAACAGTCTTATAATCATAGTCATATGTAATAGTCTCTTTGTCATGGATCACAGTCATAGGCGATACTTTCATGGGCAACAGTTTCATAGTCATAGTTATTGGCAATTAGCCATAATAATTCTAGGCCACAATCGAGAATCAGATCCAAAGGCATAGATAACGTTAGATTTGACATAAGCACGAATCAAAGATAATTAACTTGCAAAGTGGTATAGTTCTATATTTTTATTCATTACATTCACAATTCCGATTACGCGTTCAATTCTAAGGAATAACCGAACTTATAGTGATCAGTTTAGAAAAGGATAATAAGATAGCGTTGTGGTGATTTGCTATGATTCGCGTGACGTTGCTCGAAGCCGTTGGATTAGCCCTTGATTCCCTTCTTGAAGCTTTAACTTGATTTGAATCTCCAATTTGAAGAAGAACTATAACTTGTTTTAATGGAGAATAAGATTTATTTTAATTAGAATTGAGGAAGACTATAGACATAATGAAGTTGTGTGGAGAAAGTGAAGTTTGGGGGCGTTTATATAGCATAGAACTCATGAATTTGGTCTAGAAATCAGCCCGGATACATAAAAATGAATTCTGCTTCGGATCTGGAAAAACAGGGCAGGTCGACCCCTAGGTCGACACCCAGGTCGACCCCCAGGTCGACCTATAGGGGGGAGGTCGACCTCCTGGTCGACCTGGGTCCTGGGCGGGAAATTTCCCGCCCCTGGGCGGGAAATTTCCCGCCCAGCCCGCTTCTGGGTTCTGTTTTGAATTTTGAATTCAGTTTCGAGCTGTTTGAATTTATTTGAATTTTCTGGAAACTTCTGACAGCGTCCTCATACGAAGTCCGATTCACGCAAACTCAGACTCTATCTCAAGTAGAATTCCGAGACGAATGCAATGGCATAACTCGTTTCCCTCAATTCTTCTCTTAAAAATTAAGTAAACTTTGATTTGTAACATTAACGTTTACAGAAAAAACGGGGTGTTACATTCTCCCCTCCTTAAAGGATTTCGTCCCCGAAATCTTCAAGTTAAGAAGAATGTATCCTAACATCTAGCATCCATCTACTCAACCATTCAATCACAGGCATCCATTGTCCCTAAAAGGATTTCTAATGCTTTCATGATTCTATGAATAGTGTGTGTACATGTCCTTATCTAATGTAAAATCAGGCGGTCTACTGATTCAGTTGACCTCCTTAATGCGAATTATGTCAGTGCCATGAGTCCATCATGTACGCAATCCTAACGATACATATCATTTCTATATGAGTGCACAACCATTCACTCAAATGCAATGTCCATATGATAACACATCAAGTTTTAATCCATAAACCAATACATATATGCATATGCAATATGGAAGTGACTGAGCCGATCTAATGCATAATGTGTGTATATGCATCCACGAGAAACCACTAGCAAACACTTGCAACCACTTGCATCCACCAAACATAACATGTCTCAAACACATGTTTACATCCATTGGCTTCTACCTAAGGATCGAGGATAGGACCGAGAGGATATACTTAATAGCTAAAGACTAGCATGCAAATAGATTTTTACAGAAAAAGAGGAATCAAGGATATACCCTTAAAAAGTGTAAGATGCGCGTATCTAGTCTTCAGTCTTTTAAGTCGCATCTTCTTGAGCTTCACTCCACTGTACCTTATCTAATTTAACTTCATGGTTGCGTAGCTTCTTGATCTCCATTTCCAAAACCCACCAGTAAAGATAGGCCCTCGATCACTTACTATGCTAGAGGGTATCCAATGTAGTCGAACTATCTTTCCAAGATAAACTGATATTAACCATGATATCGAGTGTATATCCTAAGATGATTAGAGGTCTCTCCTCTACTTAGCTTATCCATCATGCTGCAAGTCTGAGGGTTCAAAGCTAATGGTTACTATGTGCTTATTACCTCTCTTAAGGTCAGTCTAACTTAGGGTGCCAGCCCCCAACCATTTATTTCTCACGCAAACCATCCTAGTCAAACTTGACATCCCTCAAAGTACAAGCCCCAAAGGCATAAACCAATATCAGACAAGCACCCAAGGGATACCTCCTCCGAATTTGGATGATCTATGTGAGATGATACTAGCAAAACAACCAAACAATTGAGCACTTTACCGACTCTGGCTATCCTCGCCAATCTTGCTCCAGAATTATCGTTGATCGCATAACGGCTTTGCATTGTCAACTAAATATATGCGGGATTCTGTCTCGAGTTTTAGGGGGAAAACCCCTACCCTAATCAAAACATCTTGTGTATTCATGGACCACTCTAATGGATTGAAAATCGTCAATAGATAAGTAAAGTGATTCTAGGTAGCTGAGACAAACTGATCCCTTAGGATTGTATGAAATCTCAAGGGTATTCTCGAGGTAATTTGAAAGCCTAACTACCCTTGTTTCATAATTACTAGCTAACCAATCAATGCCTAGAATCAACCCATAGCCCAAAAACATAAGCATAAATATAGCTATTCTCAAATCCTCACAAGTCAAAGATAAATGGGTCGAACCAGCAATTGGATTTGAGACTATAATGGGATCCTCTACTACACAATATCTAGGGTGCAGAGGCTCAACTATGGAAGCAGATATATATATACGGGTGTGAAGCACTAAAATCGGAAGGAGTACTAACATGATAATCAAAAAGGAAAAACTCTTTCAACCGAAATCTTACTGCCTCTCTCTCAGGTATGCTGGCGGTGAGAGCATGCACTCGCCTTCCAGAAAATACTGTCCCTTGTTCTTGCCCTTGTCCTCAATTATATGACCCGTTATACCCTAGTAAAGATACTTCCTCTTGTCTTAGGTTTTACTATTTCTTTTCCTCCCCTCCTTTGTGAGCCAAGTCCATATCCATGGGTTCTTCATCCTTGTGTTGTGCTCCGTATCCAGACCTTCACATTCTCAACTTTGCCATCCTTGTGTAACTTGTTGACATGTCTCTTGAAAGCTGCTTCCATCGCACGGAGAATCCTACAAAGATCGAAAGAAAATTAGCCGTAGGTGAAAATGCTACGGCTACAGATGGAAGTTGGGCACTTGTTTGCCCTTTGACAAGTGTCGTAGTTTTGTCGAGCCTACGAAACCATGCCATGACGAGGTTACCTCCCAGAAAGCCAGGAGCCCCAGAGACTCAAGAAAGAAGGAAACAGGGATTCAAGCAGAGGGTCAAAAGATAGTGCATATGGCATTGGGTAATATGCCTTTAAAACAAAACTTTTCTTTTGAAAATGCTTCTTTTAAAATCATTTTGAAAATAAATTTTCAAATCTTTTATCTGATCCGGTAACCTTCAGCTTTGATACCAAGTGAAACACTCCACCTCCGTTAAGGTCACTCACAAAGGGAATGCCTTAATTTCGGTGGAGCATTATAGGTAAAAGATGCAGTAAATTACAAGATAGAAAATTAAAGCAGCGGCAAAAAAATAAAACTTTATTTCATTGATAAACAGCTTGTACAAAGATTGTTTTACAATACCAAAGTATCCTGTCTTGCTTACAAAAAACAAAGAAGCATAAAATGATTTCCCCAAATAAAGCATAAAGCCAGCCATAGCAGTAGAAGAGAGAGTCCAAGGCAACACGTCAAAGAGTCTTCAAGATTGGAAAGAGTAACGGTCCAAACAAACCTGAGCTATTCCCTCCCTGACTACCGGGGGGGGGGGGGGGGGGACGGAAGAAAAGAGGCAAAAGCAAACTAGGTCAGACATAAAGTCTGGTAAGTCCAGTGATTCTTAGTATTTAAACGAGGAAAAGGGTCATGACATGAATAAACTAAATATAAGACCAAACCATAGTAACGAGATAATATGGGATAAGCATGGGATATGGCAAGATAAACTGAATGTACCGATAAACTGAATGTACTGATAAAATGAATGCGCTTCTACTCCTTCTCTGCTTCGCAACTACCCTGTTTATACTGATTTCCATATCTCTGCACTACCTAACTGGTGTCCAAACTAGTAATCTATGATCATATGATAACGTGATCCCAATCCCCGTATTTGCGGTTGCCTTCAAGTGTGCTTCTATTATGGGGATTCTGTTTATTACCTAGATCTAATCTAGGGCTTACTATCGAGTGCTTACTAGATTCAACCAGGGTTTACGCTACCCAGGGCCACTGGGGTTTATCCTACCTATTGAACGCTTCTCGGATTCAGGGTTCACGCGACCTAGGTCCAACTAGGGATTATGCTACCTACTTTGTATTAATTTTCCATGTGTCTGTGTCAGTCGGCACTCTCTTGCGTGTAGATACTCTATGCTGGCCCCACCATAAGGTGTATCAAGCCTTATGATAGCGACCCGACACGATTCAAGATGCACAGTGTATAACTACTGGTACCCAGTGCCTGCTTTTTCCACTTCGAAGTACGTGCACGCCCGTAAATCGTCGGAACCTACACTGACATACCCCCTGCCGCTATTTTTGACCGCTTATAATCAGCCCAGTAATCGTGCCCCACCCTACCTAGTTTCAGGGTACCATGATACATCTATGTGGGTTACTGCTGAAATGGGTCCCCATTACTAGGGTTTCCTGCTGGTTAAGTTTGTGGGCCTATGTATACAAATATTACCCACCTATACGAGATGTACTTAACCCTCCCATCAATCCAAGCATGTTTATATAATGGTTAAGTTTTGTGGGCCTATATTTACTAATATTACCCACCAACCCGATGTGTACTTAACCTTCCCACATATTCAAGCATGTTTATTTAATGGTTAAGTTTTGTGGGCCTATACATACTAGTATTACCCACCTACCCGACGTGTACTTAACTTCCTACTCGTCATGTTGTGTTGGTTAAGTGGTTCTTATTAACTTAACCTATCTTGCTTATCATGTTGGATTGGTTAAGTGTGATTTATTAACTTAACCTTGTTCATTCATCAGGTTATATTGGTTAAGTATTCCCCATTTAACTTAACCCCATTAGCTCATCAATTTATACTGGTCAAGTGTCATTAATCAATTCAAGTTAACTTAACCCATCCGCCCGTCACGTCATGTTGGTTAAGTGTTTCCTTCTGGTGTTGACTTGACCCTACCTCAATTCGTGTTATATTGGTTAAGTGTTTTCCTCTTGTATTACTTAACCCCACCACATGTCATTATATATTTTGGTTAAGTGTTACTTTAGTTAACTTAACTCTATCATCTTCTTAATTAACATGTTACAACGGTTAAGTGTTCTAAATTTACTTAACCTCACCCACTTGTCTAATTAACATGTTGTAATGGTTAAGTATTCTAATTTTACTTAACCTCACCCACTTGCCTAGTTAACATGTTATTACGGTTAAGTGTTTTTCCTAATTACTTAACCTCACCATTTCTAGCTTGACTCATTCATGAGCCTTAATTAACTAATTAATTAAAGCACCAACCACTCACATTAGACAGATATTGTTGTGGTTACTGGATGTGCCGGTCGGTTCCGGGCAGGTTTACACCATAACTCAGTCTAACCTCGGGTCTTTCTGGGCTTGATGCACTAACCACCCAAATTAGACAAGTATTGTTGTGGTCACTGGATGTGCCGGTCGCTTCCGGGCAGTTTTACACCACAACTCAGTCTAACCTCGGGTTAGGCATACTCGTCTTTTACTAAATTTACATATTTACTATTTATGTAAATTTTTCGTAAATCAATTTAGCCTAGATCATATTCAACTGTCATGCAAATTAGCATATCTATATTCTATGCCCAAAACTTGATTTACCTATCAATCAACCCAACTTGCAGTTTATACCAATTTTAGATTTAATATTCCCCTTTTACAATTCAAGCCCAATCTAGATTAATATTCCAATTTACGGTTCATGTCAAAACTAGATTTAATATTCTAGTTTACTGTTTATGTCCAAAACTTGGTTTACACGCCAATTACATCCTTTGCGGCCTATTAAATTTATCAATTTATGCCCAAGTCTAATATGCATGTAAATCATTCACTATTATAGCAAATTTAGATTATGCCAACATATTTATTATGCCAAACTAACTTAATTAAGCTACGCCCAAATTCCCGCGTCGTAATCGTACGTATAACATGATTTCACAAGTTTCTAAGTACTCATGAAATGATACTAATATTATCAAAGCAAGGAATAGGGGATAAGCACGAGAATTGACATAAAAGAATAGCCATACAAGAATGAACCAAATACAAAATAATGGTTCCAATGGGTTTGATGTACATAACAGTGAATAGGAATAAACTAGGCAAGTTACACCCCAAAAATGGGATCCAACGTAATTAAGGGAATAGGCATAATTGATTTGGTCCAACATAATGCCAGTTCGAAGTACAACCTAATAGGTTAATGGGAATAGGCATAAGTCACTAACTACAATAGTTATAGGCAATTAACCACAATAGTCATGGGCGACTAATAGTTTCTTAATCAATGTCATAGGCAATAGTCTCATAGTCATAAATCTTGGTAATAGTCTCATAGTCATGAATCATATGCAATAGTCTCAAAATTATGTTGTAATAACCCAGAAAATGTGAACCAGTTTAAATTTTTTAAATTAGGTTATTACCAAGAAATTTGAATGGTTGAAATAGCCTATTTCAATAAAATATAGAATTTGGTATGGTATGGCAGTTTGAAATTTTGAATACAAACTTTGTCTGACTGTACCGGGTGGAAAATATAACGGATTTTAACGAAACTGAAAATATTTAAATCTGTTTATCAATACCTTTCTAACGAATATTAAAAATCGAAGTTTCATAGCGGGAATCAAAAGTTATGGCCAAATGAATTTTCAGAAAGGTCGCTATATAGTATATATAGCCCTGGAAAATTGAGATTTTGCATACGACCTCGGAATTCGACGAAACCACTTTTGTTGGGTCCGGGATGTCAAATTATTACTAAGTTTCAAATTTCATAATTTTTGAAGCTAGTATGTGAGCGGGGCAAAAGATAATGTGTTTGGTCAAATTCTGTTAAAATGGGTCGACCTAAAAATGGCCGTTTTTCAAACGAGCTCAGAATTCGACGAAACTGGTTTTGTTAGGACCGTATCGTCAAAACAAGGCTAGATTTATTTTTCTGGAATTTTTCGATTCAGTTTGTGGCCCTGGCAAATTGAAATGTACGTTTAAATTAAATATCGAATGTTTTATATTTTAATTTGAAAAATAACTGACTGTAACAGTCGAAATGGCCAGCGAAACATATCCCATTGTGTTCGAAATGGGGGTATTTAGCTAGGGGCGGCAGTTGTTGGGTTTGATTTCGAGTTCGTCTGTGGAAGGGGGTATTTTTGGAATTAAATAAATTAAAAATAAAAAAAAAGGGGATCGACCAATCACAATTCATCTCCCTCATCGTTCTTCCTGTCGCGACGCAGAAAAGGGATCCGAAACTTCTCTCTTAAATTTCTCCGCAACCACACAACGAAATCAAGCAAACTCAGATCCATTTTGAAGAGCGTTCAGAGATCTTCAAATCCATAGTAATTTCAAGAATTATCGTTGAGTATTGAGGGAGTTATAGCTTCGGGAAACCCCGAACTTTGCGCCGCCGCCGTGCCTGCTAGGGAGCGTCGATCTGATCATCTCGGGTAGGGTTGGGAAGCTCTTCCCTTCCTCTTCGACGCAGCGCTGGTCGTTCGTCCTAAAACTTCGTGGTTTTGCCGAAAATAAAACATGCCGCCTACGTGCGAACTAGATGCATGATCCCCATTGTCAAAAACCGCGAGGTTTTAAGGTAGAGGGAGGAGCCGTACTAGGGACGGTCCCGGTTTTAACTACCCTGCCGTTATGCTGCCGAAATTTTCTGAAATATTTATGTGTTAGAATAATTTTCATTCGTTGAAATAAATTACATATGCTATATAGAATATTCATGTGTTGAGTAGCAATTCATTCGTTGAGTTGAAATTCATGTGTTGAATATTATTTGAATTTAAACAAATAGCTTTAGCGATAAATTTTTTTTTTAAAATAAATGACATATGCTGTATAGAATATTCATGTGTTGAATTGCAATTCATTCGTTGAGTTGAAATTCATGTGTTGAATATTATTTGAATTTAAACAAATGGCTTTAGCGATAAAAATCACATTTTTATAAATATACAAACTATATCGAATATTCATGTGTTGAGTTGCAATTCATTCGTTGAGTTGAAATTCATGTGTTGAATATTATTTGAATTTAAACAAATGGCTTTAGCGATAAAAATCACATTTATATATATACAAACGATATAGGATATTCATGTGTTGAATTGCAATTTGTTCGTCGAGTTGAAATTCATGTGTTGAATGTTATCGTATTTTAAAAATAAAATGAATAGACAATGAAAACTATATTTTTATAGTGAATATGAAGAGTTAAAAATACACATGTGTCGAATAAATATTTTTGGTGATAAAAATATTCCTTTTATCATGTATAATCTTAGTTAAAAATACACATGTGTTGAAATAAATAATAGTTTGCTAGAAATATTATTATTAGCTTTGTTCTGCATATATATACATGTGTTGAACAGAAAAAATGGATTAGCTGTAGAGTAAAGAAATTATTTGTGTGCCCGACAAATAGGTAAACCTTGATGAGTTGGCTGCGCAATTTTATTTATATATCAGCTCCTGTGAATGCCATTGGATGCGGAGTGCTGGTTTTTCTGTGTGAAATAATAAATAACGTCATAGGATAGTAACAATTAATTTTGAACTACACTACATGGCATACTTCTTGACGATAGGCATACTTCATCATATTCCACATAAGCAATTGGAGCTTGTGTGACGAGGTGGAAGATTTACCATACAAGCAAGAGGCTTGTATGGCGATGACTATATACTACAGGTTGAACTGATGACTGATATGGACTATATAAATTATAACGATAAATTGCCAGATTAATAAAAACCCCACACGGGTCTAGAGTTGACAATAATCACGTCGCTCTAGTTAGTAGATACGGCACATGGACTATTTATTTCCACACGGAAACGGGGTGACGGGAATTTATTCTCTGGAGTGATTATCAGTACATGCTCCCCCGTAAACACCAAAATATATCACTATAAATATGTGAATGCTTTTTAGGATTTATTGGGTACCTAATACGGCCCAATAAATTTCCAAACCCCTCCCCGTACAAAGGAGGTTATGGCGAAATTTTTCGAAATATTAAGGCGTTAGTGAAATATTTGAAGTGGAAACGAAGTTGAAAATATAGAATGAACTATAGTTGAAATTATAGAATGAACTATATTTATATATATAAATATAAATATAATTAAAAGGAATAGAGGCCGTGCAGTTCGCGTTTCGAAATCGTAATTTGAAACGATTAGTGCGAGGAATCCGACCATCGGATTTTCACGAAACCGCAACCGCTGGGTCCGCCTTGGAAATGTCTTTCCAACGGCACCAACCTTGTAAGAATCCAACGGTTGGATTGTCCGGAATGTTTAATTCAAATCTGAAGAAAAACAGCGCCATAATCGTTTATATTTATATATAAATATAAATATAATTAAATTAAATCGAATAACGACGCTGCAGTTCGAATTTTGAAACCGTAACTTCAAACGACTAGTGTGGAAGATCCGACCGTCGGATTCTCACGAAACTGGAACCGTTGGGTTCGCTTTGGGAATATCTTCCCACTGATATAGATTTTATAGAAATCCAACGGTTAGATTTTCCGATATGTGTAAAAACAAATTAGGGGAAAAACAGCGCCGGTGCCACGACACGACCTGAAACGTCGTTTAATTTAATATGGCCATTTTTAAATAAATAAAAATGGCGAAAAATCGTTATAAAATATTATAAGCAACATAGATTGCAAATAAACCAATTGGGCTTGAATTGTTTGATATTTGATGGTTGTATGTGTTTGACACGAAAATAACACTAAATAACTGAAAGATGGATGTCGAATAATATAACCATAGAAAGAATCGATTTAAATTCTAATGACGTGAATTATTTGAAAAGGCAGAGCTAACCCTCATTTTTATCGAGCGATTCGAATTGGAAAATGCAAAGACGATTCAAGACCGACGATCTTCGTATCGGTTGGATGGGCGCTATTGAGGTTCCTAACCGGAGTAGCTACCGGAAGGGGACGGAAGTAGTAGCCGTCTGAACGTATGTGTTGATTGTACGGATTTGCGAGGAATTGACGCCTCCGGTTTCGTTCAGACCCAAAACGGACTTGTAAATGGACTGTGTGTCTGACATTGGATTTTGTTCTATACTGATTGATCTCTGTTAAATATATATCTGTTTGGCGGCGGAGAATTTATTCTTTTACTTAACGCCCTTCTCTGAGACGTACGAGCTCAGAGGTTATATATCAATGGAAATCAATCGTATGGAGTGGACTGCCTATGTGGCATGCCAAGATGCTGTGATCAAGGCTTCTGTTGCAAAGCAAAGTCTTGTGGATGATGATCAAAGCACGGTCTGCGTGACCTGGCTTTGTGTATTTCGTAGATTCGCGAGCCTCACACCTCGGTATGAGTCAAAAACGGGATAAGGACCCAAGGAGAGCATGACGTTTCTTTCTAGCTATGGTGGTGTCAGTGACTTACCAGCCCTGACATTTATATTTACTTTTCACCTTTTTGGTTGTTGGAATGCAAGGCGCCTCGATATAGGTCTGTAAGGACCGGGAAACGTGTGTTCAGGAATTGCCAATCCTCAAACGTAAGAGAGGACCGGCCTTGGAGGATCCAGGGTTACCCAGAGTGTGTAGTCCTGAGGCATTTGCTAGAGTGTCTCGAAGCGGAGAGGAGCTTGCCCCTTGCCTCGACTCATGACGGAAATCCAATTTCCAATACGCGATAACGGATTCGATTGTAACTTATATATAGCGACATAGTGGCATGGGACGCTCATGTCGCCTATGATTGATATTTATGATGCTATTCGCTTTTGAAACATATATGCACTAGTAATAATATCAAATGATTTTGCTTTATACGTATCAAGCATATTTGGCTATTATAAGGTAAAACTCTATCCCCCGGCTTGCGTTGCATTGTGTGATGGGACCTGAGTCTTATAATGGCTTCATTCTTTCTAAAAGCATTGCGTTGTTTTAAAAGAATTTACTTTGTTTTAAATGCACTAGCAATCACTGGAGTAAACCCGTTCCACGAAAGTGGCGTGGTCCTATGATTTGCTTATTACTGTTGTTAAATTGTTAAATAGATTCCTCATACCAGTCCCCATGACTGACTCGTTGTTTGTTTCACTTTGCAAACGCGGGTGCCCTTATTTTCACACGGGCAGCCTAGTACACAGGTGACAGGTTGTTTTTGGCTCTGCACTGATGCATAGAGTGCATTTTTGGCTCATGGCGAGGCTGACTTCACAGAGACGACTTTGACTTTTCCGCCATTACTATACTTATGTTATGATTCCGCCTCTGGCGATGCAGACTGATTTACTTTCCGTACTTCTTACTATATGTATATGTATTCCGCCTTCGGCGATGTAGACTGATACCCTTATTATGTCTCACTGCATGTATGTATTCCGCCTCTGGCGGTGATGACTGATCACTTTCCTTTTATTTACTAAGTTATATCCCACGCTATGCTATTCTGATGTTATTACATGTTGTGATTCCGCTGTCATATCCATGTAAATTTATCCCATTTATTGTTTCTGCTATTATCTGTACTCTGCTATGATGATTAATGTGTTATTTCCCAATGATTATCCTTAATACCGCCCCTCGGATTTTGGGATCGTCACAGTTGGTATCAGAGCTTTGGTTAACCTTAGTTCCGGGATCTAACACATTAAACACCTCGTCAGAATAGAATTAGTAGTGTTCTAATGCGAGTAGCTCATTAGAGATAGGATTAGCAATGTCCTAGAATGAGCTAAGCAGATTAGCCAAACAATTTGATCAGTACATCATCATTATCTTTCCTTGTATTCCCCTGCTTTATCATTTATGAAAATTATCAAATCTGTGAGCTTGACTCTTTTCTTGCTTATACAGTACTCTTAGATGGATACACGAGCAGCAGCAGCTAAAGGAGGCCGTAGAGGCCGAGGAGATGCAGCAGGAGGACGGGGGAATATCCCCGTAGTTGTGGAAGGCCCTATTGTTCCGCCACCAGCACCCGAAGACTTTGAGCTTGACAAAGTAGCAAAGAGGTACATAAATCTTAGGGGAAAACCTTTTACTGGCACTGGTACAGTGACCGAGGCTATAGCTTGGCTGAAGACCTGTGAGAAAATCTTCGAAGGCATGGGTATGGGAACCAACAATAAAGCAAGACTTGGCATTTGGCTCCTTCAAGAAGAAGCAGAGTTGTGGTGGGATGCCATTACCTCAGAGGATGCCGCTGGTACTGTCAGAACTTGGGAGCAGTTCAAAACTATGTTCAATGAGAAGTTTGTGCCTGAGAAAGCTCTAGAGAGGATGTGAGAGCAGTTTGCTAATCTCCAGCAAGGAGACCTCTCTATTCAGGATTATCTAAATAAGTTCACTCAATTATCACGCTATGCTCCAGAACTGATTTTGACCAACAAAGCAAAGAACAAGAGGTTCATATTTGGGCTGAAGCGCAAGTACCATGATAGAGCTATGAGCAACATAAAACTCTCCTTTTCAGAGCTAGTAGAGATGGCTTGCAATTACGAAGACATGGATGAGAGGCACGCTAGCCAAGACCACGCCAAAAGCCAAGCTGGGAATAAGCGCAAGGCTTCAACAGATCAACCCGAATCTAGCATTACCGCGGCCGCTACTCAGAAACCTGCAAAGATCCCGAAAGGAAATTGCTACAACTGCGGGAAGCCAGGTCACTTTTCTAATGTATGCAAAGCCCCGAGGAAGCCAAAGGAAAATGACTTAGCCGAATGCTACAACTGCCATAAGAAGGGGCATATAGCAGGAACTGTCCTCTGAAGCAGAATGCTCAAGTGGCTCATGTTTATGACGGGAAGACCCCGCCAGCTACCACCGATGGATCAGGTAAACCCGACGTCTTGGGAGGTACCCTTACCATTAAAAATATTCCTGTTTCTGTACTTTTTGATACTGGTGCATCACGTAGCTTCATTTCTGGTAACCTTGTTCACAAATTAAAATTGAAACGAAGAAAGCTTAAAGAACCAATTAAAGTTCGAAACCCGATAGGAAGTTCTGTTAGTCTCAGTATATACTGTAGGGTGCCTATCTCTTACTCTTTCTACAAGTTCTCTTTTGATTCGATTGTTATGGACCTTTCCGAATTTGATATTATACTGGGGCTGGACTGGTTGACAAAATATAAAGCCAAAGTTAGATGTGCCGAGAGAATAGTGAAAGTTAAAACAAAACTTGGGCATATCACTATACCATGCCAAGGCTCAGAAATTAATAGAGCAGAATTTTGGTCTTCTTTAGAAGTTATCCCCCCTTCATTAGAAAAGATACCGGTCATTAAAAACTATGCGGATGTGTTGGAAGAAGTAGAAAACTTACCGCCGCAAAGAGAAATTGAATTTAGAATAGATCTAATTCCTAACGCCCGACCAGTAGTACATCCAATTAGAAGAATGGCCCCGAAAGAAAAAGAAGAGTTAAGTAGTCAAACCCAAGAATTGCTTTGGAAAGGTCTAATCAGACCGAGCTTTTCAGCGTGGGGAGCAGCAGTAGTATTTGTCCCGAAATCCGACGGTACTCTAAGACTTTGTGTTGATTACCGAGATCTCAATAAGCAGACACTGAAGAACAAATATCCTTTGCCCTGAATAGATGATCTGTTAGATCAATTAAATGGAGCAACAGTATTCTCCAGAATGGACCTAGCTACAGGTTTCCACCAATTGCGTATAGCTGAAGACTGTGTTCCTTTGACAGCCTTCAGGGGTCTCGATTTATTCTACGAATGGTTAGTAATGCCATTCGGCTTGTGTAATGCTCCGGCATACTTCGTTGATCTTATGAACAGAGTGTTCCATGATGTATTGAATAAATTTGTTCTAGTCTTCATCGATGACATTTTAATCTACTCTAAGTCGGAAGACGAGCATGCAAAACATTTAGATCAAGTGTTGAAAATTCTAAGGAGAAATGTCTTGAAAGCTAAATTTTCTAAGTGTGTCTTCTGGCAGAATGAAGTTAAGTTCCTAGGCCATGTCGTATCAAAAGAAGGGATTGCTGTAGATCCAAGCAAAATTACAGCAATTTAGAACTGGAAACAACCTACTACCCCTATAGAAGTTCGAAGTTTCCTTGGATTAGCTAGTTACTATCGGAAATTCGTTCAGGATTTTTCAAAGAGATCTGGTGTATTGACAAAGCTTACAAAGAAGCATGAGAAATTCAAATGGACTCCCGAATGTGGAGAAGCTTTCCAGGAGCTGAAACTGAAGTTGACAATCGCTCCAGTATTGACAATAATAGAAGGCAACCAAGACTTGACTGTATGGACAGATGCTTCTATTAGAGGGCTAGGAGCAGTGTTAATGCAAAAAGGCCAAGTGATCGCTTATGCCAACCGTCAGCTAAAGTCGCATGAAAGGAACTATGCTACTCATGATCTTGAGTTATTAGCTATCGTGTTTGCTTTAAGAATCTGGAGGCATTATTTACTGGGCGGGAAGTTCAAATTATTTACTGATCATCAATCCTTGAAATACCTGTTCACCCAGAAAGATCTAAATTTGAGGCAACAGCGTTGGTTAGAATTCCTTGCAGCATACGATTTTGAAATTCTGTACACTCCGGGGAAAGCCAATGTTGTCGCAGATGCTCTCAGCAGAAAGAATGAAATCATTGCCAGTTTTATCATTACTTCTTCCTTAGAAGATAAGATTATTATTCTATAGAAGGACGATGAATTCATTAAAAGGATTAGCCAGCGGATCCAAGAAGGAAAACCCTCAGATTTTAGCCTTGATAGCCAAGGGGTCCTAAGATTAAAAGGGCGAATTTGTGTGCCTGGAATCCCAGAGCTCAAAAGAGAAATACTTGATGAATGCCACAAGTCCAAATTAAGTATCCATCCCGGTGTGAGCAAAATGTATAACGATATCAAGCGCACCTTCTGGTGGAAGGCGATGAAAAGAGATATTTCGATATATGTTAGCAGATGCTGCACCTGTCAGCTAGTTAAGAGTGATCAGCAGAAATTGGCTGGATTATTACAACCCTTAGAAATTCCAGGATGGAAGTGGGAACAAATTTCGATGGATTTCATCGATGGCCTGCCTCGAACTAAGAAAGGAAACGACAGTATATGGGTAATCGTAGATCGCTTCACGAAGACTGCCCATTTTATACCTGTCCGATCCAACAGAACGGCTCAAAGTCTAGCACAGATTTACTTCAAAGAAATTGTTAAACTTCATGGAGTGCCGCTCAATATAGTCAGTGATAGAGATCCCCTATTTACTAGCAAATTCTGGGAAGCATTCCAAGAAGGGTTGGGAACCAAATTTAATCTAAGCACCGCTTCTCACCCTCAGACAGATGGCCAAATTGAGCGGGTGAATAGAATTTTAGAAGATTTGTTGCGGGCTTGCGTTATCAATTTTGGAGGCTCATGGGAAGATCACTTACATTTAGAAGAATTCTCTTACAACAATAGCTATCAAGCAAGTTTGGGAATGTCTCCATTTGAAGCATTATACGGTAGACCGTGCAGATCTCCCGCATGTTGGGTAGAACCTGGCAACAGACTTGTGTTAGGGCCCGATATGATTCAAGAAGCATCGGATAAAGTCGATTTCATTAAGAAGCGAATAAAAACCGCGCAAAGCTGACAGAAAAGTTATGCTGATGCGAGAAGAAGGGATATATCATTTGTCGTTGGCGATTATGTTTATTTAAGAGTTTCTCCAATGCGAGGAGTAATCAGATTTGGCAAGACTGGGAAGTTGGCACCGAGATTTATTGGTCCCTTTCCTATACTTGAACGGATTGGAACTCTTGCATATAGGGTTTCATTACCTAATTGGTTACCTGGTGTACATGATGTGTTCCACGTGTCTCAACTCAGAAAACATGTTCATGATCCAGATCTTGTTGTAGAAGAAGCAACGCAACAGGATATTGACATAACTCCAGAATTAGCACCCAGAAGGGAGCCATTAAAGATAGTTGGCAAAGAAACTAGAGAGCTGAGGAGGAAAAAGATTCATTTAGTCAAAGTGCAGTGGAGTAGTGATCCTAGAGACTATACTTGGGAGACTGAGGAAAGCATTAAACAAGCCTATCCCAAATGCAGAGTGGACATCTCCGACTAACTCCGGTGCAAGGTACTTTACAATACTTTGCATTTACATTTTATTTCCTGCTTAGCTGTAATTTCCTTTTCGAGGACGAAAATTTTTAAGTGGGGGAGATTGTAATAACCCGGAAAATGTGAACCAGTTTAAAATTTTTAAATTAGGTTATTACCAAGAAATTTGAATGGTTGAAATAGCCTATTTCAATAAAATATAGAATTTGGTATGGTATGGCAGTTTGAAATTTTGAATACAAACTTTGTCTGACTGTACCGGGTGGAAAATATAACGGATTTTAACGAAACTAAAAATATTTAAATCTGTTTATCAATACCTTTCTAACGAATCTGAAAAATCGAAGTTACATAGCAGGAATCAAAAGTTATGGCCAAATGAATTTTCAGAAAGGTCGCTATATAGTATATATAGCCCTGGAAAATTGAGATTTTGCATACGACCTCGGAATTCGACGAAACCACTTTTGTTGGGTCCGGGATGTCAAATTATTACTAAGTTTCAAATTTCATAATTTTTGAAGCTAGTATGTGAGCGGGGCAAAAGATAATGTGTTTGGTCAAATTCTGTTAAAATGGGTCGACCTAAAAATGGCCGTTTTTCAAACGAGCTCAGAATTCGACGAAACTGGTTTTGTTAGGACCGTATCGTCAAAACAAGGCTAGATTTATTTTTCTGGAATTTTTCGATTCAGTTTGTGGCCCTGGCAAATTGAAATGTACGTTTAAATTAAATATCGAATGTTTTATATTTTAATTTGAAAAATAACTGACTGTAATAGTCGAAATGGCCAACGAAACATATCCCATTGTGTTCGGAATGGGGGTATTTAGCTAGGGGCGATAGTCGTTGGGTTTGATTTCGAGTTCGTCTGTGGAAGGGGGTATTTTTGGAATTAAATAAATTAAAAATTAAAATAAAAAGGGGATCGACCAATCACAATTCATCTCCCTCATCGTTCTTCCTGTCGCGACGCGGAAAAGGGATCCGAAACTTCTCTCTTAAATTTCTCCGCAACCACACAACGAAATCAAGCAAACTCAGATCCATTTTGAAGAGCGTTCAGAGATCTTCAAATCCATAGTAATTTCAAGAATTATCGTTGAGTATTGAGGGAGTTATAGCTTCGGGAAACCCCGAACTTTGCGCCGCCGCCGTGCCTGCTAGGGAGCGTCGATCTGATCATCTCGGGTAGGGTTGGGAAGCTCTTCCCTTCCTCTTCGACGCAGCGCTGGTCGTTCGTCCTAAAACTTCGTGGTTTTGCCGAAAAGTTCAACCCTAGTTTTCGATCTCGAAGGAGGTATACGGCTGAAACCATTTTCAACTGATTTTTACACTATAAAGCGTTGCAAACTTGTAAAAATCGTATCTTTTTGCTATGTTAACGAAATTCGATGAAACAGGAGACACCGTGACCGCAAGGAGGCTCTCTACATTCTAGAAGAAGCCGCGGATTTTTCTGACCTTCCTACGATTTTAGCACTGCAATAACCAATGTGAGGAATCTAAACTATTTGTGTGAATTAAATCGCGTTGTATAAATTATATAAGCGAAGTGTAAATTATATACGCATTGTATACCTCATGTACATGTGTTGTATAAGTTATATTAGCGATGTATAAATTATACAAGCGTTGAATGAAACATATATGCTTTGAATTGTGATGAAATGCAAGTGAATTATTATATTATATATATATATATACTCCCCTCGTCCACAGACCATGGACGATATTTATTGCTTGTGATTGACGTGATATTATATGGTATGACGAATGGTTGGAAATAATTGTTTGTGGTTGAAAAATACCTTTGTGGTTGAAAAATACCTTTGTGGTTGAAAAATACCCTCTTGTGGTTGAAACAAAATAGAATAGGATTGTGGAATTGAAAATAAAACATGCCGCCTGCGTGCGAACTAGATGCATGATCCCCATTGTCAAAAACCGCGAGGTTTTAAGGTAGAGGGAGGAGCCGTACTAGGGACGGTCCCGGTTTTAACTACCCTGCCGTTATGCTGCCGAAATTTTCTGAAATATTTATGTGTTAGAATAATTTTCATTCGTTGAAATAAATTACATATGCTATATAGAATATTCATGTGTTGAGTTGCAATTCATTCGTTGAGTTGAAATTCATGTGTTGAATATTATTTGAATTTAAACAAATAGCTTTAGCGATAAAAATCACATTTTAAAATAAATGACATATGCTGTATAGAATATTCATGTGTTGAATTGCAATTCATTCGTTGAGTTGAAATTCATGTGTTGAATATTATTTGAATTTAAACAAATGGCTTTAGCGATAAAAATCACATTTTTATAAATATACAAACTATATCGAATATTCATGTGTTGAGTTGCAATTCATTCGTTGAGTTGAAATTCATGTGTTGAATATTATTTGAATTCAAACAAATGGCTTTAGCGATAAAAATCACATTTTTATATATATACAAACGATATAGGTTATTCATGTGTTGAATTGCAATTTGTTCGTCGAGTTGAAATTCATGTGTTGAATGTTATCGTATTTTAAAAATAAAATGAATAGACAATGAAAACTATATTTTTATAGTGAATATGAAGAGTTAAAAATACACATGTGTCGAATAAATATTTTTGATGATAAAAATATTCCTTTTATCATGTATACGCTTAGTTAAAAATACACATGTGTTGAAATAAATAATAGTTTGCTAGAAATATTATTATTAGCTTTGTTCTGCATATATATACATGTGTTGAACAGGAAAAAATGGATTAGCTGTAGAGTAAAGAAATTATTTGCGTGCCCGACAAATAGGTAAACCTTGATGAGTTGGCTGCGCAATTTTATTTATATATCAACTCCTGTGAATGCCATTGGATGCAGAGTGCTGGTTTTTCTGTGTGAAATAATAAATAACGCCATAGGATAGTAACAATTAATTTTGAACTACACTACATGGCATACTTCTTGACGATAGGCATACTTCATCATATTCCACATAAGCAATTGGAGCTTGTGTGACGAGGTGGAAGATTTACCATACAAGCAAGAGGCTTGTATGGCAATGACTATATACTACAGGTTGAACTGATGACTGATATGGACTATATAAATTATAACGATAAATTGCCAGATTAATAAAAACCCCACACAGGTCTAGAGTTGACAATAATCACGTCGCTCTAGTTAGTAGATACGACACATGGACTATTTATTTCCACACGGAAACGGGGTGACGGGAATTTATTCTCTGGATTGATTATCAGTACATGCTCCCCCGTAAACACCAAAATATATCACTATAAATATGTGAATGCTTTTTAGGATTTATTGGGTACCTAATACGGCCCAATAAATTTCCAAACCCCTCCCCGTACAAAGGAGGTTATGGCGAAATTTTTCGAAATATTAAGGCGTTAGTGAAATATTTGAAGTGGAAACGAAGTTGAAAATATAGAATGAGCTATAGTTGAAATTATAGAATGAACTATATTTATATATATAAATATAAATATAATTAAAAGGAATAGAGGCCGTGCAGTTCGCGTTTCGGAATCGTAATTTGAAACGATTAGTGCGAGGAATCCGACCATCGGATTTTCACGAAACCGCAACCGCTGGGTCCGCCTTGGAAATGTCTTTCCAACGGCACCAACCTTGTAAGAATCCAACGGTTGGATTGTCCGGAATGTTTAATTCAAATCTGAAGAAAAACAACGCCAGAATCGTTTATATTTATATATAAATATAAATATAATTAAATTAAATCGAATAACGACGCTGCAGTTCGAATTTTGAAACCGTAACTTCAAACGACTAGTGTGGAAGATCCGACCGTCGGATTCTCACGAAACTAGAACCGTTGGGTTCGCTTTGGGAATATCTTCCCACTGATATAGATTTTATAGAAATCCAACGGTTAGATTTTCCGATATGTGTAAAACAAATTAGGGGAAAAACAGCGCCGGTGCCACGACACGACCTGAAACGTCGTTTAATTTAATATAGCCATTTTTAAATAAATAAAAATGGCGAAAAATCGTTATAAAATATTATAAGCAACATAGATTGCAAATAAACCAATTGGGCTTGAATTGTTTGATATTTGATGGTTGTATGTGTTTGACACGAAAATAACACTAAATAACTGAAAGATGGATGTCGAATAATATAACCATAGAAAGAATCGATTTAAATTCTAATGACGTGAATTATTTGAAAAGGCAGAGCCAACCCTCATTTTTATCGAGCGATTCGAATTGGAAAATGCAAACACGATTCAAGACCGACGATCTTCGTATCGGTTGGATGGGCGCTATTGAGGTTCCTAACCGGAGTAGCTACCGGAAGGGGACGGAAGTAGTAGCCGTCTGAACGTATGTGTTGATTGTACGGATTTGCGAGGAATTGACGCCTCCGGTTTCGTTTAGACTCAGAACGGACTTGTAAATGGACTGTGTGTCTGACATTGGATTTTGTTCTATACTGATTGATCTCTGTTAAATATATATCTATTTGGAGGCGGAGAATTTATTCTTTTGCTTAACGCCCTTCTCTGAGACGTACGAGCTCAGAGGTTATATATCGATGGAAATCAATCGTATGGAGTGGACTGCCTATGTGGCATGCCAAGATGCTGTGATCAAGGCTTCTGTTGCAAAGCAAAGTCTTGTGGATGATGATCAAAGCACGGTCTGCGTGACCTGGCTTTGTGTATTTCGTAGATTCGCGAGCCTCACACCTCGGTATGAGTCAAAAACGGGATAAGGACCCAAGGAGAGCATGACATTTCTTTCTAGCTATGGTGGTGTCAGTGACTTACCAGCCCTGACATTTATATTTACTTTTCACCTTTGTGGTTGTTGGAATGCGAGGCGCCTCGATATAGGTCTGTAAGGACCGGGAAACGTGTGTTCAGGAATTGCCAATCCTCAAACGTAAGAGAGGACCAGCCTTGGAGGATCCAGGGTTACCCAGAGTGTGTAGTCCTGAGGCATTTGCTAGAGTGTCTCGAAGCGGAGAGGAGCTTGCCCCTTGCCTCGACTCATGACGGAAATCCAATTTCCAATACGCGATAACGGATTCGATTGTAACTTATATATAGCGACATAGTGGCATGGGACGCTCATGTCGCCTATGATTGATATTTATGATGCTATTCGCTTTTGAAACATATATGCACTAGTAATAATATCAAATGATTTTGCTTTATACGTATCAAGCATATTTGGCTATTATAAGGTAAAACTCTATCCCCCGGCTTGCGTTGCATTGTGTGATGGGACCTGAGTCTTATAATGGCTTCATTCTTTCTAAAAACATTGCGTTGTTTTAAAAGAATTTACTTTGTTTTAAATGCACTAAAAATCACTGGAGTAAACCCGTTCCGCGAAAGTGGCGTGGTCCTATGATTTGCTTATTACTGTTGTTAAATTGTTAAATAGATTCCTCATACCAGTCCCCATGACTGACTCGTTGTTTGTTTCACTTTGCAAATGCGGGTGCCCTTATTTTCACACGGGCAACCTAGTACACAGGTGACAGGTTGTTTTTGGCTCTGCACTGATGCATAGAGTGCATTTTTGGCTCATGGCGAGGCTGACTTCACAGAGACGACTTTGACTTTTCCGCCATTACTATACTTATGTTATGATTCCGCCTTTGGCGATGCAGACTGATTTACTTTCCGTACTTCTTACTATATGTATATGTATTCCGCCTTCGACGATGTAGACTGATACCCTTATTATGTCTCACTGCATGTATGTATTCCGCCTCTGGCGATGATGACTGATCACTTTCCTTTTATTTACTAAGTTATATCCCACGCTATGCTATTCTGATGTTATTATATGTTGTGATTCCGCTGTCATATCCATGTAAATTTATCCTATTTATTGTTTCTGCTATTATCTGTACTCTGCTATGATGATTAATGTGTTATTTCCCAATGATTATCCTTAATACCGCCCCTTGGATTTTGGGATCGTCACATATGAATCATAGTCATAGTCATAGGCAACAGTCTTATAATCATAGTCATATATAATAGTCTCTTTGTCATGGATCATAGTCATAGGCGATAGTTTCATGGGCAATAGTTTCATAGTCATAGTCATTAGCAATTAGCCACAATAAGCTCTAGGCCACAATCGAGAATCAGATCCAAAGGCATAGATAACGTTAGATTTGACATAAGCACGAATCAAAGATAATTAACTTGCAAAGTGGTATAGTTCTATATTTTGATTCATTACATTCACAATTCCAATTACACGTTCAAATCTAAGGAATAATCGAACTTACAATGATCGGTTTAGAAAAGGATAATAAGATAGCATTGTGGTGATTTGCTATGATTCGCGTGACGTTGCTCGAAGCCGTTGGATTAGCCTTTGATTCCCTTCTTGAAGCTTTAACTTGATTTGAATCTCAAATTTGAAGAACTATAACTTGTTTTAATGGAGAATAAGATTTATTTTAATTGGGATTGAGGCAGAGTATAGGTGTAATGAAGTTGTGTAGAGAAAGTGAAGTTTGGGGGCGTTTATATAGCCTAGAACTCATGAATTTGGTCCAGAAATCAGCCCGGATACATAAAAATGAATTCTGCCTCGGATCTGGAAAAACAGGGCAGGTCGACCCCAGGTCGACACCCAGGTCGACCCCCAGGTCGACACCCAGGTCGACCCCCAGGTCGACCCCCAGGTCGACACCCAGGTCGACCCCCAGGTCGACCTATAGGGGAGGTCGACCCCTAGTCGACCTGGGTCCTGGGCGGGAAATTTCCTGCCCGGCCCGCTTCTGGGTTCTGTTTTGAATTTTGAATTCAGTTTCGAGCTTTATGAATTTATTTGAATTTTCCGGAAACTTCTGACAGCCATAACTTCCTCATACGAAGTCCGATTCACGCAAACTCAGACTCTATCTCAAGCAGAATTCCGAGACGAACGCAATGGCACAACCCGTTTCCCTTAATTCTTCTCTTAAAATTTATGTATCCTTTGATTTGTTACATTAACATTTTCATAAAATATGGGGTGTTACACACATCACATAATCAACTTTCACAACAAAATCAAACAAACAAACAAGTCATCCACGGTCTGTTGACGACGGGTGTCGGGTGCTGCTAAGCATCGTCTGCATCCTAGTATCTATTTTAACTAGAAAATAAAATAAAAGTTATAAGTTCTCACCTTGGGTTTCCTCTCCGCCATTATCATTTCTGAATTTCTGAATGGCATGGATTTGTCCGAAATTCAACGCAATCCTTTACACGTTGTTCATAGTAAAAATCACATTTTTATTATCACTACATGTACAAAAAAATCATATTTTTGTTTCTACTTCATATATATAAAAATCGTATTTTTATATCGATGTTCATATAATAAAAATCATATTTTTTTCTCTCGCCATTCTCTATATAAAAATCACATTTTTATATATAAAGATCGTATATTTATATCTTTACTACATATGTAAAAATCACTCCTTTACACCGCTACTTCCATGGTAAAAATTATATTTTTTATCTTACTAGTAATATAATAAAAATTATATTTTTACTTCTCTACATACATAAAAATCCAATTTTTAAAGCTACTTCGTATTGATAAAAATCATATTTTTACCTCGCTACTTTATAAATAAAAATTGCATTTTAATTCTATTCTATAATGTATAAAAATCTCAACTTTCTTATAAACATCATATCTTTATATGTATAAAAATCATACCTTTATTGGTTTAAAAATCATTTCTTCTTATTATAAAAATCATGTTTTTAATAACTTAAAAATCCTAACTTTAATAACTTAATGATCGTATTTTTAATAACTTAAAAATCATATAAGAAAACAATACTATTTATGTCAAAAACACTGAAAAATAAATGTAAACAAAATTAAAGACTCACTGTAAATCGAAGAGGGAGGAGGACTAGGGAGTCGCGGTTGGAGTCTGGTAGGGTGGAGGCGTCGTGGCAGGTCGAGGTGGCTCAATTGGTCGGCGGCGGCTTGGATGGTGGCTGGCGGTGGGTTATTCAAGGGTTGGGGCAGTTTTTAGGTAGAAGGAGAGAGGAAGAGCAAGGGGGGAGGCGGTCAGAGGGGAGGTGGCGGCTATGGAGGCGGGCGACGGTGGGGATGGGGAGCGGTGGCGCGGTTCCAGGGTTCGACGGGTTTTTTCTTTCTTTCTTTCAAATTTATCATTGACTGACTAAGGAGAATGGGGGGAGTGGGTAAAGGAAAGAAGTTTATATTATTTAATTCAATTCAATAAAGTAACTTTTTATTTTGAACACCAAACTGAACCCACCGGCTATCGTCCCTAGCTAATTACCCCCATTCCGAACACAATGGGATATGTATCGCAAGCTGATTTGATTGTTTCGATCAGTTTCCGTCAAAATCAAAATATAATTCTATATACTGAATTTGAACGCACATTTCAATTTACCGGGGCCACATACTGACTCTAAAAATTCCCAAAAATATTTTCTAGCTTCGTATTGATGATACGGTTCTAACAAAACTAATTTCGTCAAATTTGGAGTCCGTTTGAAAAATGGCCATTTTCTGGTCGATCCAAATTGACTTAAACTATCAAAACACATTTTCTTTTGCCACGCCCACATATTGATTCAGAAAATTACGAATTTTGGAATCTAGCAATAACTTGACATCTCGGATCCAACAAAAGTGGTTTCGTCGAAAATGGAGGTCGTTTGCAAAATTTCCATTTTTAAGGGCTATATTTTCAATAGCGACTATTCTGAATTTTCATCTGGGCATAACATTTTATTTCCGCTATGAAATTTAGATTTTTTGGATTCGTTGGAAAGATATTTCAAATAGATTCAAATATTTTTGGTTTCGCTAAAATCCGGTTTATTTTGAATCCTGTACATTCATTTGAAATTTGAAATCGAATTTCCACACTACCGCGCCATTTTCAATTCCTTTTATAATTAATGTAAATATTTTATATTCTAACGTCGATTCAAATAAATATATACGTTCTAATTCTATTCAAAATAAAATTTTCATCGTTATTATTTAAAATAAATAATTTTAAATATTTAAAATTCATCAAAATTGCCAAAATAATTTTTTTTAAATTGGTTCGGATTTTCCGGGTTATTACAACGTACATATCGTCAATCATATTCGATGCCTTAACCGCACATAATGTGCACCGAATTCCGTGGCAGGGCTATATAAGAAATGCGGAACTTGATCGGGAGCTTTTCCATATCTGTGCAGGCCCACCTTTAAGGGCCTCAAAATACAGATATCCCTCGGGTTTGTTTTCATGGTGGCAATGACCCCACCTCGGGCACTCCCTCAACTAGTAAAGAGTACAAAAGCTAAGCGACTTCCCCCGTACAAAAAATCTAAACATCCAGTTAGTTTCTCCCCTCAACCATCGTACCTCGATAGTGAAAGGTGAATGGTCTATTGGGTTTAACTCTAGTCTTTTCGCATCCCACTAACTGCCGATGACGGGTATCCCACGATCTACTATCCTTATTGGTCCTGACCTCGCCTCCCATTAAGGCGATCGCCGAATCACCCTAGTGTCACCTCGTCACTGCATTCTGACTGCAAAGCTACGTTTGCAGTCAAGGCCCACCCACCTGGTAGTAATGCGTTGACCCCACCTCTGTAAGCACAGCCTAAACATCTGCCACCGCATAGAGGACTACCAGGAGCACCGTACATTTCTCAGGAAGCCACATGCTTCCCCATCAAGTCCTTCGGAGGCAACAAAATAATCAAATGAACGTGCGCTCCCCTCGTGCCTCATGACACCACAATGATCTACCCCGTTGGGTTATTTACCCTCAAATGTGTGGACTGGTCCAAGCGCCTCATTTTAATATATTATTAGACCCTATGTCTAAACATTCTTTTATGCGCTTGGTTTACCTCATCAGATTTCCATTTAACTTGGTTATTCCTATTCACATTGACTTCTTATTTAAGTTACCAAGTTTCTCTTTCTTATTAATTTCAATCATATAACTTAACTCATTTGAGCCTATTAATAAGCCCACAACATGTTATTCTCTATATTGTGATCCAAGGTCTGTAATCCATAATCCCTTTATATTCTTGTTTGATTTCATCGTTACAATAACATGTTCTACTTAATATGTAATTAAGTATATCTTAATTTACATGTTTTCTATTTAACATATCACTTATCATTTGTTATTAAATATAACTTATTTCATTTCATAAGTTGCCTCATTCTTTCTTATTTAATCACAATTCCATCTTACATTGTCACTACAACTTATTGTTATTTACTTATTAACTTAGTTCTCTTAACTAAGGTTTACTAATAATTCTCCTTTCCATTTATTATAACCTATGTTATAATTTCCTCTTGTCCCTAGGACAAGCCTTAACATGTTATTCTTACCAGCAAATTTCAGATTTCCAAGTTTACAGATTTCTTAATTTATAATTAAGTACAACTTCTTACATTTCATAAATTTTCCCCTTTTCTCTACTTATTACAAACAACTAGTTTCAGGTTTCCCCCATTTACTGATTACTTAATTTATAATTAAGTACTACTTATCTCATTACACAAGTTGTCTCATTTTCTTACCAGTTTATTAAACCTAAGTTATAATCCCCACTTGTCCCTAGGACAAGCCTACCTATTATATAACATTCTCATTAATGTAATTTGTTTATAATAAGTTATTATCATTCCCCATTCGTTCCAATACTTTTAATGTTGTATCTTCTATTAAGTTCCATTCATTTCCATTAATTTACAATTAATGCTATTTTATCAGTCCTGCTACTTACATATATTTATATATATGTATATATTTATGCAATAGACCTCTCACAATAAGCCTATACTTGTGGATGTTGGATTGGCTGGGTGGGTCCAGGCAGACTTCTACCACAAGTTGACTTAACCTTGTGTCTTAGCACCATTACATGTTTTATTTATGCACTTAGACCCCTCACATTAGATTTACCACTTGTGGATGCTGGATATGTCGAGCGGTTCCAGGTAGACTTCTACCACAAATGTAATCTAATATCGTGTCTAAGTGCGGTTACAGTTTCCTTTTTAGGTATATTTCCTATATTTTACATGTCATCATATTAAACCCATTTTATGTCGCATGTTCTTTCTAACATACAATAAATTCTATTCTAACATGTAATCGTTTAATCATGTAATTGTTCAATTCAAACTAACTAACATGTAATTTTCTCAATTTCTACCGTTAATGGTCCAGGTACATAAATGTCACAAGTTAACATTAAATTGAAATAATAGTAATCACTACACATATTTTGACAAGTTTATATTTCAACATATGAATTTTCCAACATATTAATATCTTAGCATATTAATATTCCAATATGTCTTATTCGACACTTTAATCATTTTAACGTATGTTTAGACATTTCAACATATCATATTTAACATTTCAATGCTTTTTCAATTATTCTAGCATATTCACATTGTATAGTAACAGAGAATGTTAAATGATAATATATCATTATCAAAAATGATATAACTTAAATCCACTCATCTCATTTGCTTTCCATATCCTGGATCTAGTCCAGATCTAGCATTAAATGGTTTCCCCTAATTGGATTCAAAACCTAACAACCATGGATTCATAATTTTTACTAAAAGAATAAAGGAAGAAAGAGGAAGAAAATTGAATTGTAACAACCTAGAAAAGCTGAGCCAATTAAAAAATTTTATTTTGGCAATTTTAATGAATTTTGATATTTAAAATGGGTTATTTTAAATAATACCAACGAGAAATTTATTTCGAATAGAATTAGAATGTATATATTTATTTGAATCGACATTAGAATATAAATATTTATTTTAAATTATAAAAGGAATGAAAATGGCGCGGTAGTTTGAAAATTCGATTTCAAATTTCAAATTTCAAATGAATGTACAGGATTCAAAATAATCTGGATTTTAGCGAAACCAAAAATATTAGAATCTATTTGAGAATATCTTTCCAACAGCTCTGAAAAATCAAAATTTCATAGCAGGAATAAAAAGTTATGCCCAATTGAAAATTTAGAATAGTCGCTATGGAATTTTGGCCCTTAAAAATGGAAATTTTGCAAACCACCTTCGTTTTCGACAAAACCACTTTTGTTGGATCCAGGGTGTCAAGTTATTGCTAGATTCCAAAATTCGTAATTTTTTAAATCAATATGTGAGCATGGCGAGGTGAAACGTGTTTTGACAGTTTTAGTCAATTTGGATCGACCAGAAAATGGCCATTTTTCAAACTGTCTCCAAATTTGACAAAATTAGTTTTGTTAGAACCGTATCGTCAATACGAAGCTAGAAAATATTTTTTGGGAATTTTTATAGTCCGTATGTGGCCTCGGTAAATTGAAATGTGCGTTCAAATTGAATATATAGATTTATATTTTGATTTTGATGGAAACCGATCGAAATAGCCAAACTGGCTTATGATATATATCCCATTGTGTTCGGAATGAGGGTAATTAGCTAAGGGCGATAGTCGGTGGGTTAGATTTCGAGTTCAAAATAAAAAGTTGCTTTTTGAAAATTAAATTAATTAAATATATATTAATATATATACTCTCCTCCTCTCTCTCCCTTCAGAAGTCAACCGATCAAAATAAAAAGAAAAAAAAAGAAAAGGAAGAAGAAGGGGCGCGCGGCCTCCTCCAACGTCGTAGCAGCGACGCCGTGACCACCGCCGCCGCGCAGGGCACGCGAGCCCCCTCTTCTCCAATCCATCGCGAGCCCCCCCAACAAACACCCCTTTCCCTCGTGAACCCGCTGAACCCCGAGCCCCACAACCCAACACCGACCACCTCTGAGCCCCAGCGCCACCACTCTCCCCTTCTCTCTACCCCATCAACAATTAAACCCGTATAAGTTTTTATTTTGATTTACATTTGATTTAATTTCAGTTTTTATCCATATAAAACATTATTTAATTTCATTTTTTTAAGGTAAAACCACATAGTTTATTTTTAGTTTCCAAAAATAAAAAGCATTGTTATTTTTAGATTTTTGAAAAAGAAAAGATTTGATTTTTGGACTAGAAGAGATTAGATTTTTCTATGTGAAAAGATTAGATCTTTCTATATGAAATGATTAGAATTATAAAATATATATGACATTGTAAAAGTATGGTTTTCGTATAGATAGCTTTAGATTGTTATTCGCATAAAGTTTATATTTTCATCATAGTGAAGTTGATATTTTTATACGCATAAAGTTTATATTTTTATCATAGTAAAGTTTATATTTTTATCATAGTAAAGATGATATTTTTAACTATAGCAAGTCGATATTTTTATATATAGAAGGGAGGGATTTATATTTATGTTGCAGCGAGACAAAAATTCGATCTTTACATAAGAGGCAGAAATATAAAAATATAATTTTTATATAGGGAGAAGCGTTGTAAAAATATATGATTTTTGTATATGAAGTGCCATTATAAAAATGTGATTTTTAACGTAAACAGCGGGAAAAGGTCGCATTGAAATTTAGGACAAATCTGAACCGTTCAGAAATAAGGAACGACGGAGTGGATCCCAAAGGTGAGAACTCCTCACTTTTATTTTATTTTCTAGTTAAAATATATACTAGGATGCAGATGATGCTTAGCAGCACCCGACACCCGTCGTCCACAAACCATGGACGGCTTGTTTGTTTGTTTGATTGTGTTGTAAAAATTGATTGTGTGATGTGGAATGGAATAAATATTTTGTAGTTAAGAATATAATTTTTAATGTGTATATAAATAAAATAAATATTTATAAACAAATCGGACAATTTGTGTGACGATCCCAAACCCCATAAGATGGTGGCAAGGGTAATCTTTGGAATATAACACATAAATAGATAACAGCAGAATATAAATAAATAAATAAATACACCAGATAATGTACAATAGAATACACCAGATAAACATAATCATCAGAGTTACACAATATACAGGATCAAACATAGTACAAATACAGTTCAGCTATACATAAATGTCTACAGTGGAAAACAAACATAATATGTACAATAGGAGCTGAACAACATAAAAAGAGATAAATGATAGAATCCATCTTTAGGTCCCGCTATCCAGAAAGAGCCTACTAAAACCTGAATACAAGGCTGCCCATGTAGAAAAAGGGGCGCCCGAGTTTGCAAGTGAAACAAACTACGAGTCAGTCATGGGACTGGTATGAGAAATCTACTTAACTCATTTTACAAAATGGCTAATCGCAGGACCACGCCACTTTCGCGGAACGGGTTTACTCCATTGGATTGCCAGTGCTTTAAAACAAATAAATCTTTTAAACACCACAATGCTTTTTATAAAAATGAAGCCATTATAACACTCAGTTCCCCTCACACAATGCAACACAAACCGGAGGATAGAGTTTTACCTTATAATGGCCAAAATATGCTTGATACGAATAAAACAAAAGCATTTGATATTATTGCTAGTATATATTTGTTTCAAAAACAATTTCAAATCATAAATATCAATCATAGACGACATGGGTACCATATATATATATATAAATATATATATATATATATATATATATATATATATATATATATATATATATATACAATCAAAACCGCACGGTATCGTATTTGGAAATTGGATTTCCGTCATGAACCAAGGCAAAAGATAGTCCTTACCGAATTCGAGACTCTCTAGCCCGAGCCTCAGGAAAGTACTCAGTCAAGCCTTAGAAGCCACAGGGTCGGTCCACCGATGTGGATTAAAATGCCTGAACATTGCGTTTCCCCGCCCTTTGGGGCGTAAATGAGTCCTACGACTCCATCGGCTCCACATAGTCACCGATATATCTGAGGCGCCTCGCAACAACAACAACCACACAGATGAAAATAATATAAATGTCAGGGCTGGTAGGTCACTGACACCACCCTAGCTAGAAAGAAATGCATGTCCTCCTTGGATCCTTCTCCCGTTTCTGGTCCATACCGGGGTGTGAGGCTCGCGAATCAACGTTATACACAAAGCTACACCACACAGGCCGTGCTTTGATCATCAACCACAAGACTTTGCGTTTCAAGAGAAGCCTTGATCATCCGCCACTTAGGCATGCCACACAGGCAATTCACTCCATGCGACTGATTTCTATCGATATATAACCTTTGAGCTCCTACGTCTCAGAGAAGGGCGTTAAGCAAGAGAATAAATTCTCCGCCGCCAAACAGATATATATTTAATAGAGATCAGTCAACACTGAATAAAATCCAATGTCAGACACGCAGTCCATTTACAAGTTCGTTCTGGGTCTGAACGAAACCGGAGGCACTCAATACCTCGCATATCCGTACAATCAACAAGTACGTCCGGACGGCTACAACTTCAGCCCCTTCAAGGTAGCTACTCCTATCATGAGCATCAGTAACACCCCTCCATTCGACGTGAAGATCATCGGTCTTGCACCGTCTTCATATCATCGACTTTCACTCATCGATCACTTATTTGAAATGAGAATCAACTCGCCCTTTTCATATAATTCACGTATATTTAGAATTTCAAATAAATTCATTTCAATGGTTAAATTATTCGATATCACTAATTCTGTGTTTTAATGTAATTTTCACGCCAAACATATTCAACCATCAAATATCACATAAATCGAGCAAATTCAGTTTATTTCCATTCCATATCGTTTATAATATTTTATCACGATTTATAGCTATTTTTATTTATTTAAAAATAGCCGATTTATTCAAACGACGCTTCAGGCCATAACGCGACCGTGGCGCTGTTTTTCTTCAGATTTGATTTACACATATCTGAAAATCTAACCGTTGGATCTTGACAAATTTTATATCATTAGAAAGGTCTTTTCAAAACGAATCCAACGGTTTTAGTTTCGGGAAAAATCCGACGGTCGGATCTCCCACACTAATCGTTTGAAGTTACGATTTAAAAATACGAACTGCAGCTTCGTTATTCGATTTAATTATATATATATGTATAATCGATTCTGGAGCTGTTTTTCTTCAGATTTGAATTAAACATTCCAGACAATCCAATCGTTGGATCTTCACAAAGTGGGTGTCATTGGAAAGATATTTCCAAAGCGAACCCAATGGTTTCGGTTACGGGAAAATCCGGTGGTCGGATCTCCCGCACTAATCGTTTGAAATCACGGTTTCAAAATACGAACTACAGCATCATTATTCGATTTAATTTAATTATATATATATATAATTGACTCTTCGATTTCAAAACCATCTTCACTTCATATATTTGATAAAAATGATATTTTTATCAAAAATATTTATTCAACACGTGAATATTTTTAACACTTCATATTCACAATAAAAATGTAGATTTTATTGTTCAATCTATATATTCAACACATGAATGTTTTTGTCTTCACACACACGATAAAAATATGATTTTTGTCGTTCTAGTCCTTTATTCAACACATGAATATTTTCTATAGTTTTTATATATAATAAAAATGTGATTTTTATTGTAAAACAATCTATTTCAAAGCATGATTTTTTTATACAGTTTATACATAAGGTAAGAATGTTATTTTTGGTGTTAAAACAATTTATTCAAAATACTAATATTTTATATAGTCTATATATATAATAAAAATGTGATTTTTATCTTTCAAATAATTAATTCAACATATGAACTTCATTCAACACATGAATTTCTACTCAACACATGAATTTCTATTCAACGCATGAATATAGTTTCAACACATGAAAATAATTCTAACACAAGAATATTATTGAAAATTTCGGCAGCATAACGGCAGGGTAGCTAAAACCGGCATCGTCCCTAGTATGGCTCCTCGCTCAACCTTAAAACCTCGCGGTTTTTGACAATGGGGATTTTCAATATCTAGTTCGCACGCAGGCGAATTTTCCCATATACTAATCCTATTGGGATTTCAATCACAATCAATCATTTCAAATCAACCATTCATGGTATTCACCAATTTTCGCATCAACCAATCCAAACAATATCACAACCAATATATATCGTCCATGGTCTGTGGACGAGGGGTGTATATATATATATATATATATATATATATATATATATTCATGTATAGATATATTTCAATTCACTTCAATTCATTTCAATTTATTTCAACGCATATATAATTTTTACAATGCATATATAACTTATACATCGAACATACAACTTATACAACGCTTATACATGAGATGTACAACGCTTATATAACTCATACATCGACTATATAATTTATACATCGTTGTTTTCCATATCGTTTATAATTTAGAAATCTCACATTAGGTTCCACTCCTCCAAAAATTGCAGAAGGCTCAGAAAAATATGCGGTCTCTTCTAGAATGTAGAAGACGTCCTCACGATCCCGATGTCTCCAGTTTCATCGAATTTCGTTAACACATGATAAAGTTACGTTTTTTCGAAGTTTGCAACACTTAAAAGTGTAAAATTCAGTTCAATTAAAATCAGACCGTTACCTTCCTTAAAGCTTCAAAACTAGGTTTTGGTTTTGCGCTCAATCCAAAGCACTTCAGGCCGATCGGGTTTTACAGCATCGTAGAGCTTCGAAGTAGCTTCCCGGCGCCGGTGGTCTTGTTCAGATCGGCGGTCCCTGTAGCTCGTGGCGGAGCTCGAAAGGTTGGAGCTTTGAAGGAACGGATCTCGGTGATGGCATGATGATAGGAGGAGCAGCAGGTATGGATTTGAAGAGGAGGAGGAGGGCTTCAAAAGTAGCTAAGGGGCAGGGGCTATCGATGATCGTGGTGGCCGAAATCTGATCGGGAAGTAGGGAAACGATTTCCTTCGTCGTTGGAGGGTTAACGGAGGTTTTCTGATTTTTAATTGGAAATTAAATAATGAATGGAATTTAATGATTGGCCGATATTTATATTATTCTGAAAATTAGGGTTTTCATAAACGAACACCAATTCCAACCCAATGATTGTTGCCCCTAGCTAAATACCCTCATCCCGGACACAATGGGATATGTTTCGTAGGCCAATTCGACTGTTACAGTAAGTTATTCTTCAAATTAAAATATAAAACATTTAATATTTGATTTGAACGTAAATTTCAATTTCCCCGGTCCACATACTGATTCTAAAAATTCCAGAAAATTAAATCTAGCTATGTTTTGATGATACGGTCCAAACAAAACTAGTTTCGTCGAATTCTGAGACCGTTTGAAAAATGGCCATTTTCTGGTCGATCCAATGTAACTGTAATTGACCAAACACATTTTCTTTTTCCACGCTCACATATTAACTTCAAAAACCATGAAATTTGAAACCTAGCAATAATTTGACATCCCGGATCCAACAAAAGTGGTTTCGTCGAATTCTGAGGTCGTTTGCAAAATGTCTATTTTCACGGGCTATATAAATTTTATAGCGACCTTTCTGAAAATTCATTTGGCCATAACTTTGGACTCCCGCTATGAAACTTCGATTTTTAAAATTCGTTAGAAAGATATTCACTAACAGATTTAAATATTTTTGGTTTCACTAAAATCCGTTTTATTTTGCACCCGGTACAGTCAGTCAAAGTTTGAATTTCAATTTTGAAACTACCGCCCCATTTCAGGCCTTGTTTATAATTTAAAATAATTATATTTATTTTCAAACTTCGATTCAAACATACTTTTCGTTGCTATTATTTAAAATATTTTATTTTTAATATTTAAAATCCACTAAAATAGCCGAATTAAAAATTTTAAACTAGCTCAGATTTTTCGGGTTGTTACAATCTCCTCCACTTAAAACTTTTCGTCCCTGAAAAGGAAAAAAGTTGAAAGTGGTTTAATTAACTAACTCTACTTTCCATCTGGCTTCCATTCTTCAACTTTTCAGTTTCTAAGAATTTTCAAATTCTTCAAAAATTTGGCTAACACCCTAAATTTTCGAAAAATTTCGCCATAACCTCCTTTGTACGGGGGACTTCGGGATATTTCAAACAACCTCCCATGGCCCTCACCAATCCAAAAGAAAAAGGAAAAGCCAAATGGCTAGCCAATCGGCTCATAAAATCATCAAATCCCAAGAAATACAATAAACATGTACCTATTTGTCAGGCAAACAATTTTATTCCTCTACTTAGCTGTTTATCCATAACCTGTTCACACATATATAATGCACATGTATACATTTCTATCAATTTCTAAATCAGTTCAATACTTGTTCAATGGCATACATTTAACTTCATTCTTTCATTGATTAAATTAACTATCATTCTAATAATTCAAATAATCCGATCCACAATCACACAACACAAACAGCGATCAATTTGTTTTTTTAACTTTTAAAAAATACACCAAATAATTCATATGCTCTTTTGAAATCATTCAGGCCACATAATAAAAAAGTTTACATGCATGAAAAGAAAACAACAGCAAAGTAGAGAACAAAATGGTAATGCAAAGATATGGTAAATGTACCTTACACCAGAGTCAATCAAAGATGTCCACTCTGCACTTAGGATAGGCTTTCTTAATGCTTTCCTCTGTTTCCCAAGTACAATCTCGCGGACCTCCACTCCATTGCGCTTTGACTAAGTGAACCTTCTTGTTCCTCAGTTCTTTGGTTTCTTTGCCAATTATCTTTAGCGGCTCTCTTCTCACAGCCAATTCTGGAGTAATTTCTATATCCCATTGCGCTGCTTCTTCCACGATCAAGTCTGGATCATGAACATGCTTTCGAAGTTGAGATACGTGAAACACATTATGTACTCTAGGCAACCAATCAGCCAATTGAACCTATAAGCTAGAGTTCCAACCCGTTCCAGAATAGGAAACGGACCAATAAATTTGGGCGCCAATTTCCCTGTTTTACCGAACCGGATAACTCCTCTCATCGGAGATACCTTCAAATACACGTAGTCGCCAACAGCAAATGATATATCCCTTCTTCTCTTATCTGCATAGATTTTCTGTCGGCTTTGAGCGGCGAGTAATCGTTTCTTAACGAAATTGACCTTGTCCGCAGCTTCGCGAATCATATCGGGTCCCAATACAAGTCTATCACCCGGTTCTACCCAACAAGCAGGAGATCGGCACGGTCTACCATACAATGCTTCGAATGGTGACATTGTCAGACTCGCTTGGTAGTTGTTGTTGTATGAGAACTCGGCCAAATGCAAATGGTCTTCCCATGATCCGCTAAAATCAATTACACAGGCCCACAATAAATCTTCAAGGATACGATTCACCCTCTCAGTTTGACCATCTGTTTGAGGATGATATGCGGTGCTCAAGTTCAGTTTCGTTCCCAATTTTGCTTGGAATGCTTCCCAGAATTTACTAGCAAAAATCGGGTCACGATCACTAACGATGCTCATGGGAACTCCGTGTAGTCTAACAATTTCTTTGAAATAAACCTGCGTTAGACTCTGAGCAGTTCTATTCGATTTGACAGGTATGAAATGGGCGGTCTTCGTGAAACGATCTACGATCACCCAAATACTGTCATTTCCTTTCCTGATCCTGGGCAAACCATCTATGAAATCCATAGAAATTTGTTCCCACTTCCCACTTGGAACTTCCAATGGTTGCAACAATCCAGCGAGCTTCTGCTGATCGCTTTTGACTTGTTGACAAGTAGAACACCGGCTAACATATAAAGAAATGTCTCGATTCATAGATTTCCACCAGAAAGTGCGTTTGATGTCATTATACATTTTTCTCACCCCTGGATGGATGATAAGCTTGGCTTTGTGACATTCATCTAATACTTCTCTCCGGAGTTCAGGAATGTTTGGCATACATATTCGGCCTTTCAACCTAAGAATCCCCTCGTTATCTATCTGAAAACTCGAGGGCTCGCCTTTCTGAATTCTCTCTCTGATCTTCTGAATGAAGTGATCATCCTTCTGAAGAGCAGATATGTTATCAATTAATGAAGGCGTGATGATAAGACTGGCGACAATTACATTCTTCCTGCTAAGCGCATCAGCTACAACATTGGCTTTCCCTGAAGTATATAAAATATCTAGATCATAAGCTGCGAGAAATTCCAACCAATGTTGCTGCCTCATATTCAGATACTTCTGGGTGAATAAATACTTCAACGATTGATGATCAATATATAATTCGAACTTTTCACCCAATAGATAATGCCTCCAGATTTTCATAGCAAACATGATAGCTAGCAATCCAAGATCGTGAGTTACATAATTCTTTTCATGTGGTTTCAATTGACGGCTAGCATAAGTGACTACATGGCCTCTTTGCATTAACACTACGCCAAGGCCTTCTTTAGAAGCATCGGTCCAGACTTTTAAATCTTGATTGCCGTCAATAATTGTGAGCACTGGAGCAGTCGTCAATTTTAACTTCAGTTCCTGGAAAGCTGCCTCACATTCGGGAGTCCAGTTGAATCTCGAATGTTTCTTAGTAAGCTTGGTTAAGTGACTGGATATCTTCGAAAAATTCTTAACGAACTTCCGATAATAACTGGCCAATCCGAGAAAACTTCTAACTTCTGTGGGCGTACGAGGCTGTTTCCAATTCTGAATAGCAGTGATTTTACTGGGATCCACTGAAATTCCTTGTTTTGACACGACGTGGCCAAGAAATTTGACTTCTTCTTGCCAGAATATACATTTGGAAAACTTTGCTTTTAAAACATTCTTTCTGAGAATTTCTAACACTTGTTCAAATGTCTTTCGTGCTCGCTTTCTGACTTAGAGAAGATCAGTATATCGTCAATGAAAACCAGAACAAATTTATTCAATACTCCTCTGAATACCTGGTTCATTAGATCGACAAAATATGCTAGAGCATTACATAAGCCGAACGGCATTACTAACCACTCATAGAATAAGTTTGGACCTCTGAATGATGTCAAAGGAACACACTCTTCGGCAATACGAAGCTGATGGAAACCTGTAGCTAGGTCCATTCGTGAAAACACTTGTGCTCCATTCAATCGGTCCAACAAATCATCAATCCGCGGCAATGGATATTTGTTCTTCAGTGTCCTCTTATTCAAGTCACGATAATCCACACATAGTCTGAGAGCACCATCTGACTTTGGGACAAATACCACTGCTGCTCCCCAATCAGAGAAACTAGGCCTGATCAGACCTTTCCATACAAGCTGTCGAGTTTGATTATCTAACTCTTCTTTCTCTTTCAAGGTCATTCTTCAAATAGCGTGAACTACTGGCCTTGCATTCGGAACTAAAGAGATTTTAAAATCAATTTCTCTCTGCGGAGGTAAGCTAACAACTTCTTCGAACACATCCGCATAGTTTTTGACAACTGGAATATTTGCAATGTCGACCTGAATATTCTCCATCACGACAGGAACAGGTTCTATTTGAGCGGGAGAAACATCTAAAGCTACCCAGAAGTCTTTTCTATCAGAATTCGGACCTTCACAGGAAATTATAATATTGGCAAGCTTCGTTTTAACCTTGACAACCCTTTCTGCACATTTAACTTTCGCTTCATATTTGGTTAACCAATCCAATCCTAAAATAAGATCGAATTCGGTAAAATTCACGACGATCGAGATACAAGGGATCAGATAATGAGAAAAAGAAATAGGTACCCCACAAACCCAACTAAGATCGAGGGAACCCCCCACCGTATTATGGACAGTTATGGGTTCTTTAAGCTTTTTCAATTTCAAATCCAATTTCTTAACTGCATTCTTTGCAATAAAGCTTCTCAACTCGCCTGTATCAAACAATACTTTAACCGGAATGTTTTTGACAGTAAGCACGCCTTCCAAAACATCTGACATTCCCTAACTAGTTGAGGGTTCAGAAGTTTCTGCTACCTCATTTACCTAAACTACTTCAGATTTTCTAGATAACAGGCAATTTCTAGCAAGATGACCTGTCTGGTGAAACTAATGGAATCCCCTTGAACCATGAGACTTCCTTTGCTTCTCATTGTGTTTAGACCCAACCTTTATTCGCTTCTTCAGAGATTTGCAACTTATCGACAGATGTCCTTGCTTCTTGCAGTTATTGCATATGGGAGTTGTTACTGGTCCTTTCTCAGACTTAACCTTTTCCTGATTGAATCTAGGCTTCTTTCTGAGCTCAAACTTCGTACCGGCCTCAGGCTGTGCACTCGTCTCTGGGCTATCAGCTTCAGATTTCCTTTTACTGCTAGTGCTGACTTCCTCTTCGTCGACAAAAAGGCCTCGCCTATTAAGATCTTCATACTGATAAGCCATGTATATCATTTCAGAAAAAGGAAGCTTCACATGCCCCATTACACTATTGTGGTATCTTCTTTGAAGACCATTAATAAACCTCAGATTCTTCCTCTTTGGATCTTGAATTAGACGAGGGGAAAAATGAGAAAGTTCATTGAATTTCTTATGATATTCTGGGATATTCATATCTCCTTGTATCAAATAGTAGAATTCATCACATAACCGCTAAGTTGCTTCTGGAGGAATAAATCTTTTACTGAAAATTTCTTTATATATATCCCAGGTAATATTACCTTCTGGATTATCCTTAGTAACCATTTCCCACCAGATTAACGCTTCTTCTTTGAGAGCCCAAGATGCCACTAATCTTTTCTGGTCATCTCTCAATTGGAAACTTTCAAAAATTCTTTAAGCAGAACTCATCCAAGCCTGAGTTTGAATAATAGATTCATTGCCCGAGAATGGTACTCCACTCAGATTTCGATATCTTTTCAATAGAGCTTCTATATTCGATCCTAGCTGAGGGAGTACAACTGGCTCATTAATTTGTTGAACCATCAGATTATTCTTCTGCATCTGCCACTCATTTTCTATGTCTGCAAACAGCAGACAAAGTGTCAGGTCAATAGAAAAAGGTAATTTTAAAACATAGAGACATATACTTGAATGTAAATGTGTCTATCGAGGTGTATTTCATTCTGCTATAATCATACTCGGATATTACCGATCCTATCGGTAATGAGTTACTCGTCCTAGAACACTACTGGTTCTATTTCTGACGAGTTCGTAAATATGTTATATTCCAGAACTAAGCTTAACCAAAGCTCTGATACCACGTTTGTGACGACCCCAAACCCCATAAGACGGTGGCAAGGGTAATCTTTGGAATATAACACATAAAAAGATAACAGCAGAACAGAAATAAATAAACACACCAGATAATGTACAATAGAATACACTGGATAAACATAATCATCAGAGTTACACAGTATATAGGATCATACTTAGTACAAATACAGTTCAGTTGTACATAAATGTCTACAGCGGAAAACAAACATAATATGTACAATAGAGCTGAACAACATAAAAAGAGATAAATGATAGAATCCATCTTCAGCTCCCGCTATCCAGAAAGGTCCTGCTAAAACATGAATATAAGGCTGCCCGTGTAGAAAACGGGGCACCCGAGTTTACAAGTGAAACAAACTACGAGTCAGTCATGGGACTGGTATGAGAAATCTACTTAACCCATTTTACAAAATGGCTAATCACAGGACCACGCCACTTTCACGGAACGGGTTTACTCCATTGGATTGCCAGTTCTTTAAAACAAATAAATCTTTTAAACACCGCAATGCTTTTTATAAAAATGAAGCCATTACAAGACTCAGTTCCTCTCACACAATGCAACACAAACCAGAGCCTAGAGTTTTACCTTATAATGGCCAAAATATGCTTGATACGAATAAAACAAAAGCATTTGATATTATTGCTAGTGTATATTTGTTTCAAAAACAATTTCAAATCATAAGTATCAATCATAGATGACATGGGTACCATATATCATGGCGCCATATATATATATATATATATATATATATATATATATATATATACACACACAATCAAAACCGCACGGTATCGTATTTGGAAATTGGATTTCCGTCATGACCGAAGGCAAAAGATAGTCCGTACCGAATTCGAGACTCTCTAGCCCGAGCCTTAGGTAAGTACTTAGTCAAGCCTTAGGAGCCACAGGGCCGGTCCACCGATGTGGATTAAAATGCCTGAACACCGCGTTTCCCTGCTCTTTGGGGCGTAAATGAGTCCTACGACTCCATCGGCTCCACATAGTCACTGATGTATCTGAGGCGCCTCGCAACAGCAACAACCACACAGGTGAAAAAAATATAAATGTCAGGGCTGGTAGGTCACTGACACCACCCTAGCTAGAAAGAAACACATGTCCTCCCTGGATCCTTCTCCCGTTTCTGGTCTATACCGGGGTGTGAGGCTCTCGAATCAACGTTATACACAAAGCTACGCCACACAGGCCGTGCTTTGATCATCAACCACAAGACTTTGCTTTTCAATAGAAGCCTTGATCATCCGCCACTTAGGCATGCCACACAGGCAATTCACTCCATGCGACTGATTTCTATCGATATATAACCTATGAGCTCGTACGTCTCAGAGAAGGGCGTTAAGCAAGAGAATAAATTCTCTGCCGCCAAACAGATATATATTTAATAGAGACCAATCAACACAGAATAAAATCCAATGTCAGACACACAGTCCATTTACAAGTTCGTTCTGGGTCTGAACGAAACCGGAGGCACTCAACGCCTCGCATATCCGTACAATCAACAAGTACGTCCGAACGGCTACTACTTCAGCCCCTTCAAGGTAGCTACTCCTATCTTGAGCATCAGTAGCACCCCTCCATTCGACGTGAAGATCATCGGTCTTGCACCGTCTTCATATCTTCGACTTTCACTCGTCAATCAATTATTTGAAATGAGATTCAACTCACCCTTTTCAAATAATTCACGTATATTTAGAATTTCAAATCAATTCATTTCAATGGTTAAATTATTCGATATTACTAATTCTGTGCTTTAATGTAATTTTCACACCAAACACATTCAACTATCAAATATCACATAAACCAAGCAAATTCAATTTATTTCCATTCCATATCGTTTATAATATTTTATCACGATTTATAGCTATTTTTATTTATTTAAAAATAGCCGATTTATTCAAACGAAGCTTCAGGCCATAACGCGGCCGTGGTGCCGTTTTTCTTTAGATTTGATTTACACATATCTGAAAATACAACCATTGGATCTTCACTAATTTTATATCATTAGAAAGGTCTTCTCAAAACGAATCCAACGGTTTCAGTTTCAGGAAAATCCGACGGTCGGATCTCCCACACTAATCGTTTGAAGTTACGATTTCAAAATACGAACTGCAGCGTCGTTACTAGATTTAATTTAATTATATATATATATAAATATAATCGATTCTGGTGCTGTTTTTCTTCAGATTTGAATTAAACATTCCAGACAATCCAACCGTTGGATCTTCACAAAGTGGGTGTCGTTGGAAAGATATTTCCAAAGCGAACCCAACGATTTCGGTTTCGGGAAAATCCGGTGGTCCGATCTCCCGCACTAATCGTTTGGAATCACGGTTTGAAAATACGAACTGCAACGTTGTTATTCGATTTAATTTAATTATATATATATAAATAAATATAATTGATTCTTCGATTTCAAAACCATCTTCACTTCATATATTTGATAAAAATGATATTTTTATCATCAAAAATATTTATTCAACACGTGAATATTTTTAACACTTCATATTCACAATAAAAATGCAGATTTTATTGCTCAATCTATATATTCAACACATGAATGTTTTCGACTTCACACACACGATAAAAATATGATTTTTATCGTTCTAGTCCTTTATTCAGCACATGAATATTTTCTATAGTTTATATATATAATAAAAATGTGATTTTTATTGTAAAACAATCTATTTCAAAAAACGATTATTTTATACAGTTTATACATAAGGTAAGAATGCTATTTTTGGTGTTAAAACAATTTATTCAAAATACTAATATTTTATATAGTCTATATATATAATAAAATTGTGATTTTTATCTTACAAATAATTTATTCAACACATGAACTTCATTCAACACATGAATTTCTACTCAACACATGAATTTCTATTCAACACATGAATATAGTTTCAACACATGAAAATAATTCTAACACATGAATATTATTGAAAATTTCGGCAGCATAACGGCAGGGTAGTTAAAACCGACACCGTCCCTAGTACGGCTCCTCGCTCTACCTTAAAACCTCGCGGTTTTTGACAATGGGTATTTTCAATATCTAGTTCGCACGCATATGAATTTTCCCATATACTAATCCTATTGGGATTTCAATCACAACCATTCATTTCAAATCAACCATTCATGGGATTCACCAAATTTCGCATCAACCAATCCAAACAATATCACAACCAATATCTATCGTCCATGGTCTGTGTACGAGGGGAGTATATATATATATATATTCGTATATAGATATATTTCGATTCATTTCAATGCATATATAATTTTTACAACGCATATATAACTTATACATTGAACATACAACTTATACAACGCTTATACATGAGGTGTACAACGCTTATATAACTCATACATCAACTATATAATTTATACATCATTGTTTTCCATATCATTTATAATTTAGAAATCTCACATTGGGTTCCACTCCTCCAAAAATTGCAGAAGGCTCAGAAAAATATGCGGTCTCTTCTAGAATGTTGAAGACGTCCTCACGGTCCCGATGTCTCTTGTTTCATCGAATTTCATTAACACACGATAAAGATACGATTTTTCGAAGTTTGCATTACTTAAAAGTATAAAATTCAGTTCAATTAAAATCAGACCATTACCTTCCTTAAAGCTTCAAAACTAGGTTTTGGTTTTGCGCTCAATCCAAAGCACATCAGGCCGATCGGGTTTTACAGCGTCATAGAGCTTCGAAGTAGCTTCCCGGCGCCGGTGGTCTTGTTCAGATCGGTGGTCTCTGTAGCTCGTGGCGGAGCTCAAAAGGTTGGAGCTTTGAAGGCTCGGATCTCGGTGATGGCGTGATGATAGGAGGAGCAGCAGGTATGAATTTGAAGAGGAGGAGGAGGGCTTCAAAAGTAGCTAAGGGGCGGGGGCTATCGATGATTGTGGCGGCCGAAATCTGATCGGGAAGTGGGGAAACGATTTCCGTCGTCGGTGGAGGGTTAAAGGGGGTTTTCTGATTTTTAATTGGAAATTAAATAATGAATGGAATTTAATGATTCATTGATATTTATATTATTCTGAAAATTAGGGTTTTCATAAATGAACACCCATTCCAACCCAACTACTATTGCCCCTAGCTAAATACCCCCATCTCGGACACAATGGGATATGTTTCGTAGGCCAATTCGACTGTTACAGTCAGTTATTCTTCAAATTAAAATATAAAACATTCAATATTTGATTTGAACGTACATTTCAATTCGTCGGGTCCACATACTGATTCTAAAAATTCCAGAAAATTAAATCTAGCTATGTTTTGACGATACGGTCCCAACAAAACTAGTTTCGTCGAATTATGAGACAGTTTGAAAAATGGCCATTTTCTGGTCGATCCAATTTAACTGTAATTGACCAAACACATTTCTTTTGCCACACTCACATATTAACTTCAAAAATCATGAAATATGAAACCTAGAAATAATTTGACATCTCGGATCCAACAAAAGTGGTTTTGTCGAATTATGAGGTCGTTTGCAAAATGTCTATTTTCACGGGCTATATAAATTCTATAGCGACCTTTCTGAAAATTAATTTGGCCATAACTTTTGACTCCCACTATGAAACTTCGATTTTTCTGATTTGTTAGAAAGATATTCACTAACAGATTTAAATATTTTTGGTTTCACTAAAATCCGTTTTATTTTGCACCCGGTACAGTCAGTCAAAGTTTGAATTTCAATTTTGAAACTACCGCGCCGTTTCAGGCCTTGTTTATAATTTAAAATAATTATATTTATTTTCAAACTTCGATTCAAACATTTCGTCGCTACTATTTTAAATATGTTATTTTAAATATTTAAAATCCACTAAAATAGCGAAATTAAAATTTTTAAACTGGCTCAGATTTTCCGGGTTGTTACAATTTGTTTATGTACACACATTTGACTGATATTGATTGGGATGATAAATTTTACACATCACCCAACTGCACAAATAAAATTCAATATTTGTTGTTTGAATCCCCATACGGGTATTGAGATGAAATTGGACATACACTAATCCCAATAATTAGTTGTATGTCGATCGAGTGATTGACAGGCTGTTATAAGCGTTAAATATTTATATTTGATGCTTATGCAGTGTAGAATGCAATTTGGATGATGGTTGACTGTATTTGGTTGTTGTGTACATGTGTTGTATAAAATCCATATAAATTAAATTATATGGTAATTGACTGTGTTTGATTCCAGTTAAGAAAGAATGAATATTTTAAAATAACGATTATTTTGAAATAACGAATATTTTCAAATAAGATCCAGAAAAGAATCAAAATCTGATTTTGATGTCCGATTTGGGATGGACACGAAAATATATATAAATATATAAAGCCGTGTTGATTAGTTTAACGCCATTTTGACGTGAACGATATTTATATCGATTTTATTCATGTTTATAATTAATTTCGAAAAAGAATTGATTTCAAAATCTAATGTTTTGAAAATATTATCATTTATATATCGATGATATGGAATATTCAATTTTGATTAGAAATTGAATATGAAGTTGAAATCGTTTTGAAAACGAATTTAAAATGATTTATAAAATACGTTTTAAAAGGAAATCGACGAAATATGTATTATATATATATAATATAATGGCCTGAATAGAATGCGCCGCGCTGCGGCAGTTCGCGAAATTCGACCATTGACTTCGAATGGACGTTACAGGAGATCCGACCGTCGGATTCTCCTGAAATTGGAACCGTTGGGTTCGTATCGAAAAGAGCTTTCTAGAGAATACAAGATATTTGAAATCTAACAGTTGGATTTGGAATTATGTCCAAATCAAATTTGGAAAAGGTCGTTGTAAGTGCAGTTGGATGGCTTTTTATGGAAATCGACTGTACGGGCCTTGATTATTAAAAATATCAATAATTAGTGTAAAATCATGAGAAATGATTTGGAAATAATTGGGATGAAAAATTCCATATTTGAAAAGATAAAAATAGAATTTTATCAAAATGAACTAGTTTTGAACAAGAATTATATTCCAACATTTTTAAATAAATAAATTGGATTTGAAATGGTCTTAAAAATAACTAGAATTTCCAATATATGAATTGGAATGGGTTTGAATCGAAATTATCTTCGGAATATTTCGATATTGGATTCCATGGTTATACGGATATTGTGGAGGAATTTGGAAGAAATATATATCGTTATTCCAATACGATATTTGTTTGTTTCAGAATTTGATATTAAATATAAGCCGATATATTTTCTATTCAGAGCCTTGTATTTAATATCAAATTGGATTCTGGGTTTGTGGCGAATGGTATCTTTAATAATACTGTTCTTTAACCCAATGGAGTTAAGAAAATTAGAAACTGACTAGAGATTAGTTAAATTGAATGGTTTCCTGGGTATTGATCTGATGTTGATTTTGACCTTCGGGGTTAATACTTAGGGAATTGTTCTCTTACTAATTTACGGTTAGAGACTGATGGAATGTGAATTGGGTTTATTGTGAACTGTGTTTTTAACGACATTCGTTCTTTAACCCGATTTATAGTGAAATGTGATTTGGAATTTATAAATCTTTTTATTAGGATTTAATAGGAGTTTTCCAAAGTAAAGTTTTCCAATTTAATATATATTAAACTGGAACTGAATGGAATTCGATTTAATAATAATCGAAATGAAATTATGTGGAGGAAGACTGTTAATATAGATGGAATTTAAAAGGCATTGCCAGTATTCCATTTATATTTGTGGTCGGATACAGAAATTGAAATCGATTACATATTGATTTGTTCTTCCGTGAAGATTCCATAATGAATGGAATGTGATTTGTGTTGTCGTAAACGGTATCCTTAGTAATATTGTTCTTAGACCCAATGGAGTTAAGGAAATCATAAACTAACTGTAGATTAGTTAAGTTGAATAGCTTCCTGGGTGTTGATCTGATGTTGGTTTCGGCCTTCGTGGTTAATACTTAGGGAATTGTTCATTTGCTAATTTACGGCTAAAGACTGATGGAATGGAATGTGATTTTGGGTTTATCGTGAATCGTGTTTTAAATGACATTTGTTCTTTAACCTAGTTAAAGGCAGGATATGATTTCCCACGTTAAACAATCATTAATATTGATTTATGGAAAGATTAAAACCAAGTGGAGTTTTAATGCATCTAATTAGATTGAAATGATATCCAGAGGAAGATTAAAGAATAAATTTAAAGAATTTATCTTTGATAAAATTAATGGGAACCTTTCCCAAAGTATAAGAATATTTGAATAAAGGAATATTCTGGATTGGAATGAGGCGTGTTAGATCAAAATTTGGACCTAACACCCAAATTGTTCTGATTCGTAGAGATTTATAACTGGAGAATGAAGAAAAAGCAGAAAACACAGAATTTATAGTGGTTCGGCGTTAACGAGCCTCCGTCCACTTTATATGTTATCGATTATACTTTGAATGCTAGTACAATTAATGATTTCTCTCAAACTCTGTAACACCCCGAAAATTCTATAACTGTGAAATTAACAAATTAAAGCATAATTAATCTGAAATCAAAGAACTAAGGGAAACGGGATACGCCATTGCGTTCGTCTCGGAAAAATACGCGAAATAGAGTCCGAGTTTTCGAAAAACGGAGTCCGTATGAAGAAGATATGGCCTTCGGAAGTTTTGAATTAAATTTAAAATTCAAACAGAATAAAATAATTAAAAATCGGGCCCAATGGGCCAGGGCGGATAAACACCCGCCTAGGCTACCCAGGTCGACTGGGCTGTCGACCTGGGCTACCCATGTCGACAGGGCTGTCGACAGCCCTGTCGACAGGGGTGTCGACCTGGTCGAGCCCAGTCAACCTGGCTGGCCAGGTCTGTGTTTGGCCGATTCTCTGTGGTCTGCTTTGTCATTAGGGCTAGGTGGCGGGTTCTAATTGGTCTCTCTATCTAATGAATGGCTATGATCAATCCAAGCAACATCAAGGGTCCTAATCAGTTCCTAACCTCTATATAAACAACCCTAGACTAAACCCTAATCTATTCATTCAAAATTAAGAACATAGCCGCCATGTTGCTGAGGAACGACTAGGAGTAGCCGCCAACTAGAGAGAGAATTAGGAGGAAAGTTCTAAAGCCTAAAGCAATTCAAGCAACCTAAAGCCAATCAATTCAGCAAAGGAATCATATCTCTTAATTAGAGAATTCATCGCACCATTGTAAGTAGAGTATTACTTTGGTATGAATAAACAACTGTGTTGATTTGTATGCTTGAATTGGGATAATAAAGTAATTCATATTTGTGCAAAATTATGTTATTCATTATAAAGAACTACATGCGGTAGTTCTATGCAAGTATACGTTTGGAATATTGCGCAAATTATATAATCTATGTTGAAGCTACATGTATGTAGTTGATTGAAATTCATGCAAGTTTGGGGCTTTGTTATTATGCCATCATGATGTATATTTTTGTGCATAAATCATTTTGCAAGTAATTGAAACAAGTTTGGTTGTTATAGTTCATATGAAACTATGTTGGAATTTTGACACCATAATCCATGTATTAAGTCATGCTTTTGCAAACTTATGAATATGGCTAGGCTATGAATGATATTTGGCATAATTGAAATCCATGATTAAGTCTATCTTATTTACAAGAATTATATGATGACATATGTGAGACATGGCTAGGTTAGACTCAAAAATCCCTTTTTGCAAGTTTAAAGCAAACACCATGATTAGGAATATTTATGCATAAGTATATTTATACCATCGTTATGTGATTAGACTTAAACCATGATTAAGTTGAACTATGCTTTTGTGTTAGTAACAAAGTATCCCCTTTGTAACAAGTAGAAACCTTATGAACATGACTTGTTTATGTTTATGCTTAAATGAGAACATAGGTCTATGTTGTAGTTAAGACTATGTGACACCTAATTTAGATTCTTATCTTAAGTTTACATGGTTTGATTCATGTCACCTATGCTTTATGACCAAAGTATATATATATATATATATATATATGCAAGTACACCAGTTTCTATTATGTATTTCCAACGTCATATGCAAGTTCATGCGCTCACCTTCCCCTCTTTGTGTATGTAATCACACTTTAAACCTCCCCTTTTCGCATGGCTAATTTGGGCTTTAAAAGGCTAAGCCCAAAATATATAAACGGACGTGTTAAACGGGGGAAAATAACGTTGGGTTAAAATTACTAATGAATGAAAATATAAAATAGAAGGGCCCAAATTCAAGTATGGGTTGGGCCCATGATTGGTGTAACCTTTACACCATTAACTTAATAATGGGCCGCAAATATTTACATATAAGAAATAAAGAAGAATGACAAAATATGTAAATGTAGAACATACGATGTGTTTAACCCGAGGTTGGATTGAGTTGTGATGTAAACCTGCCCGGAACCGCCCGGCTGTCCAGTAGTCACAACAATACCTATCCAATGTGGGAGGTTAAACATGGAGCCCAGCAAGAACCCGAGGTTAGACTGAGTTGTGGCGTAAGACTGCCCGGAACCAACCGGCAACAGACAGCCACAACAATACCTGTCTAATGTGAGAGGTCAGGGCCTTAATAAGACAATTAAGGCTGAGTCAGGATTGTTAGGATTAAGTGAACTAAAGACTTAATCAAAATGGAACATGCTAAACTAAACGGACTGGTGGGGGTTAGGTTAGAAAACACTTAACCAACTTAGCATGTTGGCTAGAGATAGAAAACCTAGTAACGGGGGACCCTTTTCAGCAGTAACCCTAAAAGGTGTATCAGGATACCCTGAAACTAGGCAGGGTGGGGCACGATTACTGGGCTGATTGTAAGAGGTCAAAGCGACGGCGGTGGTGTAGCAGTGTAGGTTCTAACGGAGTGCGGGCGTGCACACACTCCGGTGTAGAAAAATAAGGCACTGGACACCAGTAGCATACCTGTGCATTCTAAGGTTGTGTCGGGCCGCCACTATGGGACTTGATACACCCCATGGTGGGACCAGCATAGGTAACTACAACATCGGGGGCCGTAAGACACATGTAACTATGCGAGTAGGAGCCGATCATCATTGAATGGATCACATCACCCTGATTATGGGGTGCCAGTTGGAAACTAGTTTATATGGGTTCAGAGATTAACATGGGGTACGATAGTATATTCGACCCTAGACAACTTAACCAAGTTTATAGTGCATGCCCACTTCTTGTTTATACTTATCATACCCAGTTCTTTATTCATAGACAAAATAATACTAGACTTACTCAGGCTTTATGTCTGACTCTACTTTTCTTTCGTCTTCTTTCTTCCGTTCCCCCCCCCCCCAGGTCCACAGGGAGGGAACACAGCAGCTTGATCAGCCTTGACATCCAGCTTGAAGAAGAGAAATGTTTTGCTTGGACTTTCCTGTTTTGAACTATGGCTTTGGACAATCCACTATGGGGCTTTTGCAGTTTATCTACGTTTTATTTATGCTTCTTTAAATAATGTACTCAAGACAGATTATGAAAAAGTTATGTTATGTTTTTGGAAAGGATGTAAGACAATTATGGTGATGTTTTGTAACACGTATTTGGCTTTATGAAATAAAGTTTGTTGTTCTTCCGCTGTTTACAAATATGTGTTCCTATATCTGTCTTGTATATCTGTGACTTGTACTTATAAACCTCCACCAAAATTAGGGCATTCCCTTTGAGAGTGACCCTAACGGAGGTGGGGTGTTTCACTTGGTATCAGAGAGTCCAATTAACATATTTATATATTTCTCAAATTAACTTGCAACTCTATAAAAATGACCCTAGACTCTACCTAGGTTTCTTACACAATTCTCTAGCCTCCATTGCTCTGTTCTTCTAATAAAAATAAAAATAAAAATGGCGTCACTGCTCTGCTGGAATTAAAACTAGAAGATAATCAACATCAGCCTAAGCAACTCAATTCAAACTAGAGATTAAAGTTTCTGCAAAGATTCTACAACAAGTTAAAGTTCTTTCTTTAATCCAATCAAGGCAAGTACAGTTATTCTCCGCTATAAACGTTAATTATAATTTTGATATGCATTTAAATCTGAGTTTGAGGTTGTATTCTCTTCTGTTAGATCTGTTTTCTGTGACTGTTCTATATTCCTTTCTTCTTTTCTGTTTCTATAGCCAGGCTACCACGAGCCTGTGCCTAATCTCATAAGAGATGAACGTATGAACGCAAGTTTTGGGATGAATGATGAGAAATTTGACAAAACCAAATTGAATGTATGACTTTAGGTCTGAGGCATAAAATATATTGGACATATGACTTGGGATTGGATGCATAAATTTGACTATGAACATATAATTTATGCATGTTGTATGCATAGTTATGTTGCAATTTAGACCTATGCATATTTTGTGATAAAAGAAGAAGAGGAACCACTGTAAAGATTACATATGATTTGAGACTTTGGACAAAATGCATATAAAAAGGCAAGATCTGATTTTTAGAAGATATGGTTTAAAGATTTATATTATTGGGGATAGTTTGCATAATAATTCATGACATGAAAAGAAGGAAGATATGGAAACTTAAGATTTACATTAATTAGGATATCTATTATTGTAATTACACCTAATTAGGTATTTTTGGATATATGACATGCATTGAAATTAATGGTTATATTTGGTATAATCTATATTGGAACATATGTTATATGGCAAATTATGTCCATATTCTACGCTTAAGCAAACATGGAATATATGTTGTGAATCATCGAAAATTATGTAGGCATATGAATTTAGGCCTAATTTATGACTAGGCAAGGCATGTAAATAGAACCTTTAGAATTATTAGGTTTGCTAAATCTGCTAATTTGCTAAGTTGCCTAAACTGCTAGTTTTGTTATATTGCCTAGACTGCTAATTAGATTGAAATGCCAAATCTGTTAAATTTGTCTGTTGAGATGCCTAATCTGTTATATGCCAAAATCTGCTAAGTTGCTAAATCTGTTAAATCCGTTAAGTCATATAAAATCTGTTATCTGCTATGTTGATATAATCATCCTGTGATTGATATAATCTGAATTGGCATATATATTGGGCGTGCGCATAAACGGTAAATTATTAATTGGCCGCAAAGATAAACATGGCTAACTCGAGGTTAGAATGAGTTTGCGGCGTAAATCTGCCCGGAAACGCCCGGCACATCCAGTGGCCGCAAACAATAGGTTCTAATGTGGGAAGTTAGTCATAACATGCGCAAGACACGAGGTTAGGTCTGGCTTGTGGCAGAAGTCTGCCCGGAACCGCCCGGCATATCCAGCGGCCACAAGCTACCGACCTAATGTGAGAGGTCTGTGCATTAATAATTAATTAATGCAAATCTAAGATAAGAATGACGTCTAAAACGTATTGGGGAAAATAGGGTTAAACCAATGGGATTAATAGATGTAGTAAAACCCGTCCATGAATCTGTAGGCCCAATACAAAGTTAGACAAATCTGAAAAGTCTGTACATCTGACCTGTTAGTCTGAAAACTTGTTAACTTAATTTGGGAATTAGTAAATCTGAACTCTGTATGTCTGAACTTGTAAACAAGTTAATCTGAAATCTGTTAGTCTGGGGATACAAGGTTAGGAAGGGGAATTACATGTGTCGTCTGTTGTTTGGGACCCATATTAGTCAGTAACCCTTTCTGGTATCAAAACTTTGACCCAACAGTAAGTAGGGTCCGGGCACGCTTACTGAACTAATTATAAGAGGTTCATTCTGATAATGGCGAGGGGTGTTGATGGTGCGTTCCAACCGGGTCATGTGCGTGCATGGATCCCGGTCTGCCTCTGAGGATGTAAGACGCCGTGACATCTGTAAATAGGTCTATGCCAATTGGTTGTCACTTTAGGGAGTGATACACCCTACTGTGGGGCCGACACAGGATATTTATGTATTAGGGAGCCGATCGCTTGGGGTAGGGTTTTAGGGTACGCTTAGTTCTGTCTGTTTCTGTTGGTACTGTCTGTTTCTGTTGGGTGGTAACACCTGTCTGTTTCTGTGTGGTACCGTCTGTTCGGGTGGTAAAGGCCCATTACTAGTGTACACCTAATTCCACATTCTGTTTCCGTAGAGATAAATCTGTTTCTGCTTCTGTCTGTTTCTGATCGGGTAGTAAAGGCCCATTATTAGCATTCTGTTTCTGTTAAAGTATTCTGTACCCGTTCCTGCTTCAATTTAGACATTAGGGTGACCCCTAATTCTGTTATACTAGTATTAGTGCAGAGAAGTGTAAAACAATAGTTTATATCATTCTGTTTTTCTGTTATATCTGCTACACCTGTTATAGTTATCTCACATCCAGTTTTATGTTCATATCATATTATTATTATCTGTTCATATGCTGAAAGTCACTGGACTTGCCAGACTTTTTGTCTGACCCTTGTTGTTTCGCCTTCTTTCTTCCGTTTCCCCCCCCCCCCAGGTTATCCAAGGAGGGAAATACTTTAGCTTGATCTGGATTTCTCTTTGCTTGAAGTACTTAAAGTATGGCTTGGCTCTGTATAGCTTCCGTTCCATGGGGATTATGATTTTAAACTATGCATTTTGAAGGCTTTTGTACAAGACTGATATTTTGTACTTGAATTCTGAAATTGAAAGGATGTAACCATACTAATTTCTGTTTCCGCTGTAATAAAGTTAAAAAATTTCAAGTACTGTTTTATCTGTCTTGTAAGTTTCTGTTTTGTTTACTAAAATGCTCCACCAAAGTTAAGGCATTCCCTTTGTGAGTGACCTTAACGGAGGTGGAGTGTTACACTTGGTATACGAAATCAACATATTTATATATGGTTTATAAATATATTGCAAATTTAAATATATTGCAAGGTCATATTCCCTTGTGACCTAAAAGGAGTCCATCATGCTTAGTTTCCTAGAATCATATATGGTGGTTGGGTTGAGTAATTCTTTGGGTGTCAGTCTGATGTTGATTTCGGTCTTCGGGGCTGATGCTTAGAGAGTTCTTCTCCTAATCAATATATATGTGGCATAGATTTCCAGTTTGGACATTGCCTAATGGGCACAAAGTTTTTACTTGCTTCTATCATTCGACTATACCTTTAGGTAGGACCATTCCCTATCATCGAGAAAATTGGGAAAATGGCCTATAGATTAGAGCTACCCGAGAAGTTGGCTGGAGTCCACAACGTTTTTCACGTTTCACATCTCCGAAAATGTCTACATGAGTCTGCTGAAGTTGTAGAGCCAAATATCCTCGAAGAGACCGAAGTGGAACGCGAAGCAACCATAAGAAAAGTTCCAACCCGCATCTTAGGAACAGAAGTGAAGAAGCTACGCAACCGCGAAGTCAAGCTCGTCAAAGTTCAGTGGAGCGACGCCGAGGAGACGCGACTTGGGAAACTGAAGCTAGAATACGTACTGCCTACCCTTTTCTGTTCGAGGGTACATCCTTGATCTTTCTTTTTCCTTAAGTTGCGCTTTTATCTATCTTTTTAGGTATATTTCCTCGACCGTATCTTTTAGGTAGAAACCCTTTGGATGGAAACATGTAGTTGAAACATGTTATGGATGATGGTTGCAAGTGGTTGCAAGTGATTGCTAGTGGTTGCTCGTGGTTGCATATACACAGCAGCTTGACCAACCTTAACATCCAGCTTGAAGAAGAGAAATGTATTGCTTGGACTTTCCTGTTTTGAACTATGGCTTTGGACAATCCACTATGGGGCTTTTGCAGTTTATCTATGTTTTATTTATGCTACTTTAAATAATGTACTCAAGACAGATTATGAAAGTGTTATGTTATGTTTTTGGAAAGGATGTTGTTGTAACACGTATTTGACTTTATGAAATAAAGTTTGTTGTTCTTCCGCTGTTTACAAATATGTGTTCTTATATCTGTCTTGTATATCTGTGACTTGTACTTATAAACCTCCACCAAAATTAGGGCATTCCCTTTGAGAGTGACCCTAACGGAGGTGGGGTGTTTCACTTCTTTTTCTGTTCCGCTTTAACCTGTTGGCACACCATACACTTAGAAACGAACTCTGCCACGTCCCTAGCATCACTTTACCTAAAGGAAATCGTTCGACTCCATGGAATACCATCTAGCATCATTAGTGACCGAGACCCCATCTTCACCAGCGAGTTTTGGCGGAGTCTGCAAGAAGCAGTAGGAACGCAGTTATGCTTGAGCACAGCCTATCATCCCCAAACCGACGGCCAAACAGAGAGAGTGAACAGAGTTTTGGAAGACCTCTTAAGACTGTGCGTCCTTGACTTCGGAGGGACATGGGAAGACCACCTTCCTTTGGTGGAATTCGCCTACAACAACAGCTATCAAGCAACCATCGGAATGGCGCCCTTCGAAGCTTTATATGGAAGACCGTGCCGATCGCCCACTTGTTGGTGGGAATCCACGGATAAGCTCATACTTGGTATCAGAGCATAGGTTTACCAGATAAGAAAAAAAAAGTTTTGAAAAATTATTTTCAAAAAGGAAATTTAAAGAAGCATTTTTAAAAGAAAAATATTATTTTATTTTAAAAAGGCAAAGTCCACTCCCCAAAGCCATAGGTACTATCTCTTATCCTTCGTTTTGAATCTATCCTTTTTGTTTCAGCATGTCTGAAGATCTTAACTTGCCGGAAGGGGTACCAATACCTGGTTGGTTTAGACGGTTCTTAGAAGCAAGGGCCACTCAGCCAGGTCCTACCATTCCTCCCCCAGCAGAAGGAAATCATCCAGCCGCAGCGGCACCTTTTCCTCCACCTCCTCCTCGGGGAAACACGTTTGCTAAGATATGCAAAGATTTTAAAGCTATGGGAGGAAGGGATTTCCATGGAACTGAGTCCTTCGTAGCAGCTAGAAATTGGCTGAAAGAGACGGAGGACCTATTCATCATCTTTGAGGTAGAAGATAGACAAAAAGTACAACTGGCGGTATGGCTATTGAAGGGCGAGGCTTCCTACTGGTGGGAAGTCACTAATGCTGAAAGACCAGTGGAGACATGGGAGGACTTTAGGGCAAGGTTTGAGACCAAATTTCTCTCAGATGCGGAAAGAAGTTTGCAGTTGGAAAAATTCTTATTTCTTAAGCAAGGGGACAAGACAGTCAAAGAGTATGTGAATCAGTTCGATGAGCTGGCTAGGTTTGGGCTTGACCTAGTCAACACCCCGCACAAGAAGGCTCTCCGTTTCGTCAAAGGGTTAAATGAGCCATTACACAGTTTGGCCATGACCCATATACCCATGGGAGCCACGTATGAAAGATTGGTGCAAATGGCATTGCTGAATGAAGAGGATAAGAGCAAGAAGGAGACGAAGGCAGAAAGCTCTCAAGGGAAGAAAGAGGGTTTGCAGCCCAAAAAGACAGACTTTAAGAAGGGCGGGAAAGGCAACAAAGAGAAGAGGAAGTGTAATTTCTGTGGCAAAGTGGGGCACTTAGTAAAGGACTGCCGGAAAAAGAAGGCCAAGGAGAATGGTGGGTGCTTTTCTTGCTGTGAGACAGGCCATAGGGCTAAGGACTGCCCAAAGAAACGAGGACAGGGGCAGAGGGCTGGATCCACCCCAGGGGCACAGGTCCATGTGCTAGAAGCGCCACCTCTGCAACAGCGAGGTATAAATACTTCTGTAGAAAGTGTAGTTTATCTTTATGATCACCCCGTTCGTACTTTATTTGATTCTGGCGCATCACACTCCTTTATCTCGTCTGCTTTAGTAGAATCTCTGCACCTAGAAACTAGTATGGTAGAGGACCCCTTAATTGTTTCAAACCCAATTGGGGGCCCAGCTCATTTGTCTATGATCTGTGTGGGATTGAAAATTTCTATTCTAAGTGTAGAATTTCAATGTAGTGCCTTTGTTTTGGGCTTTTCGGGGTATGGTTTGATTTTGGGTATGGATTGGCTATCCAGTAATGGGGCCATCCTTGATTGTGAGAAAAGGGTTGTTAGGCTCCTAACCCAGCTCGGTAATACTTTGGAAATTTCTTGTAATCCCTCGTATGCGGTTATGCTTAGTTATCTTGAATCGCTAGATGCCTCTGTTGAAAATTTGCAATCAGTTAGAGTAGTCCGGGAATATCCGGATGTCTTCGAAGAGGTGAAGGGCTTGCCTCCGAAGTGGGAAATAGACTTCCACATATATCTTGTAGATAATGCAAAGCCCGTTGCATTGCCCGTTAGACATATGGCTCCACGAGAAAGGAAAGAGCTCAGTAAACAGATTAAAGAACTTCTAGAAAAGGGGTTCATTAGGAGGAGCATTTCAGAATAGGGCGCTCCCGTAGTGTTCGCCACTAAGGCTGAAGGTTCATTTCGCTGATGCATGAGTTGTAAAGAATCACCTTAGTAAGTACATTTGGCAACATAGTTGACATTTGTTTATTTTCAAGAGATAATTCATCTATGTGGAATACCTTCTAGTAAGTGAACAAGATCCAAGATTCACTAATGAATTTTGGAGAGCTTGCATGGAACCATGAGTACGCAGTTAGGCGTGAGCCAAGTATACTAGAAGGAGAATAAGTGAAAGAGGAACGAGAAATAGGTTCCAACTCATATTTTGGAAACAAGAATTAAGAAGCTACGAAATTGTGAAGTTAAAAACGGACAAAGCATAATGGAGTTAAGCTCAAGAAATGCGACTTAAAAGATTGAAGACTAGATTCGTACATAATATCTCTTCTTAAGAGTATATCCTTGATCCCTCTCTTCCTGTAGAGCTTACTTGCATGGTATCTTCTCTGTATATCCTCTCGGTCCCATTCTCAATCCAATTTCCGTTGCAAACCCCATAGGGAGTATGACTCACCTGTTAGTAACACATGTTGGGGCTCGAGGGTGTTCATTGGTTTGACTAAAGTTTTGGGTTTTATAGGATACAGATTGGTCTTAGGAAGGGACTCCCTTGTGACCTAAACGGAGTCCATCATGCTTAGTTTCCTAGAATCATATATGGTGGTTGGGTTGAGTAACTCTTTGGGTGTCAGTCTGATGTTGATTTCGGTCTTCGGGGCTGATGCTTAGAGAGTTCTTCTCCTAATCAGTATATATGTGGCATAGGTTTTCAGTTTTGACATTGCCTAATGGGCACATAGTTTTTACTTGCTTCTATCATTCGACTATACCTTTAGATATGAACAATTAGGGAAAAAAAATGTCCTATAGATTAGAGCTACCCGAAAGATTGGATGGAATCAGCTGAAGTGGTAGAGCCAAATATCCTCGAAGAGGCCGAAGTGGAACGCGAAGCAACCATAAGAAAAGTTCCAACCCGCATCTTAGGAACGGAAGTGAAGAAGCTACGCAACCGCGAAGTCAAGCTCGTCAAAGTTCAGTGGAGCGACGCCGAGGGAGACGCGACTTGGGAAACTGAAGCTAGAATACGCACTGCCTACCCTTTTCTGTTCGAGGGTACATCCTTGATCTTTCTTTTTCCTTAAGTTGCGCTTTTATCTATCTTTTTAGGTATATTTCCTCGACCGTATCTTTTAGGTAGAAACCCTTTGGATGGAAACATGTAGTTGAAACATGTTATGGATGATGGTTGCAAGTGGTTGCAAGTGATTGCTAGTGGTTGCTCGTGGTTGCATATACACACACAATCTAGGTTTTAGATCGGCTCAGTCACTTCATATTGCATATGCATATATGTTTGCATTCGTATATGGTTGAACTTTAATGTGTTGTCATGTGGATGTTGCATTTGTATTGAATGATTGTGCACTCATGTAGAATCAAGAATAGGAAAATTTGCATACATAATGGATTCATGGCACTTACATAATTCGCATTAAGGAGGTCAACTGAATCAGTAGACCGCCTGATTTTGCATTAGATAAGTACATGTACACACACACTTTGCATATGATCATGAAGCATTAGAAGTCTTTTAAGGACAATGGATGCTCGTGTTTGATGGATGAGTAGATGGATGATTGGATGTTAGGATTTACATTCCTCCTAACTTGAAGATTTCGGGACGAAATCCTTTTAAGTGGGGGAGAATGTAACACCCCGAAAATTCTATAACTGTGAAATTAACAAATTAAAGCATAATTAATCTGAAATCAAAGAACTAAGGGAAACGGGATACGCCATTGCGTTCGTCTCGGAAAAATACGCGAAATAGAGTCCGAGTTTTCGAAAAACGGAGTCCGTATGAAGAAGATATGGCCTTCGGAAGTTTTGAATTAAATTTAAAATTCAAACAGAATAAAATAATTAAAAATCGGGCCCAATGGGCCAGGGCGGATAAACACCCGCCTAGGCCACCCAGGTCGACTGGGCTGTCGACCTGGGCTACCCATGTCGACAGGGCTGTCGACAGCCCTGTCGACAGGGGTGTCGACCTGGTCGAGCCCAGTCAACCAGGCTGGCCAGGTCTGTGTTTGGCCGATTCTCTGTGGTCTGCTTTGTCATTAGGGCTAGGTGGCGGGTTCTAATTGGTCTCTCTATCTAATGAATGGCTATGATCAATCCAAGCAACATCAAGGGTCCTAATCAGTTCCTAACCTCTATATAAACAACCCTAGACTAAACCCTAATCTATTCATTCAAAATTAAGAACATAGCCGCCATGTTGCTGAGGAACGACTAGGAGTAGCCGCCAACTAGAGAGAGAATTAGGAGGAAAGTTCTAAAGCCTAAAGCAATTCAAGCAACCTAAAGCCAATCAATTCAGCAAAGGAATCATATCTCTTAATTAGAGAATTCATCGCACCATTGTAAGTAGAGTATTACTTTGGTATGAATAAACAACTGTGTTGATTTGTATGCTTGAATTGGGATAATAAAGTAATTCATATTTGTGCAAAATTATGTTATTCATTATAAAGAACTACATGCGGTAGTTCTATGCAAGTATACGTTTGGAATATTGCGCAAATTATATAATCTATGTTGAAGCTACATGTATGTAGTTGATTGAAATTCATGCAAGTTTGGGTCTTTGTTATTATGCCATCATGATGTATATTTTTGTGCATAAATCATTTTGCAAGTAATTGAAACAAGTTTGGTTGTTATAGTTCATATGAAACTATGTTGGAATTTTGACACCATAATCCATGTATTAAGTCATGCTTTTGCAAACTTTTGAATATGGCTAGGCTATGAATGATATTTGGCATAATTGAAATCCATGATTAAGTCTATCTTGTTTACAAGAATTATATGATGACATATGTGAGACATGGCTAGGTTAGACTCAAAAATCCCTTTTTGCACGTTTAAAGCAAACACCATGATTAGGAATATTTATGCATAAGTATATTTATACCATCGTTATGTGATTAGACTTAAACCATGATTAAGTTGAACTATGCTTTTGTGTTAGTAACAAAGTATCCCCTTTGTAAACATGTAGAAACCTTATGAACATGACTTGTTTATGTTTATGCTTAAATGAGAACATAGGTCTATGTTGTAGTTAAGACTATGTGACACCTAATTTAGATTCTTATCTTAAGTTTACATGGTTTGGTTCATGTCACCTATGCTTTATGACCAAAGTATATATATATATATGCAAGTACACCAGTTTCTATTATGTATTTCCAACGTCATATGCAAGTTCATGCGCTCACCTTCCCCTCTTTGTGTATGTAATCACGCTTTAAGCCTCCCCTTTTCGCATGGCTAATTTGGGCTTTAAAAGGCTAAGCCCAAAATATATAAACGGACGTGTTAAACGGGGGAAAATAACGTTGGGTTAAAATTACTAATGAATGAAAATATAAAATAGAAGGGCCCAAATTCAAGTATGGGTTGGGCCCATGATTGGTGTAACCTTTACACCATTAACTTAATAATGGGCCGCAAATATTTACATATAAGAAATAAAGAAGAATGACAAAATATGTAAATGTAGAACATACGATGTGTTTAACCCGAGGTTGGATTGAGTTGTGATGTAAACCTGCCCGGAACCGCCCGGCTGTCCATTAGTCACAACAATACCTATCCAATGTGGGAGGTTAAACATGGAGCCCAGCAAGAACCCGAGGTTAGACTGAGTTGTGGCGTAAGACTGCCCGGAACCAACCGGCAACAGGCAGCCACAACAATACCTGTCTAATGTGAGAGGTCAGGGCCTTAATAAGACAATTAAGGCTGAGTCAGGATTGTTAGGATTAAGTGAACTAAAGACTTAATCAAAATGGAACATGCTAAACTAAACGGACTGGTGGGGGTTAGGTTAGAAAACACTTAACCAACTTAGCATGTTGGCTAGAGATAGAAAACCTAGTAACGGGGGACCCTTTTCAGCAGTAACCCTAAAAGGTGTATCAGGATACCCTGAAACTAGGCAGGGTGGGGCACGATTACTGGGCTGATTGTAAGAGGTCAAAGCGACGGCGGTGGTGTAGCAGTGTAGGTTCTAACGGAGTGCGGGCGTGCACACACTCCGGTGCAGAAAAATAAGGCACTGGACACCAGTAGCATACCTGTGCATTCTAAGGTTGTGTCGGGCCGCCACTATGGGACTTGATACACCCCATGGTGGGACCAGCATAGGTAACTACAACATCGGGGGCCGTAAGACACATGTAACTATGCGAGTAGGAGCCGATCATCATTGAATGGATCACATCACCCTGATTATGGGGTGCCAGTTGGAAACTAGTTTATATGGGTTCAGAGATTAACATGGGGTACGATAGTATATTCGACCCTAGACAACTTAACCAAGTTTATAGTGCATGTCCACTTCTTGTTTATACTTATCATACCCAGTTCTTTATTCATAGACAAAATAGTACTAGACTTACTCAGGCTTTATGTCTGACTCTACTTTTCTTTCGTCTTCTTTCTTCCGTTCCCCCCCCCCCCCCCCAGGTCCACAGGGAGGGAACACAGCAGCTTGATCAGCCTTGACATCCAGCTTGAAGAAGAGAAATGTATTGCTTGGACTTTCCTGTTTTGAACTATGGCTTTGGACAATCCACTATGGGGCTTTTGCAGTTTATCTACGTTTTATTTATGCTTCTTTAAATAATGTACTCAAGACAGATTATGAAAAAGTTATGTTATGTTTTTGGAAAGGATGTAAGACAATTATGGTGATGTTTTGTAACACGTATTTGGCTTTATGAAATAAAGTTTGTTGTTCTTCCGCTGTTTACAAATATGTGTTCCTATATCTGTCTTGTATATCTGTGACTTGTACTTATAAACCTCCACCAAAATTAGGGCATTCCCTTTGAGAGTGACCCTAACGGTGGTGGGGTGTTTCAAACTCACTCTTACAATTATGATTTCTCCCAGTAATCTCGAAGTAAAACTGATAAGAAATAGTGGTATGACAGTAATGGTGGAATCAGTGCTCAATACTGCCAAAAGGATCCTGATAAATTCCAGTCTCTGGGCTATTTATAGCTGATTCTGTCGGGCGGTTCGCGGTCATACGTGGCGTAAATCCCGAGAATATCGGATCGGATCGAGCAATGAGGAAGAATTGGTCAATGTGACAGTTGTGGACACGTGTAGCTGGATCCATGTATTTCGGATCGCTGAAGACCAGTTCGTGGTTGAACAAGTCAGAAGTTTCGCCACGTAGCAGGGGATCGGATCGGAGTGAGGTGGTGGCATAGGTGTGGATCGGGTCGTGCTCCCATGGGCGGATCGGGTCATGCTCTCATGGACGGATCGGGTCGTGTTCTGCGCTGGCGATCCGAGGGGTGCGATCCACGTGTGCGGTCTGCTGGTGCGATCTGCCCTTTCATGAACTAGAGGAACAAAGCTTCATACTCTCTTCTTGTGTGTAAACCTTGGTGGCTTGGTCAAAAAAGCTAGCCAACATTTTGCCCCCTCGAAGTATGTTTCATTGATGGAACATGCTTCGAAGTCGTTGAGGTATCTCTTCATGAGGTGACATCATTTAATGGTCGTGCCTGTCTGAAAAGTCTTGCTACTTCGGAAAAGTCGCATCTTTTGAGAAGTGTAAATACTAGTATAGTTTTCGATCATTTCTCGTTTGTTGAACAATCCTTTTCTGTAATTTTTCGGAGACTTCGTCGTCGAGTTCACCAGGTAAATTTCTGAATTTTTTTTAAAGTCCGGATCGCACTCTTGTATCGCGATCCATGGCCACGGATTGTGATCTAGTGACTTGACGGGCTTCATGGCGAATCGAGATGGGCTTCAGTCCGCGGCCCGCTCGGTTCGAATAAAACAAAAAGTAGGAGACTAACGGTCGCGATTTCCTCTATATAAGCCCGAACCCTCTCCACTCTTTTCCCTTTCTTCTTCGTTTACCACCAGCCGACGCCTCCTCCAATAGAAAAAACCCTATTACTTCGTCAAATCCCAAAAATCTTCCTTGCTTTCCCGAATTTCAGAAAGGTAATTCCATTAAAAGCTTTCTCTCTCATGATTTCTGAGTTTTTCACTGACTTGAGGGAGAAATGAGCGGAATTAAGTGGTTTTTGAGGCGTTGGAGGCCGTAGAGACGCCATGGCCGACGAGTTCCAATCGCTGGAGAGGAGGAGGAGGAAGAAGAAGGAAAGGGAAGAGCAGGTCGGTTCGTTTCGTGAGCGAGACTTGGGTACAAGCGAGGCAGTGGATCGTGGAAATGGCAAGGGAGCGGATCAGATCGGGGAGATGGCAAGGGATCGGATCGGATCGGGGAAATGGCAAGGGAGCGGAGATTAGGAGTTAAAGAGATTGACGAAGATGAGCTGATGAGGACCATTCTGAGGGATAACGAGCCCGAGGATTTGGCAGAAGGTCGGCGCCTAATTCAAGAAGAGATGGAGAAGGAGAGGACACTGGCTAAGGGCAAAAACAAGATTGACGAAGGTTCGAGCTCAGCTGTAGAGCCCAAGGCCTTCGGAGTTGAGGAATACAATCCTGATGATCCATTAATTCCTTTGGGCCCGACTCCGTTGGTTGTCGGAGCTTCTACAACTAGCTTGGATGGAGAATCAGCGGAAGGTATCCCCATTTTTCCCCACAATTTGTCAAAGCAATTGTGAGTTGTCGTCGTCTGGCGGAGCAAGCAATCGAATTAATAACACGTGTTCCTCATAATACAGGTGGCGGGCCCATCAATAACGATGTCGAGAAGAAGACAGAGGCGGAGAAGATTGACGTCTCGCCTAGCGCCGGTGTTGATGCACCAAAGCAGGCTGAAGGTACAACAGCGGAGGGCGTCCTGGCACCCAGTGTTGATGCTCCCAAGGATGATGAAACCATCGATGCCTTGAAAGCTATGGACGGGCACCATGTAGATGATGAGGAGGATGTTATTATCACCAAAGAAGTCAAAGGCGATGACGACGAGACCTTGGCTAAAAGAAAGTCTAGGCAGGAAAAGCAGCTAGCTTTAAACAAGGAGGAATAAGAGCCTTTGAACGTAGCTCCTATCTCGGGGTTTGATCCCAAAACTGGGATGGTTCTGAAACTCCAGCCCAAATCGATCACTAAACAGCTTCATTTTGAGAATCCCGATGATTTCCCAGCTTCCCTTACTGATAAAAGTAAGAGAAAGAAGGAGGAGGAGGAGTCTTCGGATGAACCTTCAGCTCCTCTTATAGACAAAAGGAAGAGAAAGAAGGATGATCAATATGATATTAACAAGGCGGAGCTGGAAAAGCAGAAGAAGGAGAAAAAGTCCAAACGTAAATAGGATACTTCCGCTTGTCTATGTTTTGTCTTTAAGGTTCCCACTGGCCATGAAATGTAGTTGTGAGACTGGCCCTCACTTTTGTTTTAGGTTGCTTTTCACGTTGTAGGATTGCAGTTTATGAATGAAAGTTTATTTCTTTTGCATCACCGTGTACCTGCATTTAATAAACTTTTCATGCTTAGTCATAAATTATTTGCTTATAACTACAAATCATTCAAGCAACAAAAAGACTTTAACAATATTGTACTGCATCAAGATACATGTATGCATCTATCTGCCCCCAATTAATCGTTAAAGATTGATTTGAGTTGTATGCATGTTGCCCCCTGTTTCTGAACATGAGGGACTTGGAAATTTTTGTAGAATTAGAGTTCTTGCGGTGCCAGGCTTTTGGCACTTCGATACTCTCCCGATCCATCTGCGGGTCAAAATTCGAACTCGTGTCATAATCTACGCACCGATCCTTCAGCGGGGTAGAGATCCTGTGGGCGCTGAGTCTCCAGCACCATTCTCAGCGCTTAATCATAGACGATTTTATACTCTCCTAGCAGTCGCCGAGGTTAGAGTTCGAGCTCAGCAGTTATGTCGCTCCCCGATCCTTCAGCGGGGTAAGAGCTCTTTCTCAGCGCTCAGTCGGAGACGCTTTTATACTCTCCTGGCAGTCGCCGAGGTTAGAGTTCGAGCTCAGCAGTTCTGTCGCTCCCCGATCCTTCAGCGGGGTAAGAGCTCTTTCTCAGCGCTCAGTTGGAGACGCTTTTATACTCTCCTGGCGGTCGCCGAGGTTAGAGTTCGAGCTCAGCAGTTCTGTCGCTCCCCGATCCTTCAGTGGGGTAAGAGCTCTTTCTCAACGCTCAGTCGGAGACGCTTTTATACTCTCATGGCAGTCGCCGAGGTTAGAGTTCCGTCAAGGCGGTTCCGATCATGGTACACCGCCATGACTTATGGACATCGCCTTCATGTCCGTTATGCTCTCTCTCGGCTCTGGAGAGTTAGAGCGCTATCAATGATATGATTTACTTTATCGCACCCTCAGAGTTTTGACTGGTGATTGCATACCATTCTGATGGAAGGCACCTATAATTATATGCTTCTGTGATCGTTGCGTGGTTCACAGCAATTTCCATAAAAATAGAAAGGCAGATAAATAATAGTGCAATAAAGGTAAACGACACACAATATTTTTATAGTGGTTCGGTCGAATCATGACCTACGTCCACTTTATAATTTTTTGCTTAAGAAATCGGACTATTCTAGGCAAGTCGTGCCTTGTACATGGTCCTTAATAAAGCAAAAGAACAGATCTGAAATCTTTACGTTAGTTACGGCCGTAAATATTGGGCATTCCACACTTTGGGGATTTCCTTTCCATCTATGGTTGCTAGCTTGAAGGTTCCATTATCAAGCTTGCACAGAATGGAGTACGGTCCTTCCCACTTCGCACCCATATGAGTTGGGGGTGGAAAGACACGCTTCAGAACCAAGTCTCCGGGTTCAAAGGTTCGGGCTCGAACCTTTTTGTTGTATTATCGGGCGACCTGTTGCTTGCATCTCAAGGCACGCAGGTCTGCTTCGTCCCTCTTCTCTTCGATCATATTCAGGGATTCAAGGAGCAATTCGTTATTAGTCATTGGATCGTAATAAGTCACTCGGTGAGAAGGTATTTTTATTTCAACTGGGATGACTGCTTCTGCTCCAAAAGCAAGAGAGAAGGGGGTATGGACTGTTGCTGATTTATACGTTGTCCTGTAGGCCCATAGTGCTAAGGGTAATTCATCAACCCACATGGCTCTGGCCCGCTTCAGTCTTCTTTTCAGAATGGACTTAATCACTTTATTCGCCGCTTTGACCTGTCCGTTTGACTGCGGATGCGCCACAGAGGTGTATCGTTTCTCAATGTGGTATTTCTGGCAGAAGTCTCTGAATTAAGTGCTATCGAACTGAGTTCCATTGTCAGTTATAACGATCTTTGGAATCCCAAATCGACAGATGATGTTCCTAACGACGAAGTTGATCACTCGTTTGGTTGTGATTGTAGTCAGTGGCTCAGCCTCGACCCACTTAGTGAAGTAGTCTACAGATACAATAGCGAACTTCGCTCCGCCCTTAGCTATGGGGAGACTTCTGATGATATCAATTCCCCACATAGTGAAAGGCCATGGGCTTGTCATCGTTTTTAACTGACTAGGAGGTGCCCTAGGCATCTTTGAAAATCTCTGGCATGCATCACACCGTCGTGCGTACTTCGCCGCATCTTTGTTTATGGTAGGCCAGAAATAACCATGCCGCAACACCTTTTTTGCCAATGTTTGCCCTCCAGTGTGATCGCCGCATTCGCCCTAATGTACCTCCTGTAGTACACGCTTGATGTCGTCATGAGCTATACACCGGTGAAGGGGCATCGAAAATCTCTGTCTGTAAAGGACTCCGCCTTGCAGAATGTATCAGGAAGCTTTACGAATTACTTTACGCCTCTCTCTCTTCTTGGTCGGAAGCGTTTCATTCATAAAGAAATTCTTTAGAGGGGTCATCCATGACTCCCTTTCTGGTTCCGTCTCTAGTACCGGATCAATTTCCATCTGATCTATACTAGGAGACCGAAGTATTTCAACTGGGCCTAGCCCGGTCTCTTCAGGATCGTCGGAACTAGCCATCTTTGCCAACTTATCCGCCTGTTGGTTCTCTGACAGCGGAATATGAGATATGCTGTAGTGATCGAAGCCGTTCATCAACTCCTTCACTTTCTCCAAGTATAAAATCAGTCTTGGGATTTTGACTTGGAATTTTCCAGTGACTTGGTTTACAACTAACTTGAAGTCGCAAAATATGTTTAGCTTTGTGATTTCCAACTCCTTTGCGATTCTTAGCCCGGCTATCAGGGCTTCATATTCGGAGTCGTTGTTAGTGGCGTGAAACTCCATCCGGATAGCATAGGATATCAGCCGTTTCTCAGGAGTTTCAAGCACTACTCCAGCGCCAGATCTCTTGTCATTCCTAGCGCCATCAGTATACAATCTCCAGGCACTGGGATCGAGAAGTAACTTTGGGGGGGTCAGCTTCTTCGTTCGCTATATCTTCCTCCGGACAGTAAACTCTGTTATGAAATCGGCTATCACTTGCCCCCGTATTGACCGCCGGGGCTGAAAGTTCAGATCAAATTGACTCAACTCAATGTTCCATTTGAGTGGTCTTCCAGACGCTTCTGGTCTCTGTATAACTTGCTTGAGTGGATGATCAGTGTACACGGTGATGGGATGAGCCTGAAAATAATGTCGAAGCTTTCTAGAGGCAATCAGCAAACTGTACGCCAACTTTTCTATCCTTGGATAATTACGCTCTGCTGCCGCCAATTTTTTGCTTACGTAATACACTGGACTTTGAACTTTATCTTCTTCTCTCACCAATTCTGAGCTGATCGCGTGGGACGACACTGCCAAGTACACGAATAAGTCCTCGTGATCCACCGGCTTAGATAATATCGGAGGTTTCTCCAGGTGACTCAGCAGGTTCTGAAACGCTTCTATGCAGTCAGGTGTCCATTTGAAGTGGCGTTTTCCTTGCTTTATCAATTCGAAGAATGGGATGCATTTGTTCGTAGCCCTGGAGATGAATCTGCTTAGTGCTGCTACTTTCCCTGCAAGGCTTTGCACATTTTTAATTTAACTAGGCTCCTGAATGCCTCTGATTGCTGCGATCTGGTCTGGATTAATCTCAATCCCGCGAGAACTGACGATGAATCCCAAGAATTTTTCGGAGGCGACCCCGAATGAACATTTCGTTGGGTTGAGTTTCATCCCGTACTTTCAAAGAATGCCAAACATCTCTGCCAAGTCTGTAGTGTGATTGGAGGATTGCCTAGACTTAACCAACATGTCGTCGACGTATACTTCCATTGTTTTCCCAATCTGGTTATAGAACATTCTGTTCACTAACCGTTGATATGTAGCACCTGCGTTCTTCAAGCCAAAGGGCATTACCACGTAACAGTATAATCCCAGATCCGTAATGAAGCTAGTGTGTTTTTGATCTGGAACATGCATTGGGATCTGGTTATATCCTGAATAAGCATCCATAAAGGAGAGAAGTTCATGACCCGCCGTTGAGTCCACTAACTGATCGATCCTGGGTAACGGAAAACTGTCTTTTGGGCAGGCATTATTCAAATCCGAGAAATCGATACACGTTCGCCACTTCCCGTTGGCCTTCTTTACAAGAACTGGATTTGAAATCCAGTCTGGATAGGTTGAGTCTCTGATAAATCCATTACTCTTTAGCTTTCCAACTTCTTCTTTCAAGGCAGAGGACCTCTCTGGGCCCAGCATTCGCCTTTTTTGTTTTACTGGAGGATGCTTAGGGTTAATGCTTAATGAATGGCTCATGATTGATGGAGATATCCCACACATGTCTACGTGGGTCCAGGCAAATACATCCAAGTTATCTTTCAAGAAATCCGTCAGTTCTTTAGCTAAATTCGGATTTAACTGGGATCCAATCTTAAGGACCTTCTCTGGGTCACTATCATCGATCGGTACATCCACAGTTGTCTCGTTGGGAATCGCCATTCTGCCCCCCCAGGTTCTTTGTCCTCTTTGGGATCTATATCCTCAGGCAACTCTCTGGGCGACTCACCTACGGTTATCCTCTTTAATTGCTATGAGGTCTCCGCGCTAGTGGGGGGAGAAGCGCCCTTGGTTTCTATGTCTCCTCCGTTGCGGAGTAGCTTTAGCTCTGCAATATAACATGCTCGTGCGGCAACCTGATCTCCTCTGACAATACCAACACCAGCTTCTGTAGGAAACTTCAATAACAAGCACCAGGGGGCTATACAGGCTCTGAACTTTGCTAGGGCCGGTCGGCTCAAGAAGGCATTGTAGGGCGATTCAATACCCAAAACCACGAAGGGAAGAATTCTCACTCTCTGGCGTTCTCCTTCCCCAAGTGTAACTGGTAGCTCTACATATCCCATTGGAGCGGTGGATGCTCCGTTAAATCCACGGATCCATCCCTCACAGGGCTTCAAGTCTTTTATCTCGAGATTCATCTGGTCGAATGTATTTTTGAAAAGAATGTTGATGGAACTCCCGTTATCCACCAAGACTTTATGAACAGTGGCCGGGCCAATAGGAATTGTGATTACAAATGGATCTTCGGTCGGAGCATGGACTCCAATGCTTTCTCGTTCGCGGAAAACGGCGTCGTCGGACATCATCTTTTGTTGCTTTACCGGGACATTGTCCTCAGGGTTGCTACACTCTCCTACCCCGAGGTGCTGCGTAGCTGCATTGACATACTGATCCAATGCCTTGGAACCGTGCCCGGCAAGATAAAGCCCTCCAATTATGGTATTGATAACAAGGTCCTTTCCCTTTTGCTGGGCAGTTGGCCTGACAGCAGGTTGATTCTGGTTCTGATTTGGGGCCTGTACGGCTTGCCTCCTGTCTCTGGGTGTCACTCTGTATTCATCCAATTTTCCTTCTCGGAGAAGCTTCTCGACCACATCTCTTAGGTGACGGCATTCATTTGTTGAGTGGCCGTGAATCTGATGGAAGAGACAAAACTTCCCCGTCTCATGTTCTTTCTCCGTCGACTCTTTGGGAGGAGGCCTTTTATTTTGGAGGACGTTGTACGAATCCATGAAGATATTCTCCAAAGTATCGTTTATTGGCGTATAACTTTCAAAAGACCTGGGACGAGTCCTTCTCTGGGAGTCGTTCCCTCGATTCCTCTTCCGGTTATTGCCATTACGGTTTTTACCATTGTTTCCTGACTGGCGACCACCTTGGTTCCGGTTTCCGACATTAACTTTGACCTTCCCCGAGCTGTTTCCTGTCTGCTTAATGGCGACATTGCTCTAGATTTCCTCCTTATCGGCCATTTTTGCCTATCGGTTAGCATACACCTCCTCCCGGCGTAAGTGCTCGTTAACTTTTTCGTAGAATAACTCTCTAGTATGAGGTGGCTTGCCGGCCAGGTATCTCCCAAATTCGGTGTCTTTATCTACCCCATCAATCAGGGCTGCCACAATAGTTGGTTCATGAGGATCTTTGACTTCAGTAGCGGCTAGGTTGAAACGATCTAGATACACCCTCAAACTCTCGCCTGGTCGTTGCTTGACAAGGAACAAGTCAATCACACTCTTCGTCCTTTGTGCATAGATGCGGAACTGTTCCACAAACCTTTCACTCAACTCCCTGAAGCTGGAAATTGATCTTGCTGGTAAGCGAGTAAACCATAATAACGCTACATCCTCTAGGAATATAGGAAATGCTTTGCACTTGACAGCGTCGGAAGCCGCGGCAGCGGTCATTGACCAAGAGTATCTCATCAGATGTTGGATGGGATCAGATCTACCCGCGTAACGGTTCATCTGCGACATGTTGAAGCGCCTCGGGAACGTCGCATCTAAAATGTCATCAGTGAAAGGGGTGTGACTGCGGTCAATTCCCCAATCTTCATTCCGTTGTCCATGGCTACCAGCCAGAAATTGATGGATCATAGCTGCAACATTTGCACTGGTCAGCGGATGCTCGGGATCAACGCTTCTTGCTCGGTGGAATTCTCTAATCTCCCTTTCAGGAGCAGCCACGAAATCCGGGGCTCGGATTAGGCTTCGCTGCCCCCTGTTACCATGAGCATTTATACGGCGAAGGGGCTGAGGTAGTCTATTGTCAACAGGGCTGTCCCCGCCTCGAGCTCTGGGAGTTGCAGCACGATTATTCACATTGCGGTTTGAGGGCCCTGCACCCAGTACCTCTTCTTCCCGTGATGGCAGGGTTCCAAATCGGAGCTGCTCTATGTTTTCAGTCCTCTCATACGGTCGCCGCGGAGGTCTTGGCGATTCCTCGAACGAAGAAGAGTACTCTGGGGTGAGCGGACGAACTGGGGGCGTCCTTTGCCTTGTAAGATCATTGAGCCTTCTATCCATAGCAGTCAAGCTCTGTCGCAGCACGGAGCTCTCCTGCCTTTGAGCAGCCAATTCATCAAATAGCCTCTCCCACATTTCAGAAAAGCGAGAAAGATCTCCCTCAATAACGGGAGCAGAAGGGTCATATTGATCATCAACATTTTCTCTTATGCGCAGAGAACTTGAACCAGGTCAAGCAGAGGTATCGAGGCGGGAAGTGTGAGCCATAACCTCCTTTCCAGGTCGAGTTGTAGTCTGGTCATCATTTCGGACCGATGCAGATCGATGTCGGTGGCTCGTTGCGCCCCCCTTGGTTTGGTTCGTGGTGACGCTGGGCAGAGGGTTCGATGCATTTTCATGGGATCGTGTGACAACCCCTTCAGCAGTCCGGTTCGCTTCGCCCTCATCAGCCTGGATCGTGGCGCCCTCATCTGCTCGGATCGTGCCTTGGTCCCCGCGATCCGCGAGACCCACCTCGACCTGCTCGTGAACACTTTCTTCAATTGCCTCATTCGCTTGCGAAGCTCTTACTTCCTTAGACTTCTTTCTAGCCATGATATCAGATGTCGCTGGAATCTTCAGAAATCTGAACAGTGAAGTTTTGGGACTGTTTACTTCGGACTTTCAAATCCAGATAGTAGAATAGCAATCCGGTAGGCTGAGAATTGAATTCTCAGTGAGAGCACCAAAATGTTAGATTAAAATTTGGACCTAACACCCAAATTGTTCTGATTCGTAGAGAATTATAACTGGAGAATGAAGAAAAAGCAGAAAACACACAGAAATGGTTCGGCGTTAACGAGCCTATGTCCACTTTATATGTTATCGATTATACTTTGAATGCTAGTACAATCAATGATTTCTGTCAAACTCACTCTTACAATTATGATTTTTCTTAGTAATCTCGAAGTAAACCTGATAAGAAATAGTGGTATGACAGTAATGGTGGAATCAGTGCTCAATACTGCCAAAAGGATCTTGAAAAATGCCAGTCTCTGGGCTATTTATAGCTGATTCTGTCGGGCGGTTCGCGGTCACACGTGGCGCAAATCCCGAGAATATCGGATCGGATCGAGCAATGAGGAAGAATTGGTCAATGTGACAGTTGTGGACACGTGTAGCTGGATCCATGTATTTCGGATCGCTGAAGACCAGTTCGTGGTTGAACAAGTCAGAAGTTTCGCCACGTAGCAGGGGATCGGATCGGAGTGAGGTGGTGGCATAGGTGCGGATCGGGTCGTGCTCCCATGGGCGGATCGGGTCGTGCTCCCATGGACAGATCGGGTCGCGTTCTGCGCTGGCGATCCGATGGGTGCGATCCGCGTGTGTGATATGCTGGTGCGATCTGGCCTTTCATGAACTAGAGGAACAAAGCTTCATACTCTCTTCTTGTGTGTAAACCGTGGTGGCTTGGTCAAAAAAGCTAGCCAACAAGGCGTATGTTGTGTTTTTATAGCACTTGTTTATTATATACGCGAGATATTAGGAAAGACCGGGTTTATCCCATTCTGAATAACTGATTCGACGATATGTCGAGGATGAAGACGGTGGTTGAAGACCGGAGGTCTTCACACTGTTTGGATGATTACTGATGTCTTGTTTGGGTTGTACACCCAAGGCATGGTAATAACTGGTGATCGTCTAGACGTACTAAGAGATCAACAGATATGCGATGGCCTCTCCCCTGTATTGGACATATGGAGGAGGAATAATGTGCCTCCTGTTTTGTTCAGACCCAGAACGAACTTGTAAATGGATGTGTGTCCGACATCGGATTTCATTCTGTGTGATTGATTGACATCGGTTGCATAATGTGAATTGCCTGTGTGGCATGCTGAGATGCAAATGATCAAGGCTTCTATTGAAAAGCAGAGTCTTGTAGTTGATGATCAAAGCACGACTTTAATATAGCGTAGCTTTGTGTAGCGTTAATTCGCGAGCCTCACACCCCGGTGTGAAACAGAAACGGGAGAGGACCTCAGGGAGGGCATGCGTTTTCTTCTAGCTAGGAGAGGTGTCAACGTTTTGCACGCCCTGGCATTTTACTTATGTGGATGTTAGATAGGAGGCGCCTCAATTATATCGGTCGATCCGGGGCCGATGGAGTCATTTGGCTCATTTACGCCCCATAGGGCGGGGAAACACAGTGTTTAGGCATTTTAATTCACATCGAGTGGACCGGCCCTGACGATCCAAGGGACGATGTGTTATGTCCCTGAGGCTCGGGCTAGAGAGTCTCAAAGCAGTAAGGACGATCCCTTTCCTTCGTTCACATACGGAAATCCAACTTCCAATACGTGACTTTGCGGTTTTGATTATAGAGCCTAGTATTGGCGACATGATATATGGTGCCCATGCCGTCTATGATTGATACATTTATATTTGAAGTTGTCTTCTTTACTTATAGTAATAATAAAAGATTAAATTTCGCGTATCAAGCATTCTTTGGCTATTATAAGGTAAAACCCTATCCTCCGGCTTGTGTTGCATTGTGTGATGGGACCTGGGTCTTATAATAGCTTCATTTTCCTTTATTTAGCACTGCGCTGTTTGTTATATGAACCGATATTCTTGGGAGGAAACCCGTTCCGTGTAATACAGCGTGGTCTCTTGATTTACCTAACTTTAAAATAAAGATTAATAACTGTTTTAGTTCTCACACCAGTCACATGACTGACCTGGAGTTTATTGTTTTAACCTAAACTCTGGGTGCCCCTATTTTCCGCATGGGCAGCTAGTAGTTTTGGTTTTGCAAATTTATATTCACAGGATCCTGGTTTATAGCTGGAATGATACTCGGAAAGCTCTGTATCCTTATATTCCTTTCAGTTGTGTTTTGTATTATTTTCCGCTGCATTGAATTTGTAAATCTCTGGTATTTTTCTGATGTATGATATTTATATATACTCTGTTTTATTCTTGTATTCTGATGTAAATTGTTGTAATAAGCAATGAAATGTTCTTCTTTTTGTGTTCCGATCTGTCTTGTCCTCAATTCAGTCCGGACTTTCCTTCACGGGGAAGTTCGATCGTCTCATTTTGGTGTCAGAGCTTTGGTTTACAGAGCTCAAGAACAATACACATTAGAACCAAACGAAAGAATCCATCGGTGATTGGATTAGTAATATCCAATGAGAATGACTCGTTAGAGATGGGATCAGTAGTATCCTAGAACGAGTGTGAAGAGTGTATTTTAAAAATAAAAACAAATATTGTTTTGAAAATTTAAACCTTATTCAACGTATTTGAATATTTATTTCTTTTGAATTTGGACAATCCAATATATAAAGATTTTGCATATACGCCTTGCAAACGTATATTCGAAGTTTTAATATACTGGATAGATATAGCATCACACTCTAGTCGCCCGGAGATGATTCTGATGATAGTCTAGACATCACCAGCATTTGTGTTCGAGTTTCGAAAGTGGGATTTCTATATATTTCCAATTGACTGGTGTGAGAACCAAAACTAGATAGGGCTTATTGTTGTGATTTGGCATCAAAAACATGATTTTCTGTATATGTATCAAAATTATGAATTTGAAAATCTAATCAACTAATTGATTGATGGTTGTGTTGTATGATTATTTGTTATCTAATAAAATCATTATGTGAAAGAACGGTAAATTTAGGCCAAATTGAACCAAATATTGAACCGTATTGAAAATTGTTTGGAAATGCATGCATGTACATATATATGTGTAAACAGGTCATTGCAAGGAGGCTAGAGCAGAGGAATAAAATTGTATGCCCGAAAAATGGGTACATATTAACTAATGGGTCCGTTTTTCACAGGTCCCTATTAAGTTTCAAAATTAGGCTCACATCCGGTCCAACTTTTCATGTAAATTAGGTCCCTATTTTTCAAAAATAGGTAAAAAATATAAAAAATACATAAAAAAACCATGAAAATTCATTATTAAATAAAACATCTTCACACCAAAAAATTCAGGTGGAAAAACAATCGAAAACTACATCAAAACCCACAATAACACAAAATCAGTGAAACAACAGGTTTTTGCATCAAAGGATGCACCTATTCGTAAATAGTTGCTTACATTCATGCTTATATTTCAGCCTTTCGCCCAACTGTAGTATAAATGCATACATGTATGCAGCTAAACAGCATTATACGCATCTGTTTGTGCATATATTCAAATCTGGTCTGTTTTTCCGAGCATTCGCCGTTTTCAGACATTGTTGCACGCATTTATGCTCTTATACATAATACATGCATACATTCATGCGCATATTAAGAATCCGTCGTCCCTTTTAAATTTGTTGCACACATGAATGCATATATACAAAAAAGTTGCATTCAGCTATGCAACTTTTTGTAATACGTGAACCTCAGTTCAACTTCCCTTTTAAATTTGATGTACACATGCATGCATATATACAAAATAGTTGCATTCATGTATGCAACTTTTCGTTACACGTGAATCTCAGTTCAACTTTGTATGCATACATGTATGCAGTTATTTGCTAATAGTTGCATATATGTATGCATATATTGGTCTAGATTTTCAACACAAATACACTATACGAATATATGCGTGTATGTATGCTACTATAGACAATAGTTGCACAAAAGTATGCATTTTTTTTTTTGGCCAAATGCTTCGAGGAATATTTCCTATTTTTTGGAATTTTTTTTATATCATAGCGCATTTTTTTGGGTTAGAAATGGAAAAACACGTAACATTGCATGGCAGGTGGTGGAAGTGGCTGGAAATTCTGGGCGGCACCTTTAAATAGGGACCGGAAACGCAAGTAAACATTGACTGGATGTGGCGTTAATTAAGTTTCATTTTAGGGATGTAGCCTAATTTTCACTTTACTAATTTCTTGGGTTTTGGATGATTTTATGAGCCGATTGGCTAGCCACTTGGTTGATTATTTTTCTTTTTGGATTGGAGAGGCTTATATGGCAATTTCGGGATTTTCCTGGTGTTCCCGTGCACGGGAGGTTATGGCGAAAATTTTCGAAAATTTAGGGTGTTAGCGAAATTTTTCGAAGAATTGGAAAATTCTTAGAAACTGAAAAGTTGAAGAATGAAAGCCATAATTAAAATAATGAAAGTTGAGTCGGTTTGTAAAACAACTTTCAACTCTGTTATTTTTCGAGGACGAAAAGATTTTAAGTTGGGGAGATTGTAACAACCCGGAAAAGTTGAGCCAATTTAAAATTTTTATTTTGGAAATTTTAATGAATTTTGATATATAAAATGGGATATTTTAAATAATAACAACGAGAAATTTATTTCGAATAGAATTAGAACGTATATATTTATTTGAATCGACGTTAGAATATAAATATTAATTTTTAATTATAAAAGGATCTGAAAATGGCGCAGTAGTTTGAAAATTCGATTTTAAATTTCAAATGAATGTACAGGATTCAAAATAAACCGAATTTTAGCAAAACCGAAAATATAAGAATCTATTTGAGAATATCTTTCCAACGAATCCGAAAAATCAAAATTTCATAGCGGGAATAAAAAGTTATGCCCAATTGAAAATTCAGAATAGTCGCTATGGAATTTTTGCCCTTAAAAATGAAAATTTTGCAAACGACCTCCATTTTCGATGAAACCACTTTTGTTGGATCCAGGGTGTCAAGTTATTGCTAGATTCCAAAATTCGTAATTTTTGAAATCAATATGTGAGTGTGACGAGGTAAAACGTGTTTTGGCAGTTTTAATCAATTTGGATCGACAAGAAAATGGACATTTTTCAAACAGTCTCCAAATTTGACGAAATTAGTTTTGTTAGAATATTATCGTCAATACGAAGCTAGAAAATATTTTTCAGGAATATTTAGAGTCCGTATGTGGCCTCGGTAAATTGAAATGTGCGTTCAAATTCAATATATAGATTTATATTTTGATTTTGATGGAAATCGATCGAAACAGTCAAATTGGCTTATGATACATATCCCATTATGTTCTGAGTGGGGGTAATTAGCTAAGGGCAACAGTCGGTGGGTTAGATTTCGAGTTCGAAATAAAAAGTTGCTTTTTGAAAATTAATTAAATATATATTAATATATATACTCTCCTCCTCTCTGTCCCTTTAGAAGTCAACCGTTCAAAAAAAAGAAAAAAAGAAAAGGAAGAATGGAGGGGCGCGCGGCCTCTTCCAACGCTGCAACAACGGTGCCGTGACAGCCGCCGCCGCGCCGAGCGCGCGAGCCCCCCTCTTCTCCAATCCATCGCGAGCCCACCTCCCCCCCCCCCACACAAACCCCCTTTCCCTCGTGAACCCGTTGAACCCCGAGCCCCACAACCCAACGCCGACCACCTCTGAGCCCCACCACCACTTTCCCCTTCTCTCCATCCCATCAACAATTAAAGCCCCGTAAGTTTTTATTTTGATTTACATTTGATTTAATTTCAGTTTTTATACATATAAAACATTGTTTGATTTCAGATTTTCTAGGTAAAACCACATAGTTTATTTTTAGTTTTTAAAAATAAAAAGCATTGTTATTTTCAGAGTTTTGGAAAAGAAAAGATTTTATTTTTGGACTAGAAGAGATTAGATTTTTCTATGTGAAAAGATTAGATCTTTCTGTATGAAAAGATTAGATTTTTAAAATATATATGACATTATAAAAGTATGGTTTTCATATAGATAGCTTTAGATTGTTATTCACATAAAGTTTATATTTTTATATGCATAAAGTTTATATTTTTATCATAGTAAAGTTTATATTTTTATCACAGTAAAGTTTATATTTTTATCATAGTAAAAATGATATTTTTAACTATAGAAAGTCGATATTTTTATATATAGAAGGGCGGGATTTTTATTTATGTTGCAGCGGAAAAAAAATTCGATCTTTATATAAGAGGCAGAAATATAAAAAAAAATTATGTAGGGAGAAGCGTTGTAAAAATATATGATTTTTATATATGAAGTTCCATTATAAAAATGTGATTTTTATGTAAATAGCGGGAAAAGGTCGCACTGGAATTTAGGACAAATCTGAACTGTTCAGAAATAAGGAACGACAGAGTGGATCCCAAAGGTGAGAACTCCTCACTTTTATTTTGTTTTCTAGTTAAAATATATACTAGGATGCAGACGGTGCTTAGCAGCACCCGACACCCGTCGTCCACAAACCATGGATGGCTTGTTTGTTTGTTTGATTGTGTTGTGAAAATTGATTGTGTGATGTGGAATGGAATAAATATTTTATAGTTAAAAATATAATTTTTAACGTGTATATAAATTAAATAAATATTTATAAACAAATCGGACGATTTGTTTATGTACACACATTTGACTGATATTGATTGGGACGATAAATTTTATACATCGCCCAACTGCACAAATAAAATTCATTATTTGTTGTTTGAAACCCCATACGGGTATTGGGATGAAATTGGACATACACTAATCCCAATAATTAGTTGTATGTCGATCGACTAATTGACAGGATGTTATAAGCATTAAATATTTATATTTGATGCTTATGCAGTGTAGAATGCAATTTGGATGATGGTTGAATGTGTTTGGTTGTTGTGCACATGTGTTGTATAAAATCCATATAAATTAAATTATATGGTAATTGACTGTGTCTGATTCTAATTCAGAAAGAATGAATATTTTAAAATAACAATTATTTTAAAATAACAAATATTTTCAAATAAGATTCAGAAAAGAATCAAAATCTGATTGTGATGTCCGATTTGGGATGGACACGAAAACATATATAAATATATAAAGCCGTGTTGATTAGTTTATCGCCATTTTGAAGTGAATGATATTTATATCGATTTTATTCATTTTATAATGAATATCGAAAAAGAATTGATTTCAAAATCTAATTTTTTAAAAATATTATCATTTATATATCGATAATATGGAATATTCAGTTTTGATTAGAAATTGAATATGAAGTTGAAATCGTTTTGAAAACGAATTTAAACGATTTATAAAATACGTTTTAAATGGAAATCGACGAAATATATTATATATATATATTATATATATATATATAATATAATGGCCTGAATAGAATGCGCCGCGCTGCGGCAGTTCGCGAAAATCGACAATTGACTTCGAATGGACGTTACGGGAGATCCGACCGTCGGATTCTCCTGAAACCTGAACCATTGGGTTCGTATCAAAAAGAGCTTTCTAGAGAATACAAGAGATTTGAAATCTAATGGTTGGATTTTGAATTATGTCCAACTCAAATTTGGAAAAGGTTGTTGTAAGTGCAGTTCGATGGCCGTTTATGGAAATCGACTGTACGGGCCTTGATAAAATTATTATAAATATCAATAATTAGTGTAAAATCATAAGAAATGATTTGGAAAGAATTGGGATGAAAAATTTCATATTTGAAAAGATAAAAAAGATTTTTATCAAAATAAACTAGTTTTTAACTAGAATTATATTCTAATATTTTTAAATAAATAAATTGGATTTGAAATGGTTTTAAAAATAACCAAAATTTCCAATATATGAATTGGAATGGGTTTGAATCGAAATTATCTTCGGAATATTTTGATATTGGATTCCGTGGTTATACAGATATTATGGAGGAATTTGGAAGATATATATATCGTTATTCCAATACGATATTTGTTGGTTTCAGAATTTGATATTAAATATAAGCCGATATATTTTCTATTCAGAGCCTTGTATTTAATATCAAATTGGATTTTGGGTTTGTCGTGAACGGTATCTTTAATAAGACTGTTCTTAAACCCAATGGAGTTAAGAAAATTAGAAACTGACTGGAGATTAGTTAAGTTGAATGGTTTCCCGGGTATTGATCTGATGTTGGTTTTGGCCTTCGGGGTTAATCCTTAGGGAATTGTTCTCTTACTAATTTACGGTTAGAGACTGATGGAATGTGAATTGGGTTGATTGTGAACTGTGTTTTAACGACATTCGTTCTTTAACCCGATTTATAGTGAAATGTGATTTGGAATTTATAAATATTTTTATTAGGATTTAACAGGAGTTTTCCAAAGTAAAGTTTTCCAATTTAATATATATTAAATTGGAACTGAATGGAATTCGATTTGATAATAATCGAAATGAAATTCTGTGGAGGAAGACTATTAATACAGATGGAATTTGAAAGGCATTGCCGGTATTCCATTTATATTAGTGGTCGGATACGGAAATTGATATCAATTATATATTGATTTGTTCTTCTGTGAAGATTCTATAATAAATGGAATGTGATATGGGTTGTCGTGAATGGTATCTTTAATAATATTGTTCTTAGACCCAATGGAGTTAAGGAAATCAGAAACTAACTAGAGATTAGTTAATTTGAATGGCTTCTTGGGTGTTGATCTGATGTTGGTTTCGGCCTTCTAGGTTAATACTTAGGGAATTGTTCACTTGCTAATTTACAGCTGAAGGCTGATGGAATGGAATGTGATTTTGGGTTTATCGTGAACCGTGTTTTAAATGACATTGGTTCTTTAACCCAGTTAAAGGCAGGATATGATTTCCCAAGTTAAACAATCGTTAATATTGATTTATGGGAAGATTAAAACCAAGTGGAGTTTTAATGCATCTTTAATTAGATTGAAATGATATCCAGAGGAAGATTAAAGAATAAATTTAAAGAATTTATCTTTGATAAAATTAATGGGAACCTTTCCTAAAGTATAAGAATATTTGAATAAAGGAATATTCTGGATTGGAATGAGGCGTATGTTGTGTTTTTATAGCACTTGTATATTATATACCCGAATTATTCGAAAAGACCGGGTTTATCCCATTCTGAATAACTGATTCGACGATATGTCGAGTATGAAGACGGTGGTTGAAGACCGGAGGTCTTCACATCGTTTGGATGATTACTGATGTCTTGATTGGGCTGTACACCCAAGGCAAGGTAATAAGTGGTGATCGTCCAGACGTACTTGTAGATCAACGGATATACGAGCGCCTCCCCCCTATATTGGACATATGGGGGAGAAATAAGGTGCCTCCAGTTTCGTTCAGACCCAGAACGAACTTGTTAATGGATGTGTGTCCGACATCGAATTTCATTCTGTGTGATTGATTGACATCGGTTGCATAGCGTGAATTGCCTGTTGGGCATGCTGAGATGCAAATGATCAAGGCTTCTGTTGAAAAGCAGAGTCTTGTGGTTGATGATCAAAGCACGGCTTTAATATAGCATAGCTTTGTGTAGCGTTAATTCGCGAGCCTCACACCCCGGTGTGAACCAGAAACGGGAGAGGACCTCAGGGAGGGCATGCGTTTCCTTCTAGATAAGAGTGGTGTCAGCGTTTTGCACACCCTGGAATTTTACTTATGTGGATGATGGATAGGAGGCGCCTCAGTTATATCGGTCAATCCGGGGCCGATGGAGTCATTTTTCTCATTTACGCCCCATAGGGCGGGGAAACGCAGTGTTCAGGCATTTTAATCCACATCGAGTGGACTGGCCATGACGATCCAAGGGACGATGCGTTCTGTCCCTGAGGCTCGGGCTAGAGAGTCTCGAAGCATTAAGGACGATCCCTTGCCTTGGTTCACAGACGGAAATCCAACTTCCAATACGTGACTTTGCAGTTTTGATTGTAGAGCCTAGTATTAGCGACATGATATATGGTACCCATGCCGTCTATGATTGATACATTTATATCTGAAATTGTTTTCTTCACTTATAGTAATAATAAAAGATTAAATTTCGCGTATCAAGCATTCTTTGGCTATTATAAGGTAAAACCCTATCCTTCGGCTTGCGTTGCATTGTGTGATGGGACCTGGGTTTTATAATAGCTTCATTTTCCTTTATTTAGCATTGCGCTGTTTGTTATATGCACTGGTATTCTTGGGAGGAAACCCGTTACATGTTATACGGCGTCGTCTCTTGATTTATCTAACTTTAAAATAAAGATTAATAACTGTTTTAGTTCTCACACCAGTCACATGACTGACCTGGAGTTTATTGTTTTAACCTAAACTCTGGGTGCCCCTATTTTCCGCACGGGCAGCTAGTAGTTTTGGTTTCGCAGATTTATATTCACTGGATCCTGGTTTATAACTGGAATGATATTCAGAAAGCTCTGTATCTATATATTCCTTTCAGTTGTGTTTTTTATTATTTTCCACTGCATTGAATTTGTAAATCTCTGGTATTTTTCTGATGTATGATATTTATATATACTCTGTTTTATTCTTGTATTCTGATGTAAATTGTTGTAATAAGCGATGAAATGTTCTTCTGTTTGTGTTCCGATCTGTCTTGTCGTCAATTCAATCTGTGCTTTCCTTCACGGGGAAGTTCGGTCGTCTCATGAATGGACCAGATCTAGAAAATTAGCTCACTTTGAATATGATTCTTGAACACCTTCTAATTTATTTTCATTCTTTTCCTCCAGATCTTGATTCATAATTTTCCTAAACTAATTATCTTATTTTTCTGAAGAGATTTGAGGAGGAGGAAGAATGGCAAAGCTTAGACGATGTCTCAGAGAATGTGAGATTTAGGCTAGGCTCAGCTAGCCTATTTATAGGTGTTCAGGATCGTATCGTACACGCAGTGCTGAGTCAGCAACGAATATGGTTTGCAAAACAATGCATATTCATTGAATGAGTCTGCTCAGATCTTGCTCCTTTTAAATGTTTTATAACATTACTCTAAAATATCAAATATACATATATTATTTCATGCATTATCAATTCATTGCATTGTTTTCTTTCTATTTAATTCTATCAATTCCCCTTTCTTTCGACTACATGTTGCATTAATTCCTTATGCATTCTTTTATTCCATTAATATCAGGTTGCATACATTCAATTCTCTAGTTTGGAATTGATTTGAATTATATTCATATATAAGGCCCTTACTTGTATACAAAGCCCACTTTATACACACAACTTTTATTTTATTCATGTTTTTGGCTTTCTCAAATAAATTTTGTTTGCCTCTTTCCTTTTAATTAATTCATCACTTCTTTCTCTTTTAATCATTCTCATTAATGCATCAATTTACCTATTTTAGCCCATGCACTCTTTTATTATTAATGCATTTCTCCTGCATGTTTTTCACACATTAATTTCTTTTGAATTCCAATCAATACATTGCATATGTCAACGTGCATTCCTTCTAAAGCGATTATTTTTTATTTTTATTGCAAGCCTTTTTTTCAAATTTTTCTTTTAATGCGTCAAATTACAATGTTTTCCTTTTTCCTTATTGCACTAATTTGCGCATGCGTTACCTCCCAGTAAAATCATGTATACATATATACATATACATACATATATATATATATCCCATTTATTTTATTGCATGTGCTTTCATATTTCCCTCTTATTAATGCATTATTATTTAAACAATTTCGCATTAATTGCATGCATTCCCTTGACATACTGATTTTTCTCTCTTGCATGCATTTATTATTTTATTGCACTTTTTACCATATGCACTACCTTTTAATTTCTTTCTTTGATTACATTAATGTCTTTTTTATTATTATTTGTTTTATCTATAACATGCATTACTATTGTATTAATTACATGCATCTATTTATTACTATTATTTCTTACTTGCACATTTAGTGCATTAATCCTTTTTTTTGAATGCATGAATCTATTATACATTACCATTATTTCCTTTTTAATGTTCGTATGAAATTCAATTGCATCGCATAATTTCTTCTTATTTCATGTATTGCATGTAATTCATTTTATTAATCTTTTCTTCATTCCAATTGCATGAATTTATTACATGCAATTATACATTGTTTTATTTTTTCCCTTATATATATATATATATATATATATATATATATCTATGCATATATATATATATACACATATATGCACATTTTAATTGTTATAAAATGCGGGGAGTTACACTGTAGTTTGGCAGTCAGAAGACTGTGGTGGATGGCGTTGGGCGATTCGGCGATTGCCTTGGAAGGCGGCTAGGTCAGGACCAATACAAGATAGTGATCGTTGGGTACCTGTCATCGGAAGCCAGTGGAATGCAGAAAGACTAGAGATAAACCAAGATACCATTGACCTTTCACTATAGAGGCATAGTGGTCGAGGGACACGCCAAATTGGATGCTAGATTGGTTGTTAGGGGCACATCATTAGATCTTGATGTAGTCTTTCACTAGTTGAGGAAAGGGCCTGGGTAGGGCCATAGCCACCATGAAAAAGCAGACCATACCAGATATCTTTATTGGTTGCCCTTAAAGGCAGGCCTATACAGATATGGAAAGGCTCCCTACCGAGTTCTATGCATTGGATGCAACCCTATTGCGGAACTCGGGATGCAATAGGCAATATGTACGTGTGAGGGTCTAGGTACACGCACCAGGTGCTGTATCATAGACGTTAGGGCATTACTCCGTATGCTTGAGTGGCATAGCGAGGAGGGTTTTGTCGGTAACGTGGCATTATGATTGGATTTCCGTATGTCGTTCGGCATAGGATACACGCTTTCGTGGCATGATAACGGAGACCATGCGAGGAGGGTACTATCGGAAGTACCTTGATATGTTGCGGGTTGCTACATATATACTATGTTAGGTTAAATTACTGATGGGTACAACGTGAATATAGAGCCTTGAGTGCTGATAACCTAAACAATCCAATAAATAAGAAAAAATAACTGAACGATATATGTAGGATTATTCCAGAATGTATAATTTGTCCAATCACCAGAATTTTTGTGTTCTGACTCCTTACTCATAACACACTCGCAGGTTAGGTTTGTGGCAGAGATAGGATAACTTTGGACACTGGTTAGACAGTATTACTACTTCAGTAAGGCTATATTTGATTATATTATATTTTATCCATTCCGCTGTGAGATGTTTCCTGAGCTCTGATATATTTATTATCTCTGTCTTTTCTATAGGATAACAGACAAGCCAATTCAAGCTTCGATAGACTAGGATTTTTGAAGAAAACCCGGTCTGTTGAAATTTAGGTTGTTACAATGTTGTTATGATCTAGCAACTTGGTCTTTCATCTTGTCGTTAATCAAAACTATATGATAAAACATTGTCCCCCTTTTTGATTAATGACAACCCCGAGCAACATGTGAGCGCACATTGACAAGCTCCCCCTTAATTTATGCTATATTTTGTATTCAATTGTTAGCATATACAATTTCTCATCCTTTGTCGTTGACAAAAAGGAGATACTCAGGTAATATGTGAATGAAACATATTTAAATATGTACAGTAGATAGCATGCATACACCATAAATTCAAAGAATATACAGTTGAGATGTTCTGTAGAGATATATTACATGTGTATGTTAGATAACATGTGCACACCATATACAAAAATATTTAACCGAGGTGTGCCATGCAAGAATTGAAACATATGTATACACTTCAACGAAGATAAAATAATTAACTAGCATATAGGAGTTGATATAAATATGTTAATGAAATATTTACTGATCAAAGTACAATCATGTTTTTTAAGTACACATCCAAAGTACTAGAGTAATATATACATATGAAGTGCCTTATAAACATATAAACCAAAACATGGATTATCAAAGAGTGAAAAGTTTTAATTTCAAAGCCAAAAGCAAGAAGAAGGAAGAAAACGATTATTCTTGTGTGCCCGAGCCCCCATCTTTTTCATGGGAATCAAGTTCTTTAGTCTTGTCTATTTCATGATCATCCTCATCATCGGTTTCATTAGATCCCTAATTTATACCTCGAGATGGATAGAAATCTGATATGGAAGAAGATTTGCCAGGGGTAGATGGAAGAATTTGAAGAATGCAATGACTTGGATTTTTATCGATCAATTTTGAACATTTAAAATTTGTTTTAAATGTTAAATTGGAAATATAAATGGATTTTTATATTGAATTTATCGATTTAATAAATTGAATGTGATTTTATTTTCGAATATATCGAATTATCGTAATACAAAAATGAGGAATAATTGAATTCTGAGTCAAAAATGAATCGGAAACAATTCTAACAATCAATATAAATTTTATTTGTATATATACGATAATAATAATTTATTATCAATAGATTTGATTATTATGAAATCGATTTATATTTTATTGATTCAATTTAATATATGAAAATACCCAATTATCAAATGACCTCGAATTTCAACGAAATCAATTTTCCTAGTTATGGTTAATTATTGTAAGATTTCAAATTTCAAGTCTATTGGAGTTATTATGCGATCATACCCAATATGAACGTGTATCGATTTGGGTTTTGAAATTAAAATAGGAGTTTTTGAAAAGGTCTCAGATTTTGACGAAACCAGTTCCATCGGGTCCGGAATACTAAGTTATTATAGGATTTCAAGTTTTGTCGAAATAGGAGATCCTACGTGGTCATATCAACGTAAAACATTCAACACGAACATTAAGTGAATATTATAATATAAAAATATCCTAACCCTTGTGCCTATAAATGTACGATGTTTCTTCTGAAACCCTTATGACTATTCTTCCTTTCATCTATTTTGAGCCGCCACTGTTAAAGATCTTTGAATTTTTTTATAAAATTAAATACTCAATGAAATTGACCAAAATTGGATCCTTTAAACTTGTATATGCGAAATCTTTAATCTCACATATTTTTATTTGGTATGATTCTTATTCCCGGGGATTCAACTTTTCACGGTAAGCCAAGGGTTGGATCATGACTTATTTTGTGATGACCGGAGGAGGCATTTGAGCGGTAGGGGCATAACGCACATGAGGTCGGCCGAGGCTCGGGGTGCTCTCAATGGAGGCATAGAGGATTTAGTCGCCTATGGTGATGTAATTGTCGAATTTGGGTTAATACTTTCTTCTGGGTTGTACGTCGGATGCATGTCAACGATGAGGAGTGGCAAGTCAGAAATGGAAGCTGGGGCGACCAAGGTCAGAGCGGCGATGGTTGGGTGGTGTACGAGCTGACATGGCGCGGTGATGTGACGTGTGGAATGTGCTAAGTCGATTTCGAATTTGGAAGGAAATCGTGATTTTGTTCCGTGATTAGCTGGGTAAAACAATGATTAAGGATTAATTATAATTTAGGTCAGTTAAATATTAATTAGTAGTTAAGGGTGTTCAAATCTAATCGAAAACTTGTAGTGATGATATATTATTCCTACACGAACAGAATTGTGCGAAACAAGAAGCATTGGAATCGTGACAACGTATACTAGGCATACAGAGTGGTTTGGATGAATTTTACATAGCTGGGATTTTTATATAATTTGAAATGCTAGTTTGAAATTATATAAATTAACCTAAAACCATCGATCGGAAATGAATTGAAACGACCCAAACTCGCCCTTACGGGAAAGCCCGGATTAAGTTGAGAACACGACAAATTAGAATGCAAACAGAAGAACATTTCATTGCTTATTGCGACAAATTACATCAAAGTACAAGAATATACAGAGTATGAAAAAATAATATACATTTGATAAATATCAGAGATATACAAATTACAATGCAGCAGAAAATAATACAAAACACAACTGAAAGAAATACACGGATCCTGTGAATATAATCTGTAAAACCAAAACTACTAGCTGCCCGTGTGGAAAATAGGGGAACCCGGAGTTTAGGTTAAAACAATAAACTCTAGGCCAGTCATGTGACTGGTGTGAGAACTAAAACAGTTTTTAAATCTTTACTTTAAAATAAAGTAAATCAAGGGACCACGTCGTATAACATGGAACGTGTTTCCTTCTAAGAATACCAGTACATAAAACAAACAGCGCAATGTTTTTTGGAAAAATGAAGCTATTATAAGACTCAGGTTCCATCACACAATGCAACGGAAGCCGGAGGATAGAGTTTTACCTTATAATAGACAAACATGCTTGGTACGTTTAAAACAAATCATTTTGATACTATTATAAGTGTATAGTGTATAAAACAGCTTCAAATATAAATGTATCAATCATAGGTTGCATAGTATCCCATGCTACTATGTCGCCATACTATTTCTGCAATTAAAACTTAAATGTCTCGTATTGGAAATTGGATTCCATCTATGAACCAATGTAAGGGATCGTCCTTACTGCTTTGAGAGTCTCTATCCCGAGCCTCTGGGACAGAACGCATTGTCCCTTGGATCTTCAGGGTCGGTCCACATTTTAAGTGGATTAATAGTCCCTGAACAATACGTTTCCCCGCCCTATGGGGCGTAAGTCTGGTCAGTATGTCGACCATATCCACCCATTGTCCCCGTAGTGACCGATATATCCGAGGTACCTCACTATCCATCAAATAATAAGCAATATCCACATGAGTAAAATATCTGGGCTCCATACCATGACACCACTCCTATCTAGAAGGAAACACATGTTCTCTATACAGTCCTCGCCCGTTTCTGGTTCATACCGGGGTGTGAGGCTCGCGAATTAACGCTATACACAAAGCTATGCCCTTTAAGGCTGTGCTTTGATCATCAACCACAAGACTCTAATTTTCAACAAAAGCCTTGATCACTTGCATCTCAGCATGCCACACTGACAATTCACGCCATGCAACTGATGTCTATCGGTATATAACCTCTGAGCTCGTACGTCTCAGGGAAGGGTGTTAAGCAAGAGAATACATTCTCCGCCAACAAATAGATATATATTTAATAGAGATCAATCAATACGGAACGAAATCCAATGTCAGACATACGTCCATTTACAAGTCTATTCTAGGTCTGAACAAAACTGGAGGCACCTTATTCCTCGTTCCATATGTCCAATACGGAAGAGAGGCCCTCGCATATCCGTCGATCTCCAAGTACATCTGGACGATCACCACTTATTACCTTGTCTTGGGTGCCCAATCAAGACATCAGTAATCATCCAAACTATGTGAAGACCTCCGGTCTTTAACCATCGTCTTCATCATCGACATATCGTCGAATCAGTTATTCAAAATGGGATAAACCCGGTCTTTCTGAATAACTCGCATATCTTATAAACAAGTGCTATAAAAACACAACATTTGCCTCATTCCAATTCTGAATATTCTTTTATTTAAATATTCATATCCTTTGGGAAAGATTCCCATTAATTTTATTAAAGATAAGTTCTCTATATTTATTCTTTAATCTTCCATTGGATATCAGTTCAAACCAAATTATGGTTTATCCAAACTAGTCGTTATTATTTAAAATAAATCATTTTAAATATTCAAAATCCATTAAATTAGCCAAAATAAAAAATTTAAGTTGGTTCTGAAAATCCAGGTTGTTACAAGAATTATGAGTTAACTCTCATGCTTTCTGAAATACTGTTATATGGTGGAATTCATATAATTATAATCTTTTGTTGTTAGTATAAATTGTATCTTTTGGATGCTTTGGATGATTATTGTTTGTTTCTTTGTTTGTTGATTTTCGATATTTATATTTTTGTCATCTTGGATGAGTTAGATTGAAATTTCCATTTCACATGTCAATATATAATGATATTATGAGTTGTGATGTAGGAAATAACAGGTTGGAGAAATCTAACTGGATTCCTTAAATATTTTTGACATTATTTGTTTTCATATATATATGAATTATCAACCCAAGTAACGTTATATTCTGTTTGGATGTTGATGGTTGAAATGAATTCAACATTTATGTGTTATTAATCAATAAATAGTATTGATTAAGTGATTAATGACAGATGGCCTAAAATCCATCCATTTAAGATATTGATTTGTCGTTAGGCGAATTGATGATGTTTAAGAAATTTATTTTTATGACTGAAGCAAGATTTTCAATCATAATTTTATATGTTATATAAAACTAGAAGTTTTATAAATAAATATTTATAATTGTTTTTTTGTAAAGTATTATAAAATGATTTATATAGCAATTTCTTATGTTTTAATAAGTTTTATAAGCAATGTAGTCTGAAATTAACCTAAGGGTTGCTAATTTGGAATAATTGTTTTATGACACAATTAAGTGAAGTTATTAAATTAATTAAGCTATTGTTTAATTTAAGAGTAAAGTTAAGTGGAAATTAGTTAACAAGTTAACTGATTTTATCAGGTTAACTAAGTCAATTGTGTAAATTGAAATTGGTTATTAGGTTAATTTGTTTTCAATCAATCCAATGGAAACAGTTTTGACAAACAGTTGTTTAAACTTAATAAGATTTCTTAAAAATTAATTATCTTTTAATTAACTATTTTTAAATGTAATTATCAAATTATTAATTATTAATAAAGTTAATTCTTATTTTAATAGATTTTTAAAAAATATTAACTATTTTTCTTTAGTTAACGATGAAGTAAACTACTTTTACTTTAGTTAATGATGAAGGTAATTATTATTCTAATTAATAATAATTAAAGTAGTTATCTTTTTAAATGAAATTCATTTAATAAAGTAATCAAGTCTGTAACGAGATTTTGTTGAATTTTGCGAAGGGGTTTATAAGGGACTTTATATTAAATCCAAGTTTAATAAACCAAGGTTTATAAAAGAAATTAAAGCTAATGCAATGGTTTTGGGTAAGTGTTTACTTAATATTTTAATTAAGTAAAATAATTGTAATCGAATGGAGATTCGAAAAAAAATGCAAAAAATGATGTATAATGAATTTGTGTGAAGAATTTAGGAAATGGATTTGTTGTAATAATCCAAATTAAGTTTTATAATAAGACGCGTAATGGATTTATGTAAAGAATATGGTAAATGGTTTTTTTAATGAAATCCAAGTTTTAAATGAATTGCATTTAAGAAGTTTAAAGCTAAAGGTGTGTTTTAGCAGGAATTTACTTAACCAACAAATTAAGTCAAGGTAATTATATTTGAAAGGAGATTTTCAAATGTAAAGAAATAGTTTATAAAAGCATATTTAAATGGAATGGTAAATAAGAATCTGAGGGATATTATATTTAATATCAACATTTGAGATTAAAACTTTTATCTATCTTAAGGTAAGAACGTTGTCGAGTCAAGGTCAGAGTGGTAAATAAAATAACCTAACTTGAACGACTTCAATATTAACAAGGGATTATACTAGTTTGAGATGGTAATGATGTTGGAAATATTTATATTATTTCCATAATAAAGATTGTAACTCTATTTGCAAGGTTTTGAAATTTAATAAGATAGTTAGGTTTTATATTAAATAATATATTACTTGACATTGTTTGGCCCATGTATAAAATGTGATTATACTTATACCATTCGATTAACTATATATCACTATTTTCTAAATAACGAAAATAGTAAGGTTTTGTGAAAGCACTTATTCAATGGAATAAGAAAATGGCTAGGGTTTTCGAAGAAATTGAAATAAGAGGTTACACTGGTTTGGGAACGGAAGAGGATTTGGAAATTTAATAATTGTTTCCATAGATGAAGTTTTAAACTTTAATTGGCTAAGTGTTGAAATTAAATAAAAGGGTTTTTGAGATTTATATAATAAGCAATGTGGCACATGACATTTTTAGACCCATTTAGGATTGGTAATTGGGCGTATACCATTGAGTTAAGTAAATATAACGATATTTCCAAAGTAAAGGAAATAAAAGCAGGTTTTGTGTAAATATAGTGATATTTTTTAGGGAAAAGAAATAAAGAAGTGATTTTTGAGAATATGCCTATTATAAAGAGGTAAGTGTATGGTTAGGTTTTCAAAGTAACAAAAACAGAAAAGATTTGTTGAGATAAGTATATTGTAACTGCCCAGATTTTTAACCATTCTATTTAATATTATTAAATGGTTTTTAAATATTGTTTTGGAATTTAAATAGCTTGAATCTAATGATTTTGAATATTTTACTAATATAAATAATAAAATAATAATTTAATTTTGAAATAGTCGATATTAGTTGGATTTGCTATATAATGTGAATTAAACAAGATTAAAATATTTAATTAAGTTAAAATTGAATTATATTATCGTATTCGTTTATTAAACGACGTTTGAACATACAATTCACAATTTAATAATAAAATGAGCTGCAGCATCACGGCATTTCGTAATATTACGTTTTGAATTTTAAATGGTTATACAATATCCAATATAAGTCGGAATTCTTTGAAACAAGAAACGTCTGAATCTATTAGATAATAATTTTCTAATGAAGCAGCAAATCGAGTTTTATATTGTAGATTTTGTTTTATGTCCAAATCAAAATTTCAAATAGTTACTATGGAATTTGTTAATAAATTATAACGATTTACTCTACAAAATAAAAGGGTTTTTGATATATTGAATATCGTTTTGACTTGGAACTCAACCAGAAGTAATTTATTTTAAAACTACATGAAATTTTACTTGAATATGTACGATAATAATATTTTATTATTATTATATTGAGGTATTTTAAAATTGATTTATTTTAATTTAAATTGAACCCTTAAAAAGGGACTTTATTCTAACGACCTCCGTTTCCAACAAAATAAATTTTATTAAATCTGTAATAGATAATTATTGCTAGATTTCAAGTTTCATGCCAATTAGAGTTATTTTGTAAGCGTAGCAAAATTAAACGCAAATAATCAACCATTTAGACTCGAACGAGCGTCGTTTGAGAAAACAGACTCAGAATTCGATGAAACAAGTTTTATCGGGTCCAGAAAGTCAAATTATACCATGATGCCCATTTTCGTCACGAATGGAGTTCTTATGTGATCATACGAATCAATAAACTTCATACGAAAATAGCAATAGACACGAATAAATATCGTTAGTCATTTTCAATAATAATACTTAGTCACATCAATATAAAATTGTTGTTTCACCTCACAAAAAATATCCCTGTTCGTTCTGCATTTTCTTTCTTCCCTTTCATCTATTTATTCTTAGCAGCTTATTTCATTTCATACCAAAAAAACAGTAAAACGAGATGTGTATATATATAAATATGAACTTCATGTCCTTCTTATGCATCACAACGAAAGGATACGACCTTCGTAAAATTATATCAAATCCAAAACATAACGAAAGCGAGTAAATTTGGATTCATTCTGATCGTAGAACTGAGGACTTCATACTGCTATGCAAAAATATGGGTTGAAAATTTATTTTTCTTCTCTAACTTGTTCAGAACAGCTAGGAGTCAGAATTTTGGTGAGATGGGTGATGCTGGAGAAGAAACCGAGAGTGGAGTGGCATTTCTAGAGGCGTGACGCATGCTGTGGCAGAGTTGGGAAGGTGGAGGCACATAAAAATGTCGTAGTGTTTTTGCTTGGTGCGCGAGTACTGGCAGTGGAGTCGGGATTCACTGGGTTCAGGCGAGTTGAGGGGGATGGTATTGGCCAGGTCTAGCTCAAGGAGGAGGGGGAAATGACGGGATCAACGTTGGATTTGGTGGCGTAGGTGTAGAGAACAGGAAGAGTTTAGTCATGGGATAAAAGGCAGGAGCGTAGTTCGTTTAGGAAGAGGAAGGATTTTCGTGGGTTAAATAAATAAAGAAGAAGGGAAATCTGGGTTGGTTCGTGGGTACAGAAGAAAACACGTGGGTTTGCCCCATAGATTAACAACGTGGCAAGGTAATTAAAAGTTTAAAATAGATAATTAATAAATTTAATTATTATAATATATAATTGTAATAGCTGTAACTTGACCACACATTGTCAGAATTCAGCAAAACCAGTTGCGTTGGGATTATAGTAAAGAAGGCTACGTTGCCGAGCAGGTTTAGAAGATATTAGAAGCAATCCCTTTTTCGTTTAATTTTAAACGCTCGTCTAAAATTAAACAAAACAACGCGACAATCGTCAATTGAAATAAAGGTGAGTTAACTCTCATGCTTTTTGGAATTCTATGATGTGGCTAAATTCATATAATTAAATCTAATCATTGATAATATAAAATGGATGTATGGATAACTTGGATGCCTATTGTTGATTTAATGGTTGATGTTAATTATATTATTGTCATTTATTATATTAGATCGAAATTCTATCTTATATGCTATTATAAAATGTTATAATGAACTATGATGCAGGAAGAACAGGTTGGAGGGATCCAACCAGATTCCTCAAATATTGTGTATGTTGTTTGTTTCCATATTATTTATATGCAAACTGACCCCAACAATATTAAAAACCATTTGGTTATTGAACGTTGAATTGAAATTCAATGTTATTGTGATTTAAATCAATAGAGGGTATTGATTGAGGGAATGGCAACAAATGACCTAAAATATACTTTTTTGTTAAAACGTTAATTTGTCGTCAGGAGAATTAATGAAGTTAAGTTATAAAATTTATTTATAAATAAAACAAGATTTTTAATTATATTTCATATGTTATAATGAAGTTTTAAACCGATGTTTATAAATTGATTTTTATACAATATTATAAAATGATTATATAATAAGAATTTGATGTTTAAATCAGTTTATAAGCAAATAAAGTTGTAATTAACCTACTGGTTAATATTTTGGAATAATTATATTTAAGTAAAAGATTAAGCAATATTATTAGATTAATTTAATTAATCTGGTAAGAAGAGGTAATTGAAATCGGTTAATGGATTAACCCATGGTTTAAAACTGACTAAGTCAACTGTTTGGTCAAAAGCCGTTATTAATGAATAGTTGTTTAAATTTCATAAGATTTCTTAAATATAATTTACTTTTTAATTGACGATGTTTAAAGTTATTATTATAATTAGTTATTATTAAATAATTTCAAATGTTATTGACAAATCTATTTTAGTTAATAAACAAGTAGAATACTTTTACTTCATGAAATAATGAAGTTAATGATCTTTAAAATGATTATTTCTTAAATAAAATTTATTTAAGAAGAAAACCAGGTAAGTAATAAGATTAATAATTTTTAAAGGGGTTTATAAAGAGATCGGATCATATAATCCGAATTTCGTAAATAAGGTTTTTAAGGTGAGCGAGCTAACGCGATAAGTTTAATATCTTGTTTATAACTTCAATTGAGATAAAAGGAAAGGGTTTGCAAGTGTGTAGAACAAATCAATCATTGATTCTAAGCAAAGAAGTTGATAAGTGGATTTCAGTTATAAAATCCAAGAAATTAGTTTATAATATGATCTAAAATGGTTTTGGGTGAAGTATTTTGGAAATGGATTAATATAATTTCAATTATAAATGGAATTATAAATGATCATAATCAACTGAGATTTCAAAAGTAAGAATATGGTTTATAAAACCATATTTTAAAATAAAAATATAATATTTGATTGATATTATAGAATTATGGGTGTTTTAGTTACGAACTTCTACGTATTAAGATAAGAACGTTTTCGATCAAGGTCTGAGAGGTAAATAAAATGCCCCAACTTGAACAGCTTCACTATTATCGAGGAATCGTATTAGTTTATAATGAGTAAAAGTTGTTGAGATTTTTTATTATTCCATAAGAATAATAATGCAACGTTAGTTGCAAGATTTTGAAATGTAAATAATATTGCAACGATAGTTGCGAGATTTTAAAATTTAAATAAGGCTATTTGGTTATAAAGTAAATAATTTGACGTCGTTTGGCCCGTATAAGAGTCAGTAATAGATTTTACACCATTGAGATAATTATATCGATATTTCCAAGTAAAAGCAAACATAAGGAAATTTTGAGAATATGAAGTAATATCTCCAAATAATGGAAATGGAAAAGGTTTTTATGAAAATGTGGTGGTTTCAAAGTAAAAAGAAATTAATAGGAGATTGTAAGAACGTATATTCTTAAGAGATAAGAATATAGTTTTACCGAGATAAGTAATGGAAATTGAAGTTTAAATTGATGAAATGATTTCAATGAGTTTTTATGAATAATTTTGAATAATAAGACCTGAGCTGCCAATGTACTGGACAATACTATTGTAATTGATAGTTAAAAAAACCGACTATCAATAAATACCTTATTCGACTTTTGACGTGTTGTTTCGAAGAGACTGAGATGGGAACTAGACCCAAAACAACTTCGAACCAACGTTGTGCTTGAAACTAATTTGCAGGGATGCTTATAAAGAGGGAGCATTAATGACCATAGATTTTCATAAAATAGATTAACTACTTAAAATCCCTAGTTGATCCATAGAGATATACTGTGGTTCTATCGCGGTTGAAATCTACGGATTGCAAGGACTACTCACTATTGATCCATAGAGTGATTCCTTAGATGTGGTAGGAGGGTACCTTCGGTTCATCGTGTTCCTGGATGACTTGTATGGATGAATGTATGACAGAGTATTTACTGAAGTCACGTATGTTGAATTTTACAAATATACCAAGTTTGGTGGCAGAGAAGTTCTCTTAGCTTAACACCCAGACTGTATTAATGGACATCAATTAGTGATTTGATGGATCTAACAATGTGGCATTCAAAGATATGAGATATTCTCAAAAAGGCAAACGTAACCTCGGGCCTCATCAACCGGGAAATGGAAAAAATGGGGCAGGCAGCATAGCTATATTGGTCATAGCCATCAGGGTGTATTGTCACCTTCTACAGAAACTTCATTTGTTCTTCTTCTGTCGTTGCTGTATCTTGCGAGAATACAGTTTTGTTCTCTACCAACTGTAGTGACAATATATTCAATACACTCAAGTTGAATGAGTGGTTGGTCATGTATGGCCAGGTTACAAGATGTTCTTGTTGAACCCCAGTGTATACCCTCTAGAGTACCCTTTCGGAAGGTGGTTCCATACCTTGTCATGTTGGGAATCCAATCTCCAATAAGCGCCATGTGGTTTTCGATTATATACTAAGTATGTAGAACGTGAGATGCAAGAATTCTACTAGATGGTTATTTATTGTGATTTGATACACATTATCATAATATCACAGGATTTTGATAGAAAAAGTATTTTAGGTTATCGTAAGGTAAAAACCGTCCATGTTTATGTCTGTTCTAGTCTTACGATTATCCTTTTCTTTCAAAGGATTTTATAAAGTTAAGCAAGTTGTTGTGTTATGAATTTATCACCGAAAGTATTGTAGAATGATCCAGGTGAATTTTGTTTTGCTTCAAATGTGCAAAGGTTGGACCGAGTATATTATCTGGTTAGGTTTCGCTTGGAGCTTCAGAAGGGAAACTAGAGACAAGACGTATATTAGTACTTCGTAGTAATAGATTATTTTCCGCTGTGTATGTTGTATTGAAATGAATGTATACTTTGATGCTGAAATCATATATATATATATATATGTATATATATATATGTTTCTTTTTGTATAAAGAGTTTGACATATTATATTTTGTCTATTCCGCTGTGAAACTCTGATCTTCTTATTCTTTTACACTTCTATTTCTTTTCTTCTCTCTCCCTCTAATTTCTTTCTATTAACAATGTGGGAATTGATACTTGAATTTTGGCAAGAAATACAGGATTATTTATTATTGTCGAAAATTCGAGCATTAAATTTTCTGGGTCGTTGCATATATGACATTGATTTTTAAGAATCGATGAAACATTTTTAATGAATGGTTTAATAAAAAGGGCCTGAGCTGTTGATGTACTTGACCATGCTGTTTGAGTTGATAGTTAAAGAACCAACTATAAATAAATATCCTTTTTGACTATTGACATGTTAGTTCGAGGAGACCGGGATGGGAAATAGACCCAAAACCACTTCAAACCGACTTTACGTTCGAAAACTAACTTACACGGATGCTTATGAGATGAATTGAAGGTGTAGATCTTCGGAGCGCGAGGATTTCTCGCTGATGTCTCTGGTTAAATACCAGGATTAAACTTGTAGTAGTAATTCTTATGATCTAAGGTACCTTCTGTTTCGTTCAGTCCTAAAATGAACTTGTATGGACAATGTCTGACAGAGTACTTCCTAGAATCACGTACGTTAATTTTTACAAATATAGAGAGTATGGTGGCGGAGAAGACAACTTCTTTTAGCTTAGGACCCAGAGTATATTTATGCAAATCAGTTAGTGATTTGGCGGATTTGACAATGTAGCATTCAAAGTTTTATGTGATGATTCTGAAAAGGTAATCATGACCTCAAGTGTAACACCCCACGTCCATTAATGTCACTCGCAAAGGGAATGCATTAACTTCCATGGAGCATTTTAAGTGAATATAGAACAGAAAATCACAACAAGACAGATATAAAGAAGTACTTGAAAATTTAAAACTTTATTTATTGCAGCAGAAGGTAAATATGTTTGGTTACATCATCAAAAAAAACATAAACCAAATTCAAGTACATAATATCCATCTTGATAAAACAAAGTATATAATCTCACTACTACAAATAGCCATAAAGAAAATGATAGGCTGAACTTTACTTCGACAATCCAAATCCAAGTGCTCCCAAAGAGATCCCAATCAAGCTCCACTAGTACTAGTCCCACCCTTAGAACCTGGGGGGGGGGGGGAAGGAAGAAAAGAGGTGGAAACAAAGGGGGTCAGACATAAAGTCTGGCGAGTCCGATAACTCTAACAACATAATTATTAAAGCAATATGATAAGATATAAGCTGGAGAATAAGGTGATGACTGTGTGAACCACATGGGTATGGCAAGGCAATCAAGAGAAACGGAGATAACGTAAATGGCACTTCCTAATCGATATAGGATAATTACTATACTCTACCGTACTGTACCATACTGTACTGTACTAACACTAACTGCACCCCTACTAGTCACTCTAGAAATTTGTTCCCTCTTGCAAAATAGAATGATGATAGCTTCGTGTACTACTAGATGTACCCACTATCCTCCACCAACTTACTGTATATCTCTAGTTGCTATCATAGGTACCAAGCGTGTACCTATCCCCACTAGATGTACCCCTTCAATAAGTAATAATGGTAATTCCATGTACTCGTAGCTGACGTCATAGGTGCCGCCTGCTCCTATCTCCAATAGGTGTACCCCCTTAATAATTATTAATAATAGTGGTAGCTTCGTGTACCCCTAGCTAACCACATAGGTGCCGTCTTCTCCTATCTCCACTAGGTGTACCTACTACCCTGCCCCATTCGATCGGCTCCCTAACTCGTAGATACCCGTGCTGGCCCCACAGTGGGGTGTATCACTCCCCAAAGTGGCAACCCAATACCACCAATGATGCACCGCTTATACCTACACGATGCAACAACGTCTTACCTACCAGCCCGGGTCTACACACGCATATGAACTCGTTGGACTTGCGTTGCCACCTTTAACCCGGTTTGGCCTCTTATAGTTAAGCCTAGTATGCGTGTCCCGTCCTCGACTTGGGTCGAGCCCACAAAGATTCGTATAGGTTACTGGTTGAAACGGGCCCCCATTACTTGACACAAGCTATCCACCTAAGCTTGGTCCCCTCTAGTACATCCCACTTAACCCACTTCTTATTCATTTTCGCTTACATGTTTCAATTTTGGTTAAGTATTTCTAATCGCATTTCAAATACCACCCAAGGCACCCACTAGATTCCACATGCCACCCAAGGCACCCACTTAACCCCCTCATGTCACACTACATGTTTATCTGGTTAAGTGTTTCTTAATTCATTAAGACCGTAACTTCATAAAGACCTCTCACATTAGACTGGCATTTGTGGCAGCTGGGTTTGCCGGGCGGGTCCGGGCTGTCTTACACCACAAAAGAGCCTAACCTCGTGTCTTTACAATTGTTACGTATTTAATTTATGCCTAAGACCTCTCACATTAGACTGGCATTTGTGGCAGCTGGATTTGCCGGGCGGGTCCGGGTAGTCTTACACCACAAAAGAGCCTAACCTCGTGTCTTAGAGGATTAATTACACCTAATTAATCATTCCCCAATTTGAATTACTTTCCCTGTTCAAATTATCAATCAATTCCAAATTTAACGATGTCCATAATTGACTCAATTATGTTCATCCATTTATGGTATGTAAAATCATACCAATTTTCACCACAATTATATTTTATGCCTTTTAAGGATTTTATGCCAATTAATATTATCCCCTTTTTGCCCCACGTTGTATGTTTGTTCGTTTAACGTAAAATATACGTTAGACTCGAATAGTCTAACTCATGGAATAAAGAGAAAACATCACAATATACACATAATTACAACATAGATCTAACATAGGGGTGAACTTGCATATGTGAATGATGTTCTACACCTAAAAGTTGCATAGGCCAAAGTTACAACTTGCATAAACAACATTTGTCATGGATCCAAATTTAAAGGTGTGAACTTGTTGAAATAATGGCCACAAACTTGCACAAATCATGTATGTCATGGATCTACATCTAAAGGTGTAAACTTGCAAAGGCAATAACCCTAAACTTACATAACATGATTCATATCCAAACTCATATATTTATATAAACTTGCATATGTGATTTATGCATCGTAAAAATGGTGTAAACTAGCATCTAACATGTAAAGTATCATGTAGAATTTAGCATATAACTCACACATGTCATAGCCTAACTTTCAATTACATTCTCACATAAACTAGATGTGATAACCATGTAAGGTCACATATAATTTTACCCAACTTGTATATGATTCATGTTCAAATCAAAGTCTAAACTTGCATACATATGATTTATCGAATCAACATAACCAACTAGCATATGAAACATGATGATTTGATAGTATATAAAATTACAACATAGATGATAGAAACATAACTTTACATCATAAATGATAGCATCACAACATAATGTCATAGAGATTTCAACAAAATCCTACAACATAATTACAACATGTGATCAATGATTCACATCACATCCATACAATCTGCATTATAACTTAATCCAATTAAATTACTAATTATTTTATTAAAACTATCGAACTCACAACTCAAAAGTAGTCTTGAGTTCTGAATTCTAATTTCTGAAGTTGTATTAGCTCTCCTTTGAAGAAGATTCGTTGTTAGGGTTGAGTAGAACTGATTTGATTTGGTGTTCTTCCTCTTTAATTTGTGGCGGCTACTCTAGGGTTCAAGACGACAACATGATGGCCATAGTTTCTGTTTTAATTCTGATTTAGGGTTTGAGTCTATGGGTCTTTTTCATAGAGTTTTGAATTAATTTAAGCCGTCGGATGATCTTAGGGTTAATCAAAACCATTCAGTCATGATAGGGTGACAAGTCAGCCCTAATGACTCAGCAAGGAGTCAGAAAGGACTCAGCAATGAGTCACAACATAGATCGGACTGAACCAGAAAGCTGTGCAGGTTTTCTCTCGGCCAGGGCGCACTTAGGAAGTGCACCAATGTAAATTTGTACTGGCGCACTTCCCAAGTGCGCCAGTGCCATTTTTTTCATTTTGCCACCAAACTTCGTTCATCTATAACTCCTTCATTCGGTACCCGTTTCCCGCAAACTCGGACTCTATTTCAACCAGAATTCCGAGACAAACACAATGGCGCAACCCCATTCCCTTAATTCTCACGTCTGAGATTAATTATTCTTTATTTTATTTAATTCGATTATTCAAAAATCCGGGGTGTTACATTCTCCCCTCCTTAAAGGATTTCGCCCCCGAAATCTCTAAGTTAAGGAGAATGCATATCCTACCATCCAAACAACCATCTACTCAACCATCAAACACGGGCATCCATTGTCCTTAAAAAATTTCTAATGCTGTATGAACATATGCAAGAAGTGTGTGTATATGTTCCTTATCTAATGCAGAATCAGGCGGTCTACTATTTCAGTTGACCTCCTTAATGCAAACCATGATAGTGTCATGCGTCCATTATGTATGCGAAGAACCCTATCGATACATATTATTTCTACATGTGTGCACAACCATCCACCAAAATGCATCATCCATATGATAGTACAACCATTATACAACCAATAAATTAAATATGTACAAACATTTATATGCAATATGCAATATGAAGTGACTGAGCCGATCTAGTGCCTAAAGTGTGTGTATATGCATCCACGAGCAACCACTAGCAAACACTTGCATCCACGTGCATCCATCATACATAACATGTCTCAAACACATGTTTCAACCATAGGACTATCCTATGTAAAGGTCAAAGATACTAGCGAGAGGACATGATAAAGATAAGATAAGTACAAGGTAAGCGATAAAGGAGAAATTAAAAGACATACCCTCGAAAAGAAAAGGGTATAATGAACGCATCTTCTCTTCCGTCTCCCTAGTAGCATTGCTTTCATCATCTCCCCATTGCACTTTGACTAGTTTGACCTCTCGATTCCTCAATTTCTTAATCTCCGACCCAAGAATGCGCGTAGGAGCTCGTCGAATTGTCGCATCACGCTCGATCTCCACCTCTCTAAGCAAGATCGGCTCTACCACTTCCGCGGTCTCGTGCAAGCACTTCCTCAAATGTGATACATGGAATATGTCGTGTACGCCACTAAGTCTCTTGGGTAACTCCACTCTATACGCCATCTGCCCAATCCTCTCCTTAATAGGAAACGGCCCTACGAACCTTGGTGCTAACTTCCCAACGGACCCAAAGCGAACGACGTTCCGTAATGGAGACACCTTGACAAAGACCATATCCCCAACATCAAACTCAAGATCTGACCTCCTCTTGTCCGCATAAGATTTATGTCTATCTTGTGCCGTCTTCATCCTCCTTCGAATCAAATCGATCTTTTCCGAAGTATCTCTAATCATATCGGGTCCAAGCAAGACCTTGTCTGTAGACTCCCACCAACATGTAGGCGAACGACACGGTCGTCCTTATAGAGACTCAAACGGTGCCATGCCAATGCTAGACTGAAAGCTATTATTATATGCGAACTCTACCAACGGAAGATGTTCCTCCCATGTACCTCGGAAGTCTAGGACACATAACCTCAATGGGTCCTCTAGAATACGATTCACCCTCTCGGTCTGGCCGTCCGTCTGAGGTGATATGCGGTGCTCAAACATAACTGAGTCCCTACCGCCTCTTGCAAGCTTTTCCAAAATTCGCTAGTGAAAATAGGATCGCGGTCGCTCACTATGCTAGAAGGAACACCGTGCAAACGAACTATCTCTCGAATGTATACGGAGGCTGCCCATGGAGCAGTCCTCTTACTCTTTACGGGAATGAAATGGGCGCTCTTAGTAAGTCTGTCTACCATGACCCAAATCCCCGTATTACCCTTCCACAATCTCGGTAACCCATCAACAAAGTCCATCGAAATACTTTCCCACTTCCATTATGGGACCTCCAATGGGTGAAGCAATCCACCGGGCTTCTTTTGCTCTGCTTTTACTTGTTGGCACACCAAGCATCTAGCAACAAAATCTTCCACGTCCTTCTTCATACCGGCCCAAAAGTAAACTCGTCTCATGTCCATGTACATCTTGTCCCCGCCGGGATGGATGGTCATATTCAAACGATGTGCATCATCAAGAATGGTCTTCCTTAGGTCATCGTCTTTTGGTACACAAAGTCTACCGTCCCTACGTAACCATCCTTTATCATCTAGGGTATACCTATGGAGATGGCTCAATGACTCCCCTCTTTTGAGCTTTTCTACTAACTCAACCAACCGTGGGTCGTCTCGCTGTGCCTCGCCAATCCATCCCAAAAGCGTAGGTCTAACCTCTAAGGATGCTAACAAACCGGGTACAAAGTCAACGAAAGGTTTAAAGTCAATCGTAGAGATGAACTCTAAGCTTCGCCGCTCAACAAACAACGGACTCAGGGACAACCTTTTATACTTAAGGCATCTTCCACCACGTTACCCTTGCCAGGGGTATATGTTATCTCGAAGTCGTAGGATGCTAAGAATTCCATCCACCTTTGCTGCCTTATGTTCAAGTCCTTCTGAGAGAATAAGTATTTTAGCGATTTGTGGTCAGCAAGCAACTCAAACTTCTCACCAAGCAAATAATGACGCCAAGACTTGAGCGCAAAAACTATGGTAGCCAATTCTGAGTCGTGGGTAGGGTAATTCTTCTCATGGACTTTCGACTGTCTTCCACCATAACATATCACCCTTCCCTAGAGACCACATGCCCTAAAATCCTCACTTCTTTCCTCCAAAAATGGTATTTTGGAGAGCTTAGCTTTAAGCTGGTGCGCTTGTAGGGTCCCTAAGCTTTCCCTAAGATGTAGGGCATGCTCTTCTCTGCTTCTATAGAAAACCAGGATATTATCCTATGCAAAATCGTCACAACTATCCATCTCTCACACAGACCATCCTAGTCGAACTCGACATCCCCCAAGTGCAAGCCCCAAAGGCCTAAACCAATATCAGACAAACACCCAAGGGATACCTCCTTCGAATTCAGACGGCCTACGTGAGATGATACTAGTAAGACGGCCAACCAATTGAGCACTTGACCGACTCTGGCTTTCCTTGCCAGTCTTGCTCCAAAACCACCGCTGATCACATAACTGGCTTTGCTTAATCTATTAAGCTCATACGAAAACTAATTTCGTGCCTCTGGGTAAACCCTGCACTTTATCAAAGATGTCTCCATACTCACGGACCACACAAACAGACTCTCAATCATCGTTGAATGCATTAGAAGATTCTAGGCAGCTAAGCATCACTGAACCCCTAGGGTCACAAGAAATATGAGGGTCTTTCCATAACGAATCAATAGTCTAACTACCCTCCTTTCACAATCTAGGATGGCACCCCGCCTGGCAAGCCAATCCACCCCTAGAATCAAACTATAGCCTGCGAAACCAAGGACGAAGGCGTTGCATTCAAATCCAATGCCCAAGATAGACACTCTCAAATCCCGGCGAACCATTGAAGGATGAGCCGAACCACCAACAGGATTTGAGACTAGGATGGGATCCTTAACTAGACTAGTATTTAGGTGCAGTGTTTCAACTAACGAAGCAGATACTAACGAGTATGAAGCGCCAGAATCAAACAAAGTTCAAACATGATGATAAAGAAAACCAAATTTCAACCTAGACGGTCCTACCCCATCAGGTATACCAGCCGTGAGGGAATACAACTACCCTCCAGAAGATCCTGTACTTTGTCCTTGCCTCTTTGGACAATCATAAGGTGTCCTATTTCTCTAAAACAACAAGCCTTCTTCTTCACATTCTTCATTCGTGACTTCCCACCAGGATGAGGTTTCGTCCTTTGTTAACCAAACAGCTATTTGAACCTTCCTCCCATCGTCTATCTTAAAGGTACCAACAAGCCCTCCACTTCCTTGGACTAACGTCTAGCCCGACAAACGTCTAAGTCCCTTAAAGTGGTTTTCCGTCGTTCGTACGAGAGTCCTTATTTATCTTAGAAAAAGCATCTATACGCAGAGGGGGGGGGGCAAAAAGAGGAAGAGGAAGAGATTCAAAACGGAGAATCGAAGGAAGGATATATGGCTCTTGGGGATTATGTTCTTAAAATAAACCTTTCATTCAAAAATACTCTTCTACAAACATATTTTTGAAAGTATTCTTTATAAAAATGCTTTTGAAAAATAGTTTTCAAAATTCATATTTGTTCTGGTAACCTTCAGCTCTGATACCATGTGTAACACCCCACGTCCATTAATGTCACTCGCAAAGGGAATGCATTAACTTCCATGGAGCATTTTAAGTGAATATAGAATAGAAAATCACAACAAGACAGATATAAAGAAGTACTTGAAAATTTAAAACTTTATTTATTGCAGCAGAAGGTAAATATGTTTGGTTACATTATCAAAAAAACATAAACCAAAGTCAAGTACATAATATCCATCTTGATAAAACAAAGTACATAATCCCACTACTACAAATAGACATAAAGAAAATGATAGGTTGAACTTTACTTTGGCAATCCAAATCCAAGTGCTCCCAAAGAGATCCCAATCAACCTCCACTAGTACTAGTCCCACCCTTAGAACCCGGGGGGGGGGGGAGGAAGAAAAGAGGTGGAAACAAAGGGGGTCAGACATAAAGTCTGGCGAGTCCGATAACTCTAACAACATAATTATTAAAGCAATATGATAAGATATAAGCTGGAGAATAAGGTGATGACTGTGTGAACCACATGGGTATGGCAAGGCAATCAAGAGAAACAGAGATAACGTAAATGGCACTTCCTAATCGATATAGGATAATTACTATAATCTACCGTACTGTACCATACTGTACTATACTAACATTAACTGCACCCCTACTAGTCACTCTAGAAATTTGATCCCTCTTACAAAATAGAACGATGATAGCTTCGTGTACTACTAGATGTACCCACTATCCTCCATCAACTTACTGTATATCTCTAGTTGCTATCATGGTACCCAGCGTGTACCTATCCCCACTAGATGTACCCCTTCAATAAGTAATAATGGTAATTCCACGTACACCTAGCTGACGTCATAGGTGCCGCCTGCTCCTATCTCCACTAAGTGTACCCCCTTAATAATTATTAATAATAGTGGTAGCTTCGTGTACCCCTAGCTGACTACATAGGTGTCGTCTTCTCCTATCTCCACTAGGTGTACCCACTACCCTGCCCCATTCGATCGGCTCCCTAACTCGTAGATACCCGTGCTGGCCCCACAGTGGCGTGTATCACTCCCCAAAGTGGCAACCCAATACCACCAATGATGCACGGCTTATACCTACACGATGCAACAACGTCTTACCTACCAGCCCGGGTCCACACACGCATATGAACCCGTTGGACTTGCGTTGCCACCGCTAACCCGGTTTGGCCTCTTACAGTCAAGCCCAGTATGTGTGTCCCGTCCTCGACTTGGGTCGAGCCCACATAGATACGTATGGGTTACTGGTTGAAACGGGCCCCCATTACTTGACACAAGCTATCCACCTAAGCTTGGTCCCCTCTAGTACATCCCACTTAACCCACTTCTTATTCATGTTCACTTTTATGTTTCAATTTTGGTTAAGTATTTCTAATCGTATTTCAAATGCCACCCAAGGCACCCACTAGATTCCACATGCCACCCAAGGCACCCACTTAACACCCTCACGTCCCACTACATGTTTATCTGGTTACGTGTTTCTTAATTCATTAAGACCGTAACCTCATAAAGACCTCTCACATTAGACTGGCATTTGTGGCAGCTGGGTTTGCCGGGCGGGTCCGGGCAGTCTTACACCACAAAAGAGCCTAACCTCGTGTCTTTACAATTGTTACGTATTTAATTTATGCCTAAGACCTCTCACATTAGATTGGCATTTGTGGCAGCTGGATTTGCCGGGCGGGTCCGGGCAATCTTACACCACAAAAGAGCCTGACCTCGTGTCTTAGACGATTAATTACACCTAATTAATCATTCCCCAATTTGAATTACTTTCCCTATTTCAAATTATCAATCAATTCCAAATTTAACGATGTCCATAATTGACTCAATTATGTCCATCCATTTATGGTATGTAAAATCATACCAATTTTCACCACAATTATATTTTATTCCTTTTAAGGCTTTTATGCCAATTAATATTATCCCTTTTTTACCCCACGTTGTACGTTTGTTCGTTTAACGTAAAATATATGTTAGACTCGAATAGTCTAACTCATGGAATAAAGAGAAAACATCACAGTATACACATAATTAAAACATAGATCTAACATAGGGGGTGAACTTGCATATGTGAATGATGTTCTACACCTAAAACTTGCATAAGCCAAAGTTACAACTTGCAAAAACAACATATGTCATGGATCCAAATCTAAAGGTGTGAACTTGTTGAAATAATGGCCACAAACTTGCACAAATCATGTATGTCATAGATCTACATCTAAAGGAGTAAACTTGCAAAGGCAATAACCCTAAACTTGCATAACATGATTCATATCCAAACTCATATATTTATATAAACTTGTATATGTGATTTATGCATCGTAAAAATGGTGTAAACTAGCATCTATCATGTAAAGTATCATGTAGAATTTAGCATATAACTCACACATGTTATAGCCTAACTTTCAATTACATTCTCACATAAACTAGATGTGATAACCATGAAAGGTCACATATAATTTTACCCAACTTGTATATGATTCATGTTCAAATCAAAGTCTAAACTTGCATACATATGATTTATCGAATCAACATAACCAACTAGCATATGAAACATGATGATTTGATTGTATATAAAATTACAACATAGATGATAGCAACATAACTTTACATCATAAATGATAGCATCACAACATAACGTCATAGAGATTTCAACACAATCCTACAACATAATTACAACATGTGATCAATGATTCACATCACATCCATACAATCCGCATTATAACTTAATCCAATTAAATTACTAATTATTTTATTAAAACTATCGAACTCACAACTCAAAAGTAGTCTTGAGTTCTAAATTCTGATTTCTGAAGTTGTATTAGCTCTCCTTTGAAGAAGATTCGTTGATAGGGTTGAGTAGAACTGATTTGATTTGCTGTTCTTCCTCTTTAATTTGTGGCGGCTACTCTAGGGTTCAAGACGATAGCATGACGGCCATAGTTTCAGTTTTAATTCTGATTTAGGGTTTGAGTCTATGGGTCTTTTTATAGAGTTTTGAATTAATTTAAGCCGTCGGATGATCTTAGGGTTAATCAAAACCATTCAGTCATGATAGGGTGGCAAGTCAGCCCTAATGACTCAGCAAGGAGTCAGAAAGGACTCAGCAATGAGTCACAACATAGATCGGACTGAACCAGAAAACTGTGCAGGTTTTCTCTCGGCCTGGGCGCACTTGGGAAGTGCAATAATGTAAATTTGTACTGGCGCACTTCCCAAGTGCGGCAATGCAATTTTTTTTTCTTTTTGCCACCAAACTTCTTTCGTCTATAACTCCTTTATCCGGTACCCGTTTCCTACAAACTCGGACTCTATTTCAACCAGAATTCCGAGACGAACACAATGGCGCAACCCCATTCCCTTAATTCTCACGTCTGAGATTAATTATTCTTTATTTTAGTTAATTCGATTATTCAAAAATCCGGGGTGTTACATCAAGCCTCATCAACCGGGAAATGAAAAAAATTGGGAAGGCAACTAGGCTATGTAGGTCTACCCATTAGGTTATATCATCATTTATCTAGAAAAACTGATTGTCCCATTTGTATGCTTCGATATGATACAGTTGCTGATCCCAACCATGGTGACAATAAATTCAGTTCAGTCAAGTTGAATGAGTGGCCGGTTCTATGTTGCCGGGTTGTAAGATGTTCTTGTCGAACCCCTGTATTTAATCTTTGGAGAACACTGATTTAGTTGTGTACTCTGATTCCATACAGTTTATAGACTAATTTAGTTGTGTACTCTGATGTTGTAATCATATATATACATATACATACATACATACATACATATTTATGTGTGTGTACAGTTTTCTCTTTGCGTAAAGAGTATTAATATATTATATTTTATTCATTCCGCAGTAAGATTCTTTTCTTTTGTGATTATGTAGTGTTGGTATTATTATTTTTCCTTCAATTATAACATTTCTTTTTGTGACACCCCATGTCCGTTATTGTCACTCACAAATGGGATGCATTAAGTTTCGTGAAGCACTATAGGTAAACAGACACAAAATATTACAAGATGGATATAAATAAGATAGCAGCGGAAATTCAAATTTTTATTTCAAACACAAATCATACATCGTGGTCCAAAATACCATAAGTCATAAAAACCATTACAATAACATAACTTCTGTCTTGTACCATCAGAGTACATAAATACAAAAAGCATAACATAATTCCCCAACAAAAGAGCTAAGCCATAGTAGAGATAAGAACTTGAGCCATACTTCAAAAGCAGCTCTAGCAAGATGATAACTGAGTCCTGACTAAGCCTGAGTGTTTCCTCCCTGAGAACCTGGGGGGGGGGGGGAACGGAAGAAAGAAGGAGAAACAAAAAGGGTCCGACATAAAGTATGGCGAGTCTAGTTACTTTTAGCAAGTAAATAAATAAAAGTAGCATGACAGGCATATAAAGTGTATAAGAGAGATCACTACATAAATGGCAGGTGTGACAAGGTAGACAGGATAAGGTGTATACGCTTCTCTAATGATTACTTTGCACTATTACTAGTATAACCGGAATGAGATGATCCCTTCCACTAAAAGGTGGTAGACTTAGGCATACGTCCAAATGTACCATAACTACTACCCTAATCGATCGGCTCCCTACTCCGTAGATACTATTTGCCGGCCCCACGGTAGGATGTATCATGTCCTAAAGTGGCAACCCCTCACTGATATGCACAACCCCATATCTACAGGTATCACGGTGGTCTTATCCCCCTCTGCCTGACTCAAGCACACACAGGGTCCGGTCGATTTGCGCTGCCCACACCGTCCTCCACATTTGGATCTCTTACAATCAGTCAGTAAGCGTGCCCCCTCTCCGCCTAGTACGGAGTACTTTGTTTGATACCTACTTCAGGTTACTGACTGAAATGGGTCCCACACAATACGACACAATCTCACCCCTTTGTCTTGTATCCCTCACTAGGTTTTCACTGACTATGTATACCACTAGGTATCTTTAATTACATAGCCCTATTCATTTCCACTAGTTATGCTTACCCTAAAAGGTGTTTTTAATTACATAACTTTTATATTTTCCACCGGTTATGTATACCACTAAGTGTCTTTAATTACATAACCTTATTGGGTTAAGTTCATGGGCCTATATGTAAATATTACTTACCCCCTCAAATTCACTTAATCCACACACTGTCCAACAAATTTTACTTAACCCCAACTTAAGTTCATAATCATACAATCCCTAAGGATTAAATTAGGTTAAGTAGTCCAATTCATTACTATGTCCACTTATGGTTCATAATAGGCTAGACCTCCCACATTAGGCCTACAACTTGTGGAAGCTAGATATGTCGGTCGGGTCCAAGCAGACTTCTTCCACAAGTTGGGCCTAACCTCGTGTCATAGCCCGATTTGTATTTGCGCACTTAGACCTCCCACATTAGGTTCAACATTAGTGGCTGCTGGATATGCCGTCGGGTCTGGGCAGACTTCCACCACTAATGCAACCTAACCTCGTGTCATAAGTGCAATTACATTTCCTAATTGTAATTACTAAACATTCCATTTTTAATTAATTAACCAATTAATTAAACCTATACCTTTATAGGTGTTAATACCCACTTTACCCAATAATTTGAATTATATGTCCGATGATGTTTATATTCAAATTATGCCAATATTAACCTTTTCCCCCCGTTCCTTAACTAGCGCCCTCACAAAATTGGTGGCATGCCCAGGCTAAACAATAGCCTAGTCATAAACGATAATAGGGAAAATAATAGGAATATAATCAAAATGATTGTTTTAACATAACTTGGCATAAACATAAACTACCATGGTGATAAGTGGACATATGAGCATAAATCTGATGAACTTGTAGCAATTTCTAGTTCTAACATATCTACGATGTCATAGTGAGAATAACAAGATCTAACTTAACCATTTAGGTGTCCAACTATTCAGATCTAACATAATAGGCATAAGATGATAAACTAGATCTGATTAACAAATTAGTTGTCCACATAATTTAGATCTAACGGTTTAAAAGTGGATCTACACAAATAAGGTTTAAGATTCACATCATGGCATGTCATAGAAGTTACTATAGATCTAACAAGATAGAGATTTATAGTTAAAATAGATCTAGCACAAATCATAGAATACCACAAAGGTTACAATAGATTCAACAAGATAGAGATTTTGATCCAAATCCTAACCAATTCAGAATGTCATATATTCATGATTTACAATGAATTTGATATAATTTAGGCATATGAACAAATCCAAGTCATAGTCATGTCATATTTACTTTTAATTATTCAAATCTAAAAGCAACTTGAAAACACAGAATTTGGATAAGAAGATAGAACTAGAAAAGATTGGATCTTGAATCTCCAATTGATTTGCTTTAATTGAAGAAGATAACGGATCCAGATCAGTTCAGATATAGGCAGAGTTTGGCCACCATGAATTCTCAATGAAGAAAACAAGAGAAATGACCACGTATATATAGCTGCCAGACCCTCTGAAACCGACTGCCACGTCAGCCCTAGGCGTGTCGACACCCCTTAAGGGGGGTCGACCCCCTAGAGCGGGAAATCTGCCTCCTCCTTTTCTTTTTCAAATTCGAACTATTCTGGATAAGGTGCTAACTCATATCTGACTCCTATATGACTCATATATATATTTATATATTTTTATATATTTATATATATATTTATTCTTTCTGCGCGTATACAAACTTAAAACCCCCATAACTTCTCCTTACGGTGTCCGTTTTACGCAAACCAAATGTCTATCTTGACCAGAATTTCGAGACGGACGCAATGGCGCAGTCCATTTTCCTTAGTTCTGAATATTAAATTAATTATTATTTAATTTAACCTCTTTTAGTGTTGTTAAAAATTCAGGGTGTTACATTCTACCCTACTCAAAGGATTTCGTCCCCGAAATCTCTAAGTTGAAAAGAATGTATCCTACCATCCATCATCCATCTACTCGTCCGCCAATCACTGGCATCCATTGTCCTTAAAGATTTTTAATGCTTATATGCGTATATTCAAAGATGTGTGTATATGTCCCTATACTAATGCGAAGATCAGGCGCTCTACTGATTCAGTTGACCACCTTAATGCAATGTATGTTAGTGCCATGAATCCAATATGTATGCAAATAATCCTATTATAACATGTAAGCTCTATATGTGTGCACAATTATTCGTTTCAAATGCTACATCCATATGCTGGTTCATCCATTTCCATCAATAAAAGGAAAGAAAATGCACACACGTCCATATGCAGTACGAGAGTGATTGAGCCGATCTAGTGCCTAATGTGTGTATATGCGTCCACAGGCAACCACTAGCAAACACTTGCATCCATCAAACATAACATGTTTCAAACACATGTTTACATCCATAGGATTCCTATCTAAAGGTCGAAAAATACTATGGATAAGATATACTCAAAATATAGAAACAAGCACGGATAAAACTTTGAAAAAGGAGTTAAGAACATACCCTCGAAAAGGAAAGTGTATGAAGCATGAATCTTGTCTTCGGTCTCCTAAGTCGCATCCTCTGGGTTATCTCCCCATTGAACCTTTAACAACTTGATCTCTTTATTGCGTAGCTTCTTAACTTCTGATCCAAGAATATGGGAAGGAACTCGCCTGACTGTCACCTCCCGTTCCACTTCTACCTCTTCCAATATACTCATCTCAACAACTTATGCAGTGTCATGCAGGCACTTCTGCAGATGAGAAACGTAGAAAGCATCATGAACGCCGAATAGATTTTCTGAGAGCTTTACTCTATAGGCCATTTGGCCAATCCTCTCGGTTATGGGAAATGGTCCCACAAACCTATGTGCCAACTTCCCTACCGATCCGAAGCAAACCACATTCCTCAGAGGTGAAACTTTGATAAAAACTAAGTCTCCCACTTCAAATTCGATGTCAGTCCTTCTCTTGTCTGCATATGACTTCTGCCTATCTTGTGCTGTCTTCATCCGCCGTCGATAATCTTTCTTTTGATTCCCACCAACAAGTTGGTGATCTAAAGGGTCGTCCGTACAATGCTTCGAAGGGTGCCATGCCGATGCTGGACTGATGGCTGTTGTTATAAGCAAACTGTACTAAAGGAAGGTGCTCTTCCCAAGTCCCTCCGAAGTCTAGGATACACAGTCTCAAAAGATCTTCAAGAATCCTGTTCACCCTCTCCGTCTGTCCATCGGTGTGAGGATGATAAGCGGTGCTTAAACACAACTGTGTACTTAACGCTTCTTGCAAGCTCCTCCAAAATTCATTGGTAAAGATGGGGTCACGATCGCTCACGATGCTGGAAGGTACTCCATGAAGATGAACTATCTCATGAACATAAATTGCTGCCAACCATGATGACGTCCTCTTGCTCTTAACTGGAATAAAGTGAGTGCTCTTAGTGAGTCTATTTACCACAACCCAGATACTGGTGTCGCCTTACTTCGATCTAGGAAAACCATCTATGAAATCCATAGAGACGCTCTCCCATTTCCACTGACGAACATCCAAAGGATGAAGTAAACCACCGGGCTTCTTTTACTCAGCTTTAACTTGCTAGCAAACTGGACATTGGGAAACGAATTCTGCTACATCGTTCTTCATCCCAGCCCAAAAGAAAACCCTTTTCATGTCTCTGTACATCTTACCACCGCCTGGATGGATAGTCATCTTAGAATGGTGGGCTTCTTCTAGGACTACCTTTATCAATCTTTCAGTTTGAGGAATACAAAGCCTTCCATCTCGTCGCAACCACCCCTTTTCATCTATGGGATATCTACTGAGGTGACTAGAAGTCTCCCCTTTTCTGAGGTTTCCCATGATGTCTAAAATCTGTGGGTCACCTTGTTGCGAAGCTCCTATCTAGTCCATAAGAGTTGGTCGTATCTCCAAGGATGCAAACAAATCAGGTAAAATCTCGATGGAGGGTCTAAAATCAAAAGCTGATATGAACTCCAAGTTCTTTCTCTCCACAAACAGAGGACTCAGGGCCATCCTCTGCCTACTTAATGCATCTTCCACCACATTACCCTTGCCAGGGGTACAAGCAATCTCAAAATCATAAGATGCAAGAAACTTCGTGTAATGACCCGAAAATCCGGTCCAATTTGAGCTGACTAAATAACACAAGTCCAAACCCAAATTGCACTGGAAACCAGGAAATTAATAGAAAGAAGACAGAGGGTGAGGAAAGATAAGATAGAAACTTATAGAAAAGAAGAAGAAGAAGAACACAATATCAGAGTAACACGAATCTCACAGCGGAACGAATTTCATATAATTGATAACATATCCTTGAAATCAAATCATTATATGTATACAATAACATTATCAGAGTACAACACTTACAACACAACGGAAATAATCTATAGCTATATAATCTTGAAGCCTCCTGCTCCAAGCTCTTCCAGTATATCTGTAAATCCCGACTACATGTCTGCCATACAAAATTGGGCACCCAAGAGTTTAGGGAAACAAAACAAAATAAACTCCGGGTCAGTTATGAGACTGGTGTGAGTAAAACAGTTTAAAACAATTGAACAAGTAAACAATATCTCATAAGACCACACCGTATAACGGAATGGGTTTTCCCCTTATGAGAATCCAAAATATCTTTATATCAAAAACCCTTTGATATTATAATAATGTCTATCAACCACAATATAATAATCATCTAGCATAAACGCTTTCATCTCACGTTCTACGTATATAGTATACAATCAAAACCGCAAGCACGTATTGGGTAATGGATTTCCAACTATGACAAGGTATGGAACCACCTTTCGCTAGTGTACCTCTAGAAAGGAATACACTGGGTTCAACAAGAACATCTTGCAACCCAGCCACACATGACCGGCCACTCATTTCGCTTGAGTGTATCGAATGTATATCACCGACGGTTGGGATCAGCAACCACCTCCCGAATGGGACAACATCAACAATAGATTTTTAGAAGTAAATGAAACTCTAGATCAGGTGATTATACACCCTACTTCGGGCGACCGACTTAGCCATGCTGCTTGCCCGATTTTTGTCATTTACTGGTTGATGAGGCTTGAGGTTACGCCTTATCATCACATCAAATTCACTTCGAATGCCACATTGTCAGATCCATCGACAATCACTAATTGACGTCTACAACAGTACATTGCGTGTTAGATAAAAGAAGTTTCCTTCTCCGCTTCCACTCTTGGTACGGTTGGAGAAATCAATATACGTGATCGTCTGGAAATACTCTGTCAGACATCCGTCCATACAAGTCATCCAGGAACAGGATGAAACGAAGGTACTATTCAGTATATCCATCTTAGGCACTGTTATCTAAGACTTATACAATAGTCCTTGCACTTTGCTCCATCTTCAATTATCCTTGGCATATATGATTTGCAACGCTTATGCCAATACAGAGTGGTTCTTTGGATAATAATCCAACTGGTCTCTCCATATTAACAACGTTAAAATAGTCAAAACTTCGATAGTTTGTGATTTAACCATCAAAGAAAAACATGTGTGCAAACAACGATATTATTTCCAGGAGGAAATTATATCGATCAATCATCATACAACATTTATCTCTTTATTTCATTAATTTACTTATCTCCTGTTTCCCTATATTCAACATTTCTTATTTTCTAAATTTAGAAAATATATGTTATTACCATTGGAAAACATTTCCATTTCTTGTTTTCTATATCAGAAAACATTTCTGGTTCTTATTTGGAAAACATTTCCAAAACTCCTTCATTGGACTTAGATAGATATTTTGAACAAACCATTGCGATGCCAACTCGAACTACTATACTTATTTACTAAATTTACTTAACCACTTTCACTCTCGAACCTTAACCATTCCTTAGTTAAAAATGAAGTCAATCAAGTTGGGGTAATATTACCTCTCAGACCTTAACTGAACAACATTTCTAACTTTGAAATAGGCAAAGTTCACCTTTTAATTCTTTAACAAACTTCCTTACGTAACTCTCTTTCTAATCATCTCTATTCGAAAATTCTTTCCTTCGAAGAAGGTATATTCGATAACTCTATTCAATTTACTCTATTGGACTAACGCTATTGGACTAACTCTATTTGATATAACTCTAGTCGATAACTCCTTTAACTCTATTCGAATAAACCCAATTCGATTAACTCCTTTAATTCCATTCGAATAAACTATATTCGATTTTTTCCTTTAACTCCATTTAACTCTATTCAAATAACTAATATTTGATAACTTTATTTAACTCTTATTTCGAATCACTAATATTCGATTAACTCAATTGATTCTATTCGAACAAACTATACTCGATCAACTCCTTCATTTTAACTTAAATCGATTAACTCCATCGAAAAACTAAATTCGATTACTCCTTCGAATAACCAATATTCTATAACTCACTTCGATTAAACAAATTGATAACTCTTTTCGATTAAACTATAATCGATAACTCCTTCGATTAACTAATAATCGATAACTCCTTTCCTTTAACTCTATTCGAATAAACTAATATTCGATTAACTCCTTTTCGAATAAACTATTCATTTATAAAGATTTACTTTTAGTAACGGTTCTTCACTTTACAAATGATTTCCTTGTTAGTAACGTTTTCCTTTTTATAACGTTTTCCTTTTTATAACATCCTATTCGGTTATAAACAAATTTCTTTTTTATAACTCTATTTGTAAATGGTTTTACAAATATCTCCTTTTCGATTTCATTTGTAAAGGTTTTACAAATATTCCCTTTCTATTTGTCTGACAAATATTTTCCCTTTATATTTGTTTTTACAAATATCTTCCTTATCCTTGTTTTACAAATAATTTCCTTAATATTTGTTTTACAAACAATTTCCTTTTAATTCCTTTTGACAAATATTTATTTAAAAAATAAATATTTCTTTTTTTACAAAATCTGTTGATTTTATAAATATTTCTTTTCAACCTAACATTTAAAAATCTCCTTTACAACATTCCAGTATTTCTTATGGTATTTAACGTACCATATAACAACGATAAATATCGTCCAAACACACATAATCAACAACAGATTATATATTACATCATATATCACAATATATGAATCACTGTAAAATAAATGTTGAGGAATCCAGTTGGATTCCTCCAACATGTTTCCCTGCATCCACAGATGTTACAAAATAAAATCAACATCACTTTCGGTTCAATATGATATATTCTGTTAAACAGAATCAATATAGAAATTCAACTAACTGACTAGCAGTTCAATCAAACAGTCAACACACACTTTATCAGCCAATATTTAATAGTTCTAAAAATACAACATGAAATTATAAACTGTTCAGAGTTAGTGAGATTTACTCACATTTGCGCATTAGCCGTTAAATAACAGTTTGCGTTATTTGATTCAGTCGGACAATTTATTTTGCCATAAATTCATACGAGCCCAATCCACTTCCAGTCTGCTTCATTGTGAAGCTCTCGTCCATACGATCCCGACGGATCTTGTTTTGTTAAAGTCTGATATCGTATGGCGATGTTATGACATTAACAAGTTCAGGTACTATTATATTTTAAATTAAACTAAATTAATTAAATAGTTGGGCTTTACCCCTTTTTCTTCAACGGCCCATCAAGAAAAACCAAGGCGCGCACATTCTTCTTACTCTAGAAACTGATGCGAGCTCCAGCAACTACTCCTCATAAAAACACCACCATAGCCGCATCTTTAGACTTCCATTCCTCCTCCATTTCACAACCGAACTGAATGCCACCACCTCTATTGCTCTCGTCTACTCTTCCTCTCCATTCTCCTAACCTTCAACTCCAACTCGCACGTCCACTACGAATTCCGCCCAACCCTTCTTGCGTGCTACTACAACAAGAAGATCGACATCAATGTGTGTCGATTCCCACAAGAATACTCCTATACATGCCAAATCACCTCCTGAAGCCAAATTTAATACACGAAACTTGAATCGAAGCCTATAACTCATGCAATCATAAACCCTAGCACTGCGTCTCTAATTCCAGTAAAAGAAAATGGGCGTCGAACACAGTAAAACATATATGAAGTTGAAGATAATCCTCCCATGAACCCAAACATAAATGTTTCATGATTTATACAATTTGTTTTTTATTTCTAGGATTTTTGAGAGATCGAAATGTTTATTGGAGAAGTGAAAACATTTGTGGCGGCTCAAAAAACTTATATAAGGGTGAAAGAATTTGTTTGGCTGAACAATGAAGGATGTGGCAACTTAATTGTCCACAAATCTTGGTTCAGATATTTTATTTTATTTATTTTATATTGGATTATGCAATTTAAAAATCCCCAAGAACAAACACGATGCCTAAAAATCATGAAAATTTACATGCAGCTACTGCTCGACATTACGGTCCCAACGAAACTGGTTTCGTCGAATTCCGACTTCGTATGCTCACACAACGCATTTTTGAAGGTCAATTTATCGACTGTATTTCACATTAAAAATCGGTACGGCCACATACTGACTTCAAAAATCACGGAACTTGGAATCTAACAATAATATGACATTGCAGATCCAACAAAATTAGTTTCGATGAATTTTGAGGTCGTTTGCAAAACTGGCTATTTTTAAAGCCCTAATTAACACTTTTAAATATATAAATATATTTAAAAGAAATTAAATTAAACATTTATAAATAAATATTATCGTATATATCCACATACGATATCGTTCAGCTCTAGAATATTCCTATATGAATTTCAAGCTCGATATTTCAAATCCCAATTAAATAGATATTCGTTTTATAATGAAATTCCTTTATATAATATAAATAAATTATAAAGGAATTCCACAACGATTTTTCTAGAATTTGATTTGGACATAAATCAAAATCTACACGACGAAATCTTGATTTTTCTCTTCCACTAGAAAGATATACTCCACCAGCTCCACACGTTTCTTATTTCACAGAAATCCGGCTTCAAACGAATCCTATACATTCAGTTGAAGTTCGAATTGCCAATTTACGAACTGCAACGCCATTTCCAGCTCGATTTTAATTATATTATAACTCTACGTTCAAACTGTCGTTTATATAATATATTCATTATTCTAATTCAATTCCAGGCTGAATTAAATATCACAGATGATCCTGTTCACACCATATCGTCATTTCAGCCAATTCTGATTATTTTAGAATTAAATATATTATTTAATTTATTATTTTAATTAAATATTCATCATTATTTAGTTCCACGACCATTAAATCCTTTTAAATCACCATTTATTTAATTAAATAAATTAATTATAGTACCTCTGCCAATGCGGGTCATTACAATCTTCCCCACTTAAAATAATTTCGTCCTCGAAATTGCTAATGTAGAAAATGACCCTATCGACTGGTTAGAACATATTTGTTCACTTCTTAACTTTAGTTTCAACTGAACCAATTTAATTCTTATCAACAAAAAATTTCAAAAATCCTGAAAATTTTCTAACGCCTAAATTTTTTGAAAATTTTTGCCAGCACCTCCTTTGTATTGGTCAATCGGACAAACTCCAACTTGCCTCTCTAGGCCATCTCCAACCCAAAAGAAAATCAAACAGCCAAGCGGCTTGCCAATTCGGCTCATAAATATTATATCCAATAGAAATATAAACTTGTACCTTTTGTCGGCATATCAACTCTATCACTTCCACCTGTTATCAGTTCAGCGGATACAAGGGTCACCCCAATCAAATTCCAATCTGCTTTTATCCACAACACCACCATTCGCTTATATCTGAGCCAAATATCATTTTAACTTGAGTTTCGTTCTTGATTCCAAATTCTTAACTCACCAATTCAAAATCATTTCAGATTCCTATATCACAATCCAATTTTTCTTGATATCATTCTAATTCAATCTCAGTTACCACTTTACTGGCTTTACTTTAATTCAATTTTGCTTTCACAAATTTCTGTTAAATTTGTTTTTAATTCAAACAGTCTTTCCCTGGGAGTTTTCAAACAGTTTACTCTTTTCAAAGATCAAATTTTCCTTTTGAACATGTCACTGAGCCCTTAATTAATATTCCATTAGTTAAATCACTTCTCTATTTCTTTATCAATATTTGTTAACCAAATATTTTCAATAACCATATTGGCCTTTTATGTTATTTGGAAAACATTTCCGAATTCGCCTTCCTTTATTTTCTAAACTTTAGAAAATATATGCTATTTATAATTGGAAAATATTCCAATTACTTATCTCTTTTCCGATCTCGTTTATTTCTATACTTAGGAAATATTCTTTATTATATTTCCAAGCTTGCACTTATTTGGGTTAAAACGGATGTTGTGTAAAACATCGTTACGACAACCCAAATACGGTATTCAACTAACTCTTATTCAACATTGATCTTCGAGCCTGAAATCTTTATTTGTTAATAATGAAATCAATCAAGTTGGGGTATAACAACCTTTCGGACCTTGACTGAATAACATTTATAATGTCAAACAGATATGACTACTTACTCGAATAATCAATACCATACAACTACTTATTCACCTTTAAACACGTATACACTCCCTCTTTCTATTCTTACTATATTTTATTCTTAGTCTTCCTTTTTGATTTTACTATTCTATTTCTATGTTCGCTTCCTTATCGACTTCTATATATATATCGATACGTTGATTTCTAACTATCAAATTATCTTAAAAATATTCTAACTCCTTAAATTCTCGGAAAAATTCGCCATAACCTCCTTTGTACCAGGAGCATCGGGATATTTCAAATAGCCTCCAATGGCCCTCACCAATCCAAAAGAAAAAGGAAAGGCCAAGCGGCTAGCCGATACGGTGCATAAAATTTCATATATGAATTAAATACATACCTTTTCATTGAGCATTCTATTTATATACCTTCATACCTATCTCATGTATATTTATACCTGCCCAATCTATTTTAACTATACCTGATCGTTTTAACTCAATTCGTTAATTAATTTGTTAATTAACTCTTTAGTCTATTTCACTTTTATATTTGAACATGACATGTACAAATATATTTTAACTTGCTTATTAACTAATTTGAATCCAAATTTCAAATTTAAGTTCTATATTCGATTTCGAATATCCATTTACAAATCCAATTCACCTTTCAAAGTTCAACTTCAAATTCAAAACTCGATTAACTAATTCCTCTTCGACTTAGTTAATTCTATTCAATTTCTATTCAAATTTTATATCACTTCTATTATTCAAATCTATATATGAAATTCTATTATTCAAATTCTATATATCAAATTCTATATTATAACACAACTTGTCTTTCCCAAAACAAATTCAAAATAGTATCTTTGGTAGTAATTCGTCACTTACAACTCGAAAATGAATATTGATATGCAGCTGTCATAATCGGAATCTATTTTCCAGCGATCGAAGTGAGTTCAATACTATAAAACCATTTCTAAACATTTCCACTTTGAAATTCATTTCAAAATATAATTCACACTGTTTGTAAAACAATTTAAAATCTCCCAGGATCTTAAATTTTCCTTATTTTTAATCCAAATCCATTTACAAACACTTATCCAATTTGCCAGAATTTTAATTCACTTTCTGGTTTAAATTTCAGATTTAACTCATCTGGTTTCACGTATTTCACTTATAGGAATTCTGATTTGTTATTTACATAACCATTTAATTTATAATCTTACTCGATTATAATAACAACCAATATATCCACTATATTATAATCATGATATATATATATATATCTTCTCTATATCAAGATATACCTTGGGTAAACTTATTTTAATTTACCCTCTTTTCAAAACATATTGTGTCGACCCATCGTATTCGAGTGTTTATAAACTCATACCGATACAGTGGATCAAACTGATTGACCAGAACTCATAAACAACTCAACCAATAAGTCACACAATATAAAACAATTTTTATATCAATAACAAATACGCTCACTCGTATATATACACTCAAACTCAATCTAGGGTATTACTAACCCTATCTCTACCGAGTCACGCCACAGGCCCAAGGTAATTCACTTAACCTTATGCTCTGTTACCAACTGTAATGACCCGAAAATCTAGTCCAATTTGAGCTGACTAAATAACACAAGTCCAACCCCAAATTGCACTGGAAACCAGGAAATTAATAGAAAGAAGACAGAGGGTGAGGAAAGATAAGATAGAAACTTATAGAAAAGAAGTAGAAGAAGAACATAATATCAGAGTAAAACGATTTTCACAGCGGAACGAATAACATATAATAGATAACATATCCTTGAAAAAAATCATTATATGTATACAATAACATTATCAGAGTACAACACTTACAACACAGCAGAAATAACCTATAGCTATATAATCTTGAAGCCTCCTGCTCCAAGCTCTTCCAGTATATCTGTAAATCCCGACTACTTGACTGCCATACAAAATTGGGCACCCAAGAGTTTAGGGAAACAAAACAAAATAAACTCCGGGTCAGTCATGGGACTAGTGTGAGTAAAACAGTTTAAAACAGGTGAACAAGTAAACGATATCTCATAAGACCACACCGTATAACGGAACGGGTTTTTCCCTTATGAGAATCCAAAATATCTTTATATCAAAAACCCTTTGATATTATAATAATGTCTATCAACCACAATATAATAATCATCAAGCAGAAATGCTTTCATCTCACGTTCTACATATATAGTATACAATTAAAACCGCAAGCACGTATTGGGTAATGGATTTCCAACTACGACAAGGTATGGAACCACCTTTCGCTAGTGTACCTCTAGAAAGGAATACACTGGGTTCAACAAGAACAACTTGCAACCCGGCCACACATGACCGACCACTCATTTCGCTTGAGTGTATCGATTGTATATCACCAACGGTTGGGATCAGCAACCGTTTCCCGAATGGGACAGCATCAACAATAGATTTTTAGAAGTAAATGAAACTCTAGATTAGGTGATTATACACCCTACTTTGGAGCGACCAACTTAGCCATGCTGCCTGCCCGATTTCTGTCATTTACCGGTTGATGAGGCTTGAGGTTACGCCTTATCATCACATCAGATTCACTTCGAATGCCACATTGTCAGATCCATCAACAATCACTAATTGACGTCTACAACAGTACATTACGTGTTAGCTAAAAGAAGTTTTTTTCTCCGCTTCCACTCCTGGTACGGTTGGAGAAATCAATATACGTGATCGTCTGGAAATACTCTGTCAGACATCCGTCCATACAAGTCATCCAGGAACAGGATGAAACGAAGGTACTATTCAGTATATCCATCTTAGGCACTGTTATCTAAGACTTATACTATAGCCCTTGCACTTTACTCCATCTTCAATTATCCTTGGCATATATGATTCGCAACGCTTATGCCAATACAGAGTGGTTCTTTGGATAATAATCCAACCGGTCTCTTCATATTAACAACGTTAAAATAGTCAAAACTTCGATAGTCTGGGATTTAACCATAAAAAAAAAACAGGTGTGCAAACAACGATATTATTTCCAGGAGGAAATTATATCGATCAATCATCATTCAACATTTATCTCTTTATTTCATTAATTTACTTAGCTCATGTTTCCCTATATTCAACATTTCTTATTTTCTAAATTTAGAAAATATATGTTATTACCATTGGAAAACATTTCCATTTCTTGTTTTCTATATCAGAAAACATTTCTGGTTCTTATTTGGAAAACATTTCCAAAAATCCTTCATTGGACTTAGACAGATATTTTAAACAAACCATTGCGATGCCAACTCGAACCACTATACTTATTTACTAAATTTACTTAACCACTTTCACTCTCGAACCTTAACCATTCCTTAGTTAAAAATGAAGTCAATCAAGTTGGGGTAATACTACCTCTCAGACCTTAACTGAACAACATTTCTAACTTTGAAATAGGCAAAGTTCACCTTTTAATTCCTTAACAAACTTCCTTACGTAACTCTCTTTCGAATCATCTCTATTCGAAAATTCTTTCCTTCGAATAAGGTATATTCGATAACTCTATTCAATTTACTCTATTGGACTAACACTATTGGATTAACTGAGACGACCCGAATTCCCGTTCAGACGGAAACATGGCTATCTTTGGAATATAACACAGAAACAGATAATAGCAGAACAAAATTAAATAAATACACCAGATAATGAACAACAAAATATACTGGATAAAAGTAATCATCGGAGTTACACAGAATACAGGATCTTACTTAGTACAAATACAGTTCAGCTATACATAAATGTCTACAGCGGAAATAAACAAAATATGTACAATAGGAGCTGAACAGCATAAAAAGAAATAAATGATAGAATCCATCTTCAGCTCCAGCTATCCAGAAAGAACCAGCTAAACCTGAATACAAGGCTGCCCGTGTAGAAAAAGGGGCACCCGAGTTTAAGAGTGAAACAAACTACGAGTCAGTCATGGGACTGGTATGAGAAATCCACTCAACACATACTTAATTGGCTAATCACAGGACCACGCCACTTCCGTGGAACGGGTTTACTCCATTGGATTGCTAGTGCTTTAAAACAAATCTTTCTTTTAAACATCGCTATGCTTTTTATAAAAATGAAACCATTATAAGACTCAGTTCCCATCACACAATGCAACGCAAACCGGAGGATAGAGTTTTACCTTATAATGGCCAAAATATGATTGATACGAACAAAACAAAGGCATTTGATATTATTGCTAGTGTCAATATGTTTTGAAAACAATTTCAAATCATAACTATCAATCATAGACGGCATGGGTACCATATATCATGTCGCCATATATATATACAATCAAAACCGCACGATGTCGTATTTGGAAATTGGATTTCCGTCATGAACCAAGGCAAAAGATAGTCCTTACCGAATTCGAGACTGCCTAGCCCGAGCCTCAGGGTCAGAGCGCATCGACCCTTGGATCGTCAGGGCCGGTCCACCGATGTGGATTAAAATGCCTGAACACTGCGTTTCCCCGCCCTTTGGGGCGTAAATGAGCCAACGAATGACTCCACCGGACCCGGATCGTCCAATCAAACCGAGGCGCCTCGCAATAGCAACAACCACATAGGTGAAAAGTATATAAATGTCAGGGCTGGTAGGTCACTAACACCACCCTAGCTAGGAAGAAACGCAGGCCCTCCCTGATGTCCTCTCCCGTTTTAGGTTCATACCGGGGTGTGAGGCTCACGAATTCACGTTATACACAAAGCTACGCCACACAGGCGGTGCTTTGATCATCACCACAAGACTTTGCTTTTCAACAGAAGCCCTGATCACTACATCTTAGCATGCCACACAGGCAATTCACACCGTGCAACTGATGGCTATCAATCACACAGAACAAATTCCAATGTCGGACACACAGTCCATTTACAAGTCCGTTCTGGGTCTGAACGAAACCGGAGGCACTAAATACCTCGCAAACCCTTCGATCACCACGTACGTCTGGACGATCACCACTCATTATCCGTATTTCGGGATGCCTCCCAATCAGGACCTCGGTTACCATCCAAACGAGGTGAAGATCTCCGGTCTTCGACCATCGTCTTCATCTTCGACTTTCAATCATCGATCAATTATTTGAAATGAGAATTAACTCGGCTTTTTCAAATAATTCACATATATTTAGAATTTCAAATCAATTTCTTTCAATGGTTAAATTATTCGACAACACCAATTTCGTTCTTTAATGTAATTTTCACACCAAACACATTCAACCATCAAAAGCCACATAAATCAAGCAAATTCAGTTTATTTCCATTCCATATGGCTTACGATATTTTATAACTATTTATCGCTATTTTTATTTATTTTAAAATAGCCATTTTGTTCAAAACGACGCTTCGGGCCATACAGCGGCCGTGGCGCTGTTTTTCTTCAGATTTGATTTACACATATCTGAAAATCTAACTGTTGGATCTTCACAAAATTTAGATCATTAGAAAGGTCTTTTCAAAACGAATCCAACGGTTCCAGTTTCGGGAAAATCCGACGGTCGGATCTCCCGGTACAATTGTTTGAAATTTCGATTTCAAAATACGAACTGCAGCGTCGTTATTCGATTAAATATAATTATATTTATATATATAAATAAATATAATCATTTCTGGCGCTGTTTTTCTTCAGATTTGAATTAAACATTCCAGACAATCCAACCGTTGGATTTCTACAAAGTTGGTGCCGTTGGGAAGATATTTCCAAGGCGAACCCGACGGTTGAGGTTTCGGGAAAATCCAATGGTCGGATTTCCCACACTAGTCGTTTGAAATCACGGTTTCAAAATACGAACTGCACGAACTCGTTTCGTTTTAATTTTATTTATATTTATATATTTATATAAATATAGTTCATTCAACAATTTCAATATCGTTTTCACTTCAAAAAAATTTCTAACACCTTAAAATTTTGGAAAATTTCGCCATAACCTCCCCTGCACCGGGAGCATCGGGAAATCGCAAATAGCGTTCCCGGTCCTTCTAATCTCAAAAAGAAAAAGAAAAAGCCAAGCGGCTAGCCAACAGGCTCATAAAATCATCACCCAAACAAAGCAGTAAATGTGTACCTATTTGTCGGGCACAAAATTTTATTCCTCTTCTCTAGCCCCTTTGCTATAACCTGTTCAATGAATATGTTTGTACACATATACACAGTTCATATCATTTATCATTTTCTATTCGACTTCATATTTGATTTCAACTTGGTTTAAAAACACCATTCATTCTAATGTTACATAAACAGGTGCAAATCATTTCATTAGCTAATTAATGAATATTTCAACTCATATATGTTTATTTTGAACAAGTGGCTATTTTTAACACTTCACACTTCAACGATTTATGCACACAATAAAAATGTGATTTTTATTGTAAAAACAATTCATTTCAGAACACTATTTTTCTATATAATTCATGTTGGTGATAAAAATGTGATTTTTATTATCAAACAATTTATTTCAAAATATGAATACCATTCAACACATGAATTTCTAATCAACGAATGAATATCAATTCAACACAAGAATGTTTTCTATTCAATGAATAATTATAGTTTAAGCATATGAAAATAATTCAAACACACGAATATTATTCAAAATTTCGGCAGCATAACGGCAGGGTAGTTAAACCGGGACCGTCCCTAGTACGGCTCCTCGCTCTACCTTAAAACCTCGCGGTTTTTGACAATGGGGATCATGCATCTAGTTCGCACGCAGGCGGCATGTATATATTTATTTCATTTCCACAAACTAATCCTATGTGGTTTCAACCAAATATTTCACAATCACAAACGGGTATTTTTCAACCATAAATCAACCAATATCAATCGCAAACAATCCCAAACAATCATTCGCTATCAACCAATTTTCACAACAATTTCAATCAATAAATATCGTCCATGGTTTGTGGACGAGGGGCGTATATATATATATATATATATATATATATATATATAGATATAGATATTTATATATAGCTATTCACTTTCATTTCACACATATATAATATTTTCAAATCAGAAATCTCACCAATAGCTATCCAACTTCACTTAGAGAAATCTTCGCCTTTCTCGCCTTTTTGTCGCTTCGTTGCCCGTATTCTCTACATATGTAAAAATCGAATTTTTACTATGTTATTCAATAAATAAAAATCGAATTTTGACTTCGCTATTCAATATATAAAGATTATATTTTTAATATTTCTATGATGTAAAAATTATATTTTTATTGCTTTAAAAATATAAATTTTCATATCTTACTTCTTTTACTTAATAAAAATTCCGTCTTTTCTATTTTAAAAATAGGATCTTTTCCATTCTAAAAATCTGCTCTTTTCTATTTTAAAAAATATGATCTTTATTTTTTTTCTAAAGTTCTAATCTTTTTCTATTTAAAGTTTAAATTTTTTTTCTTTTAAAATTCAAACCTTTTTCTATTTAAATCTTAAAATAAATTAGTTTATAAATCATTTTAAAAATCAGTTTTTAATACTTTTTAAAATCAGTTTTAATACTTTTTAAAATCAGTTTTAACTTCCTATAAAAATCAGTTTTAACTTCCTATTAAAAATCAGTTTTAACTTCCTATTAAAAATCAGTTTTTAATTGCTTTTAAAATCAGTTTTTCTTTTTATAAAAAAAACAGTTTTTCTTTGCTTTTAAAATCAGTTTATAAATCTAATTAAAATCAGTTTTTATGTTCTTTTTAAAAATCAGTTTATGCATCTTAAAAAAACAGTTTTTAATATTCTTAAAAAATTTAGTTCTTAAATCTTTTAAAAAAATCAGTTTTTACTTTTAATTAAAATCAGTTTTTAAATCCTATAAAATCAGTTTTTAAAATCTTTATAATCGAAATTCAAAGATGAAAATAAAATAAAATGTAAACAATTTACCTGCGAAGAAAAGGTGGGGGGGGGGGGGGGAGGAAGAAGGCGTCGGCGGCAGGCGTTCGCTTCCAGGGGGGCGGCAGCTTCAGCGTTTCGAACTGGGGGGGTCTCGAATCACCGGAGCTCGCGCGATTAGGGGGCTTCGGGGGTTGCGCTAGTGTTTCGAACGGGGAGGCGGCTGAAGGCGGGCGGTGGCGTTCGCTTCAGGGGGGGCGGCTGTCGATAGGTCTTTAGGTTTTTTTTTTTTTTCTATTTCGAACTGTCTAATGAATCGGGGGGGGGGGGGCAGGAAGAAGAAAAGGGAGGGAGATTATATTTTTTATTTATTTTTTATTATTTAATTATTTATATTTTGCAAAAAGGTTGACTTTTACATACGACCTCGAAACGAGGCTCACCGTCGGTCGTCCATAGCGTTTTACCCCCATTCCGAACACAATGGGATATGTATCGTAAGCTGATTTGATCGTTACAATCAGTTTCCTTTTGAATTTTCATTTAAATCACTATATTGAATTTTAAACGCACATTTCAAATTACCGGGGTCACATACTAACTAGAAAAATTCCAGAAAAATATTTTCTAGCTTCGTATTGACGATACGGTCCTAACAAAACTAGTTTCGTCGAATTCTGAGACCGTTGGAAAAATGGCCAATTTCCAGTCGATTAAAATCAACTGAAACTGGTCAAACGCGTTTTCTTTTGCCACGCTCACATATTGATTCGAAAAATTATGAAATTTGAAACCTAACAATAACTTGACCCTGCGGATCCAACAAAAGTGGTTTCGTCGAAATCCGAGGTCATTTGCAAAATGTCCATTTTTAAGGGCCTGAATTCCATAGCGACTATTCAGAATTTTCAACTGGACATACCTTTTGATTCCCGCTATCAAATTTCGATTGGTCAGATTCATTAGAAAGATATTCACTAACAGATTTAAATATTTTTGGTTTCACTAAAATCCGGATTGTTTTTCACCCGGTATATTCCATTGAAGTTTGAAATCGAATTATCGAACTACCGCGCCATTTTCAATTCTATATATAATTATAATTAATTATATTGGTTTTCAAATGTCGATTCAAACTCAGTTTTCATCGCCATTATCTAAAATATTTATTTTAAATATTTAAAATCCATTATTTTAGCCAATTTAAAAATTTTAAATTGGTTCAGATTTTCCGGGTCGTTACATTAACTCTATTTGATTTAACTCTAGTAGATAACTCCTATAACTCTATTCGAATAAACCCAATTCGATTAACTCCTTTAATTCCATTCGAATAAACTATATTCGATTTATTCCTTTAACTCCATCTAACTCTATTCGAATAACTAATATTTGATAACTCTATTTAACTCTTATTTCGAATCACTAATATTTAATTAACTCAATTGATTCTATTCGAATAAACTATATTCGATCAACTCCTTTCTTTTAACTTAAATCAATTAACTCCATAGAATAACTAAATTCGATAACTCCTTCGAATAACCAATATTCTATAACTCACTTCGATTAAACAAATCGGTAACTCTTTTCGATTAAACTATAATCGATAACTCCTTCGATTAACTAATAATCGATAACTCCTTCGATTAACTAATAATCGATAACTCCTTTCCTTTAACTCTATTCGAATAAACTAATATTCGATTAACTCCTCTTTGAATAAACTATTCATTTATAAAGATTTACTTTTAGTAACGGTTCTTCACTTTACAAATGATTTACTTTTTAGTAACGTTTTCCTTTTTATAACGTTTTCCTTTTTATAAAATCCTATTCGGTTATAAACAAATTTCCTTTTTATAACTCTATTTGTAAATGGTTTTACAAATATCTCCTTTTCGATTTCATTTGTAAAGGTTTTACAAATATTCCCTTTCTATTTTTCTGACAAATATTTTCCCTTTATATTTGTTTTTACAAATATCTTCCTTATCCTTGTTTTACAAATAATTTCCTTAATATTTGTTTTACAAACAATTTCCTTTTAATTCCTTTTCACAAATATTTATTTAACAAATAAATATTTCTTTTTTTATAAAATCTATTGATTTTATAAATATTTCTTTTCAACATAACATTTGAAAATCTCCTTTACAACATTCCAGTATTTATTATGGTATTTAACATACCATATAACAACGATAAATATCGTCCAAACACACATAATCAACAACAGATTATATATTACATCATATATCACAATATATGAATCACAGTAAAATAAATGTTGAGGAATCCAGTTGGATTCCTCCAACCTATTTCCCTGCATCCACAGATGTTACAAAATAAAATCAACATCACTTTCAGTTCCATATGATATATTCTGTTAAACAGAATAAATATAGAAATTCAACTAACTGACTAGCAGTTCAATCAAACAGTCAACACACAGTTTATCAGCCAATATTTAACAGTTCTAAAAATACAACATGAAATTATAAACTGTTCAGAGTTAGTGAGGTTTACTCACATTTGCGCGTTAGCCGTTAAATAACGGTTTGCGTTATTTGATTCAGTCGGACAATTTATTTTGCCATAAATTCATACGAGCCCCAATGCACTTCCAGTCTACTTCATTGTGAAGCTCTCGTCCATACGATCCTGACGGATCTTGTTTTGTTAAATTCTGATATCGTATGGCGATGTTATGATATTAACAAGTTAAGGTACTATTATAATTTAAATTAAACTAAATTAATTAAATAGTTGGGCTTTACCCCTTTTTCTTCAACGGCACATCATGATAAACCAAGGCCCGCACATTCTTCTTCCTCTAGAAACTGATGCGAGCTCCAACAACTACTCCTCACGAAAACACCACCATAGCCGCATCTTCAGACTTCCATTCCTCCTCCATTTCACAACCGAACTGAATGCCACCACCTCTATTGCTCTCGTCTACTCTTCCTCTCCATTCTCCTAACCTTCAACTCCAACTCACACGTCCACTACGAATTCCGCCCAACCCTCCTTGCGTGCTGCTACAGCAAGCAGATCGACATCAATGTGTGCCGATTCCCACAAGAATACTTCTATACATGCCAAATCACCTCCTGAAGCCAAATCTAATACCCGAAACTTGAATCGAAGCCTATAACTCATGCAATCATAAACCCTAGCGCTGCGTCTCTAATTCCAGTAAAAGAAAATGGGCGTCGAACACAGTAAAACATATATGAAGTTGAAGATAATCCTCCCATGAACCCAAACATAGATGTTTCATGATTTATACAATTTGTTTTTGATTTCTAGGATTTTTGAGAGATCGAAATGTTTACTGGAGAAGTGAAAACATTTGTGGCGGCTCAAAAAACTTATATAAGGGTGAAAGAATTTGTGTGGCTGAACAATGAAGGATGTGGCAGCTTAATTGTCCACAAATCTTGGTTTAGATATTTTATTTTATTTATTTTATATTGGCTTATGCACTCTAAAAATCCCCACGAACACACACGATGCCTAAAAATCATGAAAATTTACATGCAGCTACTGCTCGAATTCCGACTTCGTATGCTCACACAGCGTATTTTTAAAGGTTAATTTATTGACTGTATTTCACATTAAAAATCGGTACGGCCACATACTGACTTCAAAAATCACGGAACTTGGAATCTAACAATAATATGACATTGCGGATCCAACAAAATTAGATTCGCTGAATTCTGAGGTCATTTGCAAAACTGGCTATTTTTAAAGCCCTAATTAACCCTTTTAAATATATAAATATATTTAAAAGAAATTAAATTAAATATTTATAAATAAATATTATCGTATATATCCACATACGATATCGTTCAGCTCTAGAATATTCCTATATGAATTTCTAGCTCGATATTTCAAATCCCGATTAAATCGATATTCGTTTTATAATGAAATTCCTTTATATAATATAAATAAATTATAAAGGAATTCCACAGTGACTTTTCTAGAATTTGATTTGGACATAAATCAAAATCTACACGACGAAATCTCGATTTTTCTCTTCCACTAGAAAGATATACTCCACCAGCTCTACACGTTTCTTGTTTCACAGAAATCCGGTTTAAAACGAATCCTGTACATTCAGTTGAAGTTCAAATTGCTAATTTACGAACTACAACGCCATTTCGAGCTCGATTTTAATTATATTATAACTCTACGTTCAAACTGTCGTTTATATAATATATTCGTTATTCTAATTCTATTCCAGTCTGAATTAAATATCACAGATGATCCGGTTCACACCATATCGTCATTTCAGCCAATTCTGATTATTTTAGAATTAAATATATTATTTAATTTATTATTTTAATTAAATATTCATCATTATTTAGTTCCACGACCATTAAATCCTTTTAAATCACCATTTTTTTAATTAAATTAATTAATTATTGTACCTCTGCCAATGCCGGTCATTACACTTCGTCCACTGTTGTTGCCTTAAATTGAGGTCTTTCTGCGAGAACAGATACTTAAGAGATATATGATCGGTGTATAACTCGAACTTCTCTCTAAGTAAATAATGATGTCACGTCTTTAACGCGAATACTATGGTAGCTAGTTCTAGATCATGGGTGGGGTAGTTTATGAAAATAACTCTCAACTATCTACCCCCATAACATACTACTTTCCCTTCTTGCATCAGAACCGCACCAAGCCCAGTACCACACGCATCAGTGCAAACGGTAAACACTTTACTCCCGTCAGGAAAGGTCAAGACTAGGGCTGTTTTCAGAGCCCTCTTCAATCATTGGAAAGCAACATCACAATCTATATCCCATGAAAATTCCAAGTTCTTCTTCATCAGCCTGGTGAGTGTGGTTGATATCTTTGCGAAATCCTTAATGAACTTCCTATAGTAACCTACCAATCCAAGAAAGCTTCTCACCTCGGTTTCATTTTTAGGAATCTGCCAATCTTGCACCGCAACCACCTTGGCGGGATTTCCAACTATCCCTTCTTTGGAGACCACATGCCCTAAGAATCTCACCTCTTTTCTCCAAAAATGGCATTTGGAGAACTTCACCTTAAGCTGATGGTCATGGGGAGTTTTCAAACCTTCTCTCAAATGTTGGGCATGCTCTTCTTCGCTTTTGGAGAAGATCAAAATATCATCAACAAAGACTACAACAATTTATTTTGGAACTCCCGAAACACCCTACTCATCAGATCGACAAAATAGGCGGGTGCATTCATCAGCCTAAAAGGCATTACTATCCATTCAAAGAAACCGTCCGGAGTTCTAAAAGCAGTCTTATCTATGCTGTCCTCAGCCATCCTCAACTAATGGAACCCCGTGGCCAAGTCTAACTGAGAAAATACCGAGGCACCTACAAGCTGATCAAATAAATCATCAATCCTCGGAAGCGGGTAACTATTCATCTTAGTGAGTTTATTCAGCTCTCTATAGTCAACACACAAATGAAGCGAACCATCCGCCTTAGTCGCGAATACTACAAGAGTACCCCATTCAGATATGCTTCATCTGATAAACCCTTTCTCAAGTAGCTCCCCTACTTGCTTACACAGCTCCCTCCTTTCGCTCAGAGCCATGTGGCGCACTTGCAGTGCAACTGGCTTTGCATTTTCCACCAAATATATATGAAAGTCGATCTCGTGCCTTGAAGATAAACCTTGAACCTCATCAAAAACATCGGAATAATCTCGGACTACTGGAACAGATTCAAGTCATCGATAGATGCATCAAGAGACTCTAGAAAACTAAGCATAACCAACCCTTGCGGGTCACAAGAAATCTCGAGGGTCCTCCCATGACAAGTCAAAAGCCTAACAACCCTCTTCTCACAATCCAGAATGGCACCATATGTGGTAAGCCAATCCATTCCTAGAATCAAGCCATAGCCCATAAACTCAAGCACATACGCGTCGTATTCAAACTCGACGCCTAACACAGATATTTTCTAACCCCGACAAATCATAGATAAATGAGCCAAACCACCAATGGGGTTTGAAAGAATTACGGGATCCACTACCATATAGTAATTAAGTGTAGAGATTCAACTATAGAACTTGATATAAATGAATGTGCGGCACCAGAATCAAAAAGTATTCTAATAGGATGGTTTGAAAGAGAAATTAAACCTCCATAGAAAATTTTCTACCTCCATCAGGAGCACTGATCGCGATAGCATGCACCTGCCCTCCACAAGTCCCTGTCCTTTGATCCTGTCCCTGTGATCCCTGTTTCTTCGGGCACTCTCTAGCGAAGTGTCCGACCTCTCTGCAATTAAAGCAAGTTCTCTTCCTTCTTTTACAATCTTTGATCAAGTGACCTTCTTTCCCGCAATTGTGACATTTTCTCTTATCCTTGCCTTTGTCATTCTTTCCACCTTTCTTCTGCTGTTGTTGTTATTGTTGCCCCTTCTTGGGTCATACCTTCCTATTTTGTGATGTCTCCTCAACCTTTGCTTCCTTCTTTTCTCCCTTGTCTTCCTCATGCATCAGGGCTATATCGACAAGATTTTCAAAAGTGGCCCCCATTGGAATATGGGACATGGCTAACCCATGCAGAGGTTCATTCAACCCTTTAGCAAACCACAAAGCCCTTTTGTGCGGCGTATCCATCAACTCTAACCCGAACCTTGCTAGTTGGTTGAATTTGTTCACATACTCTTTCACCGTCAAGTTTCCTTGTTTGAGTGCTAAGAACCTCTTCCATCTGCATGGTTCTCTCAGCTTAGGAGAGAAATTTCATTTTAATGCTCTATCAAAAATTTTCCCAAGTTTCCACCGGACATCCAACTTGGGCATAACAACCCGGAAAATCAGAACCAATTTAAAATTTTTATTTTAAAGAATTTGGTTAGAAAATGTGCCAGAATTTAAAATTTAAAATTTTCATTTTCAAATAATATTAAAGCTATTAAAAATAATCATTTTATAAACAACCTCCGTTTTCGACGAAACCATTTTTGTCGGATCTAGAATGTCAAATTATTGCTAAATTTAATTTTCTAGAATTTTTGGAATTAATATGTGAGTGTGGTAAATTAAACTGTGTTTAATAATTTCTATTGAATTTAATCGACCATTAAAAGGATCATTTTTCAAACGGTCTCCAAATTCGACGAAATTAATTTTGTTAGGACTGTATCATCAAAACATGGCTAGATTAATTTTTTGGGAATATTTGGAGTCATATGTTGCCCCGGTAAATTTAAATGTATAATCGAATTAAATAAATACATGATTTATGTTTTAATTTAAAGAAAACAGACTGAAAACGATAGATTGCGCAGACAGGACCTAGCCCATTGTGTCCGAAACGGAGGAAATTGGGTATGAAAAACTTTTGTTGGGCTGAAATTGGAGCTGTTAAGGATTAATAGGCTAAAATCAATAATTAAGAGAATTAATATTATTTTATTAAAAATAATGGATTAATCAAAATCCTAACACTACTACAGCCACCACCCTTCTTTTCCATGGCTAGAATTTCTCCTTTCTTCCTCTACTAATTTCTTTCAATCCGTACTATAAAACTTCCTGCTCCTTTAGAGTTTATTATAGAGAATTTCACGAGCTTCGATTCCATACGGGATTGATAAAAAACCGTGGAGTATTCGCAACAACCAGAGCCCCAAACCCAATGGGTTTGCACCACCACCGCCTCGCCTAGGTGCGATCGCACCTGCCGCTGTGGGCCCCCCTGCGTCCGCCTTCCCTCCCTCTTCGATGCCGTGGCGTTGGATCATCGAGATATTGAGCATTTGGATCAAAAACTTTAACCCTAGAATCGAACTAAATATTTGGACTGCGGCCTCGACCGGAAGTGGAAGAAGATAGGGTATTTTCTTTTTTATTATTTAGTTAATTTATTTTAAAATGTTATCTACCTAAATAAATTCATAACTAATGCATACGAACTCGGAATTGAACGATTTCAGAACCCTGCAATCGTGAGTCCGAGATCTACATTTCTGGACTGATTAGAACGAATTCGGAGCAGATCAGATTTTAGGCAAAAAATTCAATTTTGAATTATTTAGAATTAAAACCACTGTGAGAAATTCTACTTTTTTTATAATTAAAATTACTTAATCATGATTGTGGTATTATCCATACACTGTTAAATTTTATTTGTATGATACGTGATTTGATCTAGAGTTGATGTTGTTATATAGATCCATTGATTTGATGATGTTTGTGTTGAAAAACAAAAATACCAATTTTGTTGGAAAAGAATTATTGGATTAAAATTGTCATTTTGACAAATCAGAATTATTGGATTAAAATTGCCATTTTGACAAATTAGAATTATTGGATTAAAATTGTCATTTTAACAAATCAGAATTATTGGATCAAAATTCTCATTTTGACAAATTAGAATGATTGGATTAGAATTGTCATTTCTGAAAAATTAGAATAATTGGATTAAAATTATCATTTTTGTCAAAATATAATTATTGGATTAAAATATTCATTTTTGTCAAAGTAGATTAGTTGAAACAAAATGTACATTCTTGTCAAAACACATTAATTGAAAAAAAAAATGTACATTTTTTTCAAAAACACATTAGTTGAAATAAAATGTACATTTTTGTCAAAACACATTAGTTGAAATAAAATGTACCTTTTTGTCAAAACACATTAGTTGAAACAAAATGTACATTTTTGTCAAAACACATTAGTTGAAATAAAATGTACATTTTTGTCAAAACACATTAGTTGAAATAAAATATTCATTTTTGTCAAAACACATTAGTTGAAATAAAATATTCATTTTTGTCAAAACACATTAGTTGAAATAAAATATTCATTTTTATTAAAATATATTAGTTGGATTAAATTATCATTTTTGTCAAAATATAATTATTGGATTAAAATATTCTTTTTTGTCAAAGTAGATTAATTGAAACAAAATGTACACTTTTGTCAAAACATATTAGTTGAAACAAAATGTACATTTTGTCAAAATATATTAGTTGAAACAATATATACATATTTGTCAAAACACATTAGTTGAAATAAAAATTTACATTTTGTCAAAATATGATAGTTGTAAAAAAAAAATTACATTTTTGTTAAATAAGATTTGAGTTAAACAAAAATTACATTTTTGTTAAATAAGAATTGAGTTAAAAGAAATTACGTTTTTGTTAAATAAGATTTGGGTTAAACAAAAATTACATTTTTATTAAATAAGATTTGAGTTATAACAAAAATTACATTTTTGTTAAATAGATTTGAGTTATAGCAAAAACAACATTTTTGGTTAAAGAGATTTGTGTTTGAGCAAAAATATTAATTTTGTCAAACTAGAATTATTAACATAAATGCCACCATCACTTATATTCATTTTGTTAAATTAGAATTGTTAACAAAATGAAATTATCACATTTTAATCATTTTGTTAAACTAGAATTGTTAACGAAATGAAATTGTCACTTTTAATAATTTTGTTGAAATAGAATGTCAACAAAAATGAAAATATCATTTTAATCATTTAGTTGAAAAAAAATTGTCAACAAAATGAATAAATCACTTTTTAATCATTTTGTTGAAATAGAATTGTCAACAAAAATGAATGTATCACTTTTTATACATTTTGTTGAAACAGAATTTGTATGCAAGTTAAAGAATCATTTTTATTGTCAACGCATACACTAGAATTTGTATGAAAGTCAAAGAATCATTTTTATTGTCAAATGCATACATTAGAATTTGTATGCAAAGTTAAAGAATCATTTTTATTGTCAACGCCTACATTTGAATTTGTATGCAAGTTAAAGAATCATTTTTATTGTCAATGTATACATTAGAATTTGTGTGCAAATTAAAATAAACATTTTTATATGTTACGTTACACATTGAAATTATATATATATACAAATAAAATATTTCTTTTTATTTGTTAAAGTTAAGAATAGATATTGCATACAAATAATGAAAATAAAAATTATCTTTTTATTTGTCATTAGCTAAATTGTCATATAAATAAAATACATTTTATTTGACATTATAAACATGTAGATTTGGTATGGAAACAAACCATGTTTTATTTGGCATGTTAAACCACATTAGTGGAATCTTCAAGTAATTTATATTTATATTTAATTATATATATATATATATATATATATTAAAATTAAACGAATCGCGCGCGGTAGTTCGCATTTCGAAATCGTAACTTTAAACAATCATACCGATATATCTGATCGTCGGATTTTCCCAAAATTGGAACTGTTAGGACTGCTTTGGGAAGATCTTTCCAATGGTATAAAATTTATTAAAATCTAACGGTTAGATTTCGAGAAATGTGTAAATCAAATTTGGGTAAAAACAGCGCCAGGGCCGCCTATTGACCCGAAGCGTCGTTAAATTAATTTAGGCTATTTTTATATAAATAAAAATACCGATAAATCGTTATAAAATAATATTAATGATATGAAATGGTTTAAATTATATATATGCGAGAGTTATTTGAAAAGACCGAGTTCAATCTCATTTTAAATAATTATACGATGATTCAAATCGAAGAAATTGAAGACGGTGATTGAAGACCGGCGATATTCACATCGAATAGAAGACTACTGATGCTCGACATTGGGTAGCTCCTAGTAAAGGGTTAAAGTGGTATTTGTTCGGACGTACTTGTTGATTGTTTGGATAAGCGAGCACCTCTCTTCCATATTGGACATACGTGACGAGGAATAAGGTGTCTCCGGTTTCGTTCAGACCTAGAACGGACTTGTAAATGGATGTGTGTCTGACGTTGGATTTCATTCTATATGAATTGATTTCTATTTAATATATTTTTGTTTGGTGGCGGAGAATTTATTCTCTTTCTTAACACCCTTCCCTGAGACGCATGAGCTCAGAAGTTATATATTGATAGTTATTGATCGCATAGCGTGAATTGTCAATGTGGCATGCCAAAAGGCAAATGATCGAGGCTTTTGTTGAAAAGCAGAGCCTTGTGATTGATGATCAAAGCACAGCCTGTTTAGGCATAGCTTTGTGTATAGCATTACTTTACGAGCCTTACACCCCAGTAAGAGTCAAAAACGAGACAAGGGAACGCAGGGAGTGCACACGTTTCTTCCTAGCTAGAAGTGGTATCTGGGTTTTGCAAGACCTGACGTTTTACTTATATGGATGATAGATTACGAGGCCTCGGTTATATTGGTCAATAATGACCAATTTATAGGTTCAATAGGACCGGGAAGTGTGTATTCAGGCATAACTAATCCACTAAAGTATTTATGGACCGGCCCTGCAGGATCCAAGGGTTGCCCAGAGGTGTGATCCTGGGGCATTTGTTAGAGTGTCTCGAATCGGTAGGGAGATCGTCCCTAGCCTTGACTCATGATGGAATCCCAATTTCCAATACAACATTACGATTTTGATTGTAAACCTATATATGGAAACATGGTACATGGTAGCTATGCCGTTTAGGATTGATACATTTACTTTGAAGTATTTAAAACCGATTAGACACTAATAACAATATTAAATATTATTTTATACGTATCAAGCGTGTTTGATCATTATAAGGTAAAACTCTATCCTCCGGTTTGCGTTGCATTGTGTAGTGGGACTTGAGTCTTATAATGATTTCATTTTTCTAAAAAGCATTGCATTGTTTTGAATAAAAATTTATTTAATTTATGCACTGGCAATCCTATGGAGTAAACCCGTTCCGCGTTAGCGGCATGGTCCTGTGATTAGCCATATTGTTAGATAAGTTAGGAAAGATTTCTCATACTAGTCCCATGGCTGACTCGTAGTTTGTTTCACTTTGCAAACTCGGGTGCCCTCTTTTTCATACGGGCAGCCAAGTGATAGGTTCAGGTTATTTTGGACATATGCTGGATTGGAGTATGCTAATGGACGGAAGACGAAGATCTTTTCTTTTATCTTTTATTTCTACTTTGAGACATTTAGACATCCTTTATCTATGATGTACTTGATGGAGTTTTAGACTTATTTCTATTTACTGAGTTGTATCCTGTAACTGTGTCACTGTGATATTCTGATGTTGTGATGTTGATGACATTTATATTTCCACTGCAATGATTTATGTATTATGTTATTATTTGAGATCTGTTGTTGTTGTAAATATGTTATATTCCAATGATTATCCTAGCTTTCTCTATGGAAGTTTGGAGTCATCACAGTTGGTATCAGAGCTAAAGGTTAACCTTAGCTTCGGAGTATGACATATTTAAAACAATTCGTCTAGAAAGAATCAGCAGTATTCTAAGGCGAGTAGCTCATTAGAGATAGGATTAGTAATGTCCTAGAATGAGCACAGCAGAATAACATATATTAATCAGTCATTACATCATCATCTTTCCATATGTACTTACTTTTACCTTTCCTTTAAAAATTATCATTTCTGTTGGTTTGACTCTTTCCTTGATGGTACAGAACTGACTGAAAATGAGCACTAGAATGAGAGATCGAAGCAGAGGAGGAGCTAGAGGACTGGGAAGGAGTGAAACCCCCACTGCTCAGGAGCAGCCCACTCCCGAGGCTGTAACACTGTAACACCCCGTAATTTTCAATATTAATGTTCACAAATTAAAGAATAATTAATATCAAACATGAGAATTAAGGGAAACGGGTTGCGTCGTTGTGTTTTTCTCGGAATTCTGGTTGAGATAGAGTCCGAGCTTGCGTGAATTGGACTTCGTATGAAGAAGTTATAACCATCGGAAGTTTCAGAAAAATTTAAACAGATTTCAAAAATTCGAATTTCAGAGTCAGATTGGGCTAGGCGGGAAATTTCCCGCCAGGGCCAGGTCGACCAGGGGGTCGACCTACCCACACAGATCGACCAGGGGGTTGAACTGGGGGTCGACTTGGGGGTCTACCTACCCACACAGGTCGACCAGGCGGTCGACCTGCCCCCACCCCCGGGCAGATTTGTTTGATGACCTTTTAATGACTGTATGCTGAGTCATTAGGGTTTCTGATCTGGTCTGAATGGCTGGGGTTAATTCTGGGTGGTCGGATGGCCTAAATTAATCCTAAACTCTATAAAAACACATGTAGACTCAAACCCTAAAATCAAATAAAAATTAGAATCATGGCCTCAATGCCGTCACCTTGCAACCTAGAATAGCGGCCAATAATTATAGAGGAAGAAAAGCTAATCAATTCAATTCTAATCTAAACCGCAACAAATTGTCTTCTTCAAAGGAAAGCTAAATCAATTTCAGAACTCAGATTTCAGAACTCAAGACCTACTTTGAGTTGTGAGTTCGATTTCTTTAATAAAATAATTAACAATTTAATTGGATTGAGCTATGATGTGGATTATATGGTTATGTTGTGAATTATTGACCGCATGTTATTATCTATGTTGTAAATTCTATGATGTTATTATCTATGTTGTAAAGTTGTGATGTTATCATCTATGTTGTAATTCTATGATTGGCTTATGTATAATCAATTCATAATGATGTTTCAAATGCTAGTTTGGTTATGTTGTTGGAACTAATTCATATGATAAATCATATGTGTGTATGCAAGTTAGGATGTTAATTGAGGCATGGATCATATGCATGTTAGTGAAAATTATATACAACCTTACATGTTTTATGACATCTATTTTATGAGTAAGTTGGATCTAAAGTTAGGCTATGACATGCGTGAGTTATATGCTAGTATACAAAATTCTACATGCTAGTTTACATGTTTAGATGTAAGTTTACACCATCGTTATGTTGCATAAATCACATATGCAAGTATATATATATATGTATATGTATATATGTATATATATGGAGTATGAATCATGTAATGTAAGTTTGTGGTTATTGCCTATGCAACTTTACACCTTATGATTAGATCTATGACATACACGGTTTATGCAAGTTTGTGACTATTATCTAAACAAGTTTACACCTTTAGATTTAGATATATGACACATGTAGTTTTATGCAAGTTTGTGACTTTGTCCTATGCAAGTTTTTATATGAAGAACCTCATTCACACATGCAAATTCACCCCTTATGTTTAGATCTAGTTTTATTTCTATATATGTTGTGATGTTTTCTCTTTATTCCATAATTTAGACTATTCGAGTCTAACGTATATTTTACGTTAATCGAACGAACATACAACGTGGGGCAATGGGATAATATTAAAAGATTTAATATTGAGAATTCACATAAATGCCTTAAATGGCATAAAATAAATTCGTGATGATAACTGGTATAATTTTGTGTACCATAAATAGATGGACATAATTGAGTTGATTATGGACATAATTAAATCTGTAATTGATTGGCAATTTGAATAGGGAAATTCATTCAAAATTAGGGATGATTAATCAGGTGTAATTAATCGCCTAAGACACTAGATTAGACTTGTTTGTGGTGTAAGACTGCCTGGACCCGCCCGGCAAATCCAGCTGCCACAAATGCCAGTCTAATGTGGGAGGTCTTAGGCATAAATTAAATGCTTAACAGTTGTAAAGACACGAGGTTAGGCTCGTTAGTGGTGTAAGACTGCTCGGACCCGCCCGGCAAATCCAGCTGCCACAAATGCCAGTCTAATGTGGGAGGTCTTTATAAGGTTACGGTCTTAATGAATTAAGAAACACTTAACCAGATAAACATGTAGTGGGACATGAGGGGTTAAGTGGGTGCCTTGGGTGGCATGTGAAGTTAAGTGGGTGCCTTGGGTGGCATGTGAAATTAAGTAGGTGCCTTGGGTGGCATGTGAAATACGATTAGGTGTCTCAATAATTAATTAATGTTGATTAAAGACAAATATGGATGACAAACAGAAGTTTGGTTGAGTGAGTGATTCTCTGAGTAACGATCTGATGTTGATCTCGGTCTTCGGGGTTGGTACTTAGGGAGTTATTCTCTTAACCAATGTATCTGTGGACTAAGAAGTACCTAATCATAAACTAAGTGGAAGGGTTAAGACCATCTTAACCAATAATTGGATGAATAGGTAGGGTTAAGACAAACTTAACCAATAAAATGATAAGTGAGTAGGGTTAAGACAAACTTAACCAATAATATACATTGATTTGGTAGGGTTAAGACAAACTTAACCAATAGTTTGATAAGTGGATAGGGTTAAGACAAGCTTAACGAATAACACATGTTGATTTGTTGAGTAAGTAACATGGGTGACATGTGGGATAAAATTATAAACACTTAACCAAGTTAAAACATGTAAGAAGACATGAATAAGAGGAGTTCAGTGGGAAATTCTAGTGAGGACCAAGCATAGGGAAAAAGCTTGTGTGAGGGACCTTTACAAACCAGTAACCCATTAAGTATCTTTGTGGGCTCGACCCAAGTCGTGGACGGGACACGCGTACTAGATTTGATTGTAAGAGGTCAAAACGGGTTAGCGGTGGCAACGCAAGTCCAACGGGTTCATATGCGTGTGTGGGCCCGGGCTGGTTGGTAAGACGTTGTTGCATCGTGTAGATATAAGCCGTTCATTTTTGGTTGTATCGGGTTGCCACTTAGAGGAGTGATACACCCCACTGTGGGGCCAGCACAACTACGAGTTAGGGAGCCGATCGAATGGGGAAGGTAGTGGGTACACCTGGTGGAGATATGTAACACCCCACCTCCGCCAGGTAACTCTTGCAAGTACACTGGCTTTGGAGGGGCGTTAAACAAGGTAAACATGCATGCAGATATCACAAGACAGAACATATAAGTAAAACAGAGTAAGTAAAGCAGCGGATAAAACTAGCATTTCAAAACCATAGTCAAGTTACAAGTATTTGATCATTATTTTCCAACAAACAAAGTCTAGAGAAAAGCATAAACTGAAAAACTGAAATACATAAAGTACTATCCCCAAAGTGAAGTGATAAACCATAGCAAGCTCAATGTCTAGAACCGTACATGAGCAAATCTCGTAAGCAAGCTATAAAGATCCAAGCTAAGCTCCAATGTTCCCACCTTGAGGACCTGGGGGGGGGGGGACGGAAGAAAAGAGGCGAAAGAAAACAGGTCAGTCAAAAAGACTGGTAAGCCCTAACTACTATCAGTCCATGAACTAGTAAAGTTAACTGGCATGAGAAGCTGAAATGAACATAAGGATAACATACTGGCATGATGATTAACTAACAAGATAGATAAAAGGTGTCATCGCATAATCAAGGTTAAGTTTTGCACCACGGGTGTACTAGCATTCTAACATGTCCAGTAAAAACAAGAATTGATCCCTTGGCTCAAGCTTGGCCCAATATCATGAGGTGACCTAAATCAAGGTCCAACTACACGGTCTAGTTGATCGGCTCCCTATAAGCCTAACTCGTCAAGTGTCGGTGTCATACGGCCCAAACATGAAATGTAGTTAAACTGCGTTAGGTCCACCCTAGGGTGTATCAAGTCCTAGGGTGTCAACCTCAGACACAAATCAAGTATGAACAGTCTAGATCTACTAGTACACGTGCCTGATTCTCCAACTCCGGACTATGTGCACGACCATAGTCTGCCTGGACCCACACCGGCGTACCTACTCAGCCGTCATTTTGGTCGCTTACATGTCAGCCCAGTAATCGTGCCCCACCCTAGCCTAGTCCCTAGGGTCTTATGATACTATCAAGAGGGTTACTGCTGAAAAGGACCACACAACTAGGGTTTCTTAACGGGTTAAATGTGGTTAACCCGATCCAAACGTGGATTAAGTTGGTTAAGTGTACCCAAGGTTCATGACTTAACCCCGATTAACCCATCAAGCCCAAATTGGTTAAGTATTAAGTGGACCATGACTTAACCCTAATCAGGAGGCATTAATTAACTTAATGTGCTTTAACCTCTCACATTAGACCTTGTTGTGGTTACTAGTTAAGCCGGGCGGGTCCGGGTAGCTTTACACCACAACTTGGTCTAACCTCGGGTTCGAGCACAACATGACCAACTTCTCACATTGGGTCCTATTGTTTGTAGCCACTAGTTAAGCCGGGCGGGTCCGGGTAGATTTATGCTACAAACTCAACCCAACCTCGAGTTGGCCACACTTGTATTTTCTAAGTGTCATGTCCATTATGTTTCCAAAACATAATTACAAGCTAACATATCACGTCGTTTTATAAAAACCATGTTCATGTCATAATGTTACCCAACCCCAACGTAATCCCATCGTTTACATAATCGCAACAATGCATAAAGGATAAAATAGGGAACTTAGCATAATCATGACATAAAGGTATTGAAGCCATAAGTTAACATGGTGGCATATGAAATGTACATATGTTCATATACTTGCATATTGCATTATTAGGCTTCAAAAGTATGCATAAAACCAAACTTAGCATATAAGTGATACATGGTGATAAATGACATGTAGAAGTTGCTAGGAGTTCGCATTTAGCCTCACATGCAAGTTATCATAAAGGATATGATAACTTCCATGTTGCCAAAATGCAACCTTTAATATAAAGCTTGAAGCTTTAAGCTCACAAACTCAAGTTTAACTTGCATAACATGATAACATGTGTATAATGATCAACCCAAACTTACATAACATAGCAACATGTGTCATACATAATGATTAAACCAACTTGCATAACATAATGATCAACCAAACTTGCATATCATAATGATCAACCCAAACTTGCAACATTCATTTAACTTTATAGTTCAAAAAGAAAGTAGAAAAGGGCTTACATTGCTATGAAGACACAAATGAATATTTATTATAAAGATTGAGACGAAGCCCTTATGCAATCACCAAAAAACCCAAATATGAAAGCTCCAAATGAAAAACCCTTGAGCCAAATCAATAAAAACCCTTGCTTTGTAATAGAAATGTTGCAACTTGACTTGAATGCAAACTAAGAACACTCATACAAGCTTGAAAACACTTGCATGAACTCAAAATCTCTCATATAAATAAACATAGAAATTTTAGCATGAGAGTGGAGGCCATGAGAGGAACAAATTTGGCATAGTTTAGTTGTAGGGTTGAATAATGGTGATTTAGGCTAGGCTTAGGGGTCTTTTTATAGAAGATTAGGATAGTATTAGCCATAGGATTAACCCTAGATTCAATCCGAGCCATCAAATCCCGTCATTAGCCAGCAGACCTGACCCAAACTCAAAGTAGGCGCACCAGGCCACCTGGCCACCCGGGGGAAGGGGTCGACATGGGTGTCGACCCATTGGGGGGGTCGACACAGGTGTCGACCCTTGTGTCGACCCTGCCTGGGCGGGAAAAATCCCGCCTATCTGTTTTGGTTTGAATTCAAATCTGAATCCGAATTTGAACTGTTTTCGGGCCTTGAAAATCTGAAAACTTCGTCGGGCTTTTTCTTGGTCATACGGACTCCGATTTACAAAATTTCGGTCTCTATTTCGTGTATTTTTCCGAGACAAACGCAATGGCACAGCCCGTTTCCCCTGATTCAGATTTTATCATTTAATTCTGCCTCCATTTATGTTATAACATGTTATTCAAAATACGGGTTGTTACATTCTCCCCTCCTTAAAGGATTTCGTCCCCGAAATCTTCAAGTTAGGAAGAACGTATCCTACCATCCATCGTCCATCCACTCACATCATCATCCACGAGCAATCATTGTCCTTAAAGGATTCTAAATGTTGTATGAACATATGCAAAGGTGTGTGTATATGTACTCATCCAATGCGAAAATCAGGTGGTTACTGATACAGTAAACCTCCTTAATGCATATGTATGTTAGTGAAATGAATCCATATGTATGCAATTTCCTAACATAATTCATAATATCTATATGAGTGCACATAACCTTCATCCATATGCAACATCCATGTGATAGCACAACAAGTTTTCAACCATGAATAAGTGTAAGCACTCATGCATATGCAATATGAAAGTGTGTGAGCCGATCTTAGTGCCTAATGTGTATCATGCATCCACAAGTATCCACTTGAAAACACTTGCAACCACTTGCAACCATCAAGCATAACATGTTTCAAATACATGTTTCATCCAAAGGGTTTCTACCTAAGGTCCTCATGCCAAGGTTAACGAGATAATAAGATAAACAGGATAAACACGGATAGCAAAACGAAACATATGCTACTTAGGAGAGGAATTTGAGAATATACCCTCAAAAAGGAATGGATAAAGCCCACGCATCTTCCCCTCGGTTTCCCAAGTTGCGTCTTCGTCGGCTTCACTCCACTAAACTTTCACCAACTTGACTTCTCGGTTCCTTAACTTCTTGATCTCTGTTCCCAAAATACGAATCGGAGGTCTTCTCAGGGTTGCCTCTTTCTCTACCTCAATGTCTTCAAGAATGCTTGGTTCAACCACCTTGGCGGACTCATGAAGGCACTTTCGGAGATGCGAGACATGAAAGACATTGTGCACTCCGGCTAGCTTCTCGGGCAATTTCACCTTATAGGCCATCTTTCCAATTCTCTCTATGATAGGGAAGGGTCCTACGAACCTTGGTGCCGGCTTCCCAACTGCTCCAAAACGTATCACATTACGCAAAGGAGAAACCTTCACGAAAACCATGTCTCTCACTTCGAATTCCAAATCTGCCCTTCGCTTGTCAGCATAGGATTTCTGTCTGTCTTGGGCCGCTTTCATCCTTCTTCTCACTAATTCAACTTTCTCAGATGTGTCCCGTATCATATCGGGCCCAAGCATAAGCCTATATGTTGTCTCCCACCAATAAGACGGTGACCTACACGGCCTCCCATACAAAGCTTCAAATGGTGCCATCCCTATGCTGGCCTGATAGCTATTATTATAAGCAAACTCTACAACAGGAAGGTGGTCTTCCCAAGTACCACCGAAGTCAAGAACACAGAGCCTCAAAAGATCTTCTAGCACTCTATTCACCCTTTCAGTTTGGCCATCCGTCTGGGGGTGATAGGCTGTACTCAGATTCAATCGCGTACCCATCGCTTCTTGCAAACTATTCCAGAACTAGCTAGTGAAAATTGGGTCACGATCGCTAACTATGCTGGAAGGAACTCCATGCAATCGTACTATCTCTCGAAGATAAATAGATGCTAGCCATGATGCGGTCCTCTTGCTTTTTACTGGAATGAAGTGAGCACTCTTCGCAAGTCTGTCAACTATGACCCATATGCTCGTGTTCCCTCTCCTTGACCTAGGAAATCCATCGACAAAATCCATAGAAATACTCTCCCACTTCCATTGCGGGACCTCCAATGGATGTAATAGCCCACCTGGTTTCTTTGACTCGGCTTTCACTTGTTGGCACACCATTCACTTTGAAACATACTCTGCCACATCCTTCTTCATTCCATCCCAAAAGAAAATGCGCTTCATATCCCTATACATCTTGTCCCCTCCAGAATGTATAGTCATCTTCGAGTGATGCGCTTCTTCAAGAAATTATGCACCAAGTCTCCTACTTGTGGAACGCATAGCCTTCCATCACGCCTTAGCCAACCCTTGCCATCAATAGTATATCTAGCAAGGTGACTAGACGTCTCACCACGAATCAACTTATCCATAACTTCAACTATCTGTGGATCTTCCTTCTGCGAAGCCCCAACCTGATCGAGAAGTGTGGGTTTAAGCTCAAGGGATGCTAATGAACCCGTCATCGACTCAACGGCCGTTGTGAAATCAAAGGTTGCCAAGAATTCTAAGTTCTTCATCTCAATGAACAAGGGGCTCAAAGTCAACCTCCTTCTGCTTAGTGCATCTGCCACAACATTACACTTGCCAGGGGTATAAGCTATCTCGAAGTCATAAGATGCCAAGAATTCCATCCACCTTTGCTGCCTTAGATTCAGATCTTTTTGCGAGAAGAGGTACTTGAGTGACTTGTGATCAGTATACAACTCAAACCTTTCGCCTAGAAGATAGTGGCGCCAGGATTTGAGTGCAAAGATGATCGCCGCTAACTCCAAATCATGAGTGGGATAGTTCTTCTCATGAACTTTAAGTTGCCTACCCCCATAACATATCACTCTTCTCTCTTGCATCAGAACCGCACCTAACCCCGTGCCACATGCATCTGTGTACACGGTAAACATCTTACCACTATCGGGTAACGCCAAAACTGGAGCTGAGGTAAGGGTTCTTTTGAGCTTTTGAAAAGCAAGCTCACACTCCAAGTCCCATGCAAAAACTAAGTTCTTCTTCGTCAACTTAGTAAAAGGGGCCGAAATCTTAGCGAAGTCCCTGATGAACTTCCTATAGTAGCCCGCCAGACCGAGAAAGCTTCTTACTTCGGTTGCATTCCTAGGAGTCTTCCAGTCTTGAACCACAACCACTTTCGCGGGATCCACCGCTATGCCTTGCTTAGAAACTATATGTCCAACAAATCGAACTTCCCTTCTCCAGAAATGACATTTGGAGAACTTGGCTTTCAACTGATGCGCTATAAGCGTATTCATCACTTCCTTGAGATGCCTAGCATGCTCTTCCTCATCCTTTGAGAAGATCAGAATATCATCCACGAAGACAACAACAAACTTGTTAAGGAACTCCCTGAACACCCTACTCATCAAGTCTACGAAGTAGGCGGGTGCATTAGTCAATCCGAATGGCATGACAAGCCATTCAAAGAATCCATCTGGAGTCCTAAACGCAGTCTTATCAATACTATTCTCAGCCACTCTAAGCTGATGGAATCCGGTGGCTAGATCGAGTTGAGAGAAAACAGAAGCACCAATGAGCTGGTCAAAGAGATCATCAATCCTCGGTAACGGGTGCCTATTCTTCTTTGTCAGCTTGTTCAACTCTCGATAATCAACACATAGGCGAAGCGAACCATCCGCCTTAGTAGCGAATACCACCGGAGCACCCCATTCAGAAATGCTTCGCCTAATAAAATTCTTCTCAAGCAACTCCTTGATCTGCTTACTGAGCTCCCTTCTTTCACGTGGGGCCATGTTCCTAACGGGCAATGATACTGGCTTGGCATTATCGACAAGATAAATGCGGAAATCTATCTCTTGTTTAGGGGGTAACCCCTTAACTTCTTCAAAGACATCAGGATAGTCTCAGACCACCCTTACAGATTGCAGATCATCGATGGACGAGTCAAGAGATTCAAGATAACGTAACATGACGGGACCTCTAGGGTCACAAGAAATTTCTAGGGTATTACCGAGGCGAGTCATGAGTCTCACCACCCTATGTTCACAATCGAGAATGGCTCCATAACTGGACAACCAATCCATGCCCAAGATCAACCCGTATCCCGTGAATCCGAGAACATAAGCATTACACGTGAATTCTACGGTCAAGATAGAAATCTTCAAATCCACACAAATCATAGATAGATGGGCGGAATCCCCAATTGGATTTGAAACACAAACGGGATCCTCAACTAGACTAGTACTTAGGTGCAAACTTTCAACAATGTCAGAAGAGATAAAACTATGCGATGCGCCAGAATCAAATAAGGTGCGAACAGGAAAATCAGAAATATAAACAAGACTTTCTACAGAAATACTACCTCGGTCCTGAACTGGAGCAGCATTGAGAGCATGTACTTGCCCTCCAGAAGGTCCTGCACGCTGATTCTGCCCTTGCTTCTTGGGGCAATCCTTGCTAAAATGTCCGGTCTCTCCACAATGAAAGCATTCGCCCAACTTCCTCTTCTTCTTCTTACAGTCTTTAGCTATGTGCCCAACAATCCCACAGTAGTGGCATTTTCTTGGGTCCTTTGCCTTGGCCTTGTTGCCCTTGTTGTTCTTGTTGTTTTTGTTGTTCTGATTGCTATGATTTCCTCCCCACTTGGAGTCTGTCTTCTTGGTTTGAGTCTCATTAGTCTTGCCTTCCTTCTTGCTATCCTTATCGTCTCCTTGAAGCAATGCCATGTCTACTAAGCCTTCAAAAGTGGCCCCCATGGGTATATGAGATAGGGCTAAACCTTGTAATGGCTCGTTCAACCCTCGTGTAAAGCGCAAAGCCTTCTTCTAGGGAGTATTAATCATTTCCAAACCGAATCGGGTGAGCTGGTTAAACTCATTCACATACTCCCTCACTGTCATGTCCCCTTGCTTCAAGGATATAAACTTCTCCAATTGCAGATTTGCGTCAGCAGATGATAGAAACTTAAGCCCAAACCTCGTCCTAAAGTCGTCCCAAGTCTCTATAGGCCTCGTAGCATTGGTGACCTCCCACCAATAAGCAGCTTCTTCTTTTAATAGCCATGCTGCTAATAAAATCTTTCTATGGTCTTCCACATCAAAGATAGCGAAAAGATCTTCAGTTTCTTTCAACCAATTTCGTGCCTCCACAAAAGTCTCCGTCCCAATGAAATTCTTGCCACCCATCGCCTTAAAGTCTTTGCAAACTTTTGCGAAATCCGCTTGTGGATTCCGAGGAGGGGAGGAGGAACCTCAGTTATGTTGGGGGTATTTGCTGGGCCCACATCGTTGGCCCTAGCTTCCAAGTACCTCCGGAACCATCCGGGAATGGTCACTCCCTCAGGAAGGTTAAGATCAGCCATACTGAAAAAGGAAAAAGATAGATTCAGAACGAGGAAACGAAGGATAGTGCTAATGGCTTTTGGGGAATAGCCTTTTAAAATAACTAGACTTTTCTTGGAAAATACTTAATTGGTTTTGAAAATAGTTTTTTGTTTCAAAAGGTAAGTTTTTAAAACCTTTTGCTCAAATCTTGTAAACCTTATGCTCTGATACCAAATGTAACGCCCCACCTCCGCCAGGGTAACTCTTGCAAGTACACTGGCTTTGGAGGGGCGTTAAACAAGGTAAACATGCATGCAGATATCACAAGACAGAACATATAAGTAAAACAGAGTAAGTAAAGCAGCGGATAAAACTAGCATTTCAAAACCATAATCAAGTTACAAGTATTTGGTCATTATTTTCCAACAAACAAAGTCTAGAGAAAAGCATAAACTGAAAAACTGAAATTCATAAAGTACTATCCTCAAAGTGAAGTGATAAACCATAGCAAGCTCAATGTCCAGAACCGTACATTAGCAAATCCCGTAAGCAAGCTATAAAGATCCAAGCTAAGCTCCAATGTTCCCACCCTGAGGACCTGAGGGGATGGGGAAACGGAAGAAAAGAGGCGAAAGAAAACAGGTCAGTCAAAAAGACTGGTAAGCCCTAACTACTATCAGTCCATGAACTAGTAAAGTTAACTGGCATGAGAAGCTGAGATGAACATAAGGATAACATACTGGCATGATGATTAACTAACAAGATAGATAAAAGGTGTCATCGCATAATCAAGGTTAAGTTTTGCACCACGGGTGTACTAGCATTCTAACATGTCCAGTAAAAACAAGAATTGATCCCTTGGCCCAAGCTTGGCCCAATATCATGAGGTGACCTAAATCAAGGTCCAACTACATGGTCTAGTTGATCGGCTCCCTATAAGCCTAACTCGTCAAGTGTCGATGTCATACGGCCCAAACATGAAATGTAGTTAAACTGCGCTAGGTCCACCCTAGGGTGTATCAAGTCCTAGGGTGTCAACCTCAGACACAAATCAAGTATGCACAGTCTAGATCTACTGGTACCTGTGCCTGATTCTCCAACTCCGGACTGTGTGCACGACCATAGTCCGCCTGGACCCACACCGGCGTACCTACTCAGCCGTCGTTTTGGTCGCTTACATGTCAGCCCAGTAATCGTGCCCCACCCTAGCCTAGTCCCTAGGGTCTTATGATACTATCAAGAGGGTTACTGCTGAAAAGGACCACGCAACTAGGGTTTCTTAACGGGTTAAATGTGGTTAACCCGATCCAAACGTGGATTAAGTTGGTTAAGTGTACCCAAGGTTCATGACTTAACCCCGATTAACCCATCAAGCCCAAATTGGTTAAGTATTAAGTGGACCATGACTTAACCCTAATCAGGAGGCATTAATTAACTTAATGTGCTTTAACCTCTCATATTAGACCTTGTTGTGGTTACTAGTTAAGCCGGGCGGGTCCGAGTAGCTTTACACCACAACTTGGTCTAACCTCGGGTTCGAGCACAACATGACCAACTTCTCACATTGGGTCCTATTGTTTGTAGCCACTAGTTAAGCCGGGCGGGTCCGGGTAGATTTATGCTACAAACTCAACCCAACCTCGAGTTGGCCACACTTGTATTTTCTAAGTGACATGTCCATTATGTTTCCAAAACATAATTACAAGCTAACATATCACGTCGTTTTATAAAAACCATGTTCATGTCATAATGTTACCCAACCCCAACATAATCCCATCGTTTACATAATCGCAACAACGCATAAAGGATAAAATAGGGAACTTAGCATAATCATGACATAAAGGTATTGAAGCCACAAGTTAACATGGTGGCATATGAAATGTACATATGTTCATATACTTGCATATTGCATTATTAGGCTTCAAAATTATGCATAAAACCAAACTTAGCATATAAGTGATACATGGTGATAAATGACATGTAGAAGTTGCTAGGAGTTCGCATTTAGCCTCACATGCAAGTTATCATAAAGGATATGATAACTTCCATGTTGCCAAAATGCAACCTTTAATATAAAGCTTGAAGCTTTAAGCTCACAAACTCAAGTTTAACTTGCATAACATGATAACATGTGTATAATGATCAACCCAAACTTACATAACATAGCAACATGTGTCATACATAATGATTAAACCAACTTGCATAACATAATGATCAACCAAACTTGCATATCATAATGATCAACCCAAACTTGCAACATTCATTTAACTTTATAGTTCAAAAAGAAAGTAGAAAAGGGCTTACAATGCTATGAAGACACAAATGAATATTTATTATAAAGATTGAGACAAAGCCCTTATGCAATCACCAAAAAACCCAAATATGAAAGCTCCAAATGAAAAACCCTTGAGCCAAATCAATAAAAGCCCTTGCTTTGTAATAGAAATGTTGCAACTTGACTTGAATGCAAACTAAGAACACTCATACAAGCTTGAAAACACTTGCATGAACTCAAAATCTCTCATATAAATAAACTTAGAAATTTTAGCATGAGAGTCGAGGCCATGAGAGGAACAAATTTGGCATAGTTTAGTTGTAGGGTTGAATAATGGTGATTTAGGCTAGGCTTAGGGGTCTTTTTATAGAAGATTAGGATTGTATTAGCCATAGGATTAACCCTAGATTCAATCCGAGCCATCAAATCCCGTCATTAGCCAGCAGACCTGACCCAAACTCAAAGTAGGCGCACCAGGCCACCTGGCCACCCAGGGGAAGGGGTCGACCCCTGGGTCGACATGGGTGTCGACCCCTGGGTCGACATGGGTGTCGACCCATGGGTCGACATGGGTGTCGACCCATGGGTCGACATGGGTGTCGACCCATTGGGGGGGTCGACACAGGTGTCGACCCCTGTGTCGACCCTGCCTGGGCGGGAAAAATCCCGCCTATCTGTTTTGGTTTGAATTCGAATCTGAATCCGAATTTGAACTGTTTTCGGGCCTTGAAATTCTGAAAACTTCGTCGGGCTTTTTCTTGGTCATACGGACTCCGATTTACAAAATTTCGGACTCTATTTCTCGTATTTTTCCGAGACGAACGCAATGACACAGCCCGTTTCCCCTGATTCAGATTTTATCATTTAATTCTGCCTCCATTTATGTTATAACATGTTATTCAAAATACGGGTTGTTACAAGATAGGAGCAGGCAATACCTATGAAGACAACTAGGAGTATAACTACCATATTATGAACAAATATTGTAATTAGAATGGGGAGGGTAGTAGGTACACCTAGTGGAGATAGGAGCAGACGACACCTATGAAGGTAGCTAGGGGTACACTAAACTGCCATTATCATTATTAAGTTCTGTAGGCGGGATCAACCTTTAGGATGACTAGTGGTGGTGCAGTGTGGTAATTAATTTATAGTAACTAGGTGTGCCTTTAACGTTATCTTTGTTCGTCCTATTTCCTTGTTTGTTCTGTCATACCCAATTGTTCACAGTCATTTCCTTATTTTCCAGCTTATGCCTTAGCCTAGTTATTTTGATAATTATATTATTAAAGTTATCGCACTCGCCAGACTTTATGTCTGACCCCTTTTCTTTCCACCTCTTTTCTTCCTTCCCCCCCCTAAGGTTTGTCAGGAGGGAATACTACAGCTTAGTTCCGATTTCTTTCAGTTGCTTAAAGAGAGTAGATGTATCGCTTGAGACTCTCTATCATCTTTATGGGTTTGCTTATGGTCAGTGGGGATTTCTGCATTTATGTTAATTAAGTATATGCTTCTTTATGTACTTTGAAATTTTTGAAAAGGACTACTGATCCTGTTATAATGGCTTTGGAAACTACTTATGTAAACTCGTTTTGAGTTATGATGAAATAAAATAAGTTTTATCTTCCGCTGTGTTGTTTTATTTATTTATTCTTGTAATTTATCTATTCTATACAACAATATCGCTTCATGGACATTGATGCATTCCCTTTGTGAGTGTCATTAATGGACGTGGGATGTTACACATGGTATCAGAGCTATGGTTACAAGAACAGAGAAAAAGTTTTGAAAGGTGTTTTCAAAAGTATTATTTCCCTAGAAAATATTTTCAAAAACTTGTTTTAAAGAAGCTATTTTCAAGGAAAGTTTACTTTAAAGAGCATAATCCCCGCAAGCCATACATCTCTCTTTCGCTTCCCTTGTTTTGGAACTCTTTCTTTTTCTTTTCAGCATGTCTGGAGCATCTGAGATAGCAGAGGGTGTTCATGTACCCGGTTGTTTTCGTCAATATCTCGAGGCTAGGGCCGCTGCCGCGGGACCGGCCAACGTTCCTCCTCCTCCTCCCCCAGCTCCAGTCATTCCTCCGCATAGAGATACTTTCTCCAAGATATGTAAAGACTTTCATTTGATGGGTGGAAAATCTTTTAGTGGATCTGAAACGTTCATTGAAGCTAGAAATTGGTTGAAAGAAGTGGAGGATCTGTTTGGCATTTTCAATTTGGACGACTGTAAGAAGGTCCAATTGGCTGCTTGGTTGATGAAGGACAAAGCTTCGTTTTGGTGGGAAGTCACTAATGGGGAGCGTCAGTAAAAGAATACGTCAACAAGTTCAATCAGTTGGCGAGATTTGGCTTAGACTTGGTGAATACACCCGAAAAGAAGGCCCTGGTATTTGTTAAGGGTTTGAACGAGCCACTACATGGGTTAGCTATGACCCACATCCCTATGGGGGCCACCTTTGAGAGGCTAGTTGATATGGAGCTTATGCATGAAGAGGAGAATGGCACCAATGCTAATAAAGCACCCGAGAAGAAAGGGGATCAAAAATCGCAATAGCAACAACAGAACAAGAAGGGTGGTAAAAACAACAATGGTAAGGGAAAGAAGAAGTGCTTTAATTGTGGGACACCAGGCCATCTGAGTAAAGACTGTAGGAAAAAGAAGAAGACCGGCTATTTCCACTGTGGAGAGGTAGGTCATCTAGTTGAGGACTTCCCAAGGAAACAGGAACTAGGGTCTACCTCGGGAGGGCAACTTCAGGCTCTCATGGCACCAGGGCAGGTAAGAGGGCAGGTCCAGGCTCTCATGGCCCCATCGCTGCAAGAACAAGGTAGAACAATTTCCGTTGAAAGTTAGTTTTTTTGTTTGATCATCCTGTTTGTACTTTGTTTGACTTTGGCATATCACACTTGTTTGTATCTGCTTCGTTAGTTGAAACACTGCACCTAAATACTAGTCTAGTTTCGGATCCCATAGTAGTCTCAAATCCTATTGGTGGTTCGGCTCATCTTTCTATGATTTGTTGGGATTTGAGAGTGTCTATCTTGGGCATTGGGTTTGAATGCAACGCCTTTATTCTTGGCTTCATGGGCTACGGCTTGATTCTAGGTACGGATTGGCTAACTAGATACGGTGCCATCCTAGATTGTGAGAGAAGGATAGTTAGATTTTTGATTCGTTGTGGAAAGACCCTTGATATTTCTTGTGACCCTAGAGGTCCAGTAATGCTTAGTTACCTAGAATCTCTTGACGTATCCAATGATGATTTGAAATCTGTTCGTGTGGTCCGTGAATATAGTAACGTCTTCAAAGAGGTTCGAGATTTACCCCCGAGGCATGAGATAGACTTTCGTATTTATCTTGTAGACAACGCAAAACCATTATCTCTGCCAGTATGCCACATGGCTCCTCGTAAGAGGAGGGAGCTCAATAAGCAAGTAGGGGAGTTGCTTGAGAAGGGGTTCATAAGACATAGTATATCGGAGTGGGGTGCTCAATTGTTTGGTTGCTTTGCTAGTATCGTCTCACGTAGATTTTCCGAATTCGGAGGAGACATTCCTTGGGTGCTTGACTGATATTGGTTTAGGCCTTTGGGGCTTGTGCTTGGGGAATGTCTAGTTCGACTAGGATAGTTTGTGTGAGGTAAATAGCTGTGGCGATTTTCATTCCATGATATCTTGGTTTTCTCGAGAAGTGATGTGCATCCGTGACATGATAAGACTATTCGATGGTATGGGCTGCCCCGAGATATATTCAATAGGGTTATGAGATGACTCGAGTGGGATGTGAAGTAATGGATTGTTTAGGACCCTATGTTGATGCCATTTTTTTGAGGAAGAAGGTAGGATTCTTAGCACACGTGGTCTCTAAGGAAGGGATAGATGTGGATCCAGCGAAGGTGGCGGCAATCCAAGAATTGAAGGTTCCAAGAAAAGCAATAGAAATAAGAAGTTTTTTTAGGAGAGGATTGGACAAATGGTGTATAGAGTAGAGTTGCCCGAGAGACTTAGTTGTGTACACGATGTATTCCATGTATCACATTTGAGGAAGTGCTTGCACGAGACCATGGAAGTGGTAGAGCCGAGCTTGCTTAGAGAGGTGGAGATGGAGCGTGATGCGACGATTCGACAAGCTCCTACATGCATTCTTGGGTCGGAGATTAAGAAGTTGAGGAATCGAGAGGTCAAGCTAGTCAAAGTGCAATGGGGAGATGATGAGAACGGCACTACTTGGGAGACGGAAGAGAAGATGCGTTCATAGTGCCCATTTCTTTTCGAGGGTATGTCTTTTAATTTCTCCTTTATCGCTTAGCTTGTACTTATTTTATCTTTATTATGTCCTCTCGCTAGTATCTTTGAACTTTAGATAGGGTAGTCCCATGGTTGAAACATGTGTTTGAGACATGCTATGTATGATGGATGCATGTGGATGCAAGTGTTTGCTAGTGGTTGCTCGTGGACGCATATACACACACTTTAGGCACTAGATCGGCTCAGTCATTTCATATTGCATATTGAATATAAATGTGTGTGCATATTTAAGTTAATGGATGTATAATGGTTGTGTTATCATATGGATGCTGCATTTTGGTGAATGGTTGTGCACACATGTAGAAATAATATGTATCGATAGGATTCTTTCGCATACATAATGGACGCATAGCACTATCATGGTTTGCATTAAGGAGGTCAACTGAATAAGTAGACTGCCTGATTTTTCATTAGATAAAGAACATATAAACACACTTCTTGCATATGTTGATACAACATTAGGAATTTTATAAGGACAATGGTTGCTTGTGTTTGATGGTCGAGTAGATGGTTGATTGGATGTTAGGATATGCATTCTACTTAACTTGGAGATTTCGGGGGAGAAATCCTTTAAGGAACGGAGAATGTAACACCCCATAATTTTCAATATTAATGTTCACAAATTAAAGAATAATTAATCTCAAACATGAGAATTAAGGGAAACGGGTTGCGCCATTGTGTTCGTCTCGGAATTCTGGTTGAGATAAAGTCCGAGTTTGCGTGAATTAGACTTCGTATGAAGAAGTTATGGCCATCGAAAGTTTCGGAAAAATTTAAACATATTTCAAAAATTCGAATTTCAGAGTCAGATTGGGCTAAGCGGGAAATTTCCCGCCAGGGCCAGGTCGACCAGGGGGTCGACCTGTGTAACAACCCGTATTTTCAATAACCTGTTATAACGTAAATCGAGGCAGAATTTAATTTGTAACTCTGAATCAAGGGAAACGGGCTATGCCATTGCGTTCGTCTCGGAAAAATACGCGAAATAGAGTCCGAGTTTTCGAAAATCGGAGTCCGTATGACCCGATTAAGGCCCAATGAAGTTTTCAGAAAATTTCAAGTTCAAAACAGATTTCGAATTTCGGGTTCAAAATTCGAAAAACGGTCAGATTGGGCCAGGTGGGTAAATTCCCGCCAGAGCACCCAAGTCGACAGCCCTGTCGACTTGGGAGTCGACTTGGTTGGACCCAAGTCGACAGCCCTGTCGACTTGGCTGTCGACTTGGTTCAGCCGGGCAGTTTTGCCTGGTGCACCATTTTGGGGTCTTGGTTAGGTTTTGGGGCCAGATTCGGTTTTGAGGGCTGAGATTGGAACTAGGGTTTAATCCTAAGGCTAAAACTAATCCTAATCTCTATAAATAAGACCCTAACCTAACCCTAAATCATCATTATTCATTCGTACAACTAAACTATGGCAAAATCATTCCTCTCATGGCCTCCACTCTCTTCATAAAATTCCTAAATAAATTTCTATGAGAGATTTTCCATGCATACAAGTGTTTTCAAGCTTGTATGAGTGTCATTAGCTTGCATTCAAGTCAAGTTTCCATATTTACATCATAAAGCAAGAGTTTTGATCATTTTTGCTCAAGGGTTTTTCTATTGGAGCTTGCATTTTGGGTTTATTTGATTGCATAAGGGCTTTGTCTCAATCTATATATATTTTTGTGCCTTCATAAGCATTGTAAGCCCTTTTCTACTTTCATATTTAAACTCTAAAGTTAAATGAATGATGCAAGTTGGGTTGATCATTATGATATGCAAGTTTGCCATGATATGCAAGTTTACTATGTCATGTTATGCAAGTTTGATATGTTATGATATGCAAGTTTACTATGTCATGTTATGCAAGTTTGATATGTTATGATATGCAAGTTTGCCATGTTATGTTATGCAAGTTGCCATGTTATGATATGCAAGTTGTCATGTTATGTATGCAAGTTTGAGTGGATCATTTACTCATGTTATCATGTTATGCAAGCTTACCTTGAGTATATGAACATAAAGCTTCAAGCTTTATGCTAAAGGTTGCATTTTGGCAACATGTAAGTTATCATATCTCTTATGATAACTTGCATGTGAGGCTAAATGCGAACTTATGGCCATTTCTACATGTCATTTATCACCATGTATCACCAATATGCTAAGTTTGGTTTTATGCATGCTTTTGAGGCCTAAAAATGTAATATGCAAGTATATGAACATATGTACATTTCATATGCCACCATGTTAAACTTGTGGCTTCAACACCTTTATGTCATGATTATGCCAAGTTCCCTCTTTCTATCCTTTATGCGCTATTGCGATATGTAAGCGATGGGATTGCGTTTGGGGTTGGGTAAACTTAAAAGACATAAAAACATAAGATTGGGAATTTACCTATTAAGTTAGGTCTACCCATTGGGAATTTACCTATTAAGTTAGGTCTACCCAAATGCTTGAAAACTTGTAATATGTTTTGTAATGGACATGACACTTAGAAAATATAAGTGTGACCAACTCGAGGTTGGGTTGAGTTTGTAGCGTAAACCTACCCGGAACCGACCGGCTTAACTAGTTGCTACAAACAATAGGACCCAATGTGAGAAGTTGGTCATGTTGTACCTTGAACCCGAGGTTAGACCAAGTTGTGGTGTAAAGCTACCCGGAACCGACCGGCTTAACTAGTAACCGCAACAAAGTCTAATGTGAGAGGTTAAGGCACATTAATTAATTAATGCCTCATGATTAGGGTTAAGTCATGGTCCACTTAATACTTAACCAATTTGGGCTTGGTAGATTAATCAGGGTTAAGTCGTGAACTCATCGTTACACTTAACCAAGTTAATCCATGATTAGCAAGAGGGTTAAACCGTACTTAACCCACTAGAAAATCCTAGCAATGGGGGTCCACTCCAGCAGTAATCCCAAGTTTGTATCATTATGACCCTAGGGGCTAGGCTAGGGTGGGGCACGATTACTGGACTTGAGGTAAGTGACCAAAAATGACGACAGAGTGGTACGCCGGTGTAGTTCCGGACGGACTATGGTCGTGCACATAGTCCATAGCCGGAGAAAACATGCACGGGTACCAGTAGATCGAGACTGTGCACTTATGTTTATGGTGTCCAGGGGTTTACACCCTAGGGCTTGATACACCCGAAGGGTGGACCCGGCACAGTCCGACTACAATTATGTTTGGGCCGTATTGACACCAACACGTGACGAGTTAGGCTTAGGGAGCTGATCGATTAGACCGTTTGGTTGGACCTCGTATTAGGGTCACTTCATGTTATTCGACCTCGTATTAGGGTCACTTCATGTTATTGGACCTCGTATTAGGGTCACTTCATGTTATTGGACCTCGTATTAGGGTCACTTCATGTTATTGGACCTCGTATTAGGGTCATTTCATGTTATTGGGTCAAAGCTTGGGCCAAGGGATCAATACGTGTTTATTCAAGTCATGTTAGTTTGCTAGTACACCGGTGGTGCAAAACCTTAAACCTGATTATGCGATGACACCTTTATCTACCTTGTTAGTTAATCATCATGCTAGTATGTTGTTATCCTTATGTTCATCCCTGCTTCTCATGTCAGTTAACTTTATCAGTTTACATTGATTGTAGTAGGGCTTACTCAGTCTTTTTGACTGACCTGTTTTCTTTCGCCTCTTTTCTTCCGTCCCCCCCTCCCCCCCCCCCCCCCCCCCAGGTTCTCAGGGTGGGAATATTGGAGCTTAGCTTGGATTTCTGATCGCTTGCTTGTGGGATTTAGCTCATGTACAGTTTGACATGAAGCTAGCTATGGTTATCACTTATTTTGGGGATAGTACTTATGTATTTCAGTTTTTTTCAGTTGATGTTGTTTTTATCTAGACTTGTTTATTTGGAAAGTTGACATTATGCTGTACCGGACTTGTTTTGAAATGGTTTGAAATCTTCCGCTGTTTTATCTATGTTATTTACTCTGTTTACATATATACATATGTTCTTGTTCTGCCTTGATATATCATTATGCATGTTTACCCGATTCAAACGCCCCTCCAAAGTCAGAGTGCTTGCAAGAGACACCCTGGCGGAGGTAGGGTGTTACATTTGGTATCAGAGCATATGGTTTACGAGAAGGAACAAAAAGGTTTTTAAAACTTTTGGAAAACTATTTTCAAAACCAAGTATAAAGTATTTTCCAAAGAAAAGTCTTGTTTATTTTAAAGGCTATTCCCCAAAAAGCCATTAGCAAAATTCCTTCGTTTTTCTCCATTCTGAATCTATCTTTTTCTTCGTTTTCAGTATGGCCGATAACTTTGCTATTCCGGAGGGAGTACACGTACCTGTTTGGTATAGGAGACTTTTGGAGGCTAGGGCGACCGAAGCCGGCCCCGCAGATGTTCCTCCTCCTCCTCCGGTAGTTAATGTTCCTCCTCCTCCTGTCGCTGAGGTTCCTCTTCCTTCTCCCCCTCGGCATCCTCAAGCTGACTTCGCAAAGACTTGCAAAGATTTCAAAGCAATGGGTGGCAAGAACTTTCAAGGCACTGAGACTTTTGTAGAGGCCAGAAATTGGTTGAAAGAGACCGAGGATTTATTTGCTATCTTTGGGTTAGACGATCAGAGGAAGATCTTGTTGGCGGTTTGGCTTATGAAGGATGAAGCCGCTTATTGGTGGGAAGTCACCAATGGTACTAGGCCTGTTGAGACTTGGGCCGATTTCAGGGCAAGGTTCGTGCTTAAGTTTCTATCTTCTGCTGAGGAGAATTTGCAAATGGAGATGTTCATAACTTTGAAACAAGGAGATATGTCTGTCAAAGAATATGTGAACAAGTTCAATCAGTTAGCTCGTTTTGGCTTGGATATGGTGAGTACTCCTCAGAAGAAGGCTCTTCGTTTTGCTAGAGGATTGAATGAGCCGTTGCAGGGATTGGCTATGTCACATATTCCCCATGGGGCCACGTTTGAGAGCTTGGTTGATATGGCGTTACTTCAGGGAGATGTCAAGAAAGAGATCAAGATGAATGATACTCAAGCCAAGAAGACTGATTCCCAGTGGAAAGGAAATCAGGGTAATCCAAGTGGTCAGAGCAGTCAAGGCAATCAGAACAAGAACAAGAACAAGAGTCAAGGCAACAAGGGGAACAACAACAAGGGCAATAACAAAAAAGGGAAGTGCCATTATTGCGGTTCAGTTGGGCATCTTATTAAGGATTGTAAGAAGAGGAAAAGGAAGAATGGTGAATGCTTTTTCTGCGGTGAGACTGGACATTTCAGTAAGGATTGCCCGAAGAAGCAAGGGCAAGGCCAGGGTCAGACTCAGCGTGCTGGACCTTCAGGAGGGCAAGTTCATGCTCTCAATGTCGCTCCAGTTCCCGATCGAGGTAGTATTTCTGTTGAGAGCCTTGTATATATTTCTGATTTTCCAGTTCGTACCTTGTTTGATTCTGGTGCATCGCATAGCTTTATCTCATCTGATCTTATTGATAGTTTGCACCTTAGTACTAGCTTGGTAGATGATCCCGTCTGTGTCTCAAATCCTATTGGGGGTTCCGCCCATCTGTCTATGATATGTGGGGATTTGAGGATCTCTATACTGAGTGTAGAGTTCTTGTGTAGTGCTTATGTTCTTGGTTTTAGGGGATACGGATTGATATTGGGCATGGATTGGTTGTCCAGATATGGAGCCATCCTTGATTGTGAGCATAGGGTTGTGAGGCTCGTGACTCGCCTCGGAAACACCCTAGAAATTTCTTGTAATCCGAGAGGTCCCGTCATGTTGTGCTATCTTGAATCACTCGACTCGTCAATGGAAACTCTTCAGTCTGTGAGAGTGGTTCGAGAGTATCCGGATGTTTTCGATGAAGTTAGGGGGTTGCCCCCTAAGCGAGAGATTGATTTCCGCATTTATCTGGTGGATAATGCAAAGCCGGTTTCTTTGCCCGTTCGGCACATGGCTCCGCGTGAAAGGCGGGAGCTAAGTAATCAAGTGAAGGAGTTGCTTGAGAAGAACTTCATTAGACGAAGTATATCTGAATGGGGAGCGCCTGTGGTATTTGCTACCAAGGCAGATGGTTCTCTCCGACTTTGTGTTGACTATCGAGAGTTGAATAAGCTGACTAAGAAGAACAGACACCCGTTACCGAGGATTGATGATCTCTTTGACCAGCTTATCGGTGCTTCTGTTTTCTCTCAGCTTGATCTTGCTATTGGATTCCATCAGCTCAGGGTAGCTGAAGATAGTATAGACAAGACTGCGTTCAGAACGCCAGATGGATTCTTCGAATGACTTGTCATGTCGTTCGGCTTGACTAATGCACCCGCATATTTCGTGGACTTGATGAGTAGGGTGTTCAGGGAGTTCTTGAACAAGTTTGTCGTGGTCTTCGTAGATGATATTCTGATCTTCTCTAAGGATGAGGAAGAGCATGCAAGGCATCTCGTGGAGGTGATGGATACGCTTAGAGCGCATCAGTTGAAGGCCAAGTTCTCCAAGTGTCACTTTTGGAGAAGGGAAGTTAGATTCCTTGGGCATATAGTATCTAAGCAAGGCTTAGCGGTGGATCCCGCTAAGGTAGTTGCAGTTCAGGTTTGGAAGACTCCAAGGAATGCAACCGAAGTGAGAAGTTTTCTAGGTCTTGCAGGCTTTTACCGGAAGTTCATCAAGGACTTCGCGAAGATTTCCGCTCCTCTCACTAAATTGACGAAGAAGAATTTAGTTTTTACTTGGAGCATAGAATGCGAGCTTGCTTTTCAGAGGCTCAAGAGAGCTCTCACATCAGCACCTGTTCTAGCTTTGCCCGATGGAGGGAAGTTATTTACAGTATATACCGATGCGTGTGGCACGGGGTTAGGAGCTGTTCTGATGCAAGAAGGAAGGGTGATATGCTTTGGCGGTAGACAACTCAAAGTGCATGAGAAGAATTATCCCACTCATGACTTAGAGTTGGCAGCAATAGTATATGCACTCAAGGCTTGGCGCCATTATCTTCTGGGAGAAAGATTTGAGCTTTATACCGATCACAAGTCATTGAAGTATCTCTTTTCTCAGAAGGATCTGAATCTGAGGCAACAAAGATGGATGGAATTCTTGGCGTCCTACGATTTTGAGATAGCTTATACCCCTGGCAAGGGGAATGTGGTAGCAGATGCATTGAGTAGAAAAAGGTTGACTCTGAGTCCTCTATTCGTTGAGATGAAGAATTTAGAGTATGTGGCAACCTTTGATTTCTCTTTGGCGATTGAGTCGATGACCGGTTCTTTAGCATCTCTGGAACTCAGACCTACCCTTCTTGATCAAGTTGGGGCTTCGCAGAGAGAAGACCCTCAGATAGTTGAGATTATGGATAAGCTGATTCGAGGAGAGGCGTCTAGTCATCTCGCTCGATATTCTATTGATGACAAGGGTTGGCTGAGGAGAGACGGAAGGTTATGTGTTCCAATGGTAGAAGATTTAGTAAGAAAAGTTCTTGAGGAAGCGCATCGCTCTAAGTTGACTATACATCCGGGCGGAGATAAGATGTATAAAGATATGAAGCGCATTTTATTTTGGCCTGGGATGAAGAAGGATGTGGCAGAGTTTGTCTCTAGATGTATCATTTGCCAGCAAGTTAAGGCCGAGTCGAAGAAGCCCGGTGGGCTATTGCATCCTCTAGACGTTCCACTATGGAAGTGGGAGAGTATTTCCATGGATTTTATCGATGGGCTACCAAGGTCAAGGAAAGGGAATACGAGCATTTGGGTTATTGTGGATAGACTTACGAAGAGTGCTCATTTCATTCCGGTGAAGAGCAAGAGGACCGCATCTTGGCTAGCGTCTGTATATCTTCGTGAGATTGTGAGACTACATGGAGTCCCTTCTAGTATAGTCAGTGACCGTGACCCAATCTTTACAAGTCAATTCTGGAATAGCTTGCAAGAAGCTATGGGCACGAGGTTGAATCTAAGTACGGCTTATCACCCACAGACGGACGGTCAAACCGAAAGGGTGAATAGGGTACTCGAGGATCTGTTGAGGCTTTGTATTCTGGATTTTGGTGGTACTTGGGAAGACCATCTTCCTTTTGTTGAGTTTGCATATAATAACAGTTATCAAGCAAGCATAGGGATGGCACCATTTGAAGCTTTATATGGGAGACCGTACAAGTCGCCTACATGTTGGTGGGAGACTACAGATGAGCTTATACTTGGGCCTGATATGATCAGAGATACATCCGAGAAGGTCGAGTTGATTCGGAGACGGATGAAAGCGGCCCAAGGCCGACAGAAATCCTATGCTGATAAGCGAAGAACTGATTTGGAGTTTGATGTTGGGGATATGGTTTTCGTGAAGGTTTCTCCTTTGCGGAATGTGGTCCAATTTGGAGCCGTTGGGAAGTTAGCACCGAGGTTTGTTGGACCATTCCCTGTTATAGAGAGGATCGGGCAGATGGCTTATAGAGTGGAGTTGCCCGAGAAGCTTGCCGGAGTACACGATGTTTTTCATGTCTCGCATCTGCGGAAGTGTTTACATGAATCAGCAGAGGTTGTTGAGCCAAGTGTTCTGAAAGATGTGGAAGTGGAGAAAGAGGCTACCTTGAGGAGAGCTCTGATTCGTATCTTGGGGACGGAGACCAAGAAGCTAAGGAATCGAGAGGTCAAGTTGGTGAAGGTTCAATGGGGTGAAGCCGAAGAAGACGCAACTTGGGAAACCGAGGAGAAGATGCGTGGGCTTTATCCATTCCTTTTTGAGGGTACACTCTCAACCTCTTTTCTTTGTTAGCATATCTTTCTCTTTGCTATCCATATTTATCTAGTTTATCGTGTTAATCTCGTCATGAGAACCTTAGGTAGAAACCCTTTGGATGAAACATGTGTTTGAAACATGTTATGCTTGATGTTTGCAAGTGGTTGCAAGTGTTTGCAAGTGGTTACTCGTGGATGCATTATACACATTAGGCACTAGATCGGCTCACACACTCCTCATATTGCATATGCATGAGTGTTTACGCTTATTCATGGATGAAAATTTTTTGTGTTATCACATGGATGTTGCATATGGATGTATGTTATGTGCACACATATAGATGTTATACATTATGTTAGGAATTGCATACATATGGATTCATTTCACTAACATAATTTGCATTGATGATATTTGCATTAGATAAGTACATATACACACACCTTTGCATATGTTCATACAACATTTAGAATCCTGTAAGGACAATGATTGCTCGTGGATGATGTTTTGAGTAGATGGATGTTAGATGGTAGGATACGTTCTTCCTAACTTGAAGATTTCGAGGACGAAATCCTTTAAGGAGGGGAGAATGTAACAACCCGTATTTTCAATAACCTATTATAACGTAAATCGAGGCAGAATTTAATTTATAAATCTGAATCAAGGGAAACGGGCTATGCCATTGCGTTCGTCTCGGAAAAATACGCGAAATAGAGTCTGAGTTTTCGAAAATCGGAGTCTGTATGACCCGATTAAGGCCCAATGAAGTTTTCAGAAAATTTCAAGTTCAAAACAGATTTCGAATTTTGGGTTCAAAATTCGAAAAACGGTCAGATTGGGCCAGGCGTGTAAATTCCCGCCAGAGCACCCAAGTCGACAGCCCTGTCGACTTGGGAGACGACTTGGTTGGACCCAAGTCGACAGCCCTGTCGACTTGGCTGTCGACTTGGTTCAGCCGGGCAGTTTTGCCTGGTGCACCATTTTGGGATCTTGGTTAGGTTTTGGGGCCAGATTCGGTTTTGAGGGCTGAGATTGGAACTAGGGTTTAATCCTAAGTCTAAAACTAATCCTAATCTCTATAAATAAGACCCTAACCTAACCCTAAATCATCATTATTCATTCATACAACTAAACTATGGCAAAATCATTCCTCTCATGGCCTCCATTCTCTTCATAAAATTCCTAAATAAATTTCTATGAGAGATTTTCCATGCATACAAGTGTTTTCAAGCTTGTATGAGTGTCATTAGCTTGCATTCAAGTCAAGTTTCCATATTTACATCATAAAGCAAGAGTTTTGATCATTTTTGCTCAAGGGTTTTTCTATTGGAGCTTGCATTTTGGGTTTATTTGATTGCATAAGGGCTTTGTCTCAATCTATATTTTATTTTTTTGCCTTCATAAGCATTGTAAGCCCTTTTCTACTTTCATATTTAAACTCTAAAGTTAAATGAATGATGCAAGTTGGGTTGATCATTATGATATGCAAGTTTACTATGTCATGTTATGCAAGTTTGATATGTTATGATATGCAAGTTTACTATGTCATGTTATGCAAGTTTGATATGTTATGATATGCAAGTTTGCCATGTTATGTTATGCAAGTTGCCATGTTATGATATGCAAGTTGTCATGTTATGTATGCAAGTTTGGGTGGATCATTTACTCATGTTATCATGTTATGCAAGCTTACCTTGAGTATATGAACATAAAGCTTCAAGCTTTATGCTAAAGGTTGCATTTTGGCAACATGTAAGTTATCATATCTCTTATGATAACTTGCATGTGAGGCTGAATGCGAACTTATGGCCATTTCTACATGTCATTTATCACCATGTATCACCAATATGCTAAGTTTGGTTTTATGCATGCTTTTGAGGCCTAAAAATGTAATATGCAAGTATATGAACATATGTACATTTCATATGCCACCATGTTAAACTTGTGGCTTCAACACCTTTATGTCATGATTATGCCAAGTTCCCTCTTTCTATCCTTTATGCGCTATTGCTATATGTAAGCGATGGGATTGCGTTTGGGGTTGGGTAAACTTAAAAGACATAAAAACATAAGATTGGGAATTTACCTATTAAGTTAGGTCTACCCATTGGGAATTTACCTATTAAGTTAGGTCTACCCAAATGCTTGAAAACTTGTAATATGTTTTGTAAACATAATGGACATGACACTTAGAAAATATAAGTGTGACCAACTCGAGGTTGGGTTGGGTTTGTAGCGTAAACCTACCCGGAACCGACCGGCTTAACTAGTTGCTACAAACAATAGGACCCAATGTGAGAAGTTGGTCATGTTGTACCTTGAACCCGAGGTTAGACCAAGTTGTGGTGTAAAGCTACCCGGAACCGACCGGCTTAACTAGTAACCGCAACAAAGTCTAATGTGAGAGGTTAAGGCACATTAATTAATTAATGCCTCATGATTAGGGTTAAGTCATGGTCCACTTAATACTTAACCAATTTGGGCTTGGTAGATTAATCAGGGTTAAGTCGTGAACTCATCGTTACACTTAACCAAGTTAATCCATGATTAGCAAGAGGGTTAAACCGTACTTAACCCACTAGAAAATCCTAGCAATGGGGGTCCACTCCAGCAGTAATCCCAAGTTTGTATCATTATGACCCTAGGCTAGGGTGGGGCACGATTACTGGACTTGAGGTAAGTGACCAAAAACGACGGCAGAGTGGTACGCCGGTGTAGTTCCGGACGGACTATGGTCGTGCACATAGTCCGTAGCCGGAGAAAACATGCACGGGTACCAGTAGATCGAGACTGTGCACTTATGTTTATGGTGTCCAGGGGTTTACACCCTAGGGCTTGATACACCCGAAGGGTGGACCCGGCACAGTCCGACTACAATTATGTTTGGGCCGTATTGACACCAACACGTGACGAGTTAGGCTTAGGGAGCCGATCGATTAGACCGTTTGGTTGGACCTCGTATTAGGGTCACTTCATGTTATTGGACCTCGTATTAGGGTCACTTCATGTTATTGGACCTCATATTAGGGTCACTTCATGTTATTGGACCTCGTATTAGGGTCACTTCATGTTATTGGACCTCGTATTAGGGTCATTTCATGTTATTGGGTCAAAGCTTGGGCCAAGGGATCAATACGTGTTTATTCAAGTCATGTTAGTTTGCTAGTACACCTGTGGTGCAAAACCTTAAACCTGATTATGCGATGACACCTTTATCTACCTTGTTAGTTAATCATCATGCTAGTATGTTGTTATCCTTATGTTCATCCCTGCTTCTCATATCAGTTAACTTTATCAGTTTACATTGATTGTAGTTGGGCTTACTCAGCCTTTTTGACTGACCTGTTTTCTTTCGCCTCTTTTCTTCTGTTCCCCCCCCCCCCCCCCCCAGGTTCTCAGGGTGGGAATATTGGAGCTTAGCTTGGATTTCTGATCGCTTGCTTGTGGGATTTAGCTCATGTACAGTTTGACATGAAGCTAGCTATGGTTATCACTTATTTTGGGGATAGTAGTTATGTATTTCAGTTTTTTTCAGTTGATGTTGTTTTTATCTAGACTTGTTTATTTGGAAAGTTGACATTATGTTGTACCAGACTTGTTTTGAAATGGTTTGAAATCTTCCGCTGTTTTATCTATGTTATTTACTCTGTTTACATATATACATATATTCTTGTTCTGCCTTGATATATCATTATGCATGTTTACCCGATTCAAACGCCCCTCCAAAGTCAGAGTGCTTGCAAGAGACACCCTGGCGGAGGTGGGGTGTTACAACCTTCCCCCCCGGGCAGATATGTTTGATGACCTTTTAATGACTATATGTTGAGTCATTAGGGTTTCTGATCTGGTCTGAATGGCTGGGGTTAATTCTGGGTTGATCGGATGGCCTAAATTAATCCTAAACTCTATAAAAACACATGTAGACTCAAACCCTAAAATCAAATAAAAATTAGAATCATGGCCTCCATGCCATCACCTTGCAACCTAGAATAGCCGCCACCAATTAGGGAGGAAGAAAAGCTAATCAATTCTAATCTAAACCGCAACAAATTGTCTTCTTCAAAGGAAAGCTTAATCAATTTCAGAACTCAGATTTCAGAACTCAAGACCTTCTTTGAGTTGTGAGTTCGATTTCTTTAATAAAATAATTATCAATTTAATTGGATTGAGCAATGATGTGGATTATATGGTTATTTTGTGAATTATTGACCGCATCTTATTATCTATGTTGTAAATTCTATGATGTTATCATCTATGTTGTAAAGTTGTGATGTTATCATCTATGTTGTAATTCTACGATTGGCTTATGTATAATCAATTCATAATGATGTTTCATATGCTAGTTTGGTTATGTTGTTGGAACTAATTCATATGATAAATCATATGTACGTATGCAAGTTAGGATTTTAATTGAGGCATGGATCATATGCAAGTTAGTGAAAATTATATACAACCTTACATATTTCATGACATCTATTTTATGAGTAAGTTGGATCTAAAGTTAGGCTATGACATGTGTGAGTTATATGCTAGTATACAAAATTCAACATGCTAGTTTACATGTAAGTTTACACCATCGTTATGTTGCATAAATCACATATGCAAGTATATATATATTTGGAGTATGAATCATGTAATGTAAGTTTATGGTTATTGCCTATGCAAGTTTACACCTTATGATTAGATCTATGACATACATGGTTTATGCAAGTTTGTGACTATTATCTAAACAAGTTTACACCTTTAGATTTAGATCTATGACATATGTAGTTTTATGCAAGTTTGTGACTTTGGCCTATGCAAATTTTTAGATGAAGAACCTCATTCACACATGCAAGTTCACCCCTTATGTTTAGATCTAGTTTTATTTCTATATATGTTGTGATGTTTTCTCTTTATTCCATAAGTTAGACTATTCGAGTCTAACGTATATTTTACGTTAATCGAACGAACGTACAACGTGGGGAAATGGGATAATATTAAAAGATTTAATATTGAGAATTGGCATAAATGCCGTAATGGCATAAAATAAATTCGTGATGATAATTGGTATAATTTTGTACACCATAAATAGATGGACATAATTGAGTCAATTATGGACATAGTTAAATTTGTAATTGATTGGCAATTTGAATAGGGAAATTAATTCAAAATTGGGGATGATTAATCAGGTGTAATTAATTGCCTAAGACACGAGGTTAGACTCGTTTGTAGTGTAAGACTGCCCGGACCCGCCCGGCAAATCCAGCTGCCACAAATGCCAGTCTAATGTGGGAGGTCTTAGGCATAAATTAAATGTGTAACAGTTGTAAAGAGATGAGGTTAAGCTCGTTTGTGGTGTAAGACTGCCCGGACCCGCCCGACAAATCCAGCTGCCACAAATGCCAATCTAATGTGGGAGGTGTTTATAAGGTTACGGTCTTAATGAATTAAGAAACACTTAACCAGATAAACATGTAGTGGGACATGAGGAGTTAAGTGGGTGCCTTGGGTGGCATGTGAAGTTAAGTGGTTGCCTTGGGTGGCATGTGAAATTAAGTAGGTGCCTTGGGTGGCATGTGAAATACGATTAGGTGTCTCAATAATTAATTAATGCTGATTAAAGACAAATTTGGATGACAAACAGAAGTTTGGTTGAGTGAGTGATTCTCTAAGTAATGATTTGATGTTGATCTCGGTCTTCGGGGTTGGTATTAGGGAGTTATTCTCTTGACCAATGTATCGGTGGACTAAGAAGTACCTAATCATAAACTAAGTGAAAGGGTTAAGACCAGCTTAACCAATAATTGGATAAATGGGTAGGGTTAAGACAAACTTAGCCAATAAAATGATAAGTGGGTAGGGTTAAGACAAACTTAACCAATAATATACATTGACCTGGTAGGGTTACGACGAACTTAACCAATAGTTTGATAAGTGGATAGGGTTAAGACAAGCTTAACCAATAACACATGTTGATTTGTTGAGTAAGTAACATGGGTGGCATGTGGGATATAATTATAAACACTTAACCAAGTTAAAACATGTAAGAAGACATGAATAAGAGGGTTTAAGTGGGAAATTCTAGTGAGGACCAAGCATAGGGGGAAAGCTTGTGTGGGGGCCCTTTTCAAACCAGTAACCCATTAAGTATCTTTGTGGGCTCGACCCTAGTCGAGGACGGGACACGCGTACTGGATTTGATTGTAAGAGGTCAAAACGGGTTAGCGGTGGCAACGCAAGTCCAACGGGTTCATATGCGTGTGTGGGCCCGGGCTGGTAGGTAAGACGTTGTTGCATCGTGTAGATATAAGCCGTGAAATTTTGGTTGTATCGGGTTGCTACTTTGGGAAGTGATACACCCCACTGTGGGGCCAGCACGGGTATCTATGAGTTAGGGAGCCGATCGAATGACGAAGGTAGTGGGTACACCTAGTGGAGATAGGAGCAGACGACACCTATGAAGACAGCTAGGAGTATAACTACCATATTATGAATAAATATTGTAATTAGAATGGGGAGGGTAGTAGGTACACCTAGTGGAGATAGGGGCAGACGACACCTATGAAGGTAGCTAGGGGTACACTAAACTACCATTATCATTATTAAGTTTTGTAGGCGGGATCAACCTTTAGGGTGACTAGTGGTGGTGCAGTGGAGTAATTATCTTATAGTGACTAGGTGCACCTTTAATGTTATCTTTATTCGTCCTATTTCCTTGTTTGTTCTATCATACCTAATTGTTCACAGTCATTTCCTTATTTTCCAGCTTATGCCTTATCCTAGTTATTTTGATAATTATATTGTTAAAGTTATCGCACTCGCCAGACTTTATGTGTGACCCCCTTTTCTTTCCACCTCTTTTCTTTCTTTCTCACCCCCCCCCCCCCAGGTTTGCCCGGAGGGAATACTACAGCTTAGTGTCGACTTCTTTTAGTTGCTTGAAGAGAGTAGATGTATCGCTTGGGACACTCTCTCATCTTTATGGCTTTACTTATGCTTTGTGGGGATTTATGCATTTATGTTAATTAAGTATTTACTTCTTTATGTGCTTTGAAGTTTTTGAAAAGGACTAATGATCCTGTCGTAATAGCTTTGGAAACTACTTATGTAAACTTGTTTTGAGTTATGATGAAATAAAATAAGTTTTATCTTCCGCTGTGTTGTTTTATTTATTTATTCTTGTAATTTATCTGTTCTATACAACAATAACGCTTCATGGACATTGATGCATTCCCTTTGTGAGTGACATTAATGGACGTGGGGTGTTATAAACACCACCACCTCCACCCCCACAGCCTTTTGACCTGGACAAGGTAGCTAAGAAGTTCAGGAATTCAGGTGGCGTGTCAATCACAGGTCAAGAGACAGTGATAGATGCTCAAGCATGGCTCAAAAATTACGAGAAGATATTTGGAGGCTTAGAACTTGAAGACCACCAAAAGCGTTTCGTGGCATTATGGCTATTGAAGGATGAGGCTCTGAATTGGTGGGAGACTGTCATACTTAGAAATAATGAGGCCGACATGTCTTGAACAAAATTCAAGGAGCTCTTTAACGAGAAATTTATTCCTCCGCAAGAAGTAGAGCGTCTTCATGATCAGTTTGCCAACTTGCAACAAGGAGATAAGACTGTTTCAGACTATGTGCGGAAATTTGAAGAGCTTTCATGCTATGCTCCTGAATTAATTCAGGACCCCTTATAGAAGAATAAGAGATTCATTAATGGCCTTTCCAGGAAGTATCTGAACAGAGTGACATCACACATTAAGCTTCCATTTAATGAGGTGGTCGAGATGGCTTGCTGATATGAAGAAAATGACAAGAATTCGCAGTAGGATCAAGAGAAGAATCAAAATAACAACAAGAGGAAGCGGGCTGACAAGAAACCAGAGGCGAGAAACTCTTCAGCCGCCAAGCCTCAAGGAAGTAAAAAGGCCAAGGTGAGATGCTTTAACTGCCAGAAGATGGGACACTTTGATTATGAATGCCGAGCTCCAAAGAAACCAAGGAGGAATGAGTCTAGACCCAGTCAGAATCGTGGTCAGAATCCTTGGAATACTCAGGAGTACTTTAACTGCCATAAGACGAGGCACTTTATCAGAAATTGTTCTCTGTTGAAGAAATCCGAGGTTGCTCACGTATACGATGGAGCGGCTACAACAGCTTCTTTCGAAGGAGCAGGTAAACCTGATGTCTTAGGAGGTACTCTTACTATTAAGAACATTCCTATTACAGCTTTGTTTGACACTGGTGCATCACGAAGTTTTGTTTCTAGTGACATAATTAAAAAGTTAAAACTGAAACCAAGAAATCTTAAAGAATCTATTAGAGCCCATAGTCCGATAGGAGGGTCTCTTATTCTCGACCAGTATTGTAGAGTGCCTGTTTCTTATTCCTATTTCCAGGTCCCTTTTAATTTGATCGTCATGAATTTCTCCGAATATGATATCATACTTGGACTGGATTGGCTAACGAAATATGATGCTGAGGTATTATGCGTTGAAAGAATAGTCAAAAATAAAACCAAATTTGGAGATATTATTGTTGTACCATGCATTGGTTCAACAACCGATAGAAAAGAATTCTGGTCTTCTCCAGAAGTTACTCCTGCTTCTATTGAGGATATTCCTGTCGTCAAAGATTATGCGGATGTGTTTGAAGAAGTTGATAGCTTACCTCCGTGCAGAGAAATCGACTTCAGGATTGACTTAGTTTCGAATGCAAGGCCAGTTGTGCATCTTATTCGAAGAATGACGCTGAAGTAAAAAGAGGAGCTGAGTAATCAAAGTAAACAGCTTTTGTGGTAGGGTCTGATCAGGCCTAGCTTCTCCAATTGGGGTGCAGCAGCGGTGTTTGTCCCAAAGTCAGATGGTACTCTCAGACTATGTGTGGACTACCGTGACCTCAATAAGAAAACGCTAAAAAATATATCCATTGTCGCGTATTGATGATCTATTAGACCGCTTGAATGGGGCGCAAGTATTCTCTAGGATGGACCTAGCTACGGGTTTCCATCAATTGTGCATTGCCGAAGAATGTGTTCCTTTGAGAGCTTTCAGAGGGCCAGACTTATTCTATGAATGGCTAGTAATGTCGTTCGGCTTATGTAACGCTCCTGCTTACTTTGTCGATCTGATGAACAGAGTATTCCAAGATGTCTTAAATAAATTCGTGCTGGTTTTCATCGATGATAACTTAATCTTTTCTAAATCCACTGCTAAGCATGAAAAGCATCTGAAAGAAGTTTTGGAAATTCTGAGAAAGAATGTGTTGAAAGGCAAATTATCTAAATGCATATTCTGGCAAGAAGAAGTGAAATTCCTCGGCCATATTGTATCGAAGAAAGGCATTTTAGTGGACCCGGGCAAGATCTCAGCCATTCAAGATTGGAAGCAGCCTAACACTCCTATAGAAGTCAGAAATTTCCTAGGATTGGCTGGCTATTATTGGAAATTCGTTAATGATTTTTCGAAGCTATCTTGTCCATTGACGAAGATGACCAAGAAGCATACGAAGTTTATTTGGACACCCGAATGTGAGGCAGCTTTCCAAGAGCTAAAATTGAGGCTGACCACTGCTCTCGTGTTCACCATTACTGATGGCAACCAAGATTTTGACAGTCTATACTGATTCTTCTATTGAAGGTATTAGTGCGGTGTTAATGCAAAGGGGAAAAGTAGTTGCATATGCTAGCCGCCGGTTGAAACCGCATGAGAAGAGATACCCTACTCATGATCTTGAGTTGATGGTCATCATGTTTGCTTTAAAGATTTGGAGGCACTATCTTTTGGGTGAGAAGTTCGAATTATATACTATTCATAAATCCTAGAAGTATCTGTTCACCCAAAGGGACTTGAATTTGAGGCAGCAACGTTGGTTATAATTTCTTACGGCCTATGATCTGGACATCTTATACATTCCAGGGAAAGCCAATGTTGTAGCCGATGCGCTCAGCAGAAAGAATGCGGCCAGCGCCAATCTTATCATCGCCAATCTCATTGTTACACCTTCCTTGATTGATAAGACCTTTGCTCTTCAGAAGAATGACGAATTTATTCATAGAATTGGCAAAAGAGTTCGGGAAGGCGAACCCACGAGTTTCCAGATTGACAACAAAGGGGTTCTAAGGCTGTTAGGACGAATTTGTGTTCTGAACCTTCCTAACCTCAGAAAGGAAGTAATGGATGAATGTCACAAATTTAAACTTAGTATTCATCCAGGGGTGAGCAAGATATATCATGACCTCAAGCGCACATTTTTGTGGAGATCTATGAAGAGGGACATTTCCATATATGTTAGCAGATGTTCCACTTACCAACAAGTTAAAAGCGCTCAACAGAAGCTTGCAGGATTGTTGCAACCACTAGAGGTTCCAAGTTGGAAGTGGGACCAAATTTCTATGGATTTCATTGATTGCTTACCCCGAACCAGAAAAGGCAATGGCAGTACATGGGTGATTGTAGATCATTTCACAAAGACCACCTACTTTATCCCTGTCAGATCTAATAGAATAGCTCAAAGTCTAGCGTAGCTTTATTTCAGAGAGATTGTCAGACTACATGGAGTTCCCAGTAGCATTGTTAGTGATCGTGCTCCGATATTTGCTAGTAAATTATGGGAAGCATTCCAAGAGGAGCTTGGGACCAAGTTGAATCTGAGCACCGCTTATCATCCTCAGACAGATGGCCAGACTGAGAGGGTGAACCGTATATTGAAAGACTTGTTGCGAGCATGTATTCTTGATTTTGGCGGGTCATGGGTAGATCACTTGCACTTGATTGATTTCCCTTATAATAATAGTTACCAAGCAAGCTTGCATGTGTCACCATTTGAAGCATTATATGGTAGGCCATGCAGATCTCCCGTATGTTGGGTGGAACTAGGGAATCGGTTAGTATTGGTTCTCGACATGATTCGTGAAGCATCAGATAAAGTTGATTTTATTAAGAAGCGATTACTGAATGCTCAGAGCCGACAGAAGAGCTATGCAGACTCACGAAGAAGGGATTTAGAATTCTATGTTAGTGATTATGTGTACTTGAAAGTTTCCCCATTGAGAGGTGCAATTCATTTTGGGAAAACTGGGAAGTTGGCGCCGAGATTCATTGGTCCATTTCCTATTCTTGAAAGGATTGGAACTCTTGCTTATAGGGTGCAGTTGCCTGACTGGTTGCCAGGGTTGCCTGATGTATTCCATGTGTCTCAACTCCGAAAGTGCATGATGTATTCCAAGTGTCTCAACTCTGAAAGCATGTACATGATCTAGACTTGATTGTGGAGGAAGCAACACAACAAGATTTGGAGATTACCCCGAGCTTAGCAGTAAGAAGGGAGCTAGTGAAAATAGTTGGCAAAGAGACCCGAGTTCTGAGGAACAAGAGGATCCACTTAGTCAAAGTGCAGTGGAGGGGGGATCCTAAAGACTGTACATGGGAGACTGACGATAGCATCAAACAGGATTATCCCAAGTGCAGAGTGAACATCTCCGAGTAACTCTTGTGTAGAGGTACATTTACAATATTTTGCATTTTCCGTTTTGTTTCCTAGTTTACTATTGTTTCCTTTTCGGGGACGAAAATCTTTTAAGTGGGGGAGATTGTAACAACCCGGAAAATCAATACCAATTTAAAATTTTTATTTTAAAGAATTTGGTTAGAAAATGTGCTAGAATTTAAAATTTTCATTTTTAAATAATATTAAAACTATTAAAAAATAGTCATTTTATAAATGAACTCCGTTTTCGACGAAACCATTTTTATCGGATCTGGAATGTCAAATTATTGCTAAGTTTAATTTTCCAGAATTTTTGGAATTAATATGTGAGCGTGATAAATTAAACTGTGTTCACTAATTTCTGTTGAATTTAATCGACCGTTAAAAGGGTCATTTTTCAAATGATCTCCAAATTTGACGAAACTAATTTTGTTAGGACCGTATCGTCAAAACATAGCTAGATTTATTTTTTCGGGAATTTTTGGAGTCCATATGTTGCCCCGGTAAATTTAAATGTACGATCGAATTAAATAAATAAATGATTTATATTTTAATTTAAAGAAAACAGACTGAAAATGATCGATTGGGCTGATGGGACCTATCCCATTGTGTCCGAAATGGGGGTAATTGGGTTGGAACAACTTTCGTTGGGCTGAGATTGGAGCTGTTAAGGATTAATGGGCTAAAACCAATAATTAAGAGAATTAATATTATTTTATTATAAACAATGGATTAATCAAAACCCTAACACTACTACAGCCGCCACCCTTCTTTTCCATGGCTAGAATTGCTCCTTTCTTCCTCCACTAATATCTTTCAATTCGTACTATAAAACTTCTTGCTCCTTTAGAGTTTATTGTAGAGAATTTCACGAGCTTCGATTCTATACGGGTTGATCAAAAACCGTGGAGTATTCGCGACGAACCAGAGCCCCAAACCCAGCGGGTTTGCACCACCGCCGCCTTGCCAAGGTGCGATCGCACCTGGTGCCATGGGCCCCCCTGCGTGCGCCTTGCCTCCCTTTTCGACGTTGTAGCATTGGATCGTCGAGATATTAGGCATTTGGATCGAAAATTTTAACCCTAGAATCGAACTAAATATTTGGAGTGCGACCTCGACCTGAAGTGGAAGAAGGTAGGGTATTTTCTTTTTTATTATTTAATTAATTTATTTTAAAATATTATCTACCTAAATAAGTTCATAACTAATGCATACGAATTCGAAATTGAACGAGATCAGAACCATTGCAATCGTGAGTCCGAGATCTACATTTCTGGATTGGTTAGAACGAATTCAAAGCAGATCAGATTTTAGGAAAAAAATTCAATTCTGAATTTTTTAGAATTAAAACCACTGTTAGAAATTCTACTTTTTTATGATTAAATTTACTTAATCATGATTGTGGTGTTATCCATACGCTGTTAAATTTTATTTGTATGATACGTGATTTGATCTAGAGTTGATGTTGTTATGTAGATCCATTGATTTGATGATGTTTTTGTTGAATAAAACTGGTGAAAAACAAAAATACTAATTTTTGTTTAAAAAGAAATATTGGATTAAAATTGTCATTTTGACAAATTAGAATTATTGGATTAAAATTGTCATTTTGACAAATCAGAATTATTGGATTAAAATTGTCATTTTGACAAATTAGAATGATTGGATTAAAATTGTCATTTTTGACAAATTAGAACAATTGGATTAAATTTATCATTTTTGTCAAAATATAATTATTGGATTAAAATATTCATTTTTGTCAAAGTAGATTAATTGAAATAAAATGTACATTTTTGTCAAAACACATTAATTGAAATAAAATGTACATTTTTGTCAAAAACACATTAGTTGAAATAAAATGTACATTTTTGTCAAAACACGTTAGTTGAAATAAAATGTACCTTTTTGTCAAAACACATTAGTTGAAACAAAATGTGCATTTTTTTCAAAACACCTTATTTGAAATAAAATGTACATTTTTGTCAAAACACATTAGTTGAAATAAAATATTCATTTTTGTCAAAACACATTAGTTTAAACAAAATGTACACTTTTGTCAAAACACATTAGTTGAAATAAAATATTCATTTTTGTCAAAACACATTAGTTGAAATAAAATATTCATTTTTATCAAAACATATTAGTTGGATTAAAATTATCATTTTTGTCAAAATATAATAATTGGATTAAAATATTCATTTTTGCCAAAGTAGATTAATTAAAACAAAATGTACACTTTTGTCAAAACACATTAGTTGAAACAAAATGTACATTTTTGTCAAAATATATTAGTTGAAACAATATATACGTTTTTGTCAAAACACATAAGTTGAAATAAAAATTTACAATTTGTCAAAATATGATAGTTGTAAACAAAAATTACATTCTTGTTAAATAAGATTTGAGTTAAACAAAAACTACATTTCTGTTAAATAAGATTTGAGTTAAACAAAAATTACGTTTTTGATTAATAAGATTTGAGTTAAACAAAAATTACATTTTTTGTTAAATAGATTTGAGTTATAGCAAAAACAACAATTTTGGTTAAAGAGATTTGAGTTATAGCAAAAACAACATTTTTGGTTAAAGAGATTTGTGTTTGAGAAAAAATATTAATTTTGTCAAACTAGAATTATCAACGTAAATGCCACCATCACTTATATTCATTTTGTTAAATTAGAATTGTTAACAGAATGAAAATATCACTTTTAATCATTTTGTTAAACTAGAATTGTTAACGAAATGAAATTGTCACTTTTAATCATTTTGTTGAAATAGAATTGTTAACAAAAATGAAAATATCATTTTAATCATTTAGTTGAAATAGAATTGTCAACAAAATAAACGAATCACTTTTTAATCATTTTGCTGAAATAGAATTGTCAACAAAAATGAAGGTATCACTTTTTATACATTTTGTTGAAATAGAATTTGTATGCAAGTTAAAGAATTATTTTTGTTGTCAATGCATACATTAGAATTTGTATGGAAGTCAAAGAATTATTTTTACTGTCAAATGCATACATTAGAATTTGTATGCAAAGTTAAAGAATCATTTTTATTGTCAATGCATACATTAGAATTTGTATGCAAGTTAAAGAATCATTTTTATTGTCAATGCATACATTAGAATTTGTATGCAAATTAAAATAAACATTTTTATATGTTACGTTATACAATGAAATTATATATACAAATAAAATATTTCTTTTTATTTATTAAAGTTAAAATAGAAATCGCCTACAAATAATGAAAATAAAAATTATCTTTTTATTTGTCATTAGCTAAATTGTCATGTAAATAAAATACATTTTATTTGACATTATAAACATGTAGATTTGGTATGGAAACAAACCATGTTTTATTTGGCATGTTAAACCACGTTAGTGGAATTTTCGAGTAATTTATATACATATACATATATATATATATATATATATATATATATATATATACATATATAAATTAAAACTAAACGAATCGTGCGCGGTAGTTCGCGTTTTGGAATCGTAACTTTAAACAATTATACCGAAAGATCCGACCGTCGGATTTTCTCAAAACTGGAACCTTTAGGACAGCTTTGGGAAGATCTTTCCAACGGTGTAAAATTCATTAAGATCCAACTGTTTGATTTTGAGAAATGTGTATATCAAATTGGGGTAAAAACAGCGTCAGGGCCGCCTATTGACCCGAAGCGTCGTTAAATTAAATTGGGCTATTTTTATATAAACAAAAATTGCGATAAATCTTTATAAAATAATATTAACGATATGAAATGATTTAAATTATATATATGCGAGAATTATTTGAAAAGACCGAGTTCAATCTGATTTCAAATAATTATACGACGATTTAAATCGAAGATATTGAAGGCGGTGATTGAAGTCCGACGATCTTCACATCGAATGGATGACTACTAATGCCCGACATTAGGTAGCTCCCAATAAAGGGTTAAAGTGGTAGTTGTCCGGACATACTTGTTGATTGCCCGGATAAGCGAGCACCTCTCTTCCGTATTGGACATACATGATGAGGAATAAGGTGTCTTCGGTTTCGTTCAGACCCAGAACAGACTTGTAAATGGATGTGTGTCTGACGTTGGATTTCATTTTATGTGAATTGATTTTTATTTAATATATATATGTTTGGTGGCGGAGAATTTATTCTCTTGCTTAACACCCTTCTCTAAGACGCATGAGCTCAGAGGTTATATATTGATAGTTATTGATCGCATGGCGTGAATTGTCAATGTGGCATGCCAAGATGAAAATGATTGAGGCTTTTGTTGAAAAGCAGAGCCTTGTGGTTGATGATCAAAGCACGGCCTGTTTAGGCGTAGCTTTGTGTATATCGCGAGCCTCACACCCCGGTAAGAGTCAGAAACGGGACAAGGGAACGCAGGGACTGCACATGTTTCTTTCTAGCTAGGAATGGTATCAGGTTTTTGCAAGCCCTGACGTTTTACTTATGTGGATGATACATTACGCGGCCTCAGTTATATTGGTCGATATTGACCAATTTATAGGTTCAATAGGACCGGGAAGCATGTGTTCAAGCATAACTAATCCACTAAAGTATTTGTGGACCGACCCAGCAGGATCCAAGGGCTGCCTATAGGTGTGATCCTGAGGCATTTGTTAGAGTTTCTCGAGTCAGTAGGGAGATCGTCCCTAGCCTTGGCTCATGATGGAAACCTAATTTCCAATACAACGTTACGGTTTTGATTGTAAACCTATATATGGCAACATGGTATATGGTAGCTATGCCATCTAGGATTGATACATTTACTTTGAAGTATTTTAAAACAGATTAGACACTAATAATAATATTAAATATTATTTTATACGTATCAAGCATGTTTGATCATTATAAAGTAAAATTCGATCCTCCGGTTTGTGTTGTGTGACGGGACTTGAGTCTTATAATGATTTCATTTTTCTAAAAAGCATTGCATTGCTTTGAATAAAAATTTATTTAATTTATGCAGTGGCAATCCAATGGAGTAAACTCGTTCCGCATTAGCGGAGTGGTTCTGTGATTAGTCATATTGTTAGATAAGTTAGGAAAGATTTCTCATACCATTCCCATGACTGACTCGTAGTTTGTTTCACTTTGCAAACTCGGGTGCCTTCTTTTTCACACGGGCAGCCAAGTGACGGTTCAGGTTATTTTAGACATATGTTGGATTGGAGTATGCTTATGGACGGAAGACATTGATCTTTTCTCTTATCTTTTATTTCTACTTTGAGACATTTAGACATCCTTTATCTATGATGTACTTGATGGAGTTTTAGACTTATTTCTATTTGCTGAGTTGTATCCTCTAACTGTGCTTCTCTGATGTTCTGATGTTGTGATGTTGATGACATTTCTATTTCCGCTGCAATGATTTATGTGTTATGCTGTTATCTGAGATCTGTTGTTTTTGCAAATACGTTATATTCCAATGATTATCCTTGCTTTCGTTCTAAGGAAGTTTGGGGTCATCACAGTGGGTGACTTCCCACCAAAAAGAGGCTTGTCTTTCAGTAGCCAGGCGGCTAACTGAACCTTCCTTCTATCCTCTACTTCAAAGATTACGAACAAGTCCTCAGTCTTCTTGAGCCAAATCCTCGCTTCTACGAATGTCTCGTTCCCATGGAATGGCTTCCCTCACATAGTATGGAAGTCTTTGCAGATCTTGGCGAAGTTATCTTCTCTTGAAGGGGGAGGGGGAGGAGGAATGATCGGTGTAGCTGGGGGAGGAACATTTACTTGGCTTTGGGCAGGCGTCGTGGCCTCCAAATACCTATGGAACCATCCGGGTATCGTGACGCCCTCTGGGATATTAGGAATATTTTATTCCCCAGACATGCTGAAAAAGGAAAAGGAAGAGATTTAGACAAAGGACCGTAGGATATTGCATATGGGTTTTTTGGGAATATTTTTCAAAATAGACTTTTCTTTTTGAAAATGCTTTCTTTTAAAACCTTTTTGAAAATAATTTTCAAAACTTTTATCTAATCTGGTAACCTTCAGCTTTGATACCAAGTGTGACACCCCACGTCCGTTAATGTCACTCACAAAGGGAATGAATTAAGTTTCGTGAAGCGCTATAGGTAAACAGACATAGAATATTACAAGATAGATATTACTAAGATTGTAGCAGAAATTTAAATTTTTATTTCAAACACAAATCATACATCGTGGTCCAAAATACCATAAGTCACAAAAACCATTGCAATAACTTAACTTCTGTCTTGTATCACCGGAGTACATAAATATAAAAAGCGTAACATAATTCCCCAACAAAAGAGCTAAGCCATAGTACAGATAAGAACTTGAGCCGTACTTCGAAAGCAGCTCTAGCAAGATGATAATTGAGTCCTGACTAAGCCTGAGTGTTTCCTCCCTTAGATCTTAGGGGAAACGGAAGAAAGAAAGAGAAACAAAAATGGTTAGACATAAAGTCTGGCGAGTCTAGTTACTTTTAGCAAGTAAATAAAAAAAGTAGCATGACAGACATATAAAGTGGATAAGAGAGATCACTACATAAATGGTAGGTGTGACAAGGTAGACAGGATAAGGTGTATACGCTTCTCTAATGATTACTCTGCACTATTAATAGTATAACCAGAATGAGATGATCCCTTCCACTATAAGGTGGTAGACTTAGGCATACGTCCAAATGTACCCTAACTACTACCCTAATCTTATCCCCTTCTGCCCGGCTCATGCACGCACATGGCCCGGTCAATTTGTGTCGCCCACACAATCCTCCATGTTTGGATCTCTTACAATCAGTTAGTAAGCGTGCCCCCTCTTCGCCTAGTACGAAGTACTCTATTTGATACCTACTCCGGGTTACTGACTGAAATGGGTCCCACACAATATGATACAAGTTCTCCCCTTTGTCTTGCATCCCCTACTAGATTTTTACTGACTATGTATACCACTAGGTATCTTTGATTACATAGCCCTATTTATTTCTCCTAGTTATGCTTACCCTAAAAGGTGTCTTTAATTACATAACTTTTACATTTTCCACTTATTATGTATACCACTAGGTGTCTTTAATTACATAACCTTATTGGGTTAAGTTCGCGGGCCTATATGTAAATATTACCCACCCCTTTAGATTCACTTAATCCACCCACTGTCCAACCAATTTTACATAACCCTAACTTAAGTTCATAATCATACAATACTTATGGATTAAATTAGGTTAAGTAGTCCAATTCGTTACCATGTCCATTTATGGTTCATAATGGGCTAGACCTCCCATGTTAGGCGTACAACTTGTGGATGCTGGATATGCCGGTCGGGCTAAAGCAAACTTCTTCCACAAGTTGGGCCTAATCTCGTGTCATATCCCGATTCATATTTGCACACTTAGACCTCCCACATTAGGTTCAATATTAGTGGCTGCTGGGTATGCCGGTCGGGTCCGGGCAGACTTCCACTACTAACGCAACCTAACCTCGTGTCATAAGTGCAATTACAATTCCTAATTGTAATTACTAGACATTCCGTTTTCAATTAATTAACCAATTAATTAAACCTATACCTTATAGGTGTTAGTACCCACTTTACCCAATAAATTGAATTATATGTCCAATGATGTTTATATTCAAATTATGCCAATATTAACCTTTTCCCCCATTCCTTAACTATGCACTCACAAAATTGGTGGCATGCCCAGGCTAGATATTAGCCTAGTCATAAACGATAATAAGGAAAATAATAGGAATATAATCAAAGTGATTGTTTGTAACGACCCGACTTTTTGACCGGTTCTCGCCGGTAATTAAATCAACTTAAACTGTTCATAAAGAAGGATAGTTATGGGTACTTAAATATTTGCACAAAAATAACAGAACTTTTCATTTCATTACTATCAATTACATCAGAGTTACAAGGAATACATTAGAGTTACAAGGAATACATCAGAGTACATCGATTACACAGCGGAAGAGATACCAATTCAGCGGAAAAACACAAATGCTCTCAACCATAGTAGCTCCAGCCAAAACCAGAATACTGCTTCAACCAACTCCAAGGCTAAATCTGCGAACCAAACTACTAGGCTGCCCGTGTCAAAATTTTGGGCATCCAGAGTTTAGGTGAGGGAACAATAAACTCTAGATAAGTCGTGGGACTGGTGTGAGAACTCAAAAACAGTTGTTATTTAGGATTCATTTTAAAGTTGGGTAATTCAGCGGACCATGCCGCTAACGCGGAACGGGTTTACTCCATATGAATTCCTGTGCATAGAAATTCGCTATGACTTTTGAAAAATGAAACCAACATAAGGTCTCGCGGCACACACACAATGCAAACGCACACATGGGCGAGGTTTCTCCTTATGACAGTCAAAAATGCTTGATACGTGAAAATCCTCTGATATTATTATTAGTGCATAGTGTGAAAACAATTTCGCAAATAAATATATAAATCCTAGCCAGCATAATGCTCCATCCCATTATACCGACAATCCTGCTGGTAGTAGGCTATACAACTAAAATCGTACGGGCTCTTAGTGGAAATTGGATTTCCAACAAATGACTAGGCAAAGGAACTTCCTTACCGAACCGATGTGTACGCCTCTACAGGGATGCCCCGAGAACCAAATCGGGCTCTCTGCCAACACGAGCCCGGGTTACCCCTTAATTGGGTAACTTAGAGCACGCCTGAGTATATCACTTCCCGGTCGTTACCAACCTTTAAACCAAGCGCTTGCAACATCAACATCCATATAAATAGAAGTTATCCACATAGGCTAATACCTGGGCTCCATACCCTAGTACACCTTTTATCTAGAAGGAAATGACTACCCTTAACCTCGCTGCATCTTTCCTGTTTTAGCCATTTACGGGGTTGTGAGGATTGCCGAGGTCATGATACAAAAAGCTATGCTCAAACGAGCCATGCTTTGATCATCCATAGCTCATCACATATCTTAAGTATACCACATTATCCATTAACAATGCATCACTGAATTCCAATATATAACCTCTATGCCACATTATCCATTAACAACACATCACAGAATTCCAATGTATAACCTCTAAGCTCGTACGTCTTAGAGAAGGGTGTTAAGCAAGAGAGTAATTCTGCGCCACCATACAGATATATATTGATAAAATAGTACTACGCAGTTAATTACAATGTCAGACACACTATCCATATAAGTCCGTTCTGGGTCTGAACGAAACATCAATCCGAAAATCTTCAAATATATTCAAACCTCATGCCACTTATAACATCGTATCGGGGAATCAGCCCAACCGAGACATCAGCAATCAATCCAAATAATTCAAAGAATCCCAGTCTTCATTCATCCTTTTCCAAGGCTTTAATTGCTTCTTAACGTCGTATTATTACTTGTATTGGTTTTCGAACATATATTCGATCCCGGTCTTTCCAAGTACTAAGCGCAATTTAAAAAAAACACAATTATGGAATACACAGGCTTTCAACCAAATCTCCTTCCATCTTGGATTTTGTTAAATTAAACTTCTTTAAATTTATTCTAAAATTGTTACAAAATCCATATTTAACCTTTCTCTTTTAAAACATATCCCTTAAATCAAAGATAATTTACCCTCGAAGCCTTAATTAATTTTCCATTTGATAACTCGTTATCAAAAACCCTGTTTCCTTTGAAAACCCTTACCCCACATTTCAACCCTAGTTCCAATTAAATTGGTTTTCGAACATTCAATTCTGTAATATTAAATAAACGATTATTCTTCCTTCCCAATTCCTTATTTTTAATTTCCTCAAATCAAAGATTTGGTTAAATCCCCAAATTACGATATGAATTTCCATAACTCAATCTAATTGGGTTTCAAGAATGATATTATTGAAGATATAATTCACGACAAAACCCAAATCAATCGATATTGAACATAAGTTACACAAAAATTTTATCTACTTATATTCGATATCAATTCTCATAATCAACGAATACTATAAGTGGAATAACGATATAATAATATCTTCCAAATTCCTCAAGTAGTATACGTTTACACCAAAGAATTTCATATCAAATATCCGAAGATTATTTCTATCCAATTTATTCCAATAAGATTGAGAAACCCGTATCTTAATTAAAGATTTATCCAACTCCTTGATATTAGATCTGGATAGAAATATCATCAGTCTATCTTCAATATTAATCTCTGTATCCAACTCACACTATTAGCGGAATAATGGTGAACTATCTTTTAAATTCCCCAAATAGCAAGATTCATCATTTACTAGATCAATATCAAACATTTGAAGATTTATCTCCAACCATATCCAATTATTTAAAATTTAAAACCCCGTTTTATTGTCAAATAAATCAATTTAATTTCCATATAAAACATTTTCAATACTTTTAAATCTTTAAAAACATTCCAACAATCATTTACAAATGATTACTTATAGTTCGGGAAACAGCTCGCGGTTTAACACTTTAAAATAGATTATTTTCAAAGAAAGAGTTACCATAGTGTTTCAAAGCGTTACAAAACAGTTGTCTTAATTACTTCGATCAAAATATCGTTTATCTTAGCCAAAACTTAAACGTTATGATTCAAAACACCTTTTCATAATTTGTAATGATTTTACAAATTTTTTCCCATATTTTTAAAAACATTTAAAATAGTTGTTTATAGTTATGGTCGACAACTGCTCTTACATCTACCTTTTCCAAAACGGTTTTAAACATAACTTGAAAATTATAACCCGAAATTAAAATCCATTTTCACTCATTTAAAAGCTCTTGTTAATATAAATCAAATGTTTTTCGTTTCTTGGAAATCCGATTTAGATTACAAAAGTTATAAGCATTTAAATTTTGTAACTAAAATACACCAATTGCCATTATGCAACAAGCTCTATTTTAACCGCAATAAAAATTATTCTTTAGTATTTCAAAATACCTTAGAAAATCATTATATACTCATGTAAACCATTTAAAACCATTTAAAGTAATTTACGTTGAATTTCCAAATTTATTTTGGGTTCAAAATTCAACTTTTATTTTTTACTTAATAAATCAAATTCCAATTCATTTCTAAATTCAAATAATTTCAAATTAACCATCCCATTCGTCGGATCAGTTAGGGATAGCCAGGGAGAGCATGAAACTATATTTTCCAAACCCAAGCCCAGACACTTTCCTCTCTGTCATCCTAGAATGTTCAGGTATTTATTTAAGAAATTTTATCCAAATATATGAATTTATACATATGTGTATTTTTCAGTTATTAACCTTCAATTTCAATAAAAATATTGCTTCTAATTACAGAGGAGATTTGTTGACCACCAATGTGATACCATAATTTTTGTGTCATGGTGTGTGCGAAACAACATCATCAACCATTATTAAACATCCATAGCAACCATCATCAACATAAATAAATAAATCATAACTGTGCACAAGCTTTATAACACTAACGCTTAATAATGTGTGTGTTCTAAACTATACAACCATTGTCCATCACAACAAACATCAACCATCATTAATAATTCATCACTATATTTAAATTAGTCTAACTACTAATTAAATATATAAATTGTGGTTAAAGAGTTCTCACCAAACAGCTTTCCAATCTTCACGGTAGGAGATCCTAGTTGAGAGAACCATCAGACAGTATTTTGGCACAACGTCTTCTTTACCAATGTATATATAATATATACTAATCTCTCTCTTTGTATTATAAGAGGAGGAGGAGGAGGAATATGACGACGAACTTTGGCAAGGTATGATGGAAAACAGGAAGATTTATGCAATGGAAACAATGGTTTTAAGCTTTAAGAAGAAGAGAGAAAGAAGAGAAGTGACAATGAATGAAAAAGTGGAAGGAAAGGGTGATATTTATAGGAAAAGTGGAGTAAAGAGAGTGTGACACCTAAAGGGGAAAGTGGAAAGCATGCATGAAAGTTTTCATGCAAAATACAAGTGTCCTTACACTTGTCTTATGGAGAGAAAGTGAACTTTTGGTAGCACTTCCCTTAAAACGTTATGAAAACAAAGAGCAGCACTTCATTCTAATGCTACTAATTCATTTTATGGTTTGACAAATCCGATCGAACGACAAATAGTATCAATAAATCCAAATTTATTAATAATCATTATCATTTATAATTCAAATAAAATATATCATTTAACTTATCAAAATTATTAAATATTCCTAACCATATATATTTATGTCAAATTCAAATTTAAATTCAATTTAAGTATTAAAAAGTCCAATTTTAATTTGGTTAAAAATTCTGTATCGTTACATTGTTTTAACATAACTTGGCATAAACATAAACTAGCATGGTGATAAGGTGGACATGTGAGCATAAATCCGATGAACTTGTAGTAATTTCTAGTTCTAACATAACTATGATGTCATAATGGGCGTAACAAGATCTAAATTAACCATTTAGATGTCCAAATATTCAGATCTAACATAATAGGCTCAAGATGAAAAACTAGATCTGAATAACAAATTAAATGTCCAAATAATTTAGATCCAACGGTTTAAAAGTGGATCTACACAAATAAGGTTTAAGGTTCACATCATGGCATGTCATAGAAGTTACCATAGATCTAACAAGATAGAGATTTAGATCAATAGTTAAAATAGATCTAGCACAAATCATAGAATGCCACAAAGGTTAGGATAGATCCAACAAGATAGAGATTTTGATCCAAATCCTAACCAATTCAGAATGTTATATGTTCACGATTTCTAATGAATCTGATATAATTTAGGCATATGAACAAATCCAAATCATAGTCGTGTCATATTTACTTTTAAATATTCAAATCTAAAAGCAACTAGAAACTCAAAGAGTTTGGTTAAGAAGATAGAACTAGAAAAGATTGGATCTTGAATCTTCAATTGATTTGCTTTAGTTAAAGAAGATAACGGATCCAGATCGGTTCAGATACCGGCAGAGTTTGGCCACCATGAATTCTCAATGAAGAAAACAAGAGAAATGACCATGTATATATAGCTGCCAGACCCACTGAAACCGACTGCCATGTCAACCCTAGGGATGTTGACACCCCTGTGGGTGGTTCGACCCTGGTGTCAACACTCCTTTAGGCGGGTTGACCCCCTAGAGCGAGAAATCTGCCGCCTCTTTTTCTTTTTCAAATTCGAACTGTTCTGGATAAGGTGCTAACTCATATCTGACTCATATATGACTTATATATATATATATGTATGTATGTATGTGTATATATATATATTCTTTTTGTGTGAATACAAACTTAAAACCCTCATAACTTCTCCATAAGGTGTCAGTTTTATGCAAACCAAATGTCTATCTTGACCAGAATTTCGAGATGGACGCAATGGTGCAATCCATTTTCTTTAATTCTGAATATTAAATTATTTATTATTTAATTTATCCTCTTTTAGTGTTGTTAAAAATTCAGGGTGTTATACTTTATTTCTTCTTTTCACTCTCTAACTTCTTTCCCATAACTATCTGCTTTCCTGTGCCTTTAAGTGGACATGTATGGTTAAAATCATCTTAAATGATATGGAAAAGTTGGGTCGTTACATTTGGTATCAGGGCAGAAGGTTAAGTAATAACCTTGGTTCTGTGGCATACCTCAATAGAGATGGAGTTACACTACTAGAAATATAGGGTAAAATAATGGTTTTTGGATGATGTCTAGAGTTTTTCGACCGATGTCTTTGCGAATGTAGAGAAAGTTTAGGGTCTTTCACATCTACTTTAGGCGGATGTCTAAGATGGCTTTAGAAAATGTTTTTATTAGGATATCTAATGTCTAAGATGGTTTTATACAGCGTTTTTATCAGTCATGTTTTAATTAGCTGATGTTTTAGGTGCTTTTAAACATCAATTTTTTGAGTTTTTCCTAATGTCTATACTTTTTTTACATCGGTTATTTGTAATAAGCTGATGTCATTTTAATTATATACATCAATTTAAAATAACCATATGATGCAAAAAAAATGAAACTAACATCACATAAAAAATGAAAATGATGTCAAATAGAATAAACACAGAATCATAATAAAAAATAGAATAAACACATAGAATCAAAAATAGTTTAGATAGCACAATATCTCACAACGAAACGTTTTTATTACGAAAATATCAGAGCTGATACAATATTTATTATAAAGAGGAAATTTTAAAACACATAAGATTTCTCCTAAACGAAAATTTTATAGAAGAAAGAACCTAAAGCAAGTGTCTTCACCGTACTCTAACTTCAATAGCTAAATTTTTTAAATCTGCAACAGTCGGGTCTGACCTGAGTGTTCCATGCAAAAAACATAAAACACTAGAGTCAGGATTAAATTTAATCAAGTAAGTCAACTTTAGTAAAATATTAGATATAAAAATTAATCCTGCTTAAATATATGTCATATGCAAATACACAGTTATGTAGTGTCTGTTTTATATCAATGTTTAGATCAAGTGTAGTATCTACGCATCTCAGTTTTATTTTCCAGGGACAAGTGGTCATAAGAGCATGCATGTACAAACATGTACATGGACACATGCGTACAGCCACAACATCCCAAAACTAGGAAATAACAAGTGCAAATAAATCATATACAAGATCAAGCCACAACAACAAACTCAGTAAATACATGATCACATGCCAATTGTAACAACCCGCAAAATCAGAACCAATTTAAAATTTTTATTTTAGAAAATTTTAATGAGTTTTGACAATATAAAATAATTTATTTAAATAATAATGATCACAAATTTGATTTAAATCGAAGTTAGAATGAATGATTTAATTTTAATTAACAAAAGAGTTAGAAATAACGCGGTAGTTTGAAAAGTCAAACTTGAACTTTGACTGACCGTACAGGATGCAAAATTTAACGGATTTTAGTGAAACCAAAAATATTAGAATCTATTTAAAAATATCTTTCTAACGAATCTGAAAAATCGAAATTTCATAACGGAAATCAAAAGTTATGGCCAATTCAATTTTTAGAAAGGTCGTTGTAGAATATATAGGGCCCGAAAGGCTACTTTTCACATATATAGGAATTTGAACTCGAATCCACTTCCATTGAGTTTGGAATGACGTTTCTGCATTGAAAAACAGTAAACACTTATATATTTTGAGTTTCGAAAATTATTTGTTTAAAAATGTATTTTTAATATTAAATATATTGGCCTTAAAAATAGTCATTTTTCAAACGACCTCTGTTTTCGACGAAACCACTTTTGTTGGAACCGGAATGTCAAATTATTGCTAGGTTTCAATTTTCAGAATTTTTCGAATTAATATGTGAGCGTGGCGAAATAAAATGTGTTTTGACTATTTACAGTTAAATTTGAACGCCTTAAAAATATCCATTTTTCGAACAGTCTCAGAATTCGACGAAAATAATTTTGTTGGATTCGTATCGTCATAAGAAAGCTAAAAATATTTTTTTTAGAATTTTCTGAGGTCGTATGTGGCCCCGGCACATTTAAATGTATGGTAGGAATTAAATAATTAATTTAATATTGTATTTTCAATTAAAACCGAAAATAAAACGTGCAGACATCAGAATTGGACATTGGGACATAGCCCATCGCGTTCAGAAGGCCTCAAAACGTTAAGATCGACAGTAAGCAGGCCCAAATCCGAGAAAGTTCAAAAATCCACTTTATTTCACGAAATTCGGAATTTAATATTAAAATAATATAAAAATCCGAAAACCCTAACCCTAATACTGTTCATGGCAGCCGCCGCCCAGAAAATCGATGGCCAGAATTGCTCCAACTTCAAACGCTAATATCTCTCAATCCGTTCGTCGAAAATTGACGTATGACCTACCAAATCGAAGAGAATTCAGAGACCTTTCAATCTATACGGTTAAGATCGGATTTTGGTGCTCGGATTTCGCGAATTTTGGCCGAGAAGTTGCTGCGGTTTTGGTGGATTTCGAGGTGATTGGGGAGGCCGAGCTTCAAGGGGTTGGTGGTGTAGGTTGCTCTCGGCATGGCGGTCGCGGTGGTGGTGTCTGATCGGCGAGCGGAGCGCCGTAGGGGGTGCGCACGGAAGCAAGAGAGCGGCTTTGGGTTTCGGCATGTACAGAACGACGTGAAGAAGAAGGGTGCGCTTCATTTTTTAATATTATTTAATTATTTAATTATTTAATTCGTCCGATCTTTAAAAATCCATAACTCTCTCATACGAGGTCCGTTTGACAAACCGTAAATTGCGCTGGACTCGTCTTTCCGAGCTCTTCGCGATGGCGCAGACCACACCTGATTCTGAGACAGTTGATTTTTAGCCAAAATTTGGGGTGAGAGTTCAAATCTTTATTATTTAATTAATTATTAATTTATTTTCCTACATTAAAATAATTGTATGATGATGATGATTTAGTTCTGAAATGTTTGGTATGTATGAATTATCGATTGTTGCTTGTGGTGTGCTTATTGCTCATGTTATGCTTAAATCCGTCTTTAAATAGTATATGTTATTGAGTTTAAATTGCAGTTGGAAAATTAAATCTAAATTTAGATTTAAAACATATTTTATTCAAATCTAGACGTTCTAATTTATTTTATTTTAATGTCATTTTCATTCTTCTGAAATGAACAAAGAAATGGAACGACAAATAAAACTTTATTTTTATTTGGTGATGTTACAATGAAATTTGAACGACAAATAAAGCGTACCTCTATTTGTTGATACTACAATATAAACGGAATGACGAAAAAAAAACTCTTTTTATTGGTTGATTTTACTATGGAAATTGAATGACAAATAGAATATTATTTTTATTTGTTTGTTTACAGTAGACTATGAACAACGAATAAAATATATTTCTTTTTGTTTGCCTTAAAGGTTAACTAACAAAGTTCTCATTTTTGGTTGCATAAAAAGAAAACAAAAAACTCTTAATTTTGTTGCATTAAAAGTTAACAAACAAAAATTCGTATTTTTGTCGTTGAGTAAAATGAAACAAGAACTCATATTTTTGTCATTGAATAAAGATGAAACAAAAATCCATACTTTTGTCATTGGAAAAAAAAAAGGAAAAAAAAAGAAAATGAAAGAAAAAAGGGAAATTTTCCTTTTATTTGAATTAATGTGAAATATCAATTCAATGTTGATAGAAAAAGATTGTGTTTTGTTTGCATTTCTCAAACAGAAATGTATAAAGGAATAAAAAGATTGTATTTTGTTTGCATCCCTCGATGCGAACAAAATGACAAAATATAGATTTACATTTAAAATAAAAAGAACTATATTTTTCTTGCATTTCTCAATGCAACAAAATGTTTAAATAAAAAGAGAATTATATTTTGTTTGCATCCCTCGATGCGAACAAAGTATTGAAATAAAGATTTACATTAAAATTTATATTTTTATTTGTGTTTTCAAGACACAAATGAACTTGAAACTTACTTTTTATTTTTATTTTATTTATTTACATTTCATAATGTAAATATCACTTGAAAATAAAACTTACCTTTTTATTTATATTTTATAATGTAAATATGACCTGAAAACTAAGACTTGTTTTATTATTTGCATATTATAATGCAAATGAGACTTGAATACAAAACTTACATTTTTGTTAACATTTCATGATGTGAATATAACTTGATGATAAAGCTATTTTTATTATTTGCATACTATAATGAAAATAAAACTTGAAAATAAAATTTACATTTTTATTTGCACTTTATAATACGAATATAACATTGAAAATAAAACTTACCTGTTCATTTGCATTTTATAATGCAAATACAACATAAGGATAGAATCTACTTTTTATATGCAATTTACAATGTAAAATAAAAAGTACATTTTTATATGTAATTAGAAAGGGGATTTGCGATAAAAAAATTAAACTTACATTTTTATATGTAATTTATGATGGGATATATAATTGTAAAATAAAGTTTACATTTCTATATGTAGTAAAAAATTGAAAATTCGCATTGATATTAAAATAACACCTTTGTAAAGATATTGCATTAGAATAAACAGATAATTTTTGTCGCTTTTTCTTTTAGAAAAAAAACATATTTTGTCACCTTTTTCTTTTTAACATAAAAAGGGTCATTTTGTCGCTTCTTCTTTTTAACATTTAAAAAACATTTTTATGTCATGTTTCTTTTTAGCATTAAAAGAAGCATCTTTGTTGTTTTTTTTCCTTTTAGTAATAAAAAGAACATTTTGCTTTCATTTCTTATGATAATATTTTATCGTCATTTTGAATGCGGTAAAAATAGAATTGTTAATGTTGAATATTTTATCGTCATTTTGAATGCGGTAAAAATAGAATTGTTAATGTTGAATATTTTATCGTCATTTTGAATGCGGTAAAAATAGAATTGTTAATGTTGAATATTTTATCGTCATTTTGAATGCGGTAAAAATAGAATTGTTAATGTTGAATATTTTATCGTCATTTTGAATGCGGTAAAAATAGAATTGTTAATGTTGAATATTTTATCGTCATTTTGAATGCGGTAAAAATAGAATTGTTAATGTTGAATATTTTATCGTCATTTTGAATGCGGTAAAAATAGAATTGTTAATGTTGAATATTTTATCGTCATTTTGAATGCGGTAAAAATAGAATTGTTAATGTTGAATATTTTATCGGCATTTTTAATGCGGTGAAAATAGAATTGTTAGTGATTCATTTTTATCGACATTTTTGGTGCGATAAAAATAGACAATGTTAGTGATTCATTTTTATCGACATTTTTGGTGCGATAAAAATAGACAATGTTAGTGATTCATTTTTATCGACATTTTTGGTGCGATAAAAATAGACAATGTTAGTGGTTCATTTTTATCGGCATTTTTGATGCGATAAAAATAGCAACGATAATGTTACATTTTTATCATCATTTTAGATGCGATAAAAAGAATATATTTTTGTGTTACATTTTATGGTCTTTCTAGAGACAATAAAAAGCATAAAATTAAAGAATTACAATTTTATGTAAAATTGCTTTCATTGAAAAGAATAAATATAGAAGACGAGATTTTTGTTGTAAATAATAAACAATGAAAAAGGGAACATTTACATTTTGATGTAAATAAACAATAAAAAAGGAAAATTACATTCAAAATGTAAGTTAGAATAAAAAGGACATTTTGTTAAAAAAAAAATGTAAATTACAATAAAAAAGTATAGAAATAAAGGTCACATTTTTATTGGCCGTTTATAGGCAATAAAAGAGACATTTTTATCGTCGTGTTATATATTGTGTATTACACTGCCATTCACAAGTTACCCGACTTGTGTATGTGATTGGGACGATAATTTTCACACATCGCCCAAGTGCACAAATTAGTTTATCATTTGCTTGATTGGTTGAAAACCCCACACGGGTGTTGGGATGAAGATTTACACACACTAATCCCAATATTTAGTTGTATGTTGATCGTTAGATCGACGGGCTGCGATGAGCGTTATTATTTAATTTTAACGCTTACACAGTGGAAATTACACTTTGGATGTAATGGATGACTTGATGATTATACTGTTATTGTCATATATATGATGTGTGTGAAATCCATATAATCCAAATTATATGGTAAATGTTTGAGTCGCATTTCGATTCAAGTGTTCTTTTAAATAAGACTATTTTTACATTAGAAATCCTTTTTATATAAAGTATATATATTTTTAAAAAAATATAGATTTTTAATTAAGTATATGTTAAAACAAGGAATATTTGTAAAAGATAAAGATATGTAAAATAAAGAATACTTCTCATTTAGAATCTTTTATATAAAGAATATTTTTATGATTATTTTAAAATATGTTTTTAAAAGATTACTAGCATTTGCAATCATATTTTGTGATATGAAATAAATTGAGATGTGAAGTGGGTTTACCGTGGACGATGTTTTAAACGACATCTATCCTTTAATCCAATTTGCATTGAAATTATTATTTGGAACTTATAAATCTATTTTATAGAATTAAAAAGACATTTTCTATAAATCAAGTTTTTCAACTAATATATTAAATAGGAATTAAGTGGAAATTCTATTGGTAATAATTGAGATGGGCTTCTGTAAAAGAAGACCGATATTATATATGGAATTTAAGAGGCTTTGCCGTTATTCCATTTATACTATTAGTCTGATACAGAAATTTATATCGATTATGTATTGATTGGATTTCTGCGGAATTCCATATTTTTAGAAATTGATTTATAGATTTTATTTTAAATATTTATCTTTGATAAAATTAATGAGAATCTTTTAAATTGAATATCTTATTAAAAAGAATATTCTGAGTTGGGATGTGATGAAATGTGTGATTTTCCAATATTTGTTTTTAATCCCAAATTACGCAAGTTATTCAGAAAGACCGGGTTTAACCCATTCTGAATAATCATCACGACGATCAAGAGTCGAAGACGAAGACGGTGATTGAAGACCGAAGGTTTTCACATCGTTGGGATGATGACGACTGGTATCTTGAATTGGGATTGGCCTTCCAAGGCAAGATATTTGGTAATGATCGTCCAAACGCATTTGGAGATCGACGGACACGATGTTTCGCTCAGACCCAGAGCGGACTTGTAAATGGATTGCGTGTCTGACATTGTATTCTTTTATACTGTATTTGTTGAACGCTACTAATTATATATTTCTGTTTGGTGTTTAACACCCTTCTCTAAGACGTATGAGCTTGGAGGTTATATATATATATTGGTAGATGATCAATGATATGGTAGAGTCTGACAATGTGGCATGCTAAGATGCAATTGATCAAGGCTTTGTTGAAAAGCAGGCCTTGTGGTTGATGATCAAAGCACAGTCTATTTAGGCATAGCTTTGTGTATATCGTGACTTCGCGAGCCTCACAGCCCGGTAGAGTCTAAAACGGGAGAAGGGAACGCAGGGAGTGCGCACGTTTCTTTCTAGCTAGAGTGGTGCCAGGGACCTACCAGCGCTGGCATTTATTCATTGTGGTTGTTGGATTTTTCGAGGCCTCGGGTTTATGCGGTCGCCACTGGCCGTAGTATAGGTCCAAAAGGACCGGGAAGCGTGTGTTCAGGAATTTCCAATCCACAAAAGCAAGTGTGGACCGGCCCTGCAGGATCCAAGGGTTGGACAGAGTACCAATCCTGGGGCATTGCTAGTGTGTCTCGAATCGGTAAGGATCTCCTCCCTAGCCTTGACTCAGATGGAAACCCAAATTTCCAATACGACATCACGCGGTTTTGATTGTATACCTATATATGGCGACATAGTGGGATGGGGCACTCATGCCGTCTAGGATTGATATATTTACTTTGATGTATTTCAAATTGGTTGCACACTATTATTATGTAATACCGTGTTTCTCGTATCAAGCATCTTTTGATCATTATAAGGTAAAACCCTATCCTCCGGTTTGCGTTGCATTGTGTGATGGGACTTGGGTCTTATAATGGTTTCATTTTTCTAAAAAGCATTGCGTTATTTTGACGTTTTACCTTAGTCATGCACTGGCAATCCATAGGAGAAAACCCGTTCCGCGAAAGTGGCGTGGTCCTGCGATTAGCCTTATTATATTATATAGGTTAAGTAGAATTCTCACACCAGTCCCACGACTGACCTGTAGTTTGTTTCACTTTGCAAACTCGGGTGCCCTCTTTCCACACGGGCAGTCGAGTAGCTTATTTGACAGATAGATAAAACAAGATCCTGGATTGAAGATTGAAGCTGTGGCCATAGTGTTGATAGCCTTCACCGAGATTAGTTCCGCTGCAATGTATTCATTTATTGTAATTTATTCTTCCGCTGTATTATTTATCGATGTACTCTGATATATTTTGTACTCTGATGTAACATTTATCATAGTGTTATAAAAGTCTTCTGTGTTTTTGTTCTGATGTGTTGTATGCCCAAAGTTAAAGTATTCGTAGATTTTCACCTTTTGGGTCAGACCTGTGTGGTTTATGGTCGATTCAAAGAGCGGGAATTTGCGGGTCTTTACAGTTGGTATTAGAGCTCAGGTTAGCTCAAATCTTTGGGGTACAACTCGTTAGAACTGAACGGAAGACTCATCAGAGATTGGATTAGTAATATCCAATAAGAATACTCATTAGAGATAGGATCAGCAGTATCCTAGAATGAGTAAACTCGTTAGAGATGGGGTTAGTAATGCCCTAGAACGAGTTAAGAGTTACGAATTCGTAATTAACGTATTTTCGATATATATAATCTATTCTTTGAAATATGATTTTTATATATATTTTGAAAAGATAATTAACCATTAAAATTTAAAATTAAGATAGTTAATTTTACAATTTTTAGCTACGTTCCTTTTCGAGGACGAAAAGTTTTTAAGTGGGGGCGATTGTAACAACCCGCAAAATCAGAACCAATTTAAAATTTTTATTTTAGAAAATTTTAATGAGTTTTGACAATATAAAATAATTTATTTAAATAATAATGATCACAAATTTGATTTAAATCGAAGTTAGAATGAATGATTTAATTTTAATTAACAAAAGAGTTAGAAATAACGCGGTAGTTTGAAAAGTCAAACTTGAACTTTGACTGACCGTACAGGATGCAAAATTTAACGGATTTTAGTGAAACCAAAAATATTAGAATCTATTTAAAAATATCTTTCTAACGAATCTGAAAAATCGAAATTTCATAACGGAAATCAAAAGTTATGGCCAATTCAATTTTTAGAAAGGTCGTTGTAGAATATATAGGGCCCGAAAGGCTACTTTTCACATATATAGGAATTTGAACTCGAAACCACTTCCATTGAGTTTGGAATGACGTTTCTGCATTGAAAAACAGTAAACACTTATATATTTTGAGTTTCGAAAATTATTTGTTTAAAAATGTATTTTTAATATTAAATATATTGGCCTTAAAAATAGTCATTTTTCAAACGACCTCTGTTTTCGACGAAACCACTTTTGTTGGAACCGGAATGTCAAATTATTGCTAGGTTTCAATTTTCAGAATTTTTCGAATTAATATGTGAGCGTGGCGAAATAAAATGTGTTTTGACTATTTACAGTTAAATTTGAACGCCTTAAAAATATCCATTTTTCGAACAGTCTCAGAATTCGACGAAAATAATTTTGTTGGATTCGTATCGTCATAAGAAAGCTAAAAATATTTTTTTTTAGAATTTTCTGAGGTCGTATGTGGCCCCGGCACATTTAAATGTATGGTAGGAATTAAATAATTAATTTAATATTGTATTTTCAATTAAAACCGAAAATAAAACGTGCAGACATCAGAATTGGACATTGGGACATAGCCCATCGCGTTCAGAAGGCCTCAAAACGTTAAGATCGACAGTAAGCAGGCCCAAATCCGAGAAAGTTCAAAAATCCACTTTATTTCACGAAATTCGGAATTTAATATTAAAATAATATAAAAATCCGAAAACCCTAACCCTAATACTGTTCATGGCAGCCGCCGCCCAGAAAATCGATGGCCAGAATTGCTCCAACTTCAAACGCTAATATCTCTCAATCCGTTCGTCGAAAATTGACGTATGACCTACCAAATCGAAGAGAATTCAGAGACCTTTCAATCTATACGGTTAAGATCGGATTTTGGTGCTCGGATTTCGCGAATTTTGGCCGAGAAGTTGCTGCGGTTTTGGTGGATTTCGAGGTGATTGGGGAGGCCGAGCTTCAAGGGGTTGGTGGTGTAGGTTGCTCTCGGCATGGCGGTCGCGGTGGTGGTGTCTGATCAGCGAGCGGAGCGCCGTAGGGGGGTGCGCACGGAAGCAAGAGAGCGGCTTTGGGTTTCGGCATGTACAGAACGACGTGAAGAAGAAGGGTGCGCTTCATTTTTTAATATTATTTAATTATTTAATTATTTAATTCGTCCGATCTTTAAAAATCCATAACTCTCTCATACGAGGTCCGTTTGACAAACCGTAAATTGCGCTGGACTCGTCTTTCCGAGCTCTTCGCGATGGCGCAGACCACACCTGATTCTGAGACAGTTGATTTTTAGCCAAAATTTGGGGTGAGAGTTCAAATCTTTATTATTTAATTAATTATTAATTTATTTTCCTACATTAAAATAATTGTATGATGATGATGATTTAGTTCTGAAATGTTTGGTATGTATGAATTATCGATTGTTGCTTGTGGTGTGCTTATTGCTCATGTTATGCTTAAATCCGTCTTTAAATAGTATATGTTATTGAGTTTAAATTGCAGTTGGAAAATTAAATCTAAATTTAGATTTAAAACATATTTTATTCAAATCTAGACGTTCTAATTTATTTTATTTTAATGTCATTTTCATTCTTCTGAAATGAACAAAGAAATGGAACGACAAATAAAACTTTATTTTTATTTGGTGATGTTACAATGAAATTTGAACGACAAATAAAGCGTACCTCTATTTGTTGATACTACAATATAAACGGAATGACGAAAAAAAAAACTCTTTTTATTGGTTGATTTTACTATGGAAATTGAATGACAAATAGAATATTATTTTTATTTGTTTGTTTACAATAGACTATGAACAACGAATAAAATATATTTCTTTTTGTTTGCCTTAAAGGTTAACTAACAAAGTTCTCATTTTTGGTTGCATAAAAAGAAAACAAAAACTCTTAATTTTGTTGCATTAAAAGTTAACAAACAAAAATTCATATTTTTGTCGTTGAGTAAAATGAAACAAGAACTCATATTTTTGTCATTGAATAAAGATGAAACAAAAATCCATACTTTTGTCATTGGAAAAAAAAAAGGGAAAAAAAAAAGAAAAAGAAAATGAAAGAAAAAAGGGAAATTTTCCTTTTATTTGAATTAATGTGAAATATCAATTCAATGTTGATAGAAAAAGATTGTGTTTTGTTTGCATTTCTCAAACAGAAATGTACAAAGGAATAAAAAGATTGTATTTTGTTTGCATCCCTCGATGCGAACAAAATGACAAAATATAGATTTACATTTAAAATAAAAAGAATTATATTTTTCTTGCATTTCTCAATGCAACAAAATGTTTAAATAAAAAGAGAATTATATTTTGTTTGCATCCCTCGATGCGAACAAAGTATTGAAATAAAGATTTACATTAAAATTTATATTTTTATTTGTGTTTTCAAGACACAAATGAACTTGAAACTTACTTTTTATTTTTATTTTATTTATTTACATTTCATAATGTAAATATCACTTGAAAATAAAACTTACCTTTTTATTTATATTTTATAATGTAAATATGACCTGAAAACTAAGACTTGTTTTATTATTTGCATATTATAATGCAAATGAGACTTGAATACAAAACTTACATTTTTGTTAACATTTCATGATGTGAATATAACTTGATGATAAAGCTATTTTTATTATTTGCATACTATAATGAAAATAAAACTTGAAAATAAAATTTACATTTTTATTTGCACTTTATAATACGAATATAACATTGAAAATAAAACTTACCTGTTCATTTGCATTTTATAATGCAAATACAACATAAGGATAGAATCTACTTTTTATATGCAATTTACAATGTAAAATAAAAAGTACATTTTTATATGTAATTAGAAAGGGGATTTGCGATAAAAAAATTAAACTTACATTTTTATATGTAATTTATGATGGGATATATAATTGTAAAATAAAGTTTACATTTCTATATGTAGTAAAAAATTGAAAATTCGCATTGATATTAAAATAACACCTTTGTAAAGATATTGCATTAGAATAAACAGATAATTTTTGTCGCTTTTTCTTTTAGAAAAAAAACATATTTTGTCACCCTTTTCTTTTTAACATAAAAAGGGTCATTTTGTCGCTTCTTCTTTTTAACATTTAAAAGAACATTTTTATGTCATGTTTCTTTTTAGCATTAAAAGAAGCATCTTTGTTGTTTTTTTCCTTTTAGTAATAAAAAGAACATTTTGCTTTCATTTCTTATGATAATATTTTATCGTCATTTTGAATGCGGTAAAAATAGAATTGTTAATGTTGAATATTTTATCGTCATTTTGAATGCGGTAAAAATAGAATTGTTAATGTTGAATATTTTATCGTCATTTTGAATGCGGTAAAAATAGAATTGTTAATGTTGAATATTTTATCGTCATTTTGAATGCGGTAAAAATAGAATTGTTAATGTTGAATATTTTATCGTCATTTTGAATGCGGTAAAAATAGAATTGTTAATGTTGAATATTTTATCGTCATTTTGAATGCGGTAAAAATAGAATTGTTAATGTTGAATATTTTATCGTCATTTTGAATGCGGTAAAAATAGAATTGTTAATGTTGAATATTTTATCGGCATTTTGAATGCGGTGAAAATAGAATTGTTAGTGATTCATTTTTATCGACATTTTTGGTGCGATAAAAATAGACAATGTTAGTGATTCATTTTTATCGACATTTTTGGTGCGATAAAAATAGACAATGTTAGTGATTCATTTTTATCGACATTTTTGGTGCGATAAAAATAGACAATGTTAGTGGTTCATTTTTATCGGCATTTTTGATGCGATAAAAATAGCAACGATAATGTTACATTTTTATCATCATTTTAGATGCGATAAAAAGAATATATTTTTGTGTTACATTTTATGGTCTTTCTAGAGACAATAAAAAGCATAAAATTAAAGAATTACAATTTTATGTAAAATTGCTTTCATTGAAAAGAATAAATATAGAAGACGAGATTTTTGTTGTAAATAATAAACAATGAAAAAGGGAACATTTACATTTTGATGTAAATAAACAATAAAAAAGGAAAATTACATTCAAAATGTAAGTTAGAATAAAAAGGACATTTTGTTAAAAAAAAATGTAAATTACAATAAAAAAGTATAGAAATAAAGGTCACATTTTTATTGGCCGTTTATAGGCAATAAAAGAGACATTTTTATCGTCGTGTTATATATTGTGTATTACACTGCCATTCACAAGTTACCCGACTTGTGTATGTGATTGGGACGATAATTTTCACACATCGCCCAAGTGCACAAATTAGTTTATCATTTGCTTGATTGGTTGAAAACCCCACACGGGTGTTGGGATGAAGATTTACACACACTAATCCCAATATTTAGTTGTATGTTGATCGTTAGATCGACGGGCTGCGATGAGCGTTATTATTTAATTTTAACGCTTACACAGTGGAAATTACACTTTGGATGTAATGGATGACTTGATGATTATACTGTTATTGTCATATATATGATGTGTGTGAAATCCATATAATCCAAATTATATGGTAAATGTTTGAGTCGCGTTTCGATTCAAGTGTTCTTTTAAATAAGACTATTTTTACATTAGAAATCCTTTTTATATAAAGTATATATATTTTAAAAAAAAATATAAATTTTTAATTAAGTATATGTTAAAACAAGGAATATTTGTAAAAGATAAAGATATGTAAAATAAAGAATACTTCTCATTTAGAATCTTTTATATAAAGAATATTTTTATGATTATTTTAAAATATGTTTTTAAAAGATTACTAGCATTTGCAATCATATTTTGTGATATGAAATAAATTGAGATGTGAAGTGGGTTTACCGTGGACGATGTTTTAAACGACATCTATCCTTTAATCCAATTTGCATTGAAATTATTATTTGGAACTTATAAATCTATTTTATAGAATTAAAAAGACATTTTCTATAAATCAAGTTTTTCAACTAATATATTAAATAGGAATTAAGTGGAAATTCTATTGGTAATAATTGAGATGGGCTTCTGTAAAAGAAGACCGATATTATATATGGAATTTAAGAGGCTTTGCCGTTATTCCATTTATACTATTAGTCTGATACAGAAATTTATATCGATTATGTATTGATTGGATTTCTGCGGAATTCCATATTTTTAGAAATTGATTTATAGATTTTATTTTAAATATTTATCTTTGATAAAATTAATGAGAATCTTTTAAATTGAATATCTTATTAAAAAGAATATTCTGAGTTGGGATGTGATGAAATGTGTGATTTTCCAATATTTGTTTTTAATCCCAAATTACGCAAGTTATTCAGAAAGACCGGGTTTAACCCATTCTGAATAATCATCACGACGATCAAGAGTCGAAGACGAAGACGGTGATTGAAGACCGAAGGTTTTCACATCGTTGGGATGATGACGACTGGTATCTTGAATTGGGATTGGCCTTCCAAGGCAAGATATTTGGTAATGATCGTCCAAACGCATTTGGAGATCGACGGACACGATGTTTCGCTCAGACCCAGAGCGGACTTGTAAATGGATTGCGTGTCTGACATTGTATTCTTTTATACTGTATTTGTTGAACGCTACTAATTATATATTTCTGTTTGGTGTTTAACACCCTTCTCTAAGACGTATGAGCTTGGAGGTTATATATATATATTGGTAGATGATCAATGATATGGTAGAATCTGACAATGTGGCATGCTAAGATGCAATTGATCAAGGCTTTGTTGAAAAGCAGGCCTTGTGGTTGATGATCAAAGCACAGTCTATTTAGGCATAGCTTTGTGTATATCGTGACTTCGCGAGCCTCACAGCCCGGTAGAGTCTAAAACGGGAGAAGGGAACGCAGGGAGTGCGCACGTTTCTTTCTAGCTAGAGTGGTGCCAGGGACCTACCAGCGCTGGCATTTATTCATTGTGGTTGTTGGATTTTTCGAGGCCTCGGGTTTATGCGGTCGCCACTGGCCGTAGTATAGGTCCAAAAGGACCGGGAAGCGTGTGTTCAGGAATTGCCAATCCACAAAAGCAAGTGTGGACCGGCCCTGCAGGATCCAAGGGTTGGACAGAGTACCAATCCTGGGGCATTGCTAGTGTGTCTCGAATCGGTAAGGATCTCCTCCCTAGCCTTGACTCAGATGGAAACCCAAATTTCCAATACGACATCACGCGGTTTTGATTGTATACCTATATATGGCGACATAGTGGGATGGGGCACTCATGCCGTCTAGGATTGATATATTTACTTTGATGTATTTCAAATTGGTTGCACACTATTATTATGTAATACCGTGTTTCTCGTATCAAGCATCTTTTGATCATTATAAGGTAAAACCCTATCCTCCGGTTTGCGTTGCATTGTGTGATGGGACTTGGGTCTTATAATGGTTTCATTTTTCTAAAAAGCATTGCGTTATTTTGACGTTTTACCCTAGTCATGCACTGGCAATCCATAGGAGAAAACCCGTTCCGCGAAAGTGGCATGGTCCTGCGATTAGCCTTATTATATTATATAGGTTAAGTAGAATTCTCACACCAGTCCCACGACTGACCTATAGTTTGTTTCACTTTGCAAACTCGGGTGCCCTCTTTCCACACGGGCAGTCGAGTAGCTTATTTGACAGATAGATAAAACAAGATCCTGGATTGAAGATTGAAGCTGTGGCCATAGTGTTGATAGCCTTCACCGAGATTAGTTCCGCTGCAATGTATTCATTTATTGTAATTTATTCTTCCGCTGTATTATTTATCGATGTACTCTGATATATTTTGTACTCTGATGTAACATTTATCATAGTGTTATAAAAGTCTTCTGTGTTTTTGTTCTGATGTGTTGTATGCCCAAAGTTAAAGTATTCGTAGATTTTCACCTTTTGGGTCAGACCTGTGTGGTTTATGGTCGATTCAAAGAGCGGGAATTTGCGGGTCTTTACACCAATGCAATTCAAGAATATGCCGAGTAACCAGTGAAGAGAAAATCAGTTACTGTAGAGTCAAAGTCATGAAAATAGCAAATGTAAAAACACGAGGTTCAAGTGACACAAACATAAATGATTCAGCAACTTAACAGTTACATGAATATCGCCAGTAAAACAACAAGCCATGAGCCAACACAAGGGAAGCAAAATCAAAAGTGCATGAGAGCGCTGCAATAAGGCAGAAAGGGTACGAAGAGTAAAGTGACCAAATGCAGACTGTTCAGGAAATTCAAGACAGTAGTATGGGTTCATATGCATAAGTGAAATGTAAAATGTCACCAACACAAAACAGCAAGTGTACAACATCAAATAGATGTATATGTGTGCACTCGCCTCCGCATCTCGGAAACAAGAAAGACACAAGTTCAACATTCAAGACTAAAATTTATAACATAAGGGGGGCAGCATGTGTATGGCCTATGACACCAAGGCAAACAATACATATTCTAGTTCAACGATGAGAGAAGCATGATTCAGTTTAGGTGATTAAAAGTTAGGATGTCACATAATTTCTAGTTAGTTAAGTTTGCATGGCATCAACCTGTATTATTTCTTAGCAAGGCATGAGTTAGTCTTGGTACATGGCAATACATTTTCAGTTTATCCCAAATCAAATTAAGGTAACTAATTCATAGGTGAGAGCAAAGCATAGGACAAGTTCCGAGTAACAAGAAAATGAACCAAAGATCAAACAAGCTACATCAGTTTTTCAAGTTTGAACCAAGTGTATATTTCAGTTTTGATGGTGGCTAATTACTAAAATATAAAAAAAAACAAAAGACAGTAGTAGGCAACAAAAAGTTAGCAACGAACAACAAGAATTTGACTATCATATTTTAGTTTAAACCAATGTCAAATACTTGTGTAATATCCCATATTTTTGGTAGTCAGATATTTAAATTATTTTATTAATTTAAATATTTTATCTGGAATATTAATGGATTTTTAATTTTTAATTCGTTTATTAAAACAAAGTTTTAACATTAACTTATATATAATTTAAAAACAAGCTTGAAATGGCACAGTAGTTCGTAATATTGCATTTTGAACTTTAATTGAATATACATGATCCGATATAAGTCAGATTTCTGTTAAACAAGAAACGTTTGAATCTTGTTGATTGTAATTTTCATATGGAAGAGAAAAATCGAGATTTCATGTTATAGATTGTTAGTTAAGTCCAAATCAAAATTTAAAATAGTTTCTATGGAATTTGTTATAAACCATAACGTTTATTTAAAAAATATAATATGGTTTTAATATATATTTAGATATCATTTGACTCAAAATGATTGAGTTGTATAATCCATATTGGCTTATAATTGGAAATATATGATATTTCAATTTGCATATTTACACTAAAAATAATTTATTATTATTTAATTAAATTATTTTGGAATTTAATTAATATTTATTCGATATTTTATAAGCGTAAAAAATAACCATTTTTCTAAACAGTCTCGGTTTTCGATGAAATTAGTTTCATTGAAACCATAACATTAAAATATTGTACGGTGTCAAATTTCGTGGCAAACTGATGTCGTATGTGACCACGACAACCGTAAATGCCCAATCATTTTCTATAGCACGTAGTTAATTTAATTTAATTTAATTTAATAGAGGGGTATTTGTGTATAATTTGAGTAGACGATCGAATTAAGCCACGAAACCAATTCCGTTGAGTTCATATCGACGATTAGAGTCAAGATAGGTAGGTAGTTAGTTATTTTTGGACATCAAGTATTTCAGTGTCCAAAAGAGCGTTGTTTGGCGTGTAAAAATAGCATATCGGGAAACAGTCTCGGAATGCGATGAAATTTGTGCCATTAGATTCATATTAATTAATTATTAAATGATTTCGATTTTCTGTCAATCGGACTTACCGTTTGAACATGGCAACGATAAACGCCTTACTCGTTTATATTATTTTGGCCAATTTAGACTGGACAAATGAACTCCGATTTTAAAGAAATAAATTTCATTGGATTCGTGATGTAACAACCCGAATTCCGACAGACCGAATTTTTTTCAAAATTCTAATCTATCGAAACTCGTGTTGGTTTGCTCTGGTATCCTGTAGAAAAGACAAAGACATAAAATATGTTAGAGCTCTGAAAATATCTGACACCGGAATGGATAAAATATAATATACTCAAAGTATAGCCTTACCGTCTTAATAATACTGCCTAACCAGAAAGTTATCATGTCTCTGCCACAAATCTAACTTGTGAGTATGTTATGAGGAGGGGGTCAGAACACAAGTTCTGGTGGCTGGATTTAAATTATACACTATGGATAACACTACATATACCGTTCAATCATATTTTCTTATTTAATAGGTTATTTGGGTTAACATCACTCAAGGCATACACACACGTCTCACCCATTTACTTCCTAGTGGATTAACCTAATACAATATATTTGTATCTACCCCCAATATTAAGGTACACCCCCTAGTACCCCACTCGCATGGTCTACGCCATAATACCACCGAAATGTACGTAGTCCCTCATCCTACGCCGGAGTGACGTACGAACCTCTATATAACAATATTACGTTCCGCATATATCTGTCATTACCATGCTATGCAAACGTACAGACTACCACTGAAACACCCCACCTCCGTTAAGGTCACTCACAAAGGGAATGCCTTAACTTTGGTGGAGCATTATAGGTAAAAGACACAAATAATTTACAAGACAGACATATATAAGCAGCCGAAAAAAACTAACTTTATTTCATACGTGGTTCATAACAAAAACATTACAACATACTATCTCAAAACAACTTCCAAATCATTACATTAAAATCTCTGTTTTGATTATTACATAAAGAAGCATAAAACACAATAAAACTGCATAAATCTCAAGTAGTAGTGTGTCCAAAGCCATAGCCAAAGATAAGAGGTTCCAAGCTATACATCACAGAGTATTCAAGCTTGAAAAGATGAATGGTCCAAACTAAGCTGAGCTATTCCTTCCCTGGCTACCTGAGGGGGGGGGACGAAAGAAAAGAGAGCGAAGGAAAAATGGGTCAGACATAAGTCTGGTAAGTCCAGTGATTATTCAGCATGTAAACGGGTAAGAGAAACATGACATGAATAAACTGGACGTAGGACAATAACAAAGAAATAAGGTAACATAGGATAAGGCAAGATAAACTAATCATACTATCGCACTCAAATCCATATTCTCTGCACCTACTAGATATTTCAACCATCATCATGAGTTCAAACGCAGTGATCCCTTTTTGTCAATCGGCTCCTACTCGCACGCATTTACTACTTGTGTCATACAGCCTCGCTCGATTGTAGATACCTATGCTGGTCCCACCATGGGGTGTATCAAATCCTATAGTGGCAACCCGACACGATTCAAGATGCACAGTGTATAACTACTGATGCCCAGTGCCTGCTTTTTCCACTCCGGAGTACGTGCACGCCCATACTCCGTTGGAACCTACACAGACGCACCAACCGCCATTGTTTTTTACCGCTTATAATCATCCCAGTAATCGTGCCCCACCCTGCCTAGTTCAGGGTACCATGATACATCTATGTGGGTTACTGCTGAAATGGGTCCCCGTTACTAGGGTTTCCTAATCAACATGTTAAATTGGTTAAGTGTCCAAGTTAACCTAACCCCACCCATCAGTTTAGTTAACATGTTCTATTGGTTAAGTGTTGCCTCAATTAACTTAACCCTACCATTCCTGACTTAGCTTTAATTTATTCATTAAAGCACCAACCACTCACATTAGATAGGTATTGTTGCGGTCACTGGATGTGCCGGTCGGGTCCGCGCAGTTTTACACCGCAACTCAGTCTAACCTCGGGTTCTTTTGGGCTCGATGCACTAACCTCTCACATTAGATATATATTGTTACGGTTGTTGGATGTGCCAGGCTATTCCATGCAGTGTTACACCGTAACTCAATCTAACCTTGGGTTAGGCATATTCGTCTTTTCTAAATTTACATATTTACCTCTTTATATTTATATGTAAATTATTGTCATTCAAGTCAAGCCCCACTTTCCCTTTAAATCAAGTTCATAATTTTAGGTATAAAAATTTATACCACTTTATGTCATAAAACATTTACATGTTCATGAGCCAAATATGCCAATTATATGAAATTTCATGTTTCTCCCCAACGTTACCCCCGTTAAACGTTCGCATAAATCACATAAAATGTTAGGCTCGATACATAGCCTAACTTATACATAAAAGGGGGAAAAGAGGAACATGTAACAATTCCAACATCATAAAAATATGGATCTAACTACACATGTGTCATATGAGTTTGGCATAGAACAATATACATTTAATTATGAACTTGCGAATTTCGATCTACTCAACATGAATCGTGAAATAGGGGTTTTTTCATAGAACTACATAAACTTAAAATTAGGCATGTAGTTGTGAACTTGCAAATTAGTTGGATCAAATTTAACATGAACCTAATCATATTAGCATGTAGTTTTGGTCATATATGTGAACATGGTTGAACTTGCATAAAATTCCCAAATTGACTTACAACATATAGGTGTCATTACCAAAGCATACAACATGAAATGTCATCGCCAAATTATACAACATGGTATGTCATCGCCAAATTACACAACATGATATGCCATTGCCAAATTATACAACATAATATGTCATCGCCAATTTATTCGACATGATATGTCATCACCAAAGTTTACACATAATATGTCATCGCTAAATTACACAACATATATGTCATTGCCAAGCATTTAACATTTATCATCAAATTACATACAGCATGATCACAAACATAACATGATAAGAGTCATAGTCTTAATCAATTCAGTTTCAACAAAAAGGATAGGCATAAATTTACATTAGGCGTTGTTCTACATCCAGTTATTTAGTCACGATTCTAATATCATTTAGGTCTAAATGATAACTGGACTTACAAAAAGGAGACTAGTCTTGTGTTCTGGGATTTGTATTTCGAAATTGAATAGCTCTCCTTTGTTGTAGACGTTGAATTCTCTTAGTTGAATTAGATTTGATTTGTAATTCCTAACTCCCTTTCTAGTTGAAGGAGAATGGCGGCTACTCTAGGTTGAGTTCTGACAGCATAACGGTCTTAGGAATATTTTTGTGTAGCTTAGGGTTTAGATTTAGGTTGCTTATATAGAAGTTTGATTTAATAAGAGCCGTCAGATCAACCTAGGGCAAATCAAAGCCATTCGAACCTAAGAGAACCATCTAGAACTTGCTACACAAGCCCTAATGATACAGCAAATCATTACACAAAGAAACACGTCAGTTTTCATATCTGGCCCGAGGGGGAGGTCGACCCCCTGGTCGACTTGTATGGGGGGAGGTCGACCCCCTGGTCGACCTGCCTCGGGCGGGAAAATTCCCGCCCAGCCCGCTTCTGCTTCTGATTTCGAAATTTGAATTTTCTGAACTTTAATCTGAGTTGTTTATTTAAATTCTTTAATCTTCTGGAAGTCATAACTCCTTCATACGGAGTCCGATTTACGCAAACTCGGACTCTATCTCAAGAAGAATTCCGAGGCGAACGCAATGGCATAACCCGTTTCCCTTAATTCTCATGTTTTTAATTAATTATTCTTTAATTCGTTACTTTAATGTTTACAGAAAATACGGGGTGTTACATTCTCCCCTCCTTAAAGGATTTCGTCCCCGAAATCTTCAAGTCAAGAAGAACTTATATCCTACCATCCAATTGTCCATCTACTCATCCATCAAACACAGGCATCCATTGTCCTTAAAAAAGACTTCTAATGCTTCATGATCATATGCACAGTGTGTGTACATGTCCTTATCTAATGCAAAATCAAGCGGTCTACTGATTTAGTTGACCTCCTTAATGCAAGTCATGTCGGTGCCATGAGTCCATTATGTATGCAATCATCCCTAATCATATTTTCTACATGAATGCACAATCATTCATACAAATGCAACATCCACATGATAAAACATCAAGTTTCAATCATATACAAGTACATATATGCGTATGCAATATGAAAGTGACTGAGTCAATCTAACACCTAATGTGTGTGTATATGCATCCACGAGCAACCACTAGCAATCACTTGCAACCACTTGCAACCATCAATCATAACATGTTTCAAATACATGTTTACATCCATGGGTTTCTACCTAAGGATCAAGAATAGCACTGAGGAAATACTTAAGAAAAAGATAGAAATGAGCATGAATAAACTTAAGGAAAAAGAGATCAAAGATGTACCCTAAAATAGAAAAGGGTAGGCTGCGCGTATCTTGGCCTCAGTCTCCCAAGCCGCGTCTTCTTCAATGTCACTCCATTGAACTTTAACAAGTTTGACTTTGCGGTTGCGTAGCTTTTTGACTTCTGTACCCAAGATACGAGTTGGAACTCTTCTCATAGTCGCCTCTCGTTCTACTTCTACTTCCTCTAGTATGCTTGGTTCCACCACTTCCGCAGGTTCATGTAAGCACTTTCGTAGGTGAGAAACATGAAAGACATTATGAACTCCAGCCAATCTTTCGGGCAGCTCTACTCCGTAAGCCATCTTTCCAATCTTTTCAATGATAGGAAACGGCCCTACAAATCTTGGTGCCAACTTTCCTGCGGATCCAAAGCGAACGACGTTCCTCAAAGGAGATACTTTAAGTAAAACCCTGTCTCCAACCTCAAACTCAAGGTTGGTCCTTCTTTTATCTGCGTAGGACTTCTGTCTATCTTGGGAAGTCTTCATTCTCCTTCGTATGAAGTCCACTTTCTCTGAAGTTTCTCTAATCATATCTGGTCCAAGTATGAGCTTATCTGTAGACTCCCACAAACAAGTTGGTGATCGGCATGGTCTTCCATATAAAGCTTTGAAGGGTGCCACGCCTATGGTGGCTTGGTAGCTATTGTTGTAGGCAAACTCCACCAAAGGAAGATAATCCTCCCATGTTCCTCCAAAGTCTAGAATGCATAATCTCAAGAGGTCTTCTAATACTCTGTTCACCCTTTCCGTCTGACCATTGGTTTGGGGGTGATAGGCCGTGCTTAAGCATAACTGTGTGCCTACAGCCTCTTGCAAGCTCTTCCAAAACTTACTCGTAAAGATAGGATCTCGGTCACTCACAATGCTGGAGGGTATCCCATGGATTCGAACTATCTCTTTAAGATAAATGGATGCTAAAGATGAGGCAGTCCTTCTACTTTTAACGGGTATAAAGTGAGCGCTTTTTGTTAGCCTATCCACTATTACCCAAATACTGGTATTGCCCCTTCCTGACCTAGGCAGTCCATCAATAAAGTCCATTGAAATGCTATCCCATTTCCACTGTGGGACCTCTAGAGGATGAAGCAAACCACCAGGCTTCTTTTGCTCCGCCTTGACTTGCTGGCATATTAAGCACTTAGAGACGAATTCAGCTACATCCGTCTTTATGCCATTCCAAAAGAAAACCATTTTTTACGTCTTTATACATCTTGTCTCCACCTGGGTGTATGGTCAACTTGGAATGGTGTGCCTCTTCGAGAACCTTCTTCACTAAATCCCTTGCTTGTAGGACGCACAACATTCCATCCCACCTCAACCAACCTTTATCATCGATGGAGTATCTATTGAGATGACTAGAAGTCTCACCCCTAATTAGCTTTTCCATCACATCAACTACCTGAGGGTCTTCACGTTGCGCGGTTCCTATTGAGTCCAAAAGAGTAGGCCGCACCTCTAGTGATGCTAACAAACCAGTCACATGATCGATGGAGGATCTAAAGTCAAAGTTGGCTATGTATTCCAAGCTCTTCCTTTTTACAAAGAGAGGGTTTAAGGTCAGCTTCTTTCTACTCAAGGCGTCTGCTATTACATTGCCATTTCCAGGGGTATAGGAATTCTAGAAATCGTAGGATGCCAAGAACTCCATCCACCTTTGTTGCCTTAAGTTAAGATCTTTCTGCAAGAAAGGGTACTTCAACGATTTATGGTCAGTATACAATTCAAACTTCTCACCTAGGAGATAATGGCGCCAAGACTTAAGCGCAAAGACGATGGAAGCCAACTCTAGATCGTGGGTTGGGTAGTTTTTCTCATGTACTTTCAACTGTCTGCCTCCATAAGCTACTACCTTCCCTTCTTGCATCAATACAGCACCTAGTCCCATACCATATGCATCCGTGTATACGGTAAACATCTTGCTCCCATCCGGCAATGTTAGAACTGGGGTTGTTGTTAGAGCCCTCTTTAATCGTTGGAAAGCAACATCGCAATCCAAATCCCAATTGAAAGTTAGGTTCTTCTTCATCAACCTTGTAAGCGGAGCTGAGATTTCCGCAAAGTCTTTGATGGACTTTCGGTAAAATTCTGCTAGCCCGAAGAAGCTTTGGACTTCGGTCGCATTTCGTGGAACCTTCCAATCTTGCACCGCAACTACTTTTGCAGGGTCCACAGCTAACCCTTTCTTGGACACCACATGTCCGAGAAACCTTACTTCCTCTCTCCAGAAGTGGCATTTGGAGAATTTGGCTTTCAACTGATGTGCTCTAAGAGTATCCATAACTTCTTTTAAATGCTGAGCATGATCTTCCTCACTCTTTGAGAAAATCAAAATGTCATCTACGAAGACCACCACAAACTTATTAAGGAACTCTCTAAACACCCTGCTCATCAAGTCAACGAAATAAGCGGGTGTGTTTGTTAAGCCGAAAGGCATGACAAGCCACTCGAAGAAACCGTCTAGGGTTCTGAACGCGGTCTTATCAATACTGTCTTCAGCCACCCTTAGCTGATGAAACCCGGTAGCTAGATCTAGTTGAGAGAAGACCGATGCACCTACAAGCTGATCAAACAAGTCATCTATTCTTGGGAGTGGGTGCCTATTCTTCTTGGTTAGCTTGTTTAGCTCCCTATAATCAACGCATAGGCAAAGCAAACCATCTGCTTTGGTTGCGAATACTACTGGAGCACCCTATTCAGATATACTCCGCCTTATAAACCCCTTCTCAAGAAACTCTTTAACTTGCTGAGTTCTTTCCTCTCCCTTGGAGCCATGTGTCTAATGGGTAAAGCAACAGGTTTTGCATTATCAACGAGGTATATGCGAAAGTCTATCTCCCGCTTCGGAGGTAACCCCTTCACCTCTTCAAAGACATCCGAGTATTCACGGACTACTCTAAAAGACTGAAAATTCTCAACAGACGCATCAAGAGATTCTAGATAGTTAAGCACAATAGAGTTCATGGGATTACAAGAAATTTCGAGAGTGTTACCAAGGCGAGTCATGAGTCTAACCACTCTCTTTTCACAATCGAGGATGGCACCATTACTGGATAGCCAATCCATGCCTAGAATCAACCCATAGCCCTTGAAGCCCAAAACATAGGCATTACATCTAAACCCAAGGCTTAGTATAGAAATTTCCAAATCCAGAAAAATCATTAACAAATAAGTTGAGCCCCCAATTGGATTTGGAACAACCAAGGGATCCTCTACTAAACTGGTGTCTAGGTGTAGAGATTCAACTAAAGCAGTAGACATGAAAGAGTGCGATGCGCCAGAATCAAAGAGTGTACGAATAGGATGATAAAAAAGATAAACTAAACTCTCAACAGAAAAATTTCTACCTCATTCTTGCGGAGGTGCCATGAGAGCGTGGACCTGCCCTCCAAAAGTAGATCCAGCTCTTTGCCCTTTCCCTTGCTTTCTTGGGCAGTCCTTAGCCATGTGTCTCGTCTCGCCGCAATGGAAACAGCCACCCATCTTCCTCTTCTTCTTTCGGCAGTCCTTAACCAGATGTCTAGGAATGCCACAAAAATTACAATTCCTCTTGTCATGGGTTTTGTTGTTATTCCCGCCCTTCTTGTAATCTGTCTTCTTGCTCTGTGATCCTTCCACTTTCTTATCTTGAGGTACTTCCACCTTTGTCTCTTTCTTGCCAACCTTATCTTCTTCTTGTAACAGTGCCATGTCCACCAGCCTCTCATAGGTCGCACCCATAGGTATATGGGACATAACTACGCTGTGCAGTGGCTCATTAAATCCTTTATCAAAACGGAGAGCCTTCTTATGTGGAGTGTTCACTAACTCCAATCCAAACCTAGCCAGCTGGTTGAATTGGTTAACGTATTACTTGACCGACATACTCCCCTGTTTGAGAGGTAAGAACTTCTCCATCTGTATGCTTCGTTCAGCTTGTGAGAGGAATTTCATTTCAAACCTCATTCTGAAGTCCATCCAAGTTTCAACTGGTCTCTCAGCGTTAGTAACTTCCCACCAATAGGAGGCTTCGTCTTTAAGCAACCATACGGCCAACTGCATCTTCTGCCTATCGTCCACTTCGAAGATATCAAACAAATCCTTAGTTTCTTTGAGCCAGTTTCTTGCTTCCACGAAGGATTCATTTCCATTGAAGTTCTTTCCACCCATGGCTCGAAAGTCCCTACATATTTTTGAGAAAGCATTTGCACGTGGAGGAGGAGGAACCGCTACAGCTGGGGGAGGAGGAACGTCTGCTGGGCCTGCAACATTAGCCCTAGCCTCTAGGTACCTTCTGAACCAACCAGGTACCGGCACGCCCTCTAGAAGGTTAAGATCCCCAGACATGCTGAAACGAAAAAGGAAAGATTCAAAAAAAAGGATAGAAAGATAGTGCATATGGCTTTGGGGGATTATGCCTTTTTAAAATAAAACAACACTTTTTCTTGAAAACTGCTAATTAAAACTTCTTTTTGAAAACAACTTTCAAAAATTTTATCTGATCTGGTAAACCTTTGCTCTGATACCAAGTGAAACACCCCACCTCCGTTAAGGTCACTCACAAAGGGAATGCCTTAACTTTCGCGGAGCATTATAAGTAAAAGACATAGATAATTTACAAGACATACATATATAAGCAGCAGAAAAAAAACGAACTTTATTTCATATGTGGTTCATAACAAAAACATTACAGCATACTATCTCAAAACAACTTCCAAATCATTACATCAAAATCTCTTTCTTGATTATTACATAAAGAATCATAAAACACAATAAAACTGCATAAATCTCCAAGTTGTAGTGTGTCCAAAGCCATAGCCAAAGATAAGAGGTTCCAAGTTATACATTACAGAGTCTTCAAGCTTGGAAAGATGAACGGTCCAAATTTTGCTGAGCTATTCCCTCCGTGGCTACCTGAGGGGGGGAAACGGAAGAAAAGAGAATGAAGGACAAATGGGTCAGACATAAGTCTGGTAAGTCCAGTGATTATTCAGCATGTAAACTAGTAAGAGAACCATGACATGAATAAACTGGACGCAGGACAATAACAAAGAAATAAGGTAACATAGGATAAGGCAAGATAAACTAATCATACTATCGCACCCGAATCCATATTCTCTGCACCTACTAGATATTTTAACCATCATCATGAGTTCAAACCCAGTGACCCTTTTTATCGATCGGCTCCTACTCGCATGCATTTACTACTTATGTCAAATGGCCTCGCTCGATTGTAGATACTTGTGCTGGTCCCACCATGGGGTGTATCAAATCCTATAGAGGCAACCCGACACGATTCAAGATGCACAGTGTATAACTACTGATCCAGTGCCTGCTTTTTCCACTCCGGAGTACATGCACACCCGTACTATGTCGGAACCTACACTGACGCAACAACCGTCGTTGTTTCTGATTGCTTATAATCAGCCCAGTAATCATGCCCCACCCTGCCTAGTTCAGGGGCCATGATACATCTATGTGGGTTACTGCTGAAATGGGTCCTCGTTACTAGGGTTTCCTAATCAACATGTTAAATTAGTTAAGTGTCCAAGTTAACCTAACCCCATCCATCAGTTTAGTTAACATGTTGTATTGGTTAAGTGTTGCCTCAATTAGCTTAACCCTACCATTCCTGACTTAGCTTTAATTTATTCATTAAAGCACCAACCACTCACATTAGACAGGTATTGTTGCGATCACTAGATGTGTCAGTCGGGTTCGGGAAGTTTTAACCGCAACTCAGTCTAACCTCGGGTTCTTTTGGGCTCGATGCACTAACCTCTCACATTAGATATATATTGTTACGGTTGCTGGATGTACCGGGCGGTTTCGGGCAATCTTACACCGTAACTCAATCTAAACACGGGTTAGGCATATTCGTATTTTCTAAATTTACATATTTACCTCTTTATATTTATATGTAAATTATTGTCATTCAAGTCAAGCCTCACTTTCCCTTTAAATCAAGTTCATAATTTTAGGTATAAAAATTTATACCACTTTATGTCATAAAACATTTACATGTTCATGAGCCAAATATGCCAATTATATGAAATTTCATGTTTCTCCCCAACGTTACCCTCGTTAAACGTTCGCATAAATCACATAAAATGTTAGGCTCGATACATAGCCTAACTTATACATAAAAGGGGAATAAGAGGAAGATGTAACAATTCCAACATCATAAAAATATGGATCTAACCACACTACACATGTGTCATATGAATTTGACATAGAACAATATACATTTAATTATGAACTTGTGAATTTAGATCTACTCAACATGAATCGTGAAATAGGGGTTTTTCATAGAACTACATAAACTTAAAATTAGGCATGTAGTTGTGAACTTGCAAATTAGTTGGATCAAATTTAACATGAACCTAATCATATTAGCATGTAGTTTTGGTCATATATGTGAACATGGTTGAACTTCCATATAATTCCCAAATTGACATGCAACATATAGATGTCATTACCAAATCATACAACATGAAATGTCATCGCCAAATTATACAACGTGGTATGTCATCGCCAAATTACACAACATGATATGCCATTGCCAAATTATACAACATAATATGTCATCGCCAACTTATTCGACATGATATGTCATCGCCAAATTATACACATAATATGTCATCGCTAAATTACACAACATATATTTCATTGCCAAATTATAACACATATGGATTCATTGCCAAGCATTTAACATTTATCATCAATTACATACAACATGATCACAAACTTAACATGATAAGAGTCATAGTCATAATAAATTCAGTTTCAACAAAAAGGATAAGCATAAATTTACATTAGGCATTGTTCTACATCCTGTTATTTAGTCACGATTCTAATATCATTTAGGTCTAAATGATAAGTGGACTTACAAAAAGGAGACTAATCTTGTGTTCTGGGATCTGTATTTTGAAATTGAATAGATCTCCTTTGTTGTGGACATTGAATTCTCTTAGTTGAATTAGATTAGATTTGTAATTCCTAACTCCCTTTCTAGTTGAAGGAGAATGGCGGCTACTCTAGGTTGAGTTCTGACAGCATGACGGTCGTAGGAATATTTTTTGTGTGGCTTAGGGTTTAGATTTAGGTTGCTTATATAGAAGTTTGATTTAATAGGAGCCGTCATATCAACCTAGGGCAAATCAAAGCCATTCAAACCTAAGAGAACCAATCAGAACTTGCCACACAAGCCCTAATGACACAACAAATCATCACACAAAGAAACACGTCAGTTTTCAGATCTGGCCCGAGGGGGAGGTCGACCCCCTGGTCGACCTTTATGGGGGAGGTCGACCCCCTGGTCGACCTCTTGGTCGACCTGGGCTTGGGCGAGAAAATTCCCGCCCAGCCCGCTTCTGCTTCTGATTTCTAAATTTGAATTTTCTGAACTTTAATCTGAGCTGTTTATTTAAATTCTTGAATCTTCTGAAAGTCATAACTCGTTCATGCGGAGTCCGATTTATGCAAACTCGGACTCTAACTCAAGAAGAATACCGAGATGAACGTAATGGAGTAACCCGTTTCCCTTAATTCTCACGTTTGTAACTAATTATTCTTTAATTCGTTACTTTAATGTTTACAGAAAATATGGGGTGTTGCAACCACCTTTGTTCGAATCAGATTTCATACCAGAGTAATACCCTTAAGTCTATGATACACCACCTAGGGCAGACATGCATGTATCTAGACTGTCCCACGTACGTACCATTAATCGTAGCTCAATGCCTCAACCACACGTTCTCTAATGTGCACCGAGTTCCGTGGCAGGGCGATACAAGAAATACAGAACTCGGTCAAGAACCTTTCCATTTATGTACATGCCCACCTTTAAGAGCCTTAAATACAGATATTCCTAGGGTCTATTTTCGATGGTGGCTATGGCCCCATCTCGGCCCCTCCCTCAACTAGTAAAGACTATAAGAGCTAGGCGACATGCCCCTAACAATAAACCATCTAAACATCCAATTGGCGTCTTCCCTCAACCACCGTACCTTGATAATGAAAGGTGAATGGTCTATTGGGTTTAGCTCTAGTCTTTTCGCATCCTGCTGGTTGCCGATGACGGGTATACGATGATCTACTATCCTTGTTGGTCATAACCCTCCGCCTCCTCGTTGAGGCGACTGCCGAATCACCCTAGTGTCATCTCGTCATAGCATTCTAACTGCAAAGCTACTTTTGCAGTCAAGGCCCACCCACCTAGTAGTTACGCGCATACCCAACCTCTACGAGCACAGCCTAAACATCTGCCACTGCACAGAGGACTACCAGGAGCACTTTACATATCTCAAGAAGCCGCGTGCTTCCCTTTTTAGTCCTTCGAAGCCGACAGAATAATGAAATGAATGTGCACTCCCCTTATGCCTTATAACACCACGATAATCTACCCTGTTGGGTTATTCACCCTCAAACGTGCAGATTGGTCCAAGTGCCTCACTTTAATATGTTATTAGACCCTATGATTTACCATTCTTTTTACACGCTTTATCTTATCAGGTTTCCATTTAACTTGGTTATCTTAACTTTTTATTCAAGTTACCAAGTTCTTCCTAGCCCCTTATATCTTTGAGGAATGGGCCCCTCTTGCTTATTAATTTCAGTTGTATAACTTAATCCATTTAAGTTTATTAATAAGCCCATAACATATTATTCTCTAGATTTTGATCCAAGGTCTGTAATCCACAATCCCTTTACATTCTTGTTTGATTCAAGGTTACAATAACAAGTTCTACTTAATTTGTAATTAAGTGTATCTTAATTCACATGTTTTCTTTTTAACATGTCACTAACATTTATGATTAAATATAACTTACCTCATTTCATGAGTTACCTCATTCTTTCTTATTTAATCATAGTCCCCTCTTATGCTGTCATTACAACTTAACGTTGTTTACTTATTAACTTAGTTCTTTTAACTAAGGTTCACTAATAAGTCTCCTCTTCCCATAAATATAACTTACGTTGTCCTTATCCGTAGATTTTAGATTCTCGTTCTCACAAATAACTTAATTTACAATTAAGTACAGTTTATCCCAACATAAGTTATTCCAATTTCCTTATTGTTATATTATAACCTAAGTTATAATTCCCACTTGTCCCTAGGACAAACCTTAACATAACATTCTTATCAGCATATTTCAGACTTCCAAGTTTTCAAATTACTTAATTTATAAGTACAACTTCTTTCATTTTATAAGTTTCCCCCCTTTTCTATACTTGTTACAAACAACTGGTTTCAGGTTTTCCCCATTTAGTGATTACTTAATTTACAATTAAGTGTCACTTATCTCATTTCACCAGTTATCTCATTTCCTTACTAGTTTATTATAACCTAAGTTATAATCTTCACTTGTCCCTAGGACAAGTCTACCTATTATACAACATTCTCATTAATGTAATTTATTTATAATTGGTTATTATCATTCCCTTTTCATTCCTGGTTTCTTTTACTGTTGTATCTTTCTTTCAATTCCATTTATTCCCATTAATTACAATTTATGTTGTTTATTATTCCTTCTATTTACATATTATATATGTATTTATTTATGCACTAAACCTCTCACATTAAGCCTACACTTGTGGATGCTGGATTTGCCGGGCGGTTCCGGGCAGACTTCTACCACAAGTCGGCTTAACCTCATGTTCGAGCACCATTACATGTTTTAATTATGCACTTAGACCCCTCACATTAGATTTACCACTTGTGGATGCTGGATGTGCCGGACGGTTCCGGGCAGACTTCTACCATAAGTGTAATTTAACCTCATGTCTAAGCGCGGCTCCAGTTTCTTATCTACCATAAATCTTCTATATAATCTAGACATGTCTAATTCTATCAAATTTCCACTGTAATTTATAATATAAATGGCATCATATTATGCCTATTTTATGTCATATGTTCTTTCTCACATATAATCAATTCTATTCTATCGTGTAATCAATTAAACGGATAATTATTCAAATTTAACAATAACTTGTGCTCGCCAAATCATGTAATTTTTCTAACTTAACATGCAATTTTCTCAATTTCTATCGTTAACGATCCAGGTGCATAAATGTCACAAGTAACATGGAGTTGAAACAATAGTAATTGCTACGAATGTTTTGGCAAATTTCCCAACATATTAATATCTTTAGCATATTAATATTCCAACATTTTATATTCATCACTTTAATCCTTTCTAACATGTGTTTAAACATTTCAACATATCATATTTAAACATGTCATAACAATAATTCAATACTTTTAATTATTCTAGAAAATTCACATTATACGATAACGGGGAATGTTTAAACGATAATATATCATTATCAAAAATGATATAGCTTAAATCCACTCACCTTATTTGCAGATCTAGAAATTCTTCTAAATAGTTGTTATAGAAGAAAGCCGACTTTTATCTTTTTGTAGAGTTGGAGGTTGGTTATAAATCTTGAATATTCTTTGTTAATCTAGATTCTAAAAGCATCTCCCCATTTTATTTTTAATTTAGAATGTCATGAAGGTAGAGAAAGAGATTAAGAATTGTGTGCGGATAAAATGGGAGAGAGAGCCCCTTTTTATAGATTAACAGAGACAATCCTTAACCGTTAGATATTAGGTTTTTCAATCTAACCGTACATGAAATGCTAAGTCAACTACGAATAAGATCCATTTTGCATTTCAAACTTTATTTTGCGTTGCCTATACATATATAATTTTAATGTTTTGTAGTTTTTAATAGCCATTTTGTTTTTCTCACTATATAAATTAATTGAGCCTATCCTCTTTCTTTAATTAATTGCATGTTTTCACGCGTGTATATCCTTGTCTTTAATTGGAATTATCTTCATACATAAGACATCCTCATGCGTATACAAAGCCTCCTTATGTGAATAACCTTTATTTTATTCCAAATTTTGCCTCTCTTAATTAATTAATGAATGACATATTTCTTTTTAAACTCTTTCTCATTAATGCCTCAATTTACTATTTTAACGCATGTTTTTCAAATATTATTGTGCGCTATTCACACATTAACTTTCCCTTTTCATGCATTTTGTAACGGCCCACGGATTTCCGACCACGAAAATCGACACCAAACACATGTCGAACATTCAAGCATCGGAAATACAGGAACATTATTAGAAAGAAGTTAGAGGGTGAGATAAGAAAGAAAGAAATATTAGAATAGAAGACTATTTTTAACGCATTTCTTTCAAATATTATTGTGCGTTATTCACACATTAACTTTCCCTTTTCATGCATTTTCTAACGGCCCACGGATTTCCAACCTCGAAAATCGACACAAACACATGTCAAACATTCAAGCATCGGAAATACAGAAACGTTATTAGAAAGAAGTTAGAGGGTGAGATAAGAAAGAAATATTAGAATAGAAGAAGAAAAACCAACACAACACAGAGTCTCACATTGCAACAGAACAAAATATAATATAGAAATAAATCTTTATTGAGAGATAAGAAAGAAATATTAGAATAGAAGAAGAAGAACCAACACAACACAGAGTCTCACATCGCAGCGGAACAAAATATAATATAGAAATAATCTTTATTGAGAGCTTTAAAAAAATACTTACAATCATCAGAGTACATCAAAACATCTGGACAGTTATAACAACCTGTCCTTATTATACAGTCACACAACGGAATACATACTAGATATCACACGTCTGGACTTTTCCAACTCGTCTCTTCACAGCATCCGGTAACCTGGACTTGTACGGCCCAGTCTAACCCGAGCATTACGAACGACGAATCAGTATGGTAAACCAGAGTAAGAAAAACCACTAAGTTTAAAACTTATCACACAGCTTGATTTTAAAGTCAAAATCTTTTTGAAAGAAAAGGATAATCGTAATACCAAATCCACACATAAATACGGATGGTTTTTACCTTACGATAACCCAAAACATTTATGAAATCAATATCTTTTCTGATATTATTATAGTGTCTAAATACAAATAAATATCAATCTAGCAGAATGCTTGCATCTCACGCTCCACATATATAGTATATAATCAAAACCGTGCGCTTATTGAAGAATGGATTTCCAACTATGGCAAGGTATGGGACCACCTTCCGACAATGTACCTCTGGGGATGAATACATTGGGGATTCAACAAGAACATCTTGCAACCCCGGCTAAACATGATCGACCCCTCACTTCGCTTGAGAGTACCGAATATATCATTACCACGGTTGGGGGCCAGCCAACCGAATCGATAGCATACATACAAGAAATTAAAATGGGACAACCGAAGGCATTTGATTTCACCAGATCAGGTAATGATATACCCTTTTGATGGGTGCGACCCACATAGCCATGCGACCTACCCGATTTTATGCCATTTCCCGGTTGATGAGGCTTAAGGTCAAAATTTATTAATAAATTTATTAATAAATAAATTTAATGTCATTTAATTTAGAACATCTAGCTTATCCTTCAGAACAACAAATCTTCATTCACTTTGAATGTCACATCGTCAAATCCATCAAATCACTAATTGGCATCCATAAAAATACTCTACAGCTAACAAAGTACGTTTGTAAAAGCCAATGTACATGATTTTTATGAAGTATTCTATCAGACATCCATCCATATAAGTCATCCAGGAAAAGGATGAACCAAAGGCACCCTCCTACCACATCCTATATAGGTATCACCCCAAGGAACAGTAGCGAGTAATCCTTGCAATCCAAAGATTTCAACCACGACAGAATCACTGCTGAAATATCTTTGACCGCTAAACCAGAGAAATTCAACAAGTAGTTCTTCCGCTTATGAAGATCAACGGTCTTCAATTGGTCCATCTTCAATTTGCATCTTCATGTATTTGCTGGTTCGTAATGATTTTCGAATATAAATTCGATCCCGGTCTTTCCGTTCCAACAATCGTATTGGCCAGATTTGATTGTCAGTTATTTAACTATCAAATAAACAATCGTGAAATAAAATGAGTTCACCGATTCAGTAATCCACATTACTTGGCCTCTTTAATTAAACATCTGTTAATTATATTCTTAAAATCTTCCAATATTTGGAGTTTATCCTTTACTTTATAAATAAGAATATTCTAAAAAATCATTTCATTTACTTATAAACTTTTCGAATACAGTTTATAGTATTATTTACGGAAATCATAACTTATGTTTCCCTCACTTTCTCTCGTTTATAAACTAGTACCATTCCTGGATAATCTGGAAGTCTTTCAAGTTGGGGTATTTTATTTACCTCCCAGACCTTGACAAACAACATTCATATCTTCAGAATAGATAGAAGTTTATTACCACACGTTTCCCTTTGACAACTTTATTTAAATCTCAACAACATTTATTTAATTAATTATTAAATAAACTATATTGTACTTCTCTATTAATCTTCAATAATCCTTTACAAGGTTATACTTAAGCTTCGATTCCATCATAAATAGAATACTTTATAAAATCTCTTCAATATATCTTTATAAACACTCTCCAATTTGTTCGCAATAACAATATCACATTTGTTTTGAATAATATAAAAAATATCTTTACCGATCTTATATAAATACCTTTATAAATCTTACCTTTATCTCTTACGATTCTTATATTTATTTTTATCGAAACAATTCAACTTATTATCTGTAACAAACGTTATAGATTTCAATTCAAAACTTTTTCCTTATTATTTATACCCTTTTCAAATCATTACGACAACTAATGCATTGTCTAAATTCACATTATAATCATTTTAACGATCTTCAGTTTGTAAATCAAATATCTCAATTTATTATTTGTAACAAAATTCATTTTCCAAAACTCTTACTTCATTTACAAATCCTATTTGTAAATCATCATTGACAACTAATATTTCAATTACATTTCTAGATCTTAATTTCCATTTACAAATCGTTTGTAAATTATTTATGACGACTTAACTTTTTTGCCATTTCCAAAATCTTCACTTAGCTTATACCCCCGACTTCACTCAACATTCCGAACTTCGGAATATCACATTCTGGTTCTCGGAATAAATCTCACTTCGTTAACCATTTCCAATTTATGGATTTCCTTTTTCTAACTTCAAATATTAAGTAAATATTTAATTTAAGCGATTGTATTCGTTTAAAAACCCTTTTTATAACTTTATTTTAAAACTCGGGTTTAATATAAAACCCATTAACTCCTTTCACATTTCAATTTGAGTTCATTTCAACTTCGATTACCTTTAAATGAATTTCAATTAAAAAGTAATCTCTTAAATTATTATTAAAAATAATAATTTACTTCAATCATTAACTACTGTAAAAGTAGTTAATTTCCTAATTAACTAAAATAAATAATAAATCCCTTTTCTTTTAATATCCTATTAAATTAAAATAAATATTCATTTAACTATTTCATTAGATTAATTCAGAATGAACTAATTAAATAGTCATTCTCAGTTAAAACAGTTGGCGTAGTCAACTTAAACACCGTTATTTCATTAACCAATTCCAATTAGTCCTTCTTGTAAATTAATTAATGATATAATTAATTTAAATAATTCCATTTAATTGTTTCTTAAAAACAATCATCCAAATCTTAACCGTTAGGTAAATTTTCTCCTTATCTGCTTATAAATTTGTTTAACATCATAATTTCCTTTATAAAATCATTTAATATTTGCTTATAAATTTAAATAATAAACATGAATATTTATTTCTTTTAATAAACATTCATTCAAAATAATGAATTTAAAAACTCATCTTTAGTTATAAAATAAATTTTATATTTTGAAAACGGTTGATTTATAGGCCATATACTGTCAATTACTCAACTAATACTACTCATTGGTTTAAACAAAATAAATTTTTGAATTTCAGTTCCACTGTCCACAACCAAATCAATCATACAATCAAAACATTTCATATAATGATAATATGAAAATAAACAACATTAAATATATTTGAGAAATCTCTTAGGATCCCTCCAACCTGTTCTTCCCTGCATCCAGGTATGTAATACCAAATAATATCATTCAATTCAATTTAACTGATCTAACAGTAAATAACAGCCATTTAACAACAACCAATTTATTTAATGCAAACAATTCATTAAATTTAACACGTTTATTTTATAAACTTGACCAACAAGGTAAGTTACCTTAACTAGGACCAATCATTAAAATAACGATTTGGTTTTTCATAGAAATTAAAAAACCGTTTAATTTCATCGGTTCAATCAATATATAAAAATATATATTATTAACAAACAAGCAAATAGTCAACCATTAGCAACAATAGCACACAATTATAAAACCCAACTTATATGGAATACAAGTGGGAAAAACTGAGCAAATTTAACTCAATTTGATTTGATATCATTGTTTAAAATGGTTGGTTTTGATTAAATCAAGCGAGTGTTTAATTTAATTAAAAATCCCGGTTGATTTCAGATCCATTCAAATTAGCTCCATAATGTAGATCTCGTCCATACGGTCTTGGGATCGCTTGTTTTGTTCCATTCTGATCATAGATGTATAAATAATTAATATTTAAGTTTAAACAATTTAAATTAATGAATTAACTTCTAATCAAAATAATTATTTAACTTAGTCATGATCATTAAAAAATAACTGGACTCATTATTGTTACTGCTCCTGTTTGAAGAATTCTCACATGTCCAATATTACGTTTTCTGTTTTCATTTGTAGCAAAAAGCCTAACCCCGTTTCTTAGTTAAACAATAACTTGACCTATTGGTGTTTATATAACAGAACAAGGCCAGGAAAAAGACAATTAAAACTTAATTTCGTTTTAAAAACAAAATCGATTCTTGTTTGCTATTCCCTGTACGACCTGTACGTCATTCCTTTTTCAAATCCTTAGCATCTTTATTAAATAACTATTAAAATCCTTAACAAAAGTTTTAGCTACCTAAAAAGATGTATTAAATATTAAAAGCTGATCAGAATAATTACATTTAAAACAAAGTATATGGGCCAATAGTTTTGTTCTAGAACAAAACCACTAACCGGCACTTGCATCATTTTCTTTACTTTGTATTGTTCCCAAGCACGCTAATTCGAACAGATGAATATCCTAATTTAGTTATAACATTGCAAATCAGTAATTAATACAAAATATGTTTTAGCTATTTTCGGTCCATAATAACCTTGTGTAACTCATCTTCAACATGTTTCATTTTTACTCAGTTCGAAGTTAACCTGTCACCAGCACCCATAACACCATTTTAATTAAATATTAACTAACCATAATTAAACTAATTAATTAACCAAATAAGTTAATTACGTTTGGACAATGCTCATTCTATTACCCAACCTTCTGATTAGCGAATTATACTGGTCCGTTACGTTACTTTGTTTTCAAGCACACTAGTTCCTTTGCATTGCTCTCAGTTAAAAGAGACCAAGCTCAACTAACGCATAATTTATAATAATAATTAACTTTAATTATAACTTATTAAAACTCTAATGATAGTTAAATTTTGTATTAAGGCTGATTATTACTTCGTTAGGCAAAACAGGGCCATCATCTTTTTCTGTTTATTCATTCCCGTTAGTTTTCATTGCTTCGTTGTAAACCATGTTGACCTCGACCTCCACCGTGACCGTCGTGCGCAAATTCATCCCCCGGATGCCGATCGAAGACCACTGCTCTATGCACCCAAACCCCATTTGCCATCGCCAACGATCTCGGCTCGCAGCTCTCCATCGTTCACCAACATAGGCTCCTCGACCATCACTTCCTTAAACTCAATTTCTAGTCATCAGATAGCACCGCAGACCCGCCACCGTCCAGTTTCATGAGCTCAATGAGCTCTAAGTTTTTGCCTTTGGGTGATCATTGAATAAGTGTAAGAATCGGAAGAAAATTAGGGAAAAGATTGGGTAGTTCTTGTTCGTTGATCCAAGGAGATGGCGGCTTGTTTCAGTTTGACCGCGCATCTTTGTTTTAGGGCATTTGACCCATACGTTCTTTATATATGAGAAAGTGGGAATGATTATATTATTATTTTATTCAACAAAACTTCGCATGAAGAAATGTGTCAAATGACCTACATAACCCCCCTCCCCCCCCCCGTTTTTGACAAACAAATATGTAATCCTAGCATAAAAAAATATTCCGGACTCAATGGGACAGGTTTCGTCAAATTCCAAGGTCGTTTGTGAAAATCCCTTTATAAATATCGAAGAAAAATCAAGCGTTTAAAATTCCTATAATTCCAAAAAAACCCAAAAAAATGAGGCTTTTACATTTTACTAGACCTCTTCCTAACAAATCCAATGAATCTTGTTTTGTTAAATTTGGAGTTTGTTTGGCCAGTTGTTTATTCGTTAAAAGTTACCCCTATCTAAATTGTATAAACAATTAAATAGAAACAAATGCATTTTTGCCCACCTAAGTCACATACTATATCGTTTTGCCACAAAATTTGTTTTTCTTGCAATAATTTGACGATACGGTTCCAATGAAACTAATTTCACTGAAAACAGAGACCGTTTGCAAAAATGTCTATTTTTAACACTTATATAATATTAATAAAATAATAATTAAATTTCCAAATATCTAAACAGAATATATATACACAACTTCAGATATAAATTATACCACTCAATATTGTCAATTTCGAGTTAATCGGTGTCCTAATTATATTAAAACCCTTTTAAAAATATTAAATAAACATTATATTTTAATAACGATTTCCATAGCGACTATTTTAAAATTTGCTTTGGACGTAACTAACAATCTATAACATGAAATCTGAATTTTTCTCTTTCATATGAAAATTATAATTAACTAGATTCCAAAATTTATATCAGATCTTGTACATCCAATTGAAGTTCAAAACTCAATACTACGAACTACCGCGCCATTTTGAGCTCGATTTATATTATATAAAAATTTAACGTTAAACTTCGTTTTAATAAACGAATTCAATATTAAAATCCATTAACATTCCAAATATAATATTTAAAATAATAAATTAAATTAAATATTTGACCACCAAAAATACGGGACTTTACAATCTTCCCACCTTAATAGAATTTCGTCTCCGAAATTACTAAGGTGAGAAAAATGTTACAAATCCCATTATCTTTAAAATTCAATTTATTTTAAATCGAAAACTAATTTATTATGGTAAAATAAAATTTTCAAAATTATCGAAAATTTTCTAATACCTTAAATTCCGGAAAAATTCGGCAGAGTCTCCCCTATACGGAGTGACATCTGCAATATCGCAAGAACAAATAATATATATACATCGGCCTATATAGTCAGAAAATAAAAAACCAAAACCCAAAATTTATATTTTCGCGTAGGCGTACCTTTTACGAACGCTATTGAGCATACTACTCAATTTACGTGTAATATATGCAACCAAAATCAATTCTCTAGCCTTCTGTCACCTATGCTTAACTCAAATTATCATGTAAGTAAGAATTACATGAAATTTAAATAGCATTTCATTAATCGACAAGTATAACTGCACCAATCTCCAAAATCAACACGAAATATCAATTCACTTCCAAATATAAGGTTAAATCATTAATTTTAATGCATATGCAATATCATTCCAATTTAATTATACTGAAATTTATCCTTTAGTTTATAATTCATTTAGCTCCATTAAATTGTTGATTATCTTTATTCAAACAATTTATCATCCATCAACAAACAATTCACAATCAACAACCAATACACAAAAAAATCAACCAAATCAATTGAATTTACATTCAATATTAATATTTTAATTTGGTTTCACATTTTCAACATTAATCGATTAATATTCGATTGATTTCTATTTAATATTATTCATTCAGTTTCCAAATTCAAATTTACTTTATTTGATTTAATTTCAATATTATAATTAATTTAATTTCACTTAACCAGGTTAAGTTCCAATTCAAATTTTTAATCCAAATTGAATTTCATTCTAATCAGTCAAACCGATCAATAATTCAATAATTTGAGAAAATTATTTCTTTTCTATGCAAAAACATATTTCGGGTAAAATAATTTCATTTACCCTCTTTACAAAACAATATTGTATTCATTCCCAGTTCAACGCTTCTCAACACTTGAACCGATCAAATAAAACAATACAAAACATTTGTATATAAAAATTACAAATACGCTCTCATATATATACACTCAACTCGATCTAAGTTATTACTAACCCCATCTCTATTGAGTTATACCACAGAGCTAAGGTTATTACTAAACCAATAGCTCTGATACCACTGTAACGACCCATGGATTTCCGACCCCGAAAATCGACACCAAACACATGTCGAACATTCAAGCGTCGGAAATACAGGAACGTTATTAGAAAGAAGTTAGAGGGTGAGATAAGAAAGAAAGAAATATTAGAATAGAAGAAGAAGAACCAACACAACACAGAGTCTCACATCGCAGCGGAACAAAATATAATATAGAAATAAATCTTTATTGAGAGCTTTAAAAAAAATACTTACAATCATCAGAGTACATCAACACATCTGGACAGTTATAACAACCTGTCCTTATTATACAGTCACACACCGGAATACATACTAGATATCATACGTCTGGACTCTTCCAGCTCGTCTCTTCATAGCATCCGGTAACCTGGACCAGTACGACCCGGTCTACCCCGAGCATCACAAACGACGGGTCAGTCAGGTGAGCCAGAGTGAGAAAAACCACTAAGTTTAAAATTTATCACACATCTAGGTTTTAAAGTCAAAATCTTTTTGAATGAAAAGGATAATCGTAAGACCAAATCCACACATAAATACAGGTGGTTTTTACCTTACGATAACCCAAAACATTTTTGAAATCAATATCTTTTCTGATATTATAATAGAGTCTAAATAAAAATAAATATCAATCTAGCAGAACGCTTGCATCTCACACTCCACATATATAGTATACAATCAAAACCGCGGGCGCTTATTGGAGAATGGATTTCCAACTATGGCAAGGTATGGGACCACCTTCCGACAATGTACCTCTGGGGATGAATACATTGGGGATTCAACAAGAACATTTTTCAACCCCGTCTAAACATGACCGGCCCCTCACTTCGCTTGAGAGTACCGAATATATCATTACCACGGTAGGGGGCCAGCCAACCGAACTGATAGCATATATACAAGAAATTAAAATAGGACAACCGAAGGCATTTGATTTCACCAGATCAGGTAATGATATACCCTTTTGATGGGTGCGACCCACATAGCCATGCGACCTACCCGATTTTATGTCATTTCCCGGTTGATGAGGCTTGGGGTCAAAATTTAGAAATAAATTTATTAGTAAATAAATTTATTTTCATTTAATTAGAACATCTAGCTTAACCTTCAGAACAGCACATTTCCATTCACTTTGAATGTCACAACGTCAGATCCATCAAATCACTAAATGACGTCCACAAAAATGCTCTACAGCTAACAGAGTACGTTTGTAAAAGCCAATGTACGTGATTTTTATGAAATACTCTTTTAGACATCCGTCCATATAAGTCATCCAGGAACAGGATGAACCGAAGGCACCCTCTTGCCACATCCTATATAGGTATCAACCCAAGGATCAGTAGCGAGTAGTCCTTGCAATCCAATGATTTCAACCACGACAGAATCACTGCTGAAATATCTCTGGCCGCTAAACTAGATAAATTCGACAAGTAGTTCTTCCGCTAATGTAGATCAACGGTCTTCAATTGCTCCATCTTCAATTTGCATCTTCATGTATTTGCTGGTTCGGAATGGTTTTCGAATATAAATTTGATCCCAGTCTTTCCGTTCCAACAATCATATTGGCCATATTTGATAGTCGAGTATTTAACTATCAAATAAACAATCATGAAATAAAATGAGTTCACCGATTCAGTAATCGACATTACTTGACCTCTTTAATTAATCATTTGTTAATTATATTCTTAAAATCTTCCAATATTTGGAGTTTATCCTTAACTTCTTATTATAAATAAGAATAATCTTAAAAATCATTTCATTTACTTATAAACTTTTTCGAATACAATTTATAATATTATTTACGGAAATCATAACTTATGTTTCCCTCACTTTCTCTCGTTTATAAACTAATACCATTCCTGGATAATCGTGAAGTCGTTCAAGTTGGGGTATTTTATTTACCGCTCACACCTTGACCAACAACATTCATATCTTCAGAATAGATAGAAGTTTATTAATCACACTTTTCCTTTTTAAAACCTTATTTAAATCTCAACAACATTTAATCAATTAATTATTAAATAAACTATTATTGTACTTCTCTATTAATCCTCAATAATCGTTTACAAGGTTATACTTAAGCTTCAATTCCATCATAAGTAGAATACTTTATAAAATCTCTTCAATATCTCTTTATAAACACTCTCTAATTTGTTTGCAATAACAATATCACATTTGTTTTGAATCATATAAAAAATATCTTTACCGATCTTATATAAATACCTTTATAAATCTTACCTTTATCTCTTATGATTCTTATATTTATTTTTGTTGAAACAATTCAACTTATTATCTATAGCAAACGTTACAGATTTCGTTTCAAAATTTTTTCCTTATTATTTATACCCTTTTCAAATCATTACGACAGCGAATGCATTGTTTAAATTCACATTGTAATCATTTTAACGATCTTCAGTTTGTAAATCAAATATCTCAATTTATTATTTGTAACAATTGTTACAAAATTCATTTTCCAAAACTCTTACTTCATTTACAAATCCTATTTGTAAATCATCATTGACAACTAATATTTCAATTACATTTTTTAGCTCTTAATTTCCATTTACAAAATTGTTTGAAATCATTTACGATGGCTTAACTTCTTTTCCATTTACAAAATCTTCACTTAGCTTATACCCCCGACTTCACTCAACATTTCGAACTTCGGAATATCACATTCCGATTCTTGGAATAAATCTCACTTTGTTAACCATTTCTAATTTATCGATTTCCATTTTCGAACTTCAAATATTAAATATATATTGAATTTAAGCGATTGTATTCACTTAAAAATCCTTTTTATAACTTAATTATAAAACTCGGGTTTAATATAAAACCCGTTAACTCCTTTCACATTTCAATTCGAGTTCATTTCAACTTCAATTACCTTTAAATGAATTTCAGTTAAAAAATAATCTCTTAAATTATTATTAAAATAATAATTTACTTCAATTATTAACTACTATAAAAGTAGTTAATTTCTTAATTAACTAAAATAAATAGTAAATCCCATTTCTTTTAATATCTTAATAAATTAAAATAAGTAATCATTTAACTGTTTCATTAGATTAATTCAGAATGAACTAATTAAATAGTCATTCTCAGTTAAAACAGTTGGCGTAGTCAACTTAAACACCTTTATTTCATTAACCAATTCCAATTAGTTCTTCTTGTAAATTAATTAATAATATAATTAATTTAAATAATTCCATTTAATTGTTTCTTAAAAACAATTATCCAAATCTTAACTGTTAGGTTAATTTTCTCCTTATATGCTTATAAATCTGTTTAACATCATAATTTCCCTTATAAAATCATTTAATATTCACTTATAAATTTAAATAATAAGTATAAATATTTATTTCTTTTAATAAACATTCATTCAAGATAATGAATTTAAAAACTGATCTTCAGTTATAAAATAAAATTTATAACTTCATTCAGTCGGTTCACTTGACGGTAAATCAATATTTTGAAAACGATTGATTTATAGGCCATATACAGTCAATTACTCAACTAATACTACTCATTGGTTTAAACAAAATAAATTGTTGAATTTCAGTTCAACTGTCCACAACCAAATCAATCATACAATCAGAATAGTTCATATAATGATAATATTAAAATAAACAACATTAAATATATTTGAGGAATCCCGTTGGATCCCTCCAACCTGTTCTTCCCTGCATCCAGGTATGTTATATCAAATCATATCATTCAATTTAATTTAACTGATATAACAGTAAATAACAACCATTTAACAACAACCAATTTATTTAATGCAAACAATTCATTAAATTAACACGTTTATTTTATAAACGTGACTAACAAGGTAAGTTACCGATAAGCTACCTTAATTGGGACCAATCATTAAATAATGATTTGGTTTTCCATTGAAATTAAACAACCGTTTAATTTCATCGGTTCAATCAATATATAAAAATATATATTATTAACAAACAAGCAAATAGTCAACCATTAGCATCCATAACACACAATTATAAAACTCGACTTATATAAAATATAAGTGGGAAGAACTGAGTGAGTTTAACTCACCTTGATTTGATACCGTTATTTAAAACGGTTGGTTTTACTTAATTAAACGAGTGTTTAATTTAATGGAAAATCCCGGTAGATTTCAGATCCGTTCAAATTAGCTCCATAATGTAGATCTCGTCCATACGGTCTTGGCATCGCTTGTTTTGTTCCATTCTGATCATAGACGTATAAATAATTAATATTTAAGTTTAAACAATTTAAATTAAAGAATTAACTTCTAATCAAAATAATTATTTAACTTAGTCATGATCATCAACAAATAACTGGACTCATTATTGTTACTGCTCCTGTTTAAAGAATTCTCACGTGTCCAGTATTACCTTTTCTATTTTCATTTGTAGCAAAAAGCCTAACCCCGTTTCTTAGTTAAACAATAACTTGACCTATTGGTGTTTATATAACAGAAAAAGGCTGGGAAAAAGATAATTAAAACTTAATTACGTTTTAAAAACCAAACCGATTCTTATCTGCTATTCCCTATATGTCCTGTACATCTTTCCTTTTGCAAATCCTTAGCATCTTAATTAAATAACTATTAAAATCCTTAACTAAAGTTTTAGCTACCTAATAACATGTATTAAATATTAAAAGCTGATCAGAATAATTACATTTAAAACAAAGTATATGGGCCAATAGTTTTGTTCTGGAACAAAACCACTAACCCGCACTTGTATCATTTTCTTTACTTTGCATTGTTCCCAAGTACGCTAATTCGAACAGATGAATATCCTAATTTAGTTATAACATTACAAATTATTAATTAATACTAATTATGTTTTAGATATTTTCGGTCCATAATAACCTTGTGTAACTCATCTTCAACATGTTTCATTTTTACTCAGTTCGAAGTTAACCTGTCACCAGCACCCATAACACCATTTTAATTAAATATTAACTAACCATAATTAAACTAATTAATTAACCAAATAAGTTAATTACGTTTGGACAACGCTCATTCTATTACCCAACCTTCTAATTAGCGAATTATACTGGTCCGTTACGTTACTTTGTTTTCAAGCACACTGATTCCTTTGCATTGCTCTCAGTTAAACGAGACCAGGCTCAACCTAACGTATAATTTATAATAATAATTAACTTTAATTATAACTTATTAAAACTATAATGATAGCTAAATTTTGTAATAAGGCTGATTATTACTTCGTTAGGCAAAACAAGGCCATCCTCTTTTTCTGCTTCTTCATTCCCGTTAGTTGTCATTGCTTCGTTGTAAACCACGATGACCTCGACCTCCACCGTGACCGCCGTACGCAAGCTCAACCCCCGGATGCTGATCGAAGACCACTACTCTATGCGCCCAAACCCCCTTTGCCATCGCCAGCGATCTCGACTCGCGGCTCTCCATCGTTGAGCAGCAAAGGCTCCCCGACCGTCACTTTTTTAAACTCAATTTCTGGTCATCAGATAGCACCGCAGACCATCACCACCGTCCAGTTTCATGAGCTCGATGAGCTCCACGTTTTTGCTTTTGGGCGATCATTGAATAAGTGTAAGAATTGGAAGAGAATTGGGGAGAAGATTGGGTAGCTCCTGTTCATTGATCCAAGGAGATGGCGTCTTGTTTCATTTTGACTGCGCATCTTTGTTTTAGGGCATTTGACCCATACGTTCTTTATATATAAGAAAAAGGAGATGATTATATTATTATTTTATTCAACTAAACTTCACAAGAAGAAATGTGTCAAATGACCTACATAAACCTTCCATTTTTGACAAACAAATATGTAATCCTAGCATAAAAAAATATTCTAGACCCAATGGGATAGGTTTCGTCGATTTCCGAGATCGTTTGTGAAAAGCTCTTTATAAATATCAATAAAAAATCAAGCATTTAAAATTCCTATAATTCCAAAAAAAATATAAAAAAATATGAGGCTTTGACATTTTACTAGACCTCTTCCTAACGGATCCAATGAATCTTGTTTCGTTAAATTTGGAGTTTGTTTGGCCAGTTGTTTATTCGTTAAATTTACCCCTGTCTAAATTGTATAAACAATTAAATAGAAACAAATGCATTTTTGCCCACCGAAGTCACATACGATATTGGTTTGCCATGAAATTTGATTTTCTTGCAATAATTTGATGATACGGTTCCAATGAAACTAATTTCACTAAAAACGGAGACCATTTGCAAAAATGGCTATTTTTAACGCTTATATAATATTAATAAAATATTAATTAAATTTCCAAATAATTCAATAAAATAATAATAAATTATTTGTATCATATATATCTAAAAAAAAAATATACACAACTTCAGATATAAATTATACCACTCCATATTGTCAATTTCGAGTTAATCGGTGTCCTAATTATATTAACACCCTTTTAAAAATATTAAATAAATGTTATATTTTCATAACAATTTCCATATCGACTATTTGAAAATTTGGTTTGGACGTAACTAACCATCTATAACACGAAATCTGAATTTTTCTCTTTCATATGAAAATTATAATCAACTAGATTCCAACATTTCTTATTTCACAGAAATCCGACTTATATCGAATCTTGTACATCCAATTGAAGTTAAAAACTCAATATTACGAACTACCGCGTCATTTCGAGCTCGATCTATATTATATATAAATTTAACGTTAAACTTCGTTTTAATAAACAAATTCAATATTAAAATCCATTAATATTCCAAATATAATATTTAAAATAATAAATTAAATAAAATATTTGACCACCAAAAATACGAGATATTACACAATTATCTTTCATGGCGTTTCTTTTCTTATTAACGCTTGCATTGATTGCTCTTTTTAATATTAAAAATGTTTTTCTTTTGAATACCTTACATATATACTTGTGTGTTCCTTCTTATGCCATTACTTCACATTTTTATTGCATGCTTTTTCAAATGTACCTTTTTTTTAAATGTGTTAACTTATAATGCTTCCTCTTTTTATTCCTTATTGCATTTATTAGCGTTCATTACCTTCCTCTATGTTATACATGTATATATATATATATATATGTATATATGTGTATATATATATGTTTCATTTTGACGCTCGCAAGAAATTAACCATTTCCTTATAATGTCATTGCATTAATTAGTATCCACACTACCTCTTTTAATTGCATGTATTTTCTTACCTTTCTTAATGCATTAAAAATTGTACTAATTTTACTCCTCTTCAATGTATGAATTTATTTAAATTATACATTACCATTATTTTTCCTTTATTTATGTTCATGCATATACATATATTTGTATGTTCAGTTGGCCCTCTCTAAAATAAAGATAAAAAATTATGTCACCGTGTTCGAACCCCAACCTCTATGTTACATATCCAATGCCTTAACCAACTGAGTTATGAAGTCTTTTGTTAATTAGTTTAGAAATAATGGTACTCATTGTTTTCCTTCTTTATCTTATTTTCATGTTTTGCTGCAATGCTTCATTTAAAGATATCTCTTTCATCTTAAATTGGTTTTCTGCAATCCATAGGTCTAAATTGACCAGAAAATCGCCATGAATGTAATGATACTACTCCCGTGGCCAAATTCTGGAAGCTCTTCAAATTTTTCTTTTTCTTATATGCATTATTTAATTATTTTATTGTTACCAAAAATGCGGGGTGTTACACGTAAGGAAAAGGACTAGTAGAAATTCAAGTTTTAAGTTGATTGGATTTATTTTGTAATCGTGGGGAACTTAAACGCGTGATTTTTCACCTATGAATTATAAAGGGATTTTAACAAATGACCTCAGAATTCGACGAAACCTGTCCTATCCAAAATATTTTTTTATGCTAGGATTGGGAGTTTCGCCCTGGTTGGACATCGTATATTATGGTTTTAGCATATTACTTCATGCTGAAGTATCGTTATTATTTGTTTAATAATTGGGTTACCCTATAAATATCACCAATGCAAGTCAAACCCTAATTTCCTCTACTGTGTGCTCAACCATTTTACATGCCACCATCCACCTAGCTAACGAACCACAATCTCCCTCATTAATTTCAGTTTTTCTTTCAATCCATCGATTATTCGCTCAACGTTCCAACTAAAAAGTTAACGAACTCCATGAGATCCTTAAACTGGACGGCCCTGAATTATTCCATTTCATCACGGTAACGGTAGCGAGCTTGAGAATCCACAACAGTTCATGGTCGGTAACAGCCATTAGGCGATGTCGAGTTGATCAGGAGAGGGGCCTAAGGCAGAGGAGGCTCGTGCGCTCCTAGTGGCAGCATCAGATCACCATCAGGCAGAAGGAGGAGATTGTGGCAGGTGGATGAAGTATTAACAGAGAGATGGGTTTCTGGAAATGAGAAAGGAGATACGTGACTGAAGAAGTAACAGGGATGTCAGCCTGTGTTTTCGAGAAGACGTGCTCTGGGTAAAATGAGAACCGGACCTGATCTGTGTATAAACGTAATTAGATTAGCTAATTTTTAATTATGGAATTATGCATTTTATTAAACTGTGTCAGGCTACTGTAAATTGTAACTGTAGGGAATGAAAGTTAAGGGTTTGAGCCATTTTAAGATGAACCGTAATTAAATTGTCTAAAATGTTAATTCGCGCAACCCAAAATTAGTGAAGTTAACATTTAGTTCGGGTCTACTATATCACGTTGGGTCTTTAGTTTTGAATCAGCTGCAAGTATATAATTAGACTATTAATTTATTTCTAAGTGAAAATTAGTTATAGTAAAACCATGATTAAGTTAGTAATTAATATTTGAGCAACTAAATGAAATATGATCAGATGGGCTTAAACGAAGTAATCGACCATTGAATTTCTAAACTGTCGGCCTTTATTTCTAAACTAATATGTAACTAGTTTGAATAGAATATGGTTATTAATTTATTAGAAATTAATTATTTTAATTAATATAGTTTAGATTAAAATGCTAATAACTCTTTATCCCTTTAACAGAAATGAATGAAAACAAGGGCAACGAGATCGTATTTTCGAGTAGAACGTTATGAAACGGTTTGGACAGTACTGAGAGCAGCAGGATATTTAGTTAAATCAAACATCAGTTTAATTTAACTAAATCAAATAGCTTCAATAATAAACGAAAATGGAAAGAAGGTGAGTTAAACTCACTCGGTTCTTTCCACTTATATTTTATATAAGTTGCGTTTTATAAATTGTGTGCTATGTTTGCTAATGATTGACTGTTTGTTTAAAATATATATTCACATATTGATTGAACCAATAAAATTAAAAGTTGTTTAATTTCAGTGGAAAACCAAAACATTACTTAACGATTGTGTAACGATCCGGGGATTTTCGACTTCGAAAATCGACACAAATTCCAATGTCGACTATTTAGACATCAGAAATACCGGATAGTTAATAGAAAGAAGTTAGAGGGTGAGAATAGATAAGATAGAAAATTAGAATAGAAGAAGAAAAAGAACACAACAACATCAGAGTGACACGAATCTCACAACGGAACGAATAAAATATAGTATACAAAATAACATTTGAAACACAAATCTGTATTTGTATATTAGAGTACAACACTTACATCACAACGGAAATAAACAATAGCTATAAAATGCTGTTGAAGCCTCCTGCTCCAAGCTCCATCTAGTGTATCTGTAAATCCCGACTACTTGACTGCCCGTACAAATTTTGGGCACCCAAGAGTTTCGGGAAAACAAAACAAAATAAACTCTGGGTTAGTCATGGGACTGGTGTGAGTAAACTCCAACCACTTGGTTTAACTTTTAAAAATCATTTTCAAAAAAATGATAATCGTAAGAACAATCCACACATAAACACAGATGGTTTTTACCTTACAATAACCCAAACATTTTCAAAATCAATACTTTTTTGATATTATAATATTGTATAATCACAAATAATTAACAATCTAGCAGAACGCTTGCATCTCACGCTCCAAATATATATGTATATAATCAAAACTGCAGGCGCTTGTTGGAGATTGGATTCCGACTATGACAAGGTATGGAACCACCTGCCAATAGTGTATCTCTAGAGATGAATAAACTGGGTTCAACAAGAATGTCTTGCAACCCGACCACACATGACCGACCACTCATTTCTCTTGAGTGTATCTCTAGAGATGAACACACTGGGTTCAACAAGAACGTCTTGCAACCCGACCACACATGACCGACCACTCATTTCTCTTGAGTGTATCAAATATATTGTCACCTATGGTCGCTAGCAAAATAACCGTTCCTAGGAGATATAGAAGCGAAAAGAAGTAATAAATATAAATATTCTCTAAATGGTGACAATACACCCTAATGGGGGCGACCCCCATAGTCATGCTGTCTGCCCGATTTTCGTCATTTCCCGGTTGATGAGGCTTGAGGTCATAACATATCTTTTGACAGATCACACCTTCATTTACTTTGAATGCCACATCGTCATACCCGCCAAATCACAAATTGATTTCCACAAAAATACCACGGGTATAAAGCTAAGAGAAACGAATTCCTCCGAAACCAAACATGGATACGTTTGAAGTGATCAACTTATGTGATCCATTAGATATATTCTGTCAGACATTATTCCATACACGTTGTCCTGGGTCTGGACAAACCGAAGGCACTGTTTTGTAAATCCATCTTGGGCAATTTCTACCTAGGATCGCCAGAACAGCCCTTGCAAAACTCCATCTTCAATTATCTTTACCATATTTGATTCGCAATGCTAATACCCATACTGTAATGTCCCGTATTTTTGAGGTATAATGATTAATTTATTTAATTAGTAATTTAGAGAATTAAATGGTTGTTTAATTAAATAATGTTGAATATTTAATTAATATAAATAATAGAATAATATATTTATTTCCAAAATAGTTGGAAATAGTGGAATTCACAATATTGTGTGAATTGGACAATTCAAAATATATATATAATTCAGTTTAGAATTGAATTAGAAAAACGAATATATTGTTTGAACGACAGTTGAACGTATAATTTAAATTATAATTATAATAGAGCTCGAAATAGCGCGGCAGTTCGCTATTTGGCGATTCGAACTTTAAATAAATATACAGAATTCGTTTTAAATCGGATTTCTGTGAAACAAGAAACGTTCGGAGCTAGTGAAGTATATTTTTCTAATGGAAGAGAAAAATCGGGATTTCATTGTGTAAATTTTGATTTATGCCCAAATAAAATTATCGAAAAGTCGCTATGGAATTCCTTAATAATTTATAACGATATAAATGAATTTTTCAATATAAATTGAATATCGATTCAACCGGGATTTGAATATCAAGTTATAAATCCAATTGGAGCTTTAAAAATAGCTAGTTTGCAAACGACCTCCGTTTTCGACAAGACTAATTTTGTTGGATCCGCAATATTAAATTATTGCTAGATTTCAATTTTCGTGATTTTTAAAGTCAGTATGTGGCCGTATGGATTTTTAATATGAAAAACAATCGATATTTTGACGATTAAAAATACGCTGTGTGAGCAAACGGGGTCAGAATTCGACGAAACCAGTTTCGTTGGGTCCGTAATGTCAAACTCTAGTTGTATGTCCATTTTCATGATTTTTGAATATCATGTATGATCATAGGAATTTTCAAAGGATAAATTGAATCAATAGTCTAATAAAATAAATAAATAAAGGGTTGCTTACTTTCTAAGCTATCACATATCCTATAAATACGCCATCTAAACCTAATCTCACTTTCATTAGGTCAACAGAAAATACCCCGCACCCTTTCTCATTTAAAAACCCAAACCTTGATCTTGTAAAAATCAAAAGAAATTCATACAAAATTCTATAAATCCAAACTCATATAATTTTAAACTCCTAAGCTTGTACTCTTCAATCCAGTATGAAATTTATGGGATTCGAACTTATTGCGTTCGATGTTTTAGTTCAAGCGTGAGCTAGGGTTATAAATTTGTTGTCGATAGTGCATCGATTTGTATATTCGAGTTTGTTTTTGGAATCCTGAAGGAGATTTACACTTAGCTTGGATTTTTGGAGCCGTTTGGTGATACTTTGTGTCGCGAGTTCCCTGTAGTCGACGAGTTGAGTTGAACGACGGAAATGGCAAGGAGGCGTCGAGTTAGATGAAAGTGGTATAGGGTGATTCCATTTTCGAAAAGAGGAATTTTGGTGTTTATCGTTTGATTTATAGTAGAGTAAATACGGAGTTTGGATATTTGTTTGGAATGGAAATGGCAGAAGAACTCGGCAGTGGAAATACTGCGTTTCGGGGTGCGAGGTGGACGAATTGGTGATGGAGTGGATGAGCATCCGGAGAGGAGGATCATGGTGATTTCTGTTTGAAGATTCATGAACCGTTGATCGAGAAATGGAGATGGAAAGTTGTGGAAATAGTGGTTGAAGTTTGCTGGAGTGCGATGACGGTAAAGAGGGAGGAAGGAGTAATAGCGGGCACGAGTTCGTTGATTTCAAATGGGCCATCATAACATGGGTAAAGCCCAAATGGATATGTACTCAAATTTATTTAAATCTAAATAGTGTATTATCTTATATTGTTAATAACTTTCACATACGTTATCGAAAATTATAAAAAACAGGATCCTTTGGGATCGTATGGACGAGAGCTACACACTGGAACTGACTGGGAGTGAATTTGAGCTCATTACAATTTATAGAGAAATAAATTATCTGTTTGAATCAACCGATGGTTATCATTATTAACGATGATCGTCCAATGTGAGTAAAACTCACCAACTCTACCAGTTCATATTTTAATAACGTATATTTAGAACTGATAAATGATGATTGATTGGTGTGTATTGACTATTTGGTTGAACTGCTAAGTAATTGGTTGAAATTATAGATCTGGTTGTGTGTGTGTGTATATATATTGATTCTGTTTGGCAGAATATTTCATAGTGAAATGAAATTGATGTTAATTATATTGTTTAACATCTGTGGATGCAGGGAAACAGGTCGGAGGAATCCAACTGGATTGGTCAACATTTATTTTACTATTTTTCATATATTGAAATATATGATGTGATATATAATCTACTGCTGATTATGTGTGTTTGATGATATTGATCATTGTTATAGGTTATGTAAATTACCATAAGAAATACTGGAATGTAAAAAGAGAATTTTTAAAGCGTAACTAGAAAGAGAAATATTTGTAAAACATTTACAAATAAAATAGACATGGAAATATTTGTAAAACATTTACAAATAGAATTGAAAAGGAATATATATTAGGGAAATAAATAGAATAGGATCAAAGGAATATATATTGGGAAAATAAATAGAAAGATAAAAGGAATGTTAATTTGTTAAATAAATAGGATTGAAAAGGAATATTTATTTGTTAAATAAACAAATAGAAAAGGGAATATTTGTAAAACCAATAGAAAAGGAAATATTTGTATAAACAAATAGAAAAGGAAGTATTTGTAATCAAATAGTGTTAGTCGAATTAAAGTTAATCGAATATTGGTTATTCGAAAAGAGTTATCGAATATTGGTTATTCGAAAAGAGTTAGTCAAATATTGGTTATTCGAAAAGAGTTATCAAATATTGGTTATTCGAAAAGAGTTATCGAATATTGGTTATTCGAAAAGAGTTATCGAATATTGGTTATTCGAAAGGGAGTTAATCGAATATAGTTTATTCGAATAGAGTTAAATGAGTTAATCGAATATAGTTTATTCGAATAAAGTTAACGGAGTTAATCGAATATAGTTTATTCAAATAAAGAAAAGGAGTTAATCAAAAATAGTTTATTCGAATAGAGAAACGGGAGTTAATCGAATATAGTTATTCGAATAGAGTTAATCGAATTAGAGTTAATCGATTAGAGTTAATCGAGTTAGAGTTAATCGATTAGAGTTAATCGAGTTAGAGTTAATCGATTAGAATTAATCGATTAGAGTTAATCGAATAAGAGTTATTTAGTTAGAGTTAATCAATAAGAGTTAATTGATTAGAGTTGATTGATTAGAGTTAATCGAATAGAGTTAATCAGTTAAAGTTAATCAGTTAGAGTTAATTGATTAAAGTTAATCGAATAGAGTTAATCAGTTAGAGTTAATCGATTAGAGTTAATCAATTAGAGTTAATCTATTATGGTGAAATCAGTTGGACTTAATCAGTTAGACTTAATCAGTTAGAGTTAATCAATTAGAGTTAGTCGAATGTAGTTTATCGTAAAGGAGTTAATCGAATATAGTTTATTCGAAAAGGAGTTAATCGAATATAGTTTGTTTGAAGAAAAGAGATTATCGAATATAGTTTATTCGAAAGAGAGATTGATCGAATACAGTTTGTTCGAAGAAAGGAGTTAATCGAATATAGTTTATTCGAAAAGGAGTTATTGAATAGAGATTATTCGAAAGAGAATTATGCGTTGAATTCGATTATATTGAATTCGAGAAAGTACTATTCACTTTCCGTTTTTAATCAAGATTTATTTATTTATAAATTAATTAATTGTTTGTTTATTTATCCAAATTAATAAATAAAAATTATACTTAAGTCATTATATTTCGGAAGTATGGGATTATAACACTATTGTTATAATCAAATGATTTCTGTAAAAGAAGTGGATTTGTAAATAGAATCCGAGAGTTACGTAAGGAAGTTTGTTAAAGATTTAGAAGGTGAACTTTTTCTATTTCGAAGATAGAACTGTTGTTTAGTTAAGGTCTGAAAGGTAGTTATACCCCAACTTGATTGACTCCATTTTTAACTAAGGATTGGTTAATGTTTGAAAGTAAAGTTTGGTTAAGTGAATTTAGTTAATGAGTGTAATGTTTTGAGTTGGTATAGCGTTGTTTTATTAAAACAACTGTTTAAATCCAAATGTAGGAGTTTTGGAAATGTTTCTGTAATAACCCGGAAATTCTGAGCCAATTTAAAATTTTATTTTGGCAATTTTGATGAATTTTGAATATTTAAAATGAATTATTTTAAATATAAAAACGAGAAATTTATTTTGAATATAATTAGAACGTATATATTTATTTGAATCGTCGTTAGAATATAAATATTTATTTTTAATTATAAAAGGAATTGAAAATGGCGCGGTAGTTCGATAATTCGATTTCAAAGTTCAAATGAATGTACGACATTCAAAATAAACCGGATTTTGGTGAAACTAGAAATATTTGAATCTAATTGAGAATACCTTTCCAATGAATCCGAAAAATCGAAATTTCATAGCGGGAATCAAAAGATACATACAGTTGAAAATTCAGAATAACCGCTATGGAATTCTGGCCCTTAAAAATAGAAATTTTGCAAACGACCTCTGTTTTCGACGAAACCACTTTTGTTGGATCTGTGATGTCAAGTTATTGCTAGATTCCAAAATTCGTAATTTTTTGAATCAATATGTGAGCGTGGCAAAGGAAAACGCGTTTGACCAGTTTCAGTTGATTTTAATCGACTGGAAAATGACCATTTTTCAAACGGTCTCAAAATTTGACGAAATTAGTTTTGTTAGGACCGTATCGTCAATACGAAGCTAGAAAATATTTTACGGGAATTTTTCTAGTTAATATGTGGCCCAGGTAAATTGAAATGCGCGTTCAAATTCAATATGTAAATTTATATTTGGATTTTGAGGAAAACTGATCGAAACGGTCGAATCAGCCTACGATACATATCCCATTGTGTTCGGAATGAGGGTAATTAGTTATGGATGACAGGCGGTGGGTCTCGTTTCGGGGTCAGAATAAAAAGTACCTTTTTGAAATAAATTAAATAATTAAATAATATATATTATAATTCTCCCCTTCTTCTCTTCTTCCTAGTCAAACAGGCCCCCCATTCAAAATCAATTCATTCGAGAAGGAAAAAAAAGAGAACGAAGGAGGATCGCGCCTCCCCCTATATCGCCGCCGCCGCCGCTTCTTCTTTTTCCTCCTCCTCCAGCCGTGCTCCCTCCCTCTTGCCTCGCTTTCCTCCTCCAATCAAACCGCCCCACCTGACGCGTGAGACCCCCCACTCCAGCACCCCATAGCCCACCGCAACCCCCTCTGACCTCCCCAAGCCGTCACTCTCCCCTTTGCTCCACCCCGTCAGCAGTTAATGTAATAACCCGGAAAATACGAGCCAATTTAAAAATTTTAAATTGGTGATTTCATAGGAATTTGAACAATTGAAATAGAATATTTCAATAAAATAGTGAATTAGAAATAGTGAGTCAGTTTGAAAATTTGAATTCAAACTTTGACCGACTATGCAGGGTGGAAAATATAATGGATTTTAGCGAAACCAAAAATATTTAAATCTGTTAGTCAATACCTTTCTAACGAATCTGAAAAATCGAAGTTTCATAACGGGAATCAAAAGTTATGGCCGAATGAATTTTCAGAAAAGTCGGTATATAGAATATATACGCCTGGAAAATTGATATTTTGCATACGACCTCGGAATTCGACGAAACCACTTTTGTTGGGTCCAAGATGTCAAACTATTGCTAGGTTTCAAATTTCATAATTTTTGAAGCTAGTATGTGAGCGTGGCAAAAGAAAATGTGTTTGGTCGATTTCTGTTAAATTGGATCGACCAGAAAATGGCCATTTTTCAAACGACCTCAGAATTCGACGAAACTAGTTTTGTTGGGACCGTAGCGTCAAAACATAGCTAGATTTTTTTTTCTGGAATTTTTCGAATTAGTTTGTGGCCCTGGCAAATTGAAATGTGCGTTCAGAGTTAAAAATTAAATGTTTTATACTTTAATTTGAAAAATAACTGACTGTAACAGTCGAATTGGCCTACAAAGCATATCCCATTGTGTCCGGAATGGGGGTATTTAGCTAGGGGCGACAGTCGTTGGGTTTAAAAAGGAGTTCGTTTGAGAAAACACTATTTAAAAATTTAATATAGTCCTCGGCCAATCATATTTCTCCATTCATAAATAAATAAATATCAGAAACCCCCCCACCCCCCGACCCCGACATCGACGACGGAAAAGCTTCCCCCCCTTCCCTGGCGATTTCCGATCGCTACAGCCCGAATTAGCTCCTTCCCCAGTTCAACTTTTTGTAGTTCTCCTTCCCCTCTTCAAACCCGTATAAGGAGCTTCCCCTATCGTTGCTTCTACGTCGAGATATCCCCTTCCAAAGTTCCGACCTTTAAACCGCCGCCGCCGCCGATCTGGACCACCGAACGCCACCAAACCGCCGCGCGCCTGTAGCCCTCTCGAAGCTCTTCCACATCCAACTCCCTGATCGTCCCCTCGTGCCCCGGTTCTCGCGAAAACCGCAAACCTAGTTTTGAAGCTTCGTGAAAGTGAGTTTTTCTTTGATCTTTACAGTTTGAAAAATCATATCTTTTTGGTGCGTTGACGAAATTCGATGAAACAGGAAACATCGAGATCGCAAGGAAGCTCTCTACCCAATAGAAGAAGCCACGGATTTTTCTGACATCGTATCGATTTTTAGCGTTCAGAAAACCAAGGTGAGAAATCTAAATTAACGTGAAATTGAATGGAAAATGTCATGTATAATTTATATAAGCGAAATATAAATTACATACGTGTTGTATACCTCATGTACATGCGTAGTGTAAGCTATATAAGCGAAGTATGAATTTTACATGCATTGAATAAATGATATATGTATTGAAATGCTAGTGAAATATAGCAAATATATTATATATATATATATATATATATACACTCCCCTCGTCCACAAACCATGGATGATATTTATTGTGGTGAATTGGTGTGAAATATTGGATGAAAAATACGAATGGTTGAATAATTGTTTGTGGTTGATATTGTTTGGTTGTGGTTGAAAAATACCCATTGGTGATTGAAATGAATTGGAAATATTTGTGGAAATAAAAATAAACATGCCGCCTACGTGCGAATTAGATGCATGAATCCCCATTGTCAAAAACCGCGAGGTTTTAAGGTAGAGCGAGGAGTCGTACTAGGGACGGTGCCGGTTTTAACTACCCTGCCGTTATGCTGCCGAAATTTTGAATAATCTTTGTGTGTTAGAATTATTTTCATATGTTGAAATTATTTTCATGCGTTGAAATTAAAGTCATATATTGAAACTATATCCATGTGTGGAAATATTCATGTGTTGAAAAGTGTTGTGTGAAAATTAGATTCATTTGTGAATGAATGAAGTGTTTAAACAATAAAAATCACACTTTTATATATATATATGAAGTATGAAAAATATTCTCCTTATATAACTAGTTTCAACAATAAAAATCCCATCTTTCTAATATGAACAACATAAATAAAATGTCCATGTGTGGAAATACTCATTTGTTGAGAAGAGTATGTAGTGGAAAAGTTCATGTGTTGAATAAAAAGATCGAACAATAAAAATTACATTTTTATTGAAACTATGAAGTGTTGAAACCATCCATTGTTTGAATAAATATTTTGAATGATAAAAATATCATTTTTATCATATGTGTGATATGCTAAAGATATGCAGACGTTGAAATAAATATTTATGGTAGAAATATTATTTTTAACATGCATAGGAACTAAATAAAATAGCTATGTGTTGAAATCTATTTTAGTTCGCCAAAATTTATCATCTTTGAAATGTGAAGTGTTAAAAATAGCCACTTGTTCAAATAAACGTGCATGAGTTGAAATATACATTAACTAGCTAATGATATGATTTTAGCCTATGCATGCAACATTAGAATGAATGGTGTTTTTAAACCAAAGCAAATCAAATATGAAATTGAATGGAAAATGATAAATGTTAGAAATTGTATATATGTACATGCATATCTATTGAACAGGTTAAAGCAAAAGGGGCTAGAGAAGAGAAATAGAATTTTGTGCCCGACAAATAGGTACACATTTACCGCTTTGTTTGGGTGATGATTTTATGAGCCTGTTGGCTAGCCGCTTGGCTTTTTCTTTTTCTTTTTGATATGAGACGCCCGTGTGGCTATTTGGGAATTTTCCCAGACCCTCCCGTACAAAGGAGGTTATGGCGAAATTTTCCAAAATTTAAAGGCGTTAGTGAAATAATTGAAGTGGAAACGATATAGGAATTTTTGAATGAACTATATTTATATAAATATATAAATATAAATAGAATAAAAACAAAACGTGGCCGTGCAGTTCATGTTTTGAAACTGTGATTTTAAACGACTAGTTCGGGAAATCCGACCATTGGATTTTCCCGAAACCTCAACCGTTGGGTTCGCCTTGGAAATATCTTTCCAACGGCACCAACTTTGTGAAGATCCGACGGTTGGATTGCCTGGAATGTTTAATTCAAAACTGATGAAAATCAGCGCTAGAAACGATTATATTTATATATATATATAAATATAATTAAATTAAATCGAATAACGATGCTGCAGTTCGTAAATTGAAATCGTAACTTCAAATGGTTAGTGTGGAAGATCCGACCGTCGGATTTTCCCAAAACTGAAACCATTGGATTCGTTTTGAAATGACCTTCCTAATGATGTAAAATTTGTGAAGATCCAACGGTTAGATTTTCATATATGTGTAAAACAAAATTAATGAAAAGCAGCGCCAGTGCATCGACACGACCGGAAACGTCGTTTAATTAAATATGGCCGTTTTAAATTAAATAAAAATGGCGATATATCGTTATAAAGTACTATAGACGATATAGAGTGAAAATAAACCAATTTCGTTGTGCTTGCTTGATATATGATGGTTAAATGTATTTGACATGAAAATTATAACTAAATAACTAAAATGTGAATGTTGAATAGTCCAACCACGTGATTAATTGATTTGAAAATCTAAGTATACGTGGGTTATTTGAAAAGGCCGAGTTTAACTCATTTCAAATAATCGATCGACGTTGAGAAGTCGAAGAGTCGAAGACGACTGAAGACCGACGATCTCCACATTGGATGGATGGGCGCTACTGATGCTCGTGATTGGAGTAGCTACCATGAAGGAATTGAAGTAGTAGCCGTCCACACATACTGTTGATTGTACGGATATGCGAGGAATTGGTGCCTCCGGTTTCGTTCAGACCCAGAACGGACTTGTAAATGGATTGTGTGTCTGACATTGGATTTTGTTCTGTGTTGATTGATCTCTGTTAAATATATATCTGTTTGGCGGCGGAGAATTTATTCTCTTGCTTAACGCCCTTCTCTGAGACGTACGAGCTCAGAGGTTATGTATTGACAGAAATCAGTCGCATGGAGTGGATTGCCTGTGTGGCACGCCTAAGTGGCATATGATCAAGGCTTCTGTTGCAAAGCAAAGTCTTGTGGTTGATGATCAAAGCATGGTCTGTGTGACGTAGCTTTGTGTATAACGTGAATTAGCGAGCCTCACACCCCGGTATGAGTCAAAAACGGGAGAAGGACCCAAGGAGTGCATGACGTTTCTTTCTAGCTATGGTGATGTCAGTGACCTCCCAGCCCTGACATTTATATCTACTTTTCACCTGTGTGGTTGTTGGAATACGAGGCGCCTCGATATAGGTCTGTAAGGACCGGGAAACGTGTGTTCAGGAATAATTAATCCTCAAAAGTAAGAGAGGACCGGCCTTGGAGGATCCAGGGGATTGCTGTGTGCGGTCCCGAGGCATTTGCTAGAGTGTCTCGAATCGGAGAGGAGCTTGCCCCTTGCCTCGACTCATAAGGGAATCCAATTTCCAATACGAAATATGCGAATGTGATTGTATTACTAGTATGGCGACATGATATATGGTACCCATGCCGTCTAGGATTGATATTTATGATTGAATTTGCTTTTGAAACATATATGCACTAGTAATAATATCAAACACTTTTGTTTTATTCGTATGAAGCATCTTTGTCCATTATAAGGGAAAACTATATCCTCCGGCTTGCGTTGCATTGTGTGATGGTACCTGAGTCTTATAATGGCTTTAATTTATAAAAAGCATTGCGTTGATTTAATCATTTATTTTATTTCATGCACTAGCACTCATTGGAGTAAACCTGTTCCGCGAAAGTGGCATGGTCCTTTGATTTGCCTTAGTATTGTTGTTAATAAGTTGAGTAGATTTCTCATACCAGTCCCATGACTGACTCGTAGTTTGTTTCACCTTGCAAACTCGGGTGCCCTCATTTTCACACGGGCAGCCTAGTTACAGGTTTCTGACGCACCTTTTGGCTCATGGCGAGGCTTGACTACACTGTGCTGACTTGGATTTTCTCCACCATTATTGTATCTATATTATGATTCCGCCACTGGCGATGTAGACTGATATTCCTTTTGTGTACTCTTTATGTATGATTCCGCCTTAGGCGATGGTGACTGATTATGTATCATTATGCACTAAGTTGTATCCTGTACTGTGCTTCTCTGATGTGATGATATCTATATGATTCCGCTGTCATATGTGTGTAAATTATTCTATTTTCTGTTTATGCTATTATCTGTGATCTGCTAATGATGATTAATGTGTTATATTCCAATGATTATCCTTAACACCGTGTCACGGGGTTTTGGGATCGTCACAGCTGGTATCAGACCTTTGGTTAACCTTAGTTCTGGAGTCTAACACATTAAACACTTCGTCAAAATAGAATTAGTAGAATTCTAAGGCGAGTCGCTCATTAGAGATAGGACTAGTAAGGTCCTAGAATGAGCTGAGCAGAATAGCAAAAACAATTGATCAGTCCATCGTTATCTTTCCGTAGAAAATTTCTGCTTAACTATGCAATAGACTATCATTTCTGTTAGCTGACTTTTTCGTTGCTTATACAGAATTTGACAAATGGCTACCAGAGCAGCCGCCGCTAGAGGAGGCCGTGCCGGCCGAGGCCGAGGAAGGGGAGAAATCCCAGCTCAAGAAGGACCTTTGATACAACCTCCGGCAGCTCAATACTTCGAGCATGACCGTGTAGCTAAGAGATATAAGAACTTAGGAGCCAAGACCTTCTCGGGAACTGGCACCGTAATAGAGGCCCTTGCATGGCTCAAAACATGCGAGAAAATTCTTGAAGGCCTAAGGCTTGGAGACGAAGACAAAGCTATTATGGGCACCTGGCTTACGCAGGAACAAGCTGAATTATGGTGGGAATCTCTTACCGCCGGGAATAGAGAAGCTGGAAGAACATGGGATGGATTTAAAGAACTCTTCAAGGAGAAATATGTCCCAGAACAAGCTATAGAAAGAATGCACGATGACTTCGCCAATCTCCAGCAAGGGGATCTTTCCGTGCAAGATTATCTGAACAAATTTACAATGTTGTCGCCCTATGCTCCAGAGCTCGTCGCCACTGCGAAATCAAAAAATAAGAGGTTTATCCTTGGACTAAGACGACAATATCATGATAGAGCCATGGCCCATGTCAAGCTGGAATTCAACGAGCTAGTGGAAATGACATGCAACTATGAAGACCTTGATCAAAGGCATCTGGATCAGGATCGCGCTAGAAGCCAAGCCGGAAACAAGCGCAAGCCTGCTGTAAATCAAGGCGAGTCAAGCCAAGCAGCATCTTCAAAGCCTCAGACTGGCAAGCCGCCAAGAGGAAATTGCTTTAACTGTGGTAAGCCGGGGCACTACTCAAACATCTGCACAGCTCCGAAGAGACAGAAGACAAATTCTCAAGGCTCGAGCCAAGGCTCTCAGAACCCTCGCTCGTGCTTCAACTGTCGCAAGACCGATCATCTGGTCAAAGACTGTCCTTTGCTGAAGAAAGCTATAGTAGCTCATGTCTATGACGGGTCTAGACCGCCAGCTGCTTCCAATGGAGCAGGTAAACCTGATGTTTTGGGAGGTACCCTTACAATTAAAAATATTCCTGTTTCTGTATTATTTGACACAGGTGCATCGCGTAGTTTTATTGCTAGAAACACAGTGCACAAACTAAAGTTAAAACAGCGAAAGCTCAAAGAATCGGTTGAAGTTCATAACCCGATAGGGGGTCCTATTACTCTCAGTACATGTTGTAGAGTGCCAATCTCTTATTCTTTCTACAAATTTCCCATTAATTTGATTGTTATGGATTTTCCCGAATTCGACGTTATCCTTGGGTTAGAATGGTTAACGAAATACGAAGCTGAAGTGAAATGTGCGGAAAGAATCGTAAAAATTCGAACGGAACTTGGACATATATATATATACCCTGTCATGGTTCGAATCCGAATAGAGAAGAATTTTGGTCGGCATTAGAACGTATCCCCACTTCCATAGAAAAGATTCCGATTGTAAGAAACTATGCGGATGTGTTTGAAGAAGTTGAGAACTTACCTCTGCAAAGAGAAATAGAATTCCGAATCGATCTAATTACCAATACCAGACCAGTGGTGCATCCAATTCGCAGAATGACTCCGAAAGAAAAAGAAGAATTAGGCGATCAAACTCGTCAACTGTTGTGGAAAGGTCTAATCAGACCTAGTTTTTCTAATTGGGGTGCAGCTATTGTGTTTGTCCCGAAGTCAGACGGTACTCTTCGATTATGTGTTGATTACCGAGACCTCAACAAACAGACGCTTAAAAATAAATATCCATTACCCCGCATTGATGATTTGCTAGACCAATTGAATGGGGAGAAAGTATTTTCCCGAATGGATCTAGCTACAGGGTTTCATCAATTGAGAATAGCAGAAGAGTGTGTTCCTTTGACCGCTTTCAGAGGTCCAGACATATTTTATGAATGGTTAGTAATGCCGTTTGGCCTATGCAACGCTCCAGCATACTTTGTCGATCTAATGAATAGAGTGTTCAGGGGAGTTCTGAATAAATTTGTCCTTGTATTCATCGATGATATTTTAATCTACTCCAAATCAAAACCCGAGCATGAAAAACACTTAGAACAAGTATTGGAGATTCTAAGGAAGAGCATCTTCAAAGCCAAATTCTCTAAATGTGTCTTCTGGCAAGAAGAAGTTAAATTTCTTGGCCATGTCGTGTCAGAGAAAGGAATTTCTGTTGACCCAAGCAAAATAACAGCGATTCAAGACTGGAAACAACCCACTACTCCCACAGAAGTTAGAAGTTTTATGGGGTTGGCTAGTTATTATCGAAAGTTCGTTAAGGATTTTTCGAAGATATCCGGTCCGTTAACGAAGCTCACAAAGAAACACGAGAAGTTTAAGTGGACTTCCGACTGTGAAGAAGCTTTCCAGGAATTGAAATCGAAGCTGACCACCACTCCAGTGTTAACTATTACTGATGGCAATCAGGATTTAACGGTTTGGACAGATGCTTCTATTAGAGGTCTTGGTGCAGTGTTAATGCAGAGAGGCCAAGTAGTCGCTTATGCAAGCCATCAACTGAAACCGCATGAGAAGAATTATGTGACTCATGATCTTGAGTTGCTAGCCATCGTATTTGCCTTGAAAATCTGGAGGCATTATTTATTGGGTGAGAAATTTATACTGTACACAGATCATCAATCATTGAAGTATTTATATACCCAGAAAGATCTGAATCTGAGACAGCAGCGTTGGCTAGAATTTCTTGCAGCGTATGATCTTGATATCCTGTATACGCCGGGGAAGGCTAACGTTGTAGCGGATGCACTTAGTAGAAAAACCGCAATTGTTGCCCATCTTATAATTACACCTAGCTTGATCGATAAGATATGTGCTCTCCAGAAGAATGATTATTTCATTCAAAAGATCAAGGAAAGAATCCAGAAAGGAGAACCCTCAAGCTTTCAAGTAGATAAAGAGGGAGTTCTGAGGCTGAATGGGAGAATTTATGTTCCCAACCTTCCTGAGCTCAAAAGAGAAGTGCTGGATGAATGCCATAAATCCAAATTTTGCATCCATCCTGGGGTGAGTAAAATGTACAACGATATCAAATGCACTTTCTGGTGGAAGGCAATGAAAAGAGATATTTCTTTGTATGTTAGCAGATGCCCTACTTGTCAATTGGTCAAGAGTGACCAGCAGAAGCTAGCTGGACTGTTGCAACCGTTGGAAGTCCCAGGTTGGAAATGGGAACAGATTTCCATGGATTTCATAGATGGTTTGCCGCGAACCAAGAAAGGTAATGACAACATTTGGGTAATCGTAGATCGTTTCACGAAGACTGCCCGTTTTATACCTGTCAGATCCAATAGAACTGCCCAAAGTTTAGCACAGATATACTTTAAAGAAATTGTTAAGCTCCATGGAATTCCCATCAGCATAGTCAGTGATAGAGATCCCCTATTTACTAGCAAATTCTGGGAGGCTTTCCAGACAGAATTGGGAACAAAACTGAATATGAGCACCGCTTATCACCCACAAACAGATGGCCAAACTGAGCGGGTGAATAGAATTCTAGAAGATTTATTGCGGGCTTGTATAATTGATTTTGGTGGGTCATGGGAAGATCATTAGCATTTGGCAGAATTCTCATATAATAATAGCTATCAAGCAAGTTTGAGAATGTCACCATTTGAAGCATTATATGGCAGACCCTGCATATCTCCTGCATGTTGGGTAGAACCTGGCAACAGACTTGTACTAGGACCCGATATGATTAGAGAAGCATCTGATAAAGTCGACTTCATCAGGAAGTGATTGAAAACCGCCCAAAGACGACAGAAAAGTTATGCAGACTCTAGAAGGAGGGATTTGACATTTGTTGTTGGTGATCATGTTTATTTGAAGGTTTGCCCGATGAGAGGAGTAATCAGATTTGGAAAGACTGGGAAGTTGGCACCGAGATTTATTGGTCCCTTTCCTATACTTAAGCGAATTGGAACTCTTGCTTATAGGGTTCAATTGCCAGATTGGTTGCCTGGAGTGCACAATGTTTTTCACGTATCTCAACTTAGGAGACATGTTCATGATCTGGATCTTGTTGTAGAAGAAGCAGCGCAACGGGATGTGGAGATAACTCCAGAATTAGCACTCAGAAGAGAGCCATTAAAGATTGTTGGCAAAGAAACTAGAGAACTCAGAAGCAAAAAGGTTCATTTAGTTAAAGTGCAGTGGAGCAGTGATCCTAGAGACTGTACTTGGGAAACTGAGGAAAGCATTAAGCAAGCTTACCCCAAATGCAGAGCGGATATCTCTGACTAACTCCGGTGCAAGGTACCTTTACAATACTTTGCATTTACATTTTATTTCCTACTTTACTGTTGTTTCCTTTTCGAGGACGAAAAGTTTTAAGTAGGGGAGATTGTAATAACCCGGAAAATACGAGCCAATTTAAAAATTTTTAAATTGGTGATTTCATAGGAATTTGAACAATTGAAATAGAATATTTCAATAAAATAGTGAATTAGAAATAGTGAGTCAGTTTGAAAATTTGAATTCAAACTTTGACCGACTATGCAGGGTGGAAAATATAACGGATTTTAGCGAAACCAAAAATATTTAAATCTGTTAGTCAATACCTTTCTAACGAATCTGAAAAATCGAAGTTTCATAACGGGAATCAAAAGTTATGGCCGAATGATTTTTCAGAAAAGTCGGTATATAGAATATATAGGCCTGGAAAATTAATATTTTGCATACGACCTCGGAATTCGACGAAACCACTTTTGTTGGGTCCGGGATGTCAAACTATTGCTAGGTTTCAAATTTCATAATTTTTGAAGCTAGTATGTGAGCGTGGCAAAAGAAAATTTGTTTGGTCGATTTCTGTTAAATTGGATCGACCAGAAAATGGCCATTTTTCAAACGACCTCAGAATTCAACGAAACTAGTTTTGTTGGGACCGTAGCGTCAAAACATAGCTAGATTTATTTTTCTGGAATTTTTCGAATTAGTTTGTGGCCCTGGCAAATTGAAATGTGCGTTCAGAGTTAAAAATTAAATGTTTTATACTTTAATTTGAAAAATAACTGACTGTAACAGTCGAATTGGCCTACGAAGCATATCCCATTGTGTCCGGAATGGGGGTATTTAGCTAGTGGCGACAGTCCTTGGGTTTAAAAAGGAGTTCGTTTGAGAAAACACTATTTAAAAATTTAATATAGTCCTCGGCCAATCATATTTCTCCATTCATAAATAAAAAAAAATTATCAGAACCCCCCCCCCCGACCCCGACATCGACGACGGAAAAGCTTCCCCCCCCCCTTCCCTGGCGATTTCCGATCGCCACAGCCCGAATTAGCTCCTTCCCCAGTTCAACTTTTTGTAGTTCTCCTTCCCCTCTTCAAATCCATATAAGGAGCTCCCCCTATCGTTGCTTCTACGTCGAGATATCCCCTTCCAAAGTTCCGACCTTTAAACCGCCGCCGCCGCCGCCGATGCCGATCTGGACCACCGAACGCCACCAAACCGCCGCGTGCTTATAGCCCTCTCGAAGCTCTTCCACGTCCAACTCCCTGATCGTCCCCTCGTGCCCCGGTTCTCGCGAAAACCGCAAAACTAGTTTTGAAGCTTCGTGAAAGTGAGTTTTTCTTTGATCTTTACACTTTGAAAAATCATATCTTTTTGGTGCGTTGACGAGATTCGATGAAACAGGAAACATCGAGACCGCAAGGAAGCTCTCTACCCAATAGAAGAAGCCGCGGATTTTTCTGACATCGTATCGATTTTTAGCGTTCAGAAAACCAAGGTGAGAAATCTAAATTAACGTGAAATTGAATGGAAAATGTCGTGTATAATTTATATAAGCGAAATATAAATTACATACGTGTTGTATACCTCATGTACATGCGTAGTGTAAGCTATATAAGCGAAGTATGAATTTTACATGCATTGAATAATTGATATATGTGTTGAAATACTAGTGAAATATAGCAAATATATATATTATATATATATATACTCCCCTCGTCCACAAACCATGGACGATATTTATTGTGGTGAATTGGTGTGAAATATTGGATGAAAAATACGAATGGTTGAATAATTGTTTGTGGTTGATATTGTTTGGTTGTGGTTGAAAAATACCCATTGGTGATTGAAATGAATTGGAAATATTTTATGGAAATAAAAATAAACATGCCGCCTGCGTGCGAATTAGATGCATGAATCCCCATTGTCAAAAACCGCGAGGTTTTAAGGTAGAGCGAGGAGCCGTACTAGGGACGGTGCCGGTTTTAACTACCCTGCCGTTATGCTGCCGAAATTTTGAATAATCTTTGTGTGTTAGAATTATTTTCATACGTTGAAATTATTTTTATGCGTTGAAATTAAAGTCATATATTGAAACTATATCCATGTGTGGAAATATTCATGTGTTGAAAAGTGTTGTGTGAAAATTAGATTCATTTGTGAATGAATGAAGTGTTTAAACAATAAAAATCACACTTTCATATATATATGAAGTATGAAAAATATTCGCCTTATATAACTAGTTTCAACAATAAAAATCCCATCTTTCTAATATGAACAACATAAATAAAATGTCCATGTGTGGAAATACTCATTTGTTGAGAAGAGTATGTAGTAGAAAAGTTCATGTGTTGAATAAAAAGATCGAACAATAAAAATTACATTTTTTATTGAAACTATGAAGTGTTGAAACCATCCATTGTTTGAATAAATATTTTGAATGATAAAAATATCATTTTTATCATATGTGTGATATGCTAAAGATATGCAGACGTTGAAATAAATATTTGTGGTAGAAATATTATTTTTAACATGCATAGGAACTAAATAAAATAGCTATGTATTGAAATCTATTTTAGTTCGCCAAAATTTATCATCTTTGAAATGTGAAGTGTTAAAAATAGCCACTTGTTCAAATAAACGTGCATGAGTTGAAATATACATTAACTAGCTAATGATATGATTTTAGCCTATGCATGCAACATTAGAATGAATGGTGTTTTTAAACCAAAGCAAATCAAATATGAAATTGAATGGAAAATGATAAATGTTAGAAATTGTATATATGTACATGCATATCTATTGAACAGATTAAAGCAAAAGGGGCTAGAGAAGAGAAATAGAATTTTGTGCCCGACAAATAGGTACACATTTACCGCTTTGTTTGGGTGATGATTTTATGAGCCTGTTGGCTAGCCGCTTGGCTTTTTCTTTTTCTTTTTGATATGAGACGCCCGTGTGGCTATTTGTGAATTTTCCCAGACCCTCCCGTACAAAGGAGGTTATGGCGAAATTTTCCAAAATTTAAAGGCGTTAGTGAAATAATTGAAGTGGAAACGATATAGGAATTTTTGAATGAACTATATTTATATAAATATAAATAGAATAAAAACGAAACGTGGCCGTGCAGTTCATGTTTTGAAACCGTGATTTCAAACGACTAGTGCGGGAAATCCGAACATTGGATTTTCCCGAAACCTCAACCGTTGGGTTCGCCTTGGAAATATCTTTCCAACGGCACCAACTTTGTGGAGATCCGACGGTTGGATTGTCTGGAATGTTTAATTCAAAACTGATGAAAAACAGCACCAGAAACGATTATATTTATATATATATATATATATATATATATATAATTAAATTAAATCGAATAACAACGCTGCAGTTCGTAAATTGAAATCGTAACTTCAAATGGTTAGTGTGGAAGATCCGACCGTCGGATTTTCCCAAAACTGAAACCGTTGGATTCGTTTTGAAATGACCTTCCTAATGATGTAAAATTTGTGAAGATCCAACGGTTAGATTTTCAGATATGTGTAAAACAAAATTAATGAAAAGCAGCGCCAGTGCATCGACACGAACGGAAACGTCGTTTAATTAAATATGGCCGTTTTAAATTAAATAAAAATGGCGATATATCGTTATAAAGTACTATAGACGATATAGAGTGAAAATAAACCAATTTTGTTGTGTTTGCTTGATATGTGATGGTTGAATGTATTTGACATGAAAATTATAACTAAATAACTAAAATGTGAATGTTGAATAGTCCAACCACGTGATTAATTGATTTGAAAATCTAAGTATACGTGGGTTATTTGAAAAGGCCAATTTTAACTCATTTCAAATAATCGATCGACGTTGAGAAGTCGAAGAGTCGAAGACGACTGAAGACCGACGATCTCCACATTGGATGGATGGGCGCTACTGATGCTCGTGATTGGAGTAGCTACCATGAAGGAATTGAAGTAGTAGCCGTCCACACATACTGTTGATTGTACGGATATGCGAGGAATTGGTGCCTCCGGTTTCGTTCAGACCCAGAACGGACTTGTAAATGGACTGTGTGTCTGACATTGGATTTTGTTCTGTGTTGATTGATCTCTGTTAAATATATATCTGTTCGGCGGCGGAGAATTTATTCTCTTGCTTAACGCCCTTCTCTGAGACGTACGAGCTCAGAGGTTATGTATTGATAGAAATCAGTCGCATGGAGTGGATTGCCTGTGTTGCACGCCTAAGTGGCGTATGATCAAGGCTTCTGTTGCAAAGCAAAGTCTTGTGGTTGATGATCAAAGCATGGTCTGTGTGACGTAGCTTTGTGTATAACGTGAATTCGCGAGCCTCACACCCCGGTATGAGTCAAAAATGGGAGAAGGACCCAAGGAGTGCATGACGTTTCTTTCTAGCTATGGTGGTGTCAGTGACCTCCCAACCCTGACATTTATATCTACTTTTCACCTGTGTGGTTGTTGGAATACGAGGCGCCTCGATATAGGTCTGTAAGGACCGGGAAACGTGTGTTCAGGAATAATTAATCCTCAAAAGTAAGAGAGGACCGGCCTTGGAGGATCCAGGGGATTGCTGTGTGCGGTCCCGAGGCATTTGCTAGAGTGTCTCGAATCGGAGAGGAGCTTGCCCCTTGCCTCGATTCATGAAGGAATCCAATTTCCAATACGAAATATGCGAATGTGATTGTATTACTAGTATGGCGACATGATATATGGTACCCATGCCGTCTAGGATTGATATTTATGATTGAATTTGCTTTTGAAACATATATGCACTAGTAATAATATCAAACACTTTTGTTTTATTCATATGAAGCATCTTTGGCCATTATAAGGGAAAACTCTATCCTTCGGCTTGCGTTGCATTGTGTGATGGGACCTGAGTCTTATAATGTCTTCATTTTATAAAAAGCATTGCATTGATTTAATCATTTATTTTATTTCATGCACTAGCACTCATTGGAGTAAACCCGTTCCGCGAAAGTGGCGTGGTCCTTTGATTTGCCTTAGTATTGTTGTTAATAAGTTGAGTAGATTTCTCATACCAGTCCCATGACTGACACGTAGTTTGTTTCACCTTGCAAACTCGGGTGCCCTCATTTTCACACGGGCAGCCTAGTTACAGGTTTCTGACGCACCTTTTGGCTCATGGCGAGGCTTGACTACACTGTGCTGAGTTGGATTTTCTCCGCCATTATTGTATCTATATTATGATTCCGCCACTGGCGATGTAGACTGATATTCCTTTTGTGTACTCTTTATGTATGATTCCACCTCAGGCGATGGTGACTAATTATGTATCATTATGCGCTAAGTTGTATCCTGTACTGTGCTTCTCTGATGTGATGATATCTATATGATTCCGCTGTCATATATGTGTAAATTATTCTATTTTCTGTTTATGCTATTATCTGTGATCTGCTAATGATGATTAATGTGTTATATTCCAATGATTATCCTTAACACCGTGTCACGGGGTTTTGGGATCGTCACAGCTAACCCCATTGTAAGTTCATTATTTATTAATTTAGTTTGTTTTGTTTCTTTAAACATTAAAAATCTGATTTTTTTACAATATAAAATTCTGATTAGTATTTATATGAAGTTAGGATTTTTATTTAGAAAAAGCTTATATTTTATTTGTTTATGAGAGTAAAAATGTAGTTTTTATATGAAGCTTCTTTGAATAAAGATGCGATCTTTATGGAAAGCATCATCATATGAAAAATATGGTTTGTCATTATATGAAAAGCATGTTAAAAATTGAATATTTGCATAAAGATTCGATTTTTACTTACATAAAGGTGTGGGTTTTAAAACGATAAAGACATGATTTTTTAATATGTGAAAAATAGGATTTTTAATATGTGAAAGGTCGGATTTTTAATGTAAGAAAGGTGAGATTTTTATTGTTGAAATGGCGAAGTAAAAATATAATTTTTATATAGGAAGGAGCGTTATAAAAATATAATCTTTATTGGAAGAAGAGGGATATAAAAATATAATTTTTATATAGAGAATATCGTGATAAATATATAATCTTTATTATATGAACACCGTTGTAAAAATAGAATTTTTTATCTATATAGTAGCGGTATAAAAATAGAATTTTTACCTATATAGTAGCGGTGTAAAAATAGAATTTTTATCTATATAGTAGCGGTGTAAAAATAGAATTTTTATCTATATAGTAGCGGTGTAAAAATGTGATTTTTATATACATAGCAACAATATAAAAATGGGATTTTTATATATGTAGTGAATATGGCCAACGAAAGTGACAAAAGGCGAGCACGACAAAGATTTTCTACATATGAAGAGTCGCGGTGTATTGGATTAGCTAGTCGGTGAGAACTTCTCACTTTAAATCTTGTTTTTTAGTTAAAATATATATTAGGATGCAGACGGTGCTTAGGAGCACCTGACACCCGTCGTCCACAGACCATGGACGACTTGTATGCTTGTTTGATGTGTTGTGAAGTTTGTTTGTGATGTTGATGTGAAATGGATAATAAAATATTCATGTGTTGAAATAAATTATTTATCGTTAAAAATATAATTTTTAACGTGAATGTGATTAAATAAATATTCATTTACAAACCAGACGGTTTGTTTATGTACACCTATTTGAAGGATATTGATTGGGACGATAAATTTTACATGTCGCCCAACTGCACAAATAATATTCAGTGTTTGTGGATTGAAACCCCACACGGGTGTTGGGATGATATTTGGCGTACACTAATCCCAATTATTTAGTTGTATGTCGATCGATTGGTCGACAGACTGTATGAGCGTTAATTATTTATATTTAATGCTTATGCAGTAGTATGGTGCACCTTGGATGATGGTTGATTATTTATCGTGGCTATTATATACATGTGTGTATGGAATCCATATAATTAACATTATATGATAATTGATTGGGCCTCATTCCAATTGGAAAAATAAAGAATATTATAAAATATATATTCATGTGTTGAATAGAATAAATAGTCATGTGTTGACGATGCTCATGTGTTGAGAATATTCATGTGTTGAGTAAAATATTTTAACAATAAAACTTACATCTTTATCATATTTAAGATTAGAAACTAACTGGAAACTAGATAAGATTAGTGGTTTCCTGGGTATTGATCTGATGTTGGTTTCGGCCATCGGGATTAATACTTAGGGAATCATTCTCTTACTACTTTACGGTTGGAGTCTGATTTAAAATCAAACGATAGATACCATAATTTTATAAAATATATTAAATAATAGAAATAGTCATGTGTTGACGATACTCATGTGTTGAGAATATTCATGTGTTGAATAGAATAAATATTCATTTGTTGAATAGAATAACGAAGTTATTGAAATATATAAAGCCGTGTTGATTAGAGATTCGCCATTTTGACACGAACGATATTTATATCGATTATATTCGTTTTTATAATGATTAGAAAAGGAAGTGATTTCAAAATATAACGTTTTGAAAATACTATCATTTGTATATCGATGATGTGGAATATTCAATTTCGATTCGAAATTGAATATGAAGTTGAAATTGTTTCGAAAACGAATTTAAAACGAATTATAAAATACATTTTAAAAGGAAATCGACGAAATATATACAATATATATATATATAATATATATAATGGCCTGAATAGAACGCGCCGCGCCGCAGCAATTCGTGAATTTCGACCATTGACTTCAAATTGACATTGCGGGAGATCTGACCGTCGGATTCTCCTGAAACCGGAACCGCTGGGTTCGTATCGAAAAGAGTTTTCCAATGAATACTAGAAATTTTAAATCTAACAGTTGGATTTGGAATTATGTCCAAATAAAATTGGGAAAAGGTCGCTGTAAGTGCAGTTCGATGGCCGTTTGTGGAAATCGACTATACGAGCCTTGATAAAATTATTAAAAATATTAATAATTTATGTAAAATCAGAATATATGAGTTGGAAAGAACTGGGATGAAAAATTCCACATTTGAAAGGATAAAAATATATTTTTATCAAAATGAACTAGTTTATAACTAGAATTAAATTCCAATTATTTTTAAATAAATAAATTGGGTTTGAAGTGGTTTTAAAAATAATAGGAATTTCCAATACGTGAATTGGAATGGATTTGAACCGAAATTATCTTTGGAATATTTCGATGTTGGATTTCGTGATTATACAGATATGGTTGTGGAAATTTGAAAGATATATTTTATATCGTTATTTCCAATACGATATTTGTTGGTTTCAGAATTTGATATTGAATATAAGCCGGTATATTTTCTATTTAGAGCCTTGTATTTAATATCAAATGGGATTTTGGGTTCGTCGTGAATGGTGTCTTAAATAACACTGTTCTTGAACCCAGTTTAGAGAAGAATAAATCTTTTAATTAAGATTTGGTGAAATTGTCTAGTTAATTAGTATTTAATTGGAATTGAATTCGAATTGGTTTTTGGGGTTTATCGTGAGCGGTGTTTTGAATAACACCTGTTCTTTAACCCAATTAACAATAGAAAGTGATTTTGGGTTTATCGTGAATCGTGTTTTAGGTGTCATTGGTTCTTTAACCCAGTTAAAGACAGGATATTGATTTTTGAGAAGATTAAAACTAAGTGGAGTTTTAATGAATCTTTAATTAGATTGAAATGTGAATCGATAATTTAAATTATCAAATTTGGAAAGTGATCGAGAATGGAGTATCACCAGTTTGCTCCAAAGCGATAGTTAAATCTTTAATTAGATTTGAACGTGAAATGGTAATTAATATTTACCGATAACACCGTGGTGTTAGATATGGAGTATTACCAGTTTTGCTCCACGGGATGAATAGGTTGTGATTGGGAAATAAAATAAATAATTACTTCGGTGTGGTTCGCTAATCCCGACTAGTTTGGAAAACCTTAACATGGGTTGAAATGATATCCAGAGGAAGATTAAAGAATAAACTTTGAAGAATTTATCTTTGATAAAATTAATGGGAACCTTTCCCTAAGAATGTGAAAATTTGAATAAAAGAATATTCTAAATTGGAATGAGGCGTATGTTGTGTTTGTGTAACACGTGTTTATTATATACGCGGGTTATTCGGAAAGGCCGGGTTTATACCCATTACGAATAACTGATTCGACGATATGTCAAAGATGAAGACGGTGGTTAAAGACCGGAAGTCTTCACATCGTTTGGATGATTATTGATGATCTTGATTGGGCTGTACACCCAAGAGGAGGGAATCAGTTGGTGATCGTCCAGACGTACTTGGAGATCGACGGATATGTGAGGAAAGTGCCTCCGGTTTCGTTCAGACCCAGAATGAACTTGTAAATGGACTGTGTGTATGACATTGGATTTTATTATGTGTTGATTGATCTCTATTAAATATACATCTGTTTGGCGGCGGAGAATTTATTCTCTTGCTTAACGCCCTTCTCTGAGACGTACGAGCTCAGAGGTTGTATATCGATGGACATCAGTCGCAAGGAGTGAATTTCCTATGTGGCACGCCTATGTGGCAAATGATCAAAGCTTCTGTTGAAAAGCAAAGTCTTGTGGTTGATGATCAAAGCACGGCCTGTGTGGCATAGCTTTGTGTATAGCATGAATTCGCGAGCCTCACACCTCGGTATAAGTCGAAAACGGGATACGGACCGTTGGGAGAACACGGCGTTTCTTTCTAGCTAGTGGGGGTGTCAGTGCTTAAACTGGCTGACGTTTATATACTTTTCAACTGTGTGGTTGTTGGAATGCGAGGGGCCTCGAATATATGGTCGCTAACTGGCACTATGTGAGCCGACGTACAGACCATTATATAGGTCCAATAGGACCGGGAAACGTGTGTTCAGGAATAACTAATCCTCAAAAGTAAGAGAGGACCGTCCTAACCGATTCCAAGGATCGCTGTGTGTGGTCCTGAGACATTTGCTAGAGTGTCTCGAACGGAGAGGAGCTTGCCCCTTGCCTCGACTCGTGATGGAATCCAATTTCCAATACGTGATAATTCGATTTTATTTGTAGAACCTAGTATGGCGACATGATAGATGGTACCCATGCCGCCTAGGATTGATATTTATGATTGAAATTGTTTTGACACTATACACTTATAATGGTATCAAATGATTTATCTTAAACGTACCAAGCATGTTTGCCTATTATAAGGGAAAACCCTATCCTCCGGCTTGCGTTGCATTGTGTGATGGGACTTGGGTCTTATAATAGCTTCATTTTTCCAAAAAGCATTGCGTTGTTTTTTATATGCACTAGTGTTCTTAGGAGGAAACCAGTTCCATGATATACGGCGTGGTCTCTTGAATTACTCTCTTTTAAAGTAAAGTTTTAAATAACTGTTTTAGTTCTCACACCAGTCACATGACTGACCTGGAGTTTATTGTTTTAACCTAAACTCTGAGTGCCCTTATTTTCCGCACGGGCAGCTAGTAGTTTTGGTTTTGCAGATTTATATTGAACTAATACTGGTTTATAGCTGAAGTGATATTCGGAAAGCTTTGTATCCGTGTATTTCTTTCAGTTATGTTTTGTATTATTTTTCCGCTGCAGTAATGTAATTTAAATCTCTGATATTCTCAGTTGTGTAATATTTATTCACACTCTTTATATTCTTGTATTCTGATGGAATTGTTGTAATGAACAATGAAATGTTCTTCTGTTTGTGTTCCAATGTGTGTTGTCCTCAACGCAATCCGTGCTTTCCTTCACGGGGAAGTTCGGGTCATGTCAGTTTTCCAAATAAGAATCAGAAATGTTTTCTAATATAGAAAGTAAGAAATGGAAATGTTTTCCAATGGTAATAACGTATATTTTCTAAATCTAAAAAATAAGAATTTTCGAATATAGGGAAATGGATAATTAAATGACAAATAAATTTTAGAGATAATTGACGATTGATGATTGATCAATAGAATTTCCATCTGGAAATAATATCGTTGTTTGTACACATGTTTTTCTTTGATAGTTAAATCACCGACTATTGAAGTTTTTGACCATTTTTCTGTTGTCAATATGGAGAGACCGGGATCAGATTCATTATCTGAAAACCATTCTGTATAAGCGTTAGCGTTGCGGTCAAATATGATGAAGATAATTGAAGATAGAGTTTGTGCAAGGGTCGTTCTGTCAAATCCTAGGTAGAAATTGCCTAAGATGGATTTACAGAATAGTGCCTTCGGTTTGTCTAGTCCCAGGACAACATGTATGGAAGAATGTATAACAGAGTATATTTAATGGATTACGTAAGTTGATATCTTCAAACATATGTACGTTTGGTGGTGGAGGAATTCGTTTCTCGTAGTTGTATGCCTGTTGTATTTTTGGGGTAATCAATTTGTGATTTGGCGGATATGACGATGTGACATTCAAAGTGAATAATTGTGTGATCAATCAGAGATAAGCGTAGCCTTTAGCCTCACATCTGGGAAATGAAAAAAATCTAGCAGGCAGCATGGCTAAGTGGGTTGCTTCCAATTAGGGTGTATTGTCACCTGATCTAGAGTTCCATTTACTTCTTTAATCTATTCGATGTTGTCCCATTCTGGAAACGGTTGCTGATCCTAACTGTTGGTGATATACATTCGATGCACTCAAGTGAAATGAGTGGTCAGTCATATGTGGCCGGGTTGCAAGGTGTTCTTGTTGAACCCAGTGTATTCCTCTCTAGAGGTACACTATCGGAAGGTGGTTCCATACCTTATCATATTTGGTAATCCATCATCTAATAAGTGCTCACGGTTTTGATTGTATACTATATATGTAGAACGTGAGATGAAAGCGTTTCTACTAGATGATTATTTAGTTGTGGTTGATAGACATTATTTTAATATCAAAAGAGTTTTGATATAAAGTTTATCGTTTCTTTCAAAAGGATTTGAAAGTTAAATCAAATGTTTTGGATTCTCATAAGGGAAAAACCAGTTCCGTTATACGGCGTGGTCTTATGAGACATCGTTTAATTGCTCAAACTGTTTTAAATTGTTTTACTCTCACCAGTCCCATGATTGATCCAGAGTTCGTTTTGTTTTGTTTTCCCTAAACTCTTGGGTGCCCAATTTTGTACGGGCAGTCAAGTAGTCAGGATTTTAAAGATATGCTTGGAGAGCTTGGGGCAGGAGGCTTCAGGATTTTATAGCTATAGTTTATTTCCGCTATGTTGTAAGTGTTATACTCTGATAATGTTAATGTATACATATACTGATTTTATTTCAAAGTTATGCATCTATTATATATGGTTCGTTCCGCTGTGAGATTCATGTTTACTCTCATGTTGTATGTTCTTCTTCTTCTATTCTAAATTTCTATCTTATCTATTCTCACCCTCCAATTTCTTTCAAGGACTATCCGGTATTTCCGATGCTTGATTAGTTGATATTGTATTTGGTGTCGATAATCAGGATCGCGAAAAACCTGGGTTGTTACATTGGTATCAGAGCTAAAGGTTAAGTAATTACCTTGGCTCTGTGGCGTAACTTAGTATGGGGATAGTAATACCCTAGATTGAGTTGAGTGTATATATACGAGTGAACGTATTTGTAGATTTTATAAAAATTGTTTTATATTGTGGAGATTTATTGATTGAGTTGTTTATGGGTTCTGGTCGATCAGTTTGATCCACTATATCGGTAGGGGTTTATAAACACTTGAATACGATAAACCGACACTGTATGTGTTGAAAAGAGGGTAAATGAAATAATTTTACCTAAATTATATTTTGATATAAAAGGATGATTAATATTTGAAGTATTATCGTATATTGGATGTGTTGGTTGTGATTATAATCAGATAAGATTATAATTGGGACAGTTATATATATATATATATATATATATATATAACACCAAATACGATCTGTATAAGCGTTACGAAATGAATTAAATCTGAATTTGAATCAGAATTGAAATTAAAACCCCGGAATTTGAAGAAGTGTTTGTAAATGAATATGGATTGGATATAAGAGAATTTTAAAATCCTAGGAGATTTTAAATGGTTTTAAAGCATTGTAATTGGTATTTTGAAATGAATTTCAAAATGGAAGTGTTTAGATATTGTTTTGAAAGTGATATATTATTGAACTCACTTCGATAGTTGGAAACAGATTCCGATGATGATCATGACATCATCGGTGTTCAATTTCGAGTTGTAAGTGACAAATTACTACCAAAAATTTTGTTTTGGAAATGTTTTGCGAAAATAAGTTGTTTGAATTTTGAAAAGGATTATTTGACTTTTTTTGAGAAAAGCAAAGTGGTTTAAGAACTCCCAGGAAAAAGAATGCTGAATTATAATGGCCTGATCGTTAAAATTAAAAACAAGATAAATAATACTTGCGAAAGCAACTGAAATTGAAATTAATTAATTAATGAAGTTTATGGATGAAACTTAATGAGGTTAAGTAAATTGGATTGGTGAGTTAAGGATTTGGAATCGGGAATGAAACTCGAGTTGAAATGAGATCTGGGTTGAATATAAGCGAATGAATTGATTGGAGTTGACTAAGATGACATTGGTATATGTTAAATGGATAGCAGGCGAAAGTGATAAAGTTGATATGCCCGACAAAAAGGTACAAGTTTATATTTCCGTTGGATATGAGATTTATGAGCCGAATCGGCAAGTCGCTTGGCTGTTTGATTTTCTTTTGGGTTGGAGAAGGCCTAGAGAGGTGAGTTGGAGTTTGAGCTATTGACCAGTACAAAGGAGGTGCTGGCGAAATTTTTCAGAAATTTCGGGGGTTAGAAAATTTTCAGAGTTTATGGAAATTTTCGTTAGTAAGAATAAATTAATAATTTAATTGAAATTGAATTAGTTTAGTTGAAACTGGAAAAGAAGTAAACAAATAATTTGTAACTCGGTAAATAGGGTTTGTTTCCTACATTAGCAATTTCAAGGACGAAATTATTTTAAGGGGGGAAGAATGTAATGTCCCATATTTTTATGGTATAATAATTAATTTATTTAATTATTTAATTAGTGATTTAGAGAATTAAATGGTTATTTAATTAAATAATGTTGAATATTTAATTAATATAAATAAAAGAATAATATATTTATTTCTAAAATAGTCGGAAATAGTGGAATTCACAATATTGTGTGAATTGGACAATTGAAAATATATATAATTTAGTTTAGAATTGAATTAGAATAACGAATATATTATTTGAACGACATTTGAACGTATAATTTATATTATAATTATAATCGAGCTCGAAATGGCACGGCTGTTCGCTATTTGGGGATTCTAACTTTAAATAAATATACAGAATCCATTTTAAATCAGATTTCTGTGAAATAAGAAACGTTCGGAGCTGGTGAAGTATATTTTTCTAATGGAAGAGAAAAGCCGGGATTTCATTGTGTAGATTTTGATTTATGCCCAAATAAAATTCTCGAAAAGTCGCTATGGAATTCCTTTATAATTTATAACGATTTATTTATATTATAAATGAATTTTCAATATAAATTGAATATCGGTTCAACCGGGATTTGAATATCGAGTTATAAATCCAATTGGAGCTGTATGATATTCTATTGTGAATATATATGATAATATTTATTTATAAATATTAAATTTAATTATTTTTAAATATATTAATATTTAAATGGGTTTATTTAGAGCTTTAAAAATAGCCAGTTTTGCAAACCACCTCCGTTTTCAAGGAAACTAATTTTGTTGGATCCTCACTATTAAATTATTGCTAGATTTCAATTTTCGTGATTTTTAAAGTCAGTATGTAGCCGTACAGATTTTTAATGTGAAAAACAGTCGATATTTTGACGGTAAAAAATACGCTATGTGAGCAAACAGAGTCAGAATTCGACGAAACCAGTTTCGTTGGGTCCGTAATGTCAAACTCTAGTTGTATGTCCATTTTCATGATTTTTGGATATCATGTATGATCATAGGAATTTTCAAAGGATAAATTGAATCAATAATCTAATAAAATAAATAAATAAAGGGTTGCTTACTTTCTAAGCTATCACATATCCTATAAATATGCCATCTAAAACTAATCTCATTTTCTTTAGGTCAACAGAAAATCCGCCACACCCTTTCTCGTTAAAAAACCCAAACCTTGATCTTGTAAAAATCAAAAGAAACTCATACAAAATTCTATAAATCCAAACTCATATATATTTAAACTCCTGAGCTTGTTCTCTTCAATCCAGTATGAAATTTATGGGATTCAAACTTATTGCGTTCGCTGTTTTAGTTTCAGCGTGTGTAACGACCCAGCGGATTTCGGCCCGGAAATCGACATAAATACCTTTACCGTATCTTATACCGATCCTCCAACACCGAAAACACTGGAGCGTCGAGAAAGAATTTAGAGGGTGAGGTAAGAAAGAAAGAAATATTAGAATAGAAGAAGAAGAAGAACACGACACCACAGAATCTCACATCGCAGCGGAACAAAATATAATACAGAAATAAATCTTTATTGAGAACTTTTAAAATACTTACAATATCAGAGTACACATCTGGACAGTGATAATAATCTGTCCTCATATAACACACAGCGGAATAGTAATATCATACGTCTGGACTCTTCCAGCTCGTCTCTTCACAGCAGTCGATAACCTGGACCTGTACAACCCGGTCTAACCCGAGCATTTACAAAACACCGGGTCAGTCTGGTGAACCAGAGTGAGATAAACTCGCACAGTAATAAGGGTGAATCATCCAAATCATGATTTTTAAAGTTCAAAAATCTTTTCAAAAGAAAAGGATAATCGTAAGACCAATCCACACATAAACACGGACGGTTTTTACCTTACGATAACCCAAAACAGTTTTGAAACCAATATCTTGTCTGATATTATGATAATGTCTAAATACAAGTAAATAGAATCTAGTAGAACGCTTGCATCTCACGCTCTACATATATAGTCTACAATCAAAAACCGCGGCCGCTTATTGGGAATTGGATTCCGACTTGACAAGGTATGGGTCCACCTTCCGATAGTGTATCTCTAGAGACGAATACACTGGGTTCAACAAGAACTCCTTGCAACCCGGCCCTCACATGACCGACCCCTCATTTCGCTTGAGAGTATCGAATGTATATCACCGACGGTTGGGATCAACAACCGCCTCCCGACAAGGGACAGCATCGAAACATAGATTTAAGAAACAAATAGGATTTCCTCTAGATAGGTGATCATACACCCTAATGGGAGCGACCCACATAGCCATGCTGCCTACCCGATTTTTGTCATCTCCCGGTTGATGAGGCTTGAGGTTTAGATTTACCTTTGAACACCTGGTCATCATTCACTTTGAATGCCACATCGTCAGATCCGTCAGATATCACTAATTGACGTCCACAAAAAATACTCTAGTTGAAAGCTAGAGAACGGCGATTCCCCGCCAACAACTATCGTACGTTTGAAGAAATCAACGTACGTGACCCTTTGGAAATACTTTGTCAGACATTCGTCCATATACGCCACCCAGGAACAGGATGAACCGAAGGCACTCCCCTACTGCATCCATATAGGAATCACCCCATGGATCAGTAACGAGAAGTCCTTGCAACCCGTAGAATCCAATCACGACAGAATCACAGCTTATCTCTGCTTGCCAGGCAGAGAATATTAGTGGTTCTTCCGTGTATGAAAAACCACAGTCTTCAATGCTCCATCTCGATCATCTTCTGAGATCTTCACGTATTTGTTGGTCGGAATGGTTTTCGAATACATTCGATCCCGGTCTTTCCATACCAACAATCGTATTGGACATATTTGATAGTCGGTGTTTTAACTATCAAAATATACAGTGTTTCAAACATGACACTCCACTGAGTTCACTGGTTAAGTATTCAGCATCACTTGGCCTTTAACAAACTGATTTCCTTTTTGTTAAATTGAAACTTCTAATTCTTTTAATGTTCAAAAATATGATGTTTGAATAGCTCTAATTGATTAATTAACATTCGTCTTAACTCCATTCGCTTGACTCTAGATCACAGCGATCACAATGGTTACGCCTGATCTCCTCAGGAAACATCCGACCGCCGTAGGCTATCTGCAGCCCTGCGAATTACGCTAGCAGTCGTACGAAATGGCAACTTAGCCGAATAATTATGTTTGGCTAATTCTATCTCGAATAACTATATTCAATTTCCCATTTAAAATCTCATTTAAAATTCTCCTTTTTACTAGATCTCGTTTTCAAATAACGTTAATGTAAAATTTAACGTCTTAACACTTTGAAACTTACTTAAACTCTGGTTTATAATAAACCCTTTTATCGTAATCTCCTTTCACTTAATTCATATAATTTAGTACGTTTATTTCCTTTCACCATTCAATTGGCTTGCATCTCACATTCGGTAACTTTTCAAATGAATTCCCATTTAAAAATATATTCCTAAATTTATCATTAATTAAAATAATAACTTATTTCAAACATTAACTACTTTAGTAGTTAATCCCTTTTATCCTTATTTAAATTCAAACAATATTCATTTAACTATTTTAGTCAAAACACATTAACTTGATAAACAATTCTAATTCCAAACGGTCGATTTAATTAACTCAAAAACTTGATTACCTCATTAACCGATTTCAACAATCCTCTCTTTAAATTAATTAAAAATAAAATTAATTTAGATAGATTCTAATTATTTGTTGCTTTACAAAACAATTTTCAAGGTTTAACCATTTAAGTTCATTTCTTATTCTTCAACTGGTAAATCTGATTAACATCAGCATCTGTTTTGCAAAATAACTTCATAACAAATCAAAGTCTTAACAAATAAAATATTTATTTATTTCTCTTAAATAACTTTTATTCAAATAATATAATTCAAATCTAACTCTGGTTATAAAATAAATTTTATAACCTCAACTCTATCGATTCACCTGACGGTTGAATCAATATCTATAACTCGATGGGTTTCAAAGGCCATACTCTGCCAAACACTTAACCAATATCACCCATTGGTTTAAACCAAACAGATGTTGAATATCCAATCAATAATCAACCATCAAATCAATCACACAAACAGATCAGTTCATATATGATAATATGAAAATACATAACACATTTGAGGGATCCGGTTGGGTCCCTCCAACCTGTTCTTCTCTGTATTCAAATGGTTTTCTCAAATCAGACGGTTCAGTTTTGTTTAACTGATAAATTAAATAACGACCATTTATCATCAACCATAAGCAATTTAAACAATTCAACCATTTAAAACATGTTTATAAATAACATGACCAACCAAGGTGAGTCACCTTTATTGGAACCAATCGTTAAAAATAACGATTTGGTATTTCACTGAAATTAAACACAGTTTAATTTCATCGGTTAAATCAACAGATAAATAACTAGCAAAACAGTCAACCATTGGCAAGCAGAGCACACAAAATAAAAATACCCAATTTATATAAAATATAAAAAGGGTAACTGAGTGAGTTTAACTCACCTTGTCCCATTTGTTGATGTAGTGGTTCTGTTACGGTCAAATTAAACAAATGTTTAATTTAACTGTTCGTTCTAGTTATCTCTGTATCTGTCCACCTCAGTTCCAAAATGAAGACCTCCTCATGATGAATCCAACGTCCCTTGAATCACCCAATTCTAGATCCGAACTGTTTTCAGTGGGTTGAAAATAGAAGTTGGCACTGTTGACTTTTCCTTATGGTCCCTGCTTTCCGTTCGAAATGCCAGTTCGGTGCTTAAACGTTGGATATGCACCTTCCCGTTTTCAAACCAACGGTCCCAAAGCTTTATGTTTAAACCAACAAAGGAACAGCTTTGATTTTCTTCTTCCCGTTACATCGTCGTTCTGCAATCCGGTCTCTTCGTTCACCCACCATCTTCAGTTGAACCCCTTTCCATATGTCCCGTATTCACACGAGTTTCCTTCCGCAGTCCCAACAGACTCACACAAACACAGCAGCTTCAAACAGAACCATCCACGTTCCAGTCTCCTGTTTGTTTCAATGATTAATTAATATAGTTTAATTAACTAATTAATTGGTCAAACAAAATCACGGTATTACGTTAAAACTGGGTTGAACCCTTTACTCTTTCCTTACGTTTGAACTTATGGCTTCACAATCCATGCCATTTGTTCCTCTTTGCCACTATCCGTGTTCCACAATATTGTCCCTTAATCAGGCCGAGTACCCTTCATCTCGTCTGCTTTCAACGCCCCCACGTCCATCAGTACTTCCACCAAACTTACACCACGTAACATCCCACCTCCTCCACGTTAAAAACCAACCTTCCTTCCCATCCAACTCGTCCACTCCAATATCCTCCAGCGCTGGTCCGTAAGTCCCGAGCTTGACCGGCGAACCCCGCAACTCCCGCTGTCCTTCGCCTTCTTGTCGTGCTCACTGGCGCATCGGCAACTCAGGTTTGCTGTGTTTACCACAAGCCTCGCCAACCTTTAATCCGCGAACGTTCCTGGTTGCGTGAAACTATGATGTGGAGTTTGTTTTAAAATTTTTTTTTTTTTTTTTTTTAAAACAAGTGGGTTCGTTCATTTCTCTTCTGGTTTGCTTTGCTACTTATTTATAGTGCAGGACTCCTTGGTGCGCAAGTATGAGGGAGGGAACAACTTAGACAGGCGCATATAAGGGTAGCTGCACTAACCTATTGATGAGGACGTGTGTGCAGAAGTTAGCTGTGTGACTTAAAATATAGTGAGGCCTTTTCATTTGTACAAAGTACCATCAGATGAAGTTTTCCATAGCATGTGCGTGGCTGAATATCACCGGATGGGACTAAACAAAGAAGGAATAGGCTATGATAGGTCTTAGCTTGAGTTTTCACTTTCGCTTGGTTGGGTGATGTTGAAGGGACAAAGCAACGCATTAACTTGATGAGCTGTCAGTATAGGGTAGATAGGTTTTTAAGTTGGGGATGCGGTATCCTTTGGCTTTGATGAGACAAGACATATTTGGGTACAAACAAGGTAGCTGGCGATGACTAATGTTTACATCATAGGGTAGGATTTCGTTTTAAATACTATTATACTTCTAACGAAACTTCGCCGTAAAGTATCATGTTAAACTAATAAGAATCGATTCCTGTTTACTGATAAAAAGGCTAATCTTAGTGTAAAAAGATATTCCGGATCCAATGGGACAAATTTCGTCGAAATCCGATATCGTATGAAAAAATTTCCTTTATGAAACCAGAAATGAACACACGTTTAATTTTTCTACGATCACCAGATAAATCAAATCCACTTGAAACTACGAAGTTTGACAATAACTTTTCGATACGAACCCAACGGCACTGGTTTCGTCGCATTCTGAGATCGTGGCCTCGGTAGGCTATTTTTACCTCGAACCGCCCTACCCTTTTTAACGCCAAATTTCTCGATCTCTAAAAATAACAAACTATATATATATCCTGACTCTAATCGACGATACGAACTCAATGGAACTGGTTTCGTGGCCTAATTCGATCGTCTGCTCAAGTTACACTCAAATATCCATTTATTTATTTAAATACGCGCTATAGAAAGTGAACGGGCGTTTACGGCTACCATGGTCACATACGATATCGGTTTTCCACGCAATTCACCACCGTACAATAATTTGGCGATACGGTTCTAATGAAACTGGTTTCGTCGAAATCTGAGTCCGTTTGCAAAACGGCCATTTTAAAGGCCTATAATTTTATAACGATTTTCCATAGCGACTATTCCAAATTTTGATTTGGCCATAACTATCAATTTACAACACGAAATCTGGATTTTTCTCTTTCATACGAAAGCTATTGCCAATACGGTTCCAACGTGTCTTGTTTCACAGAAATCCGACTTATATCGAATCCTGTATTCTCAGTTGAAGTTAAAAATTCAAATTTACGAACTGCACGCCATTTTCGAGCTCGAATTTATATTATATATAAATTTTAACGTTCAACTTCGTTTTATTATTGAATTAAATATTAAATTCCATTAATATTCCCAACATAATATTTAAAACTAATTTAAATATTCATATTCAAATGGTCGAAAAACACGGGTCGTTACAGCGTGAGCTAGGGTTATACATTTGTTGTCGATAGTGCATCGATTTGTATATTCGAGTTTGTTTTTGGAATCCTGAAGGAGATTTATACTTAGCATGGATTTTTGGAGCGGTTTGGTGATACTTTGCGTCGTGAGTTCCCTATAGTCGACGAGTTGAGCTGAACGACGGAAATGGCAAGGAGGCATTGTGTTAGATGAAAGTTGTATAGGGTGATTCCATTTTCGAAAAGAGGAATTTTGGTGTTTATCGTTTGATTTATAGTAGAGTAAAAACGGAGTTTAGATATTTGTTTGGAATGGAAATGGCAGAAGAACTCGGCAGTGGAAATACTGCGTATTGAGGTGCAAGGTGGATGAATTGGTGATGGAGTGGATGAGCATCTGGAGAGGAGGATCATGGTGATTTCTGTTTGAAGATTCATGAACCATTGATCGAGAAATGGAGATGGAAAGTTGCGGAAATGGTGGTTGAAGTTTTCGGGAGTGCGACGGTGGTAAAGTGGGAGGAAGGAGTAATTGCGGGCATGGGTTCGTTGATTTCAAATAGGCCGTCATAACATGGGTAAAGCCCAAATGGATATGTACTCAAGTTTATTTAAATCTAAATAGTATATTATCTTATATTGTTAATAACTTTCACATACGTTATTGAAAATTAACAAAACAGGATCTGTTGGGATCGTATGGACGAGGGCTACACATTGGAACTGACTGAGAGTGAATTTGAGCTCGTTATAATTTATAGCGAAATAAATTGTCTGTCTGAATCAACCGATGGTTATCGTTATTAACGATGATCGTCCAATGTGAGTAAAATTCACCAACTCTACCAGTTCATATTTTTATAACGTATATTTAGAACCGATAAATGATGATTGATTGTTGTGTATTGACTGTTTGGTTGAACTGCTAAGTAATTGATTGAAACTATAGATCTGGTTATATATATATATATAAATATATATATATATATAAATTGATTCTGTTTAGCAGAATATTTCATAGTGAAATGAAATTGATGTTAATTGTATTGTTTAACATCTGTGGATGCAGGAAAACAGGTCAGAGGAATCCAACTGGATTCCTCAACATTTATTTTACTGTTTTTCATATATTAAATATATGATGTAATATATAATCTGCTGTTGATTATGAGTGTTTGATGATATTGATCATTGTTATAGGGTAAGAAATTACCATAAGAAATACTGGAATGTAAAAAGAGAATTTTTAAAGTGTAAATAGAAAGAGAAATATTTGTAAAACATTTACAAATAAAATAGAAAGGGAAATATTTGTAAAACATTTACAAATAAAATAGACATGGAAATATTTGTAAAACATTTACAAATAGAATTGAAAAGGAATATATATTGGGGAAATAAATAGAATAGGATCAAATGAATATATATTAGGAAAATAAATAGAAAGATAAAAAGAATATTTATTTGTTAAATAAATAGGATTGAAAAGTAATATTTATTTGTTAAATAAACAAATAGAAAAGGGAATATTTGTAAAACCAATAGAAAAGGATATATTTGTATAAACAAATAGAAAAGGAAGTATTTGTAATCAAATAGTGTTAGTCGAATTAAAGTTAGTTGAATATTGGTTAATCGAAAAGAATTATTTGAATATTGGTTATTCAAAAAGAGTTATCGAATATTGGTAAAAGAGTTATCGAATATTGGTTATTCGAAAAGTGTTAGTCGAATATTGGTTATTCGAAAAGAGTTGTCGAATATTGGTTATTCGAAAAGAGTTATCGAATATTGGTTATTCGAAAAGAGTTATCGAATATTGGTTATTCGAAAGGGAGTTAATCGAATATAGTTTATTTGAATAGAGTTAAATGAGTTAATCGAATATAATTTATTCGAATAAAGTCAAAGGAGTTAATTGAATATAGTTTATTCGAATAAAGAAAAGGAGTTAATAGAATATAGTTTATTCGAATAGAGAAAAGGGAGTTAATCGAATATAGTTATTCGAATAGAGTTAATCGAATTAGAGTTAATCGATTAGAGTTAATCGAGTTAGAGTTCATCGATTAGAGTTAATCGAATTAGAATTAATCGATTAGAGTTAATCAGTTAGAGTTAATCAATAAGAGTTAATTGATTAGAGTTAATCAATAAGAGTTAATTGATTAGAGTTAATCAAATAGAGCTAATCAGTTAGAGTTAATCAGTTAGAGTTAATTGATTAGAGTTAATCGAATAGAGTTAATCAGTTGGAGTTAATCGATTAGAGTTAATCAATTAGAGTTAATCTATTACGGTTAAATTAGTTAGAGTTAATCAGATAGAGTCATCAGTTAGAGTTAATCAATTAGAGTTAATTGAATATAGTTTATTCGAAAAGGAGTTAATCGAATATAGTTTATTCAAAAAGGAGTTAATCGAATATAGTTTGTTCGAACAAAAAAGATTATCGAATATAGTTTATTCGAAAGAGAGATTAATCGAATATAGTTTGTTCGAAGAAATGAGTTAATCGAATATAGTTTATTCGAAAAGGAGTTAATTGAATATAGTTTATTCGAAAGAGAGATTATTGAATATTAGTTATTCGAAGAAAGATTACCGAGTATAGTTTATTCAAAATAGAGATTAATCGAATATAGTTTGTTCGAAGAAAAGGAGTTAATCAAATATAGTTTATTCGAAAGGAGTTAATCAAATATAGTTTATTCGAAAAGGAGTTATCGAATAGAGATTATTCGAAAGTGAATTATACGTTGAATTCGATTATATCGAATTCGGGAAAGTATTATTCACTTTCCGTTTTTAATCAAGATTTATTTATTTATAAATAAATTAGTTGTTTGTTTATTTATCCAAAATAATAAATAAAAGTTATACTTAAGTTATTATATTTGATAAGCATGGGATTATAACACTATTGTTATAATCAAATGATTTCTGTAAAAGAAGTGGATTCATAAATAGAATCCGAGAGTTACGTAAGGAAGTTTGTTAAAGATTTAGAAGGTGAACTTTGTCTATTTCAAAGTTAGAACTGTTGTTCAGTTAAGGTCTGAGAGGTAGTTATACCCCAACTTGATTGACTCCATTTTTAACTAAGGATGGTTAAGGTTTGAGAGTAAAGTTTGTTTAAGTGAATTTAGTTAATGAGTGTAATGTTTTGAGTTGGCATAGCGATGTTTTATTTAAATATCTGTTTAAATCCAAACGTAGGAGTTTTGGAAATGTTTTCCAAATAAGAATCAGAAATGTTTTCTAATATAGAAAATAAGAAATAGAATTGTTTTCCAATGGTAATAACGTATATTTTCTAAATCTAGAAAATAAGAATTTTCGAATATATGGAAACAAGAATAGGGAAATGGATAATTGAATGACAAATAAATTTAAGAGATAAATGATGATTGATGATTGATTGATAGAATTTCCATCTGGAAATAATATCATTGTTTGTACACAAGTTTTTCTTTGATAGTTAAGTCACCGTCTATCGAAGTTTTTGACCATTTTTCCGTTGTTAATACGGAGAGACCGGGATCAGATTCATTATCTGAGAACCACTCTGTATGCGCGTTTTCTTTGAGGTCAAATATAATGAAGATAATTGAAGACGGAGTTTGTGCAAGGGTCGTTCTATCAAATCCTAGGTAGAAATTGCCTAAGATGGATTTACAGAATAGTGCCTTCGGTTTGTCCAGTCCCAGGACAACCTGTATGGAAGAATGTCTGACAGAGTATATTTAATGGATCATGTAAGTTGATATCTTCAAACGTATGTGCGTTTGGTGGCGGAGGAATTCGTTTCTCTTAGCTGTATGTCCATTGTATTTTTTGGGAAATCAATTTGTGATTTGGCGATATGACGATGTGACATTCAAAGTGAATAATTGTGTGATCTGTCAGAGATAAGCATGGCCTCTAGCCTCACAACCGGGAAATGACAAAAATCGGGCAGGCAGCATGGCTAAGTGGGTTGCTTTCAATTAGGGTGTACTGTCACCTGATCTAGAGTTTCATTTACTTCTTTAGCCTATTCGATGTTGTTCCATTCGGGAAACGGTTGCTCATCTCAACCATTGGTGATATACATTCGATACACTCATGCGAAATGAGTGGTCGGTCATGTGTGGCCGAGTTGCAAGATGTTCTTGTTGAACCCAGTGTATTCCTCTCTAGAGGTACACTATCGGAAGGTGGTTCCATACCTTGTCATAGTTGGTAATCCATCATCCAATAAGTGCTCGTAGTTTTGATTGTATACTATATATGTAGAACGTGAGATAAAAGCATTTCTGCTAGATGATTATTTAGTTGTGGTTGATAGACATTATTATAATATCAAAAGAGTTTTGATATAAAGTCTATCATTTCTTTCAAAAGGATTTTGAAAGTTCAATCAAATGTTTTGGATTCTCATAAGGGAAAAACCTGTTCCGTTATATGGCATGGTCTTATGAGACATCATTTAATTGCTCAAACTGTTTTAAACTGTTTTACTCTCACCAGTCCCATGATTGATCCGGAGTTTGTTTTGTTTTGTTTTCCCAAACTCTTGGGTGCACAATTTTGTACGGGCAGTCAAGTAGTTAGGATTTTACAGATATGCTTGGAGAGCTTGGAGCAGGAGGCTTCAGGATTTTATAGCTATAGTTTATTTCCGCTGTGTTGTAAGTGTTACACTCTGATAATGTTAATGTATACATATACTGATTTTATTTCAAAGTGTTGTATCTATTATATATGGTTCGTTCCGCTATGAGATTCGTGTTTACTCTAATGTTGTATGTTCTTCTTCTTCTATTCTAAGTTTCTATCTTATCTATTCTCACCCTCCAATTTCTTTCATGGACTATCCGGTATTTCCGATGCTTGATTAGTCGACATCGTGTTTGGTGTCGGTAACTAGGATCGAGAAAAAAAACAGGTCGTTATACATGCGGAGTGGTTTTCAGATAATGAATCTCATCCCGGTCTCTTTGTATTGACGACAGAAAAATGTTCAAAAACTTTGATAGTCGATGATTTAACTATCAAAGGAAAACATGTGTACAAACAACGATCGTATTCCCAAATGGAAATCTCGCCGAGCAAATCATCAATCAACACTGATCCCCTTTAATTTAATTTGTCATTCAATTATTTATTTCTCTATTCCCGTTTCCATATATTAATAAATTCTTATTTTCTAAATTTAGAAAATATACATTATTGATTATTGGAAAACATTTCCATATTTACTCCTATTTCTAATTTTCTATACTAAAAACATTTCTGATTTCTTAATTGGAAATTTTTTCCCAAACTCCTTCATTGGATTTAAACTGATGTTTAAATAAAATGTCGCTATGCCAACTCGAACCATTAACACTTATTATCTAAATTAAGTTAACTAACCTTCACTATCGAACCTTAACCATTCCTTAGTTAAAATGAAGTCAATCAAGTTGAGGTATAATTACCTCTCATACCTTAACAAAACAACATTTCTAACTTCGAAATAGACAAAGTTCACATTTCAAATCTTCAACAAACTTCCTTACATAACTCTCAGATTCTATTTACGAATCCATTTCTTTTACAGAAATCATTAATTAGCTAACAATTTATTTGAGGGAATTCACCATCCAAATTCCCCCTTAACTATCTCCAATCTTCAATTTGCAGATGACACAATTATTTTTTCATCTCCTGATTTAAACCATATTCATTGTCTCTAACTTCGAAATAGACAAAGTTCACATTTCAAATCTTCAACAAACTTCCTTACATAACTCTCAGATTCTATTTACGAATCCATTTCTTTTACAGAAATCATTAATTAGCTAACAATTTATTTGAGGGAATTCACCATCCAAATTCCCCCTTAACTATCTCCAATCTTCAATTTGCAGATGACACAATTATTTTTTCATCTCCTGATTTAAACCATATTCATTGTCTTAAAGTGGTGCTGTATGTTTTTGAGCTTATTTCGGGTTTGTCTATTAATTTTTCCAAAAGCTCAATCATAATGTTAGGAAATGCTGATCATCTTGGCCCTTCAATTTCATCTATTTTAAATTGCTCCATTCACAAGTTTCCTATTCAGTATTTGGGAATTCCCCTCAGACCCTCTAAACTTCACAAATCTGATTGGCTGCCTCTAGTTCATAAAATTGAGCTGAGATTATCTTCCTAGAAAGCTAATACTTTATCCTCTGCTGGTCGTTTGGTGTTGGTTAAAGCTGTTTTATCTGCTTTACCGAAATATTGGATGTCTATTCACAAATTTCCTAAATGGGTAATTTCAAGAATTGATTCAATCAGAAACTCTTTCCTATGGAATGGTAACAAGGTCAAAAAATTGGTCAACTGGCAAACTGTTTGTTTACATATCAACCAGGGGGGTTTGGGCATAATTAATCTTGCCAACTTCAATTTAGCTCTTCTATCAAAATGGTTATGGCGTTCAGTAACTCGTGGCTCTTTCTTATGGAAAGATTGGATCCTTTCTCTTTACTATTCCAGTAATCCTCATTTAATTTTGCACTCTCTTCCCTCTGTTAAGCCTTCTCCCTTTTGGTCTAGGGTTTTATCTTGTATTCCCCGCATTAAAAATCTATTTCATGTTAAAATGGGGGATGGAGAATCTTGTCTATTCTGGCATGACATTTGGCATGGACATATTCCTCTTTGTCAAGCCTTTCCTTCTCTATTTGCTTTCATTGCTAATGTATTTTCCTCTGTTGCAAATCTGTTGCATATTGGTCCCTCAGCGCTGTGTCCTTCCACCATTTTTAATGCCCGAGTCCTTGATAATTTCCTGCTAGCTTCTAACCTGATCATGCATACCCAACCTTCCCTATCTCCTGATTGCTATTTTTGGGCTTTATCACCAAAAAGAGGTTTTTCTGTTGCTTCAGTATATAATTATATCAATTTTTCTGGAAGATTATTTTCCTTTTCCAGAATCTGGAAAATCCATCTTCCTCCAAAGGTTCTTTTCTTCAACTGGTGCTTGATTCATGGTAAAATCAATACAAGAGCTAAGTTGCATAGACTTAATTTGATTGAGGATCCTCGTTGTGCTCTTTGCTCCGATCATGTTGAGTCTATTGATCATCTATTCTTTGAATGTGAATATTCTTTCCCTGTCCTGGCAGCCACTGGGTCTTTCTTGCTTGGCTTTGTGCCTGAAATTAATTCAGTGTTTGAGCATTGGGAATTTAATGATACAAATGCATCTTTGGACTCCTTCTTAGCAATATTTTGTTGGTGTATTTGGAAAGAAAGGAACGCAGTGATTTTGACAAACCACTGAAGCAATTTAGAGGGTTATGCAAACTCATAATTTTCTGTTTTAACTCATGGTCAGGTCAAGCTCCTCCCTCAGCCAATTTCATGCTAGCTCTACCGACAACCAACAGCCCAGCGGAATCAGTGGGCTCTAACCATGGTGATTGTGACGGCAAGGAATTTCGCTCGGTCCGAACCAGTCGCTAAACCGATCCAGGCCGTTCGAAACGCCCTATCGTTTGAGAACACGACAAAATAGAACGCATACAGAAGAACATTTCATTGTATATTACAACAATGCATCAGATTACAAGAATATACAGAGTAAAAATGAATATTACACAGAAATATCAGAGATTTAAATTACATTTAAATACATCGCAGCGGAAAATAATACAATACACAACTAGAAGAAGATATACGGATACAAAGCTTTCCGGATATCGTTCCAGCTGTAAACCAAGATCCTGTGAATATAAATCTGCAAAACCAAAACTACTAGCTGCCCGTGTCAAAATAAGGGCACCCAGAGTTTAGGTTAAAACAATAAACTCCAGGTCAGTCATGTGACTGGTGTGAGAACTAAAACAGTTATTAATCTTTATTTTTAAAGTTAGGTAAATCAAGGGACCACGCCGTATAACACGGAACGGGTTTCCTCCCAAGAACACCAGTGCATATAAGTAAACAGCGCAATGCTTTTCTAAAAATGAAGCTATTATAAGACCCAGGTCCCATCACACAATGCAACGCAGCCGAGGATAGGGTTTTCTCTTATAATAGCCAAACATGCTTAGTACGTTTAAAACAAATCATTTGATACTACTATAAGTGCATAGTGTATAAAACAACTTCAAATCATAAGTATCAATCATAGGCGGCATGAATGGCCCATAACACTATGTCGCCATATATAAGTTTACAATCAAAATCGCAAAGTCACGTATTTGGAAATTGTATTTCCATCTATGAACCGAGGCAAAAGATAGTCCTCAACCGATTCGAGACTGCCTAGCCCGAGCCTCAGGACCCAGACTCAGGTGGGCCCTAGGAGCGACAGGGCCGGTCCACCGATGTGGATTAAAATGCCTGAACACTGCGTTTCCCCGCCCTTTGGGGCGTAAATGAGCCAACGAATGACTCCATCGGACCCAGATCGTCCGATCAAACCGAGGCGCCTCGCAACAGCAACAACCACACAGGTGAAAAGTATATAAATGTCAGGGCTGGAAGGTCACTGACACCACCCTAGCTAGGAAGAAACGCATGCCCTCCCTGAGGTCCTTCCTCCCGTTTTTGGTTCACAACCGGGGTGCGAAACTCGCGAAGTAAACGTTACACAAAGCTACGCCACAAAGGCCGTGCTTTGATCATCACCACAAGACTTTGCTTTTCAACAGAAGCCTCGATCAATTGCCACTTAGGCATGCCACACAGGCAATTCACTCCATGCGATTGATATCCATCAATATATAACCCCTGAGCTCGTACGTCTCAGAGAAGGGCGTTAAGCAAGAGAATAAATTCTCCGCCGCCAAACAGATATATATTTAATAGAAATTAAACACAGACTAAAATCCAATGTCAGACACACAGTCCATTTACAAGTCCGTTCTGGGTCTGAACGAAACCGGAGGCACCTAGTACCCCGCATATCCATCGATCTCCAAGTACGTCTGGACGATCACCAACTGTTTCCATCTTCTTGGGTGTACAGCCCAATCAAGATCATCAGTAATCACCCAAACGACGTGAAGACTTCCGGTCTTCGACCACCGTCTTCATCTTCGACACCACGTCGAATCAGTTATTCAGAATGGGATAAACCCGGTCTTTCTGAATAACTCGCGTATATATTATAAAAGTGTTACACAAACACAACATACACCTCATTCCAATTCAGAATATTCTTTTATCCAAATATTCCTATACTTTGGGAAAAGTTCCCATTAATTTTATCCAAGATAAATTCTTTAAATTTATTCTTTAATCTCCTTTGAATATCCATTCAAACTAGTCGGGATTAGCGAACCACACCGAAGTAATTATTTATTTTATTTCCCAATCCCAACCTATTCATCCCATGAAGTAAAACTGGTAATACTTCATATCTAACACCACAGTGTTATCGGTAAATTCAATTACCATTTCACGTTCAAATCTAATTAAAGATTTAACTATCGCCTGGAGCAAAACTGGTGATACTCCATTCTCGATCATTTCAATCTAATTAAAGATTCATTAAAACTCCACTTAGTTTTAATCCCTAACTGGGTCAAAGAATCAGTGTCATTTAAAACACGGTTCACGATAAACCCAAAAGCACATTCCATTAATTATCGGGTTAAAGAACAAGTGTTATTTAAAACACTGTTCACGATAAACCCAAAAATCAATACCAATTCAATTCCAATTAAATATCGTTTAATTGGTACACTTCATTAAATCTAAATAAAAAGATTTAATTTTTTTTTCTCAACTGGGTTCAAGAACAGTGTTAGTGAAGACACCATTCACGACAAACCCAAATCACATTTGATATTCGATACAAGGCTCTGAATAGAAAATATATCGGCTTATATTCAATATCAAATTCTACGACTAACAAATGTCGTATTGGAAATAACGATATAAATATATATCTTTCAAATTTCCATAACAACATCTGTATAATCACGAATTCCAACATCGAAATATTCCGAAGACAATTTCGATTCAAATCCACTCCAATGCAATCATTGGAAATTTTGGTTATTCTCAAAACCCTTTTCAAATTCAATTTATTTATTTAAAAATAAATAGAATTATAATTCTAGTTCAAAACTAGTTCGTTTCGATAAAAATCTATTTTTATCCTTTCAAATATGGAGTTTTTCATCCCAATTCTTTCTAAATCATTTCTTATGATTTTACACAAATTATTACTATTTTTAATAATTTTATCAAGGCCCGTATAGTCGATTTCCATCAATGGCCATCGAACTGCACTTACAGCGACCTTTTTCAAATTTGATTTGGACGTAACTCCAAATCCAACCGTTAGATTTCAAATTTCTAATATTCGTTAGAAAGCTCTTTTCGATACGAACCCAACGGTTCTGGTTTTAGGAGAATCCGACGGTCGGATCTCCCGTAATGTCCGTTCTAAATGAATGGTCGAAATTCACGAACTGCCGCGGCGCGACGCGTTCTATTCAGGCCATTATATTATATATATAATATATATAATATATATTTCGTCGATTTCTATTTAAAACGAATTATATAAATAGTTTTAATATTCGTTTCAAAAGCAATCTCAACTTCCATTTCAATTCAAATCAAAATTGAATTCTTCTTTATAAATTCGTTTTAAAATTCATTTCTATTCAATTCAAATTTCAATTCAAATTTCAATTCAATTTGAATTCATTTCAATTCGCTTTCAATTCAATTTGAAATCGTTTTCCATTCAATTCATTTCGAAATCGTTTTCAATTCAATTCATTTCGAAATCGTTTTCAATTCAATTAATTTCGAAATCGTTTTCAATTCAATTCATTTCGAAATCGTTTTCAATTCAATTCATTTCGAAATCGTTTTCAATTCAATTCATTTCGAAATCGTTTTCAATTCAATTCAATTCATTTCGAAATCGTCGATTTCGAAATCACTTTTCAATATTCATTTTAAAATGAATAAAATCGATATAAATATCGTTCACGTCAAAATGGCGTCAATCTAATCAACACGGCTTCATAAATTTCTATTTTCAAATTTTCTTTATTTTTCAAATTGGAATGAGGCCCAATCAATTACCATATAGAATTAATTATATGGATTTCCATACAACACATGTATATAATAGCATTGAAAAATAATCAACCATCAACCAAAGTGCACTACACTGTATAAGCATCAAATATAGATATTCAACGCTTATAACAGCCTGTCAATCAATCGATCGACATATTTAATCAATCAGGATGAGTGAACTTCTAATTTCATCCCAACACCCGTGTGGGGTTTCAAACAATCAAACACAGATTTTTATTCGTGCAGTTGGGCGATGTGTAAAATTTATCGTCCCAATCAATGTCATTCAAATAGGTGTACATAAACAAACCGTCCGGTTTATAAATGAATATTTTATTTTATTCACTTCACGTTAAAAATTATATTTTTAACGACAAAACATTTTATTTCAACATATGAATTTCTATTCAATTCATTCTTTAAATAAAATGATATTTTTATTTTTCTAACTCATTTTTAGAAAATTTCGGCAGCATAACGGCACGATACTAGAAACGGGACAAGGCCTAGCCTTATCCCCGGTCTAGTGAAGGCCCACGCCATTCACACATCAATCAAATCAATTTCATCTCACCAAACAATTCAATTCAAACAAATAATTCAACTAATCTATGCAACCAAACAAACAAGTCCATGGTCTGTGGACGATTGTGTCGGGTGCTACTAAGCACCGTCTGCATCCTAGTATATATATATAACTAGAAAAGAAATTGAAAGGTGAGAAATTCTCACAAATAGCTATCCTAGCTCCACGGCAACTCTAATGCAGGAAATCTTGTCGTTCTCGCCTTTCGTCACTTTCGCTGCTCGCTTTCACTACATATGTAAAAATCATATTTTTACTTCGTTGTTCAATATATAAAAATCCTATTTTTAATTCGAAGTTCAATACATAAAAATCCTATTTTTAATTCGAAGTTCAATACATAAAAATCCTATTTTTAATTCGAAGTTCAATACATAAAAATCCTATTTTTAATTCGAAGTTCAATATATAAAAATCCTATTTTTAATTCGAAGTTCAATATATAAAAATCCTATTTTTAATTCGAAGTTCAATACATAAAAATCCTATTTTTAATTCGAAGTTCAATACATAAAAATCCTATTTTTAATTCGAAGTTCAATACATAAAAATCCTATTTTTAATTCGAAGTTCAATATATAAAAATCCTAACTTATAATTTAAACTCTATATATTTTTATTTTTAAACTACACCTATTCTTATTTTAAAACTGAATTTTTTTATATGGTAAATCAAAAACTGAATTTTTCCTATGTATATAATATAAATCAAAGACTGAATTTTTATATAAACTAGAAACTGATATTTTCTTCTTACTACATAAAACAGCACTTTTTTTATTTTGCTAAAATATAAAAGGAAATAAAAAAAACCGATTTACAAAATAAAAAATAATAATAATAATAAATCACTTACAGTATTTATCTGGAAAAGGGGAGGGGTTCGGAGTCGCCTCTCGAGGCTGGAGTTGCAGGCGAGGGGGTGCTGGACTTCGTGGTGGAGGCAGTGGCGTGGAGGAAGAAGAAGAAGGGGTCGCGACAGCAGCAGGGGGGGTATCAGTCATCGTGGTGTTCGAGGGTATGGGCGCACGAAGGGGTCGGCCAGCGGTGGGGGGGGGGGACCTGGCGGCGGTGGCGATGTCGATCGGTGGGCGGGCGATGGCATCTGGGTTTTTTTCTTTTTTTTTTATTTTATTTTCGACTGAAATGAAATTTAGGGGGGGGGGCAGGGTATGTAGAGAGGAGGAAATATATATATATATATATATATATATTTTTAATTATTCAATTTGAAAAGGTTGACTTTTACATACGACCTCGAAACGAGGCCCACCGCCTATCGTCCATAGCGTTTTACCCCCATTCCGAACACAATGGGATATGTTTCGTATGTTGGTTTGATCATTTGAATCAGTTTCCATTGAATTTACATTTAAATCACTTTATTGAATTTTAAACGTACATTTCAAATTACCGGGGTCACATACTAACACTAAAAATTCCATAAAAATATTTTCTAGCTTCGTATTGACGATACGGTCCTAACAAAACTAGTTTCGTCGAATTCTGAGACCGTTTGAAAAATGGCCAATTTCCAGTCGATTAAAATCAACTGAAACTGGTCAAACGCATTTTCCTATGCCACGCTCACATATTGATTCGAAAAATTATGAAATTTGAAACCTAGCAATAACTTTACATCACGGGCCCAACAAAACTGGTTTCGTCGAAATCCGATGTCGTTTGCAAAATTTCCATTTTTAAGGGCCTGAATTCCATAGCGACTATTCAGAATTTTCAACTGGACATATCTTTTGATTCCCGCTATGAAATCCCAATCTTTCGGATTCGTTGGAAAGATATTATCAATTAGATCCCATTATTTTTGTTTTCACTAAAATCCGGATTGTTTTGCACCCGGTACATTCAATTGAAGTTTGAAATCGAATTATCGAACTACCGCGCCATTTTCAATTCTATTTATAATTATATATATAATTATTATATTCTAACGACGACGCGTATAATATATACGTTCTAATTATATTCAAAATAAATTTCTCGTCGATATTATTTAAAATAATCTATTTTAAATAATCAAAATTCGCCATAATTGCCAAAATAAAAATTTTAAACTGGCCCAGATTTTCCGGGTTGTTACAATCTCCCCCACTTAAAACTTTTCGTCCCCGAAAAGGAACAAAGTCGAAAGTGGTTTGATTATTCAACTCTACGCTCGATCTGGCTTCCATTCTCCAACTCTTTAGTTTCTGAGAATTTTCAAATTTTCAAAAATTTGGCTAACACCCTAAATTTTCGAAAAATTTCGCCATAACCTCCCCTGCACCGGGAGCATCGGGGAATTTCAAATAGCTTCCCCGGTCCTTCAGATCTCAAAAAGAAAAAGAAAAAGCCAAGCGGCTAGCCAATAGGCTCACAAAATCATCACCCAAACAAAACAGTAAATTATGTAGTAAACATGTACCTATTTGTCGGGCAAACAAATTTTATTCTTCGGCTCTAGCCTCCTTGCTATGACCTGTTCAATGATATACATGTATATGCAAGCAGATGCGACCAATTTTCAATACAATTCAATATGTGATTCAAATGAACTAAATGGTTCAAATTTTAATTATTCAAACAATAATCAAACAACACAAACATCAATCAATTAGTGAATTAGAGTTTCAAATTCATAATTTTGATACATATACAAAAATCAAATTTCTGATGCCAAATCACAACAATAGGCCCTATCTAATTTTGGTTCTCACACCAGTCTAATGGAAACATATAGAAATCACACCTTCGAAACACGAAAATAAATACTGGTGATGGCGCGCCATCATCAGAATCATGTCCGGGCGACTAGAGTGTGATTCTATATCTATCCAGTATATTAAAATTTCGAATACACGCGGATCAGACGTATACGCAAAATCTATATATACTGGATTGTCCACATCAATGTAAATAAATTATCAAATACGTATAATTGATTTTAAATTTTCAAAACAAAACTTGTTTTCATTAGAAAAATATACTCTTCACACTCGTTCTAGGATACTACTGATCCCATCTCTAACGAGTCATTCCCGTTGGATATTGCTAATCCAATATCTGATGAATCCTTTCGTACGGTTCTAATGTGCCTTGTTCTCTGCTTTGTAAACCAAAGCTCTAATACCAACTATGACGGCAAGGAATTTCGCTCGGTCCGAACCAGTCGCTAAACCGATCCAGGCCGTTCGAAACGCCCTATCGTTTGAGAACACGACAAAATAGAATGCATACAGAAGAACATTTCATTGTATATTACAACAATGCATCAGATTACAAGAATATACAGAGTAAAAATGAATATTACACAGAAATATCAGAGATTTAAATTACATTTAAATACATCGCAGCGGAAAATAATACAATACACAACTAGAAGAAGATATACGGATACAAAGCTTTCCGGATATCGTTCCAGCTGTAAACCAAGATCCTGTGAATATAAATCTGCAAAACCAAAACTACTAGCTGCCCGTGTCAAAATAAGGGCACCCAGAGTTTAGGTTAAAACAATAAACTCCAGGTCAGTCATGTGACTGGTGTGAGAACTAAAACAGTTATTAATCTTTATTTTTAAAGTTAGGTAAATCAAGGGACCACGCCGTATAACACGGAACGGGTTTCCTCCCAAGAACACCAGTGCATATAAGTAAACAGCGCAATGCTTTTCTAAAAATGAAGCTATTATAAGACCCAGGTCCCATCACACAATGCAACGCAGCCGAGGATAGGGTTTTCCCTTATAATAGCCAAACATGCTTAGTACGTTTAAAACAAATCATTTGATACTACTATAAGTGCATAGTGTATAAAACAACTTCAAATCATAAGTATCAATCATAGGCGGCATGAATGGCCCATAACACTATGTCGCCATATATAAGTTTACAATCAAAATCGCAAAGTCACGTATTTGGAAATTGGATTTCCATCTATGAACCGAGGCAAAAGATAGTCCTCAACTGATTCGAGACTGCCTAGCCCGAGCCTCAGGACCCAGACTCAGGTGGGCCCTAGGAGCGACAGGGCCGTTCCACCGATGTGGATTAAAATGCCTGAACACTGCGTTTCCCCGCCCTTTGGGGCGTAAATGAGCCAACGAATGACTCCATCGGACCCGGATCGTCCGATCAAACCGAGGCGCCTCGCAACAGCAACAACCACACAGGTGAAAAGTATATAAATGTCAGGGCTGGAAGGTCACTGACACCACCCTAGCTAGGAAGAAACGCATGCCCTCCCTGAGGTCCTTCCTCCCGTTTTTGGTTCACAACCGGGGTGCGAAACTCGCGAAGTAAACGTTACACAAAGCTACGCCACAAAGGCCGTGCTTTGATCATCACCACAAGACTTTGCTTTTCAACAGAAGCCTCGATCAATTGCCACTTAGGCATGCCACACAGGCAATTCACTCCATGCGATTGATATCCATCAATATATAACCCCTGAGCTCGTACGTCTCAGAGAAGGGCGTTAAGCAAGAGAATAAATTCTCCGCCGCCAAACAGATATATATTTAATAGAAATCAAACACACAGACTAAAATCCAATGTCAGACACACAGTCCATTTACAAGTCCGTTCTGGGTCTGAACGAAACCGGAGGCACCTAGTACCCCGCATATCCATCGATCTCCAAGTACGTCTGGACGATCACCAACTGTTTCCATCTTCTTGGGTGTACAGCCCAATCAAGATCATCAGTAATCACCCAAACGACGTGAAGACTTCCGGTCTTCGACCACCGTCTTCATCTTCGACACCACGTCGAATCAGTTATTCAGAATGGGATAAACCCGGTCTTTCTGAATAACTCGCGTATATATTATAAAAGTGTTACACAAACACAACATACGCCTCATTCCAATTCAGAATATTCTTTTATCCAAATATTCCTATACTTTGGGAAAAGTTCCCATTAATTTTATCCAAGATAAATTCTTTAAATTTATTCTTTAATCTCCTTTGAATATCCATTCAAACTAGTCGGGATTAGCGAACCACACCGAAGTAATTATTTATTTTATTTCCCAATCCCAACCTATTCATCCCATGAAGTAAAACTGGTAATACTTCATATCTAACACCACAGTGTTATCGGTAAATTCAATTACCATTTCACGTTCAAATCTAATTAAAGATTTAACTATCGCCTGGAGCAAAACTGGTGATACTCCATTCTCGATCATTTCAATCTAATTAAAGATTCATTAAAACTCCACTTAGTTTTAATCCCTAACTGGGTCAAAGAATCAGTGTCATTTAAAACACGGTTCACGATAAACCCAAAAGCACATTCCATTAATTATCGGGTTAAAGAACAAGTGTTATTTAAAACACTGTTCACGATAAACCCAAAAATCAATACCAATTCAATTCCAATTAAATATCGTTTAATTGGTACACTTCATTAAATCTAAATAAAAATATTTAATTTTTTTCTCAACTGGGTTCAAGAACAGTGTTAGTGAAGACACCATTCACGACAAACCCAAATCACATTTGATATTCAATACAAGGCTCTGAATAGAAAATATATCGGCTTATATTCAATATCAAATTCTACGACTAACAAATGTCGTATTGGAAATAACGATATAAATATATATCTTTCAAATTTCCATAACAACATCTGTATAATCACGAATTCCAACATCGAAATATTCCGAAGACAATTTCGATTCAAATCCACTCCAATGCAATCATTGGAAATTTTGGTTATTCTCAAAACCCTTTTCAAATTCAATTTATTTATTTAAAAATAAATAGAATTATAATTCTAGTTCAAAACTAGTTCGTTTCGATAAAAATCTATTTTTATCCTTTCAAATATGGAGTTTTTCATCCCAATTCTTTCTAAATCATTTCTTATGATTTTACACAAATTATTACTATTTTTAATAATTTTATCAAGGCCCGTATAGTCGATTTCCATCAATGGCCATCGAACTGCACTTACAGCGACCTTTTTCAAATTTGATTTGGACGTAACTCCAAATCCAACCGTTAGATTTCAAATTTCTAATATTCGTTAGAAAGCTCTTTTCGATACGAACCCAACGGTTCTGGTTTTAGGAGAATCCGACGGTCGGATCTCCCGTAATGTCCGTTCTAAATGAATGGTCGAAATTCACGAACTGCCGCGGCGCGGCGCGTTCTATTCAGGCCATTATATTATATATATAATATATATTTCGTCGATTTCTATTTAAAACGAATTATATAAATAGTTTTAATATTCGTTTCAAAAGCAATCTCAACTTCCATTTCAATTCAAATCAAAATTGAATTCTTCTTTATAAATTCGTTTTAAAATTCATTTCTATTCAATTCAAATTTCAATTCAAATTTCAATTCAATTTGAATTCATTTCAATTCGCTTTCAATTCAATTTGAAATCGTTTTCCATTCAATTCATTTCGAAATCGTTTTCAATTCAATTCATTTCGAAATCGTTTTCAATTCAATTAATTTCGAAATCGTTTTCAATTCAATTCATTTCGAAATCGTTTTCAATTCAATTCATTTCGAAATCGTTTTCAATTCAATTCATTTCGAAATCGTTTTCAATTCAACTCAATTCATTTCGAAATCGTCGATTTCGAAATCACTTTTCAATATTCATTTTAAAATGAATAAAATCGATATAAATATCGTTCACGTCAAAATGGCGTCAATCTAATCAACACGGCTTCATAAATTTCTATTTTCAAATTTTCTTTATTTTTCAAATTGGAATGAGGCCCAATCAATTACCATATAGAATTAATTATATGGATTTCCATACAACACATGTATATAATAGCATTGAAAAATAATCAACCATCAACCAAAGTGCACTACACTGTATAAGCATCAAATATAGATATTCAACGCTTATAACAGCCTGTCAATCAATCGATCGACATATTTAATCAATCAGGATGAGTGAACTTCTAATTTCATCCCAACACCCGTGTGGGGTTTCAAACAATCAAACACAGATTTTTATTCGTGCAGTTGGGCGATGTGTAAAATTTATCGTCCCAATCAATGTCATTCAAATAGGTGTACATAAACAAACCGTCCGGTTTATAAATGAATATTTTATTTTATTCACTTCACGTTAAAAATTATATTTTTAACGACAAAACATTTTATTTCAACATATGAATTTCTATTCAATTCATTCTTTAAATAAAATGATATTTTTATTTTTCTAACTCATTTTTAGAAAATTTCGGCAGCATAACGGCACGATACTAGAAACGGGACAAGGCCTAGCCTTATCCCCGGTCTAGTGAAGGCCCACGCCATTCACACATCAATCAAATCAATTTCATCTCACCAAACAATTCAATTCAAACAAATAATTCAACTAATCTATGCAACCAAACAAACAAGTCCATGGTCTGTGGACGATTGTGTCGGGTGCTACTAAGCACCGTCTGCATCCTAGTATATATATAACTAGAAAAGAAATTGAAAGGTGAGAAATTCTCACAAATAGCTATCCTAGCTCCACGGCAATTCTAATGCAGGAAATCTTGTCGTTCTCGCCTTTCGTCACTTTCGCTGCTCGCTTTCACTACATATGTAAAAATCATATTTTTACTTCGCTGTTCAATATATAAAAATCATATTTTTATTTCGAAGTTCAAATACATAAAAATCCTATTTTTAATTCGAAGTTCAATACATAAAAATCCTATTTTTAATTCGAAGTTCAATACATAAAAATCCTATTTTTAATTCGAAGTTCAATACATAAAAATCCTATTTTTAATTCGAAGTTCAATATATAAAAATCCTATTTTTAATTCGAAGTTCAATACATAAAAATCCTATTTTTAATTCGAAGTTCAATACATAAAAATCCTATTTTTAATTCGAAGTTCAATACATAAAAATCCTATTTTTAATTCGAAGTTCAATACATAAAAATCCTATTTTTAATTCGAAGTTCAATATATAAAAATCCTAACTTATAATTTAAACTCTATCTATTTTTATTTTTAAACTACACCTATTCTTATTTTAAAACTGAATTTTTTTATATGGTAAATCAAAAACTGAATTTTTCCTATGTATATAATATAAATCAAAGACTGAATTTTTATATAAACTAGAAACTGATATTTTCTTCTTACTACATAAAACAGCACTTTTTTTATTTTGCTAAAATATAAAAGGAAATAAAAAAAACCGATTTACAAAATAAAAAAATAATAATAATAATAAATCACTTACAGTATTTATCTGGAAAAGGGGAGGGGTTCGGAGTCGCCTCTCGAGGCTGGAGTTGCAGGCGAGGGGGTGCTGGACTTCGTGGTGGAGGCAGTGGCGTGGAGGAAGAAGAAGAAGGGGTCGCGACAGCAGCAGGGGGGGATCGGTCATCGTGGTGTTCGAGGGTATGGTCGCACGAAGGGGTCGGCCAGCGGTAGGGGGGACCTGGCGGCGGTGGCGATGTCGATCGGTGGGCGGGCGATGGCATCTGGGTTTTTTTCTTTTTTTTTATTTTATTTTCGACTGAAATGAAATTTAGGGGGGGGGCAGGGTATGTAGAGAGGAGGAAATATTTTTTTTTTTTTTAATTATTCAATTTGAAAAGGTTGACTTTTACATACGACCTCGAAACGAGGCCCACCGCCTATTGTCCATAGCGTTTTACCCCCATTCCGAAAACAATGGGATATGTTTCGTATGTTGGTTTGATCGTTTGAATCAGTTTCCATTGAATTTACATTTAAGTCACTTTATTGAATTTTAAACGTACATTTCAAATTACCGGGGTCACATACTAACACTAAAAATTCCATAAAAATATTTTCTAGCTTCGTATTGATGATACGGTCCTAACAAAACTAGTTTCGTCGAATTCTGAGACCGTTTGAAAAATGGCCAATTTCCAGTCGATTAAAATCAACTAAAACTGGTCAAACGCGTTTTCCTATGCCACGCTCACATATTGATTCGAAAAATTATGAAATTTGAAACCTAGCAATAACTTTACATCACGGACCCAACAAAACTGGTTTCGTCGAAATCCGATGTCGTTTGCAAAATTTCCATTTTTAAGGGCCTGAATTCCATAGCAACTATTCAGAATTTTCAACTGGACATATCTTTTGATTCCCGCTATGAAATCCCAATCTTTCGGATTCGTTGGAAAGATATTATCAATTAGATCCCATTATTTTTGGTTTCACTAAAATCCGGATTGTTTTGCACCCGGTACATTCAATTGAAGTTTGAAATCGAATTATCGAACTACCGCGCCATTTTCAATTCTATTTATAATTATATATATAATTATTATATTCTAACGACGACGCGTATAATATATACGTTCTAATTATATTCAAAATAAATTTCTCGTCGATATTATTTAAAATAATCTATTTTAAATAATCAAAATTCGCCATAATTGCCAAAATAAAAATTTTAAACTGGCCCAGATTTTCCGGGTTGTTACAGTGATTCAAGTCCGGACTTGTACTGATTTGAATATGGTTGTTCGTCCCAGCATGCTATATTTCTATGGTTCCTTTTGGCTTTTAGATGATCTTTTTATTTCCTTAGCTGTGTTTTGGGTGGTGTAGACTCTGTTGTTATGCTTGTTTTGGCTTGAACTATTGTATTTCTATCACTCTTTTGTTATCGAACTTTGGGCCACCAGTTGGGCTTATCAACTGGGCTATTTATATATATATTAATATTATGTTTAATCGGCTGTGTAATTTCGCGCTACACATCCGTCATGCTAAAAAAAACAATAGTGTTATAATCCCATACTTCTGAAATATAATAACTTAAATATAACTTTCATTTCTTAATTTGAATAACTAAATAAATGATTTATTAAATAAATAAATCTTGATTTAAAACCCGGAAAATAAGTAGTACTTTCCCGAATTCGATATAATCGAATCCAAATGTATAATTCTCTCTCGAATAATCTCTATTTGATAATTCTTTTTCGAATAAACGATATTCGATTATTTCTCTTTCAAATAAACTATATTTGATTATCTCTCCTTTGAATAACTAATATTCGATTATCTCTCTTCGAATAACTAATATTCGATAATCTCTCTTCGAATAATTTATATTCGATAATCTCTCTTCGAATAACTAATATTTGATAATCTCTCTTCGAATAACTAATATTCGGTAACTCTTTTCTTCAAATAACTATATTCGATCAACTAATATTCAATTAACTCTATTCCAATAACCAACATTCGATTAACTCTAATTCGAATAACTAATATTCGATTAACTCTAATTTGATTAACTCTATTCCATTAACTCTAATACGAATAACTAATATTCGACTAACTCTATTCGATTAACTCTTATTCGAATGACTTACATTTGATTAACTCTCTTTCCTTTTCCATTCAAATTTCCATTTAAGTTCCTATTTCAAAATCCAATATCTTTATAAGTGTTCTAATTTATAAAATACTTATTCTAATCCATTGTTCACATCGAATGTGAAAAATATTTCTTTTATATAATCCATTAAGTTTGATTTCGTATTTTAAAATAATATCTCATATCCAAATTCTATTTATACTTCTATTTATAGAGTTATTCATACGAAATCTCATTTTTTATTCTAACACTTAAACCTCATTTATAAATCCTTTTATAATTACTACAATCAATTTCAATCTCAAATATCGGTGTTAAAACCGATTTTACTTCTATATATAAATTCAGACTTATATATTCAATTTATCCAATGATAAATTATTTACTTAATTTGTAAAACATTATTTATAAATTAATCTTCTCCACTTTATCTGTTAAAAGAGATTTCTATTTAATTCTACTTTAAATTAATCTTTTCCATTTATCTATTAAAAACAGATTTCCATTTAATATTTATTTTCCACTTATTTTCTTTTATAAAATTATATTTATTTTATAAAATACTTCTTTTTATAATACCCTAACTATTTCCCCAAATAATTCTTTTTAAAATTCTACTTGGTTTACAAATATTTCAATTCCAATTCTATTTGTTTCACAAATATTCACTTTTCAATTCTATTTGTTTTACAAATATTTCCTTTTCAATTCAATTTGTTTTACAAATATTATCTTTTATAATATACTATTTATTTTATATATAAATATTTTATTTTTTTATAAATCTATTTATTTCCTAAATAAATATTCCTTCTATAAAATCTATTTAATTTCTAAATAAATATTCCTTTTATAAAATTCTTTGATTTTATAAATATTTTATTTTCAATATACATTTGAAATTTTCCTTTTATACATCCCAGTATCACTTACAGTGTTAAAATACCAAATCAAAAGGATCAATCATCATGCAAACATACATATTCAATAACATATTATATACCACATCATATATCATAATATATGAAAAACAGTATTATAAATATTGAGGAAACCAGTTGGATCCCTCCAACCTGTTTCCCTGCATCCACATATGTCAAACAATATAATTAACATCAATTTCATTTCAACATGAAATATTCTGATCAACATAATCAATATTTAATTAACGATATATATATAACTATATCGATATTTTCAACCAATGAATTAGCAGTTCAACCAACCAATCAACACACAGCAATCAACCAATATTTATCAGTTCTAAAAATACGTTATGAAAATATAAACTGAGCAGAGTTAGTGTGATTTACTCACATTGGACGGTTATCGTTAATTAACTGTTAACTATCAGTTGATTCAAATAGACAATTTATTTTGCTATAAATTGTAATGAGCTCTAGTTCATCTCCAGTCAATTCCATTGTGTAGGCACCGTCCATACGATCCCAATGAATCTTGTTTTGCTGAATTCGGTTAACATATGAATAAGATATAGCTTCTACAAGTTATACGGTTATTCTAAATGGAATATAAAACTTAAATATATAAATTTATATTGGGCTTAGCAAACAAAAATCATCCCATACCCCTTCTGTTCGAACTGGACCCTCTTTGGACCTTCTTCCACGTTGCAACTGTAAGCTACTCCTCCTTTTTCAATTTTCAACCCCCCAATTCCACGCTCCTTACTCCATCGTTTCATAAATGGAAATCACCAAAAAGCTTCTCTTAAGTTCCTGTTTCACCTCAACTCAAAAACAATAGCTCGATGCCTCATTGTAGTTTCTGTCGCATAGGTATTCATGCGCCATCCAAGTGACGCGCGAGTTATTTCATTACCATTCTCCCCAAAAATCTATATACGAGCTCGATTTCCTCTATTAAACCCGAATATACTCATCAACACAGAGCTCGGGGCTTCAATATCCAACAAAATGAAAACCCTAGGCCACTGTTAAAAACCATTGCAAGCTATAAGAGTTCGAACCCCAGGCAAAATACACCGGGTTGTAGAGGAGCTCGATCTGCATCCATATATATTTATTATATTTTGTATGAATTGATTTCATTTTAGGAACTCACGAAATTTGTTTTGCTGATAATTATTAGTGGCAGCGGATTTTATTTGACCAGTGAATGAAAGGGTTTAGGGTTAGGAGAAGTAACGGGTATATATATATATGGGTTGTTTGGTTTATAGGGTAAGCTTCCTATATTATTTATATTAATTTATATGGTATCGCCACTGTATTTATCAATTAAAAATCCTCATGATCACATACAATATCCAAAAATCATGAAAATGGGCATGCCGCTAGAATTCGACATTACGGACCCAACGAAACTTGTTTCGTCGAATTCCTATTCTGTTTGCTCGCACAGCGTATTTTTAAAGGTCAAATTATCGACTGTATTTCACATTAAAATTCCGTACGGCCACATACTGGCTCCAAAAATCACGAAATTGGAATCTAACAATAATTTAATATTCCGGATCCAACAAAATTAGTTTCATCGAAAACAGAGGTCGTTTGCAAAACTGGCTATTTTATATTATTAAATAAACCCATTTAAATATTAATATATTTAAAAATAATTAAATTAAATATAATTAAATCAATATTATCGTATATATTCACAATAAAATATCATACAGCTCCAAAATAAATACATCAGGATTTATAACTCGATATTTCAAATCCAGATTAAATCAGTATTCAATTTAAAAATCCTTTTATAATATAAATAAATCGTTCTAAATTATAAAGGAATTCCATAGCGACTATTTTAAAATTTGATTTGATCATAAATCAAAATCCGCACAACGAAATCCTGATTTTTCTCATCCATTAGAAAAATATACTTCACCAGCTCCGAACGTTTCTTGTTTCACAGAAATCCAGCTTAAAACGAATTCTGTATAATCGTTTAAAGTCTGAACTGCCAAATTACGAACCGCCATGCCATTTCGAGCTCGATTATAATTATAATATAAATTATACGTTCAACTGACATTTATAAATAAATTCGTTAATATAATTCAATTCTAAACAAATTTATATATTTTAAATTATCCAATAAACACATTATTACCAATTTAACTTAATTCCAATTATTTCGGAATTAAATATATTGTTCTATTATTTATTTTAATTAAATATTCAATATTATTTAATTAAACGACCATTTAAAGCTCTAAATCATTATTTAAATAATTAAATTAATTAATTATTATACCGTAAAAATACAGGACGTTACATTATCCCCCCCCTTAAAATAATTTCGTCCTCGAAATTGCTAAGGTAGAAAACAAACCCTATTAACTGGGTTAAAAATTATTTGTTTACTTCTTAACTCCGGTTTCACTAAAACAAGTTATTTAAATTAAATTATCAATTCATTTCTATTAACGAAAATTTACAAAATCCTGAAAATTTTCTAACACCCGAAATTTTCGAAAATTTTTGACAGCACTTCCTATGTACGGGCCAATCGGTACAACTACAACTCGCCTCTGTGGGCTCTCTCCAATCCAAAAGAAAATCAAATAACCAAGCGGCCTGCCAAATCGGCTCATAAATCACCAAACTCATATATAAATAAACATGTACCTTTTTGTCGGGCATATCATTATATCCCTTCCATCTGCCACCAATTCTGCATATACCAATATCATTCCAATCAACTCCGATCAACTTATCCTTAACACAACTATTCTCTTATACAAGCAAAATTCCATTCCAAACTCATTCTTGATACGAAACTCTTAACTCACCAACCCAATATCATTTCAAACTCGAGTTCCATTCTCGATTCCAAACTTATACTCCACTAATCTGGTTCAATTCTAAATTCCGATCTCATAATTCAATTTTTTTCTCGATATTATTCTAATCCAACTCAATTTCAAGTTAATTGATTTCAATTCAATTTGAGCTTGCTTTCACAAATTTCTATTTAATTTGTTTTTATTTCAATCTTTACCTGGGAGTTTTAGATAGCTTAGCTTTTCCAAAAATCAAATATCCTTTTATGGAATTTCAAAACAACTTGTTTTTCTCAAAACAATTCAAAAACAATATCTTTGGTAGTAATCCGTCACCTAGAACTTGAAAACGAACACTGATGATGTGGCCAGCATCATTAGAGTTATTTCCCAGCTATTGAAGTGAGTTCAATACTATATCACTATTCAAAATCATCTTTAAACATCTCCATTCTGAAATTTATTTCAAAATATCCTTCATAGTGCTCATAAAACAATTTAAAATCTCCCAGGACTTTAAAATTCTCATATATTTGATCCATATTTATTTACCAACACTTATTCAAGTTTCCAGAGTTTTAATTCCAATTTTGATTTTAATTCCAGATTTAATTCATCTGATTCCATGTATTACGCTTATACGAATTCATAATGGTTATTTATAATCATTTTATTTTCATAATCTCATTCGATTATTATGATAACCAACAAATCCAATATTCTATAATATTTCCAATATTAATCATTCTTTATATCAAAATATAATTTGGGTAAAATTATCTCATTTACCCACTTTTCAAAACATACTGTGTCGGTTTATCGTATTCGAGTGTTTAGAAACTCCTACCGATACAGTGGATCAAACTGATCGACCAGAATCCATAAACAACTCAACCAATAAATCTGCACAAAATAAAATTATTTTCATAAAATCTACAAATACTTTCACCCGTATATATATACTCAACTCAATCTAGGGCAATACTAACCTCATCTCTACTGATTCATGCCATAGAGCCAAGGTATATCACTTAACCTTCAGCTCTGATACCACTGTACCGATCCGGGGATTTTCAACTCCGAAAAACGACACAAATACCAATGTCGACTATTCAGACATCGGAAATACTAGATAGTTAATAGAAAGAAGTTAGAGGGTGAGAATAGATAAGATAGAAAATTAGAATAGAAGAAGAAGAAGAACACAACAACATCAGGGTGACACGAATCTCACAGCGGAACGAATAAAATATCGTATACAAAATAACATTTGAAACACAAATCTGTATTTGTATATTAGAGTATAACACTTACATCACAGCGGAAATAAACAATAGCTATAAAATGCTGCTGAAGCCTCCTGCTCTAAGCTCCATCTAGTGTATCTGTAAATCTCGACTACTTGACTGCCCGTACAAATATTGGGCACCCAAGAGTTTAGGGAAAACAAAACAAAATAAACTCTGGGTCAGTCATGGGACTGGTGTGAGTAAACTCCAACCACTTGGTTTAACTTTTAAAAATCATTTTCAAAAAATGATAATCGTAAGACCAATCCACACATAAACACGGATGGTTTTTACCTTACAATAACCCAAACATTTTCAAAATCAATACTTTTTTCAAAATCATGAAAATTGGAATCTAACAATAATTTAATATTTCGGATCCAACAAAATTTGTTTCGTTGAAAACGGATGTCGTTTGCAGAACTGGCTATTTTATAGTTCTAAATAAACCTATTTAAATATTAATATATTTAAAAATAATTAAATTAAATATAATTAAATTAATATTATCGTACATATTCATAATAGAATATCATACAGCTCCGAAATAAATACATCAGGAATTATAACTCGATATTTCAAATCCAGATTAAATTAGTATTCAATTTAAAAATCCTTTTGTAATATAAATAAATCGTTATAAATTATAAAGGAATTCCATAGAGACTATTTTAAAATTTGATTTGATTGTAAATCAAAATCTACACATAGTGTCATAGAAATCTGGCTTAAAACGGATTCTGTATATTCGTTTAAAGTTTGAATTGCCAAATTACGAACTGTCGTGCCATTTCGAGCTCAATTATAATTATAATATAAATTATACGTTCAACTGACATTTATAAATAATTTTTTTTTAATATAATTCAATTCTAAACTGAATTATATATTTTAAATTATCCAATAAACACAATATTGCCAATTCAACTTAATTCCGATTATTTCATAATTAAATATATTTTTCTATTATCTATTTTAATTAAATATTCAATATTATTTAATTAAGCGACCATTTAAAGCTTTAAATCATTATTTGAATAATTAAAATAATTAATTATTATACCATAAAAATATGGGATGTTACAGATTGGGACTCAATTGAGTTAACTTACCTTGATGGTAAAGTATATAAAATAAACGTGTTTAATTGTTTGAATTGTTTTGTTCATGGGTTGATGTTAAGTAATCATTATTTACTATGATAGAAATTATCAGTTAAATTGAATTGAATGAATTTATGTGGGATAACCTATTTGAATGCAGGGAAGAACAGGTTTGAGTGATCCAACTGGATTCCTTAAAATATGTTAGATGTTGATTATTTTCATATTTTCATTATACAGACTATTTAAACCAATCTGGTTGGATGATTGATTGGATTTTTGACCTGAGATTCAACATTTGTTTTGCTTTAACCAATGAGTAATATTGGTTGAATAATTGACAGTATATGGCCTATAAATCAATAATTTTATAAATATCGATTTACCGTTAAGTGAATCGATAGAAATGAAGTTATAAAAATTATTTTATAACTCAAGATTGATTTTTGAATCTATTATTATGAATGGAAGTTTAATAACAGACAACAAATATTTATTGTTTATTATTTAATTTTATATGTGATAATTAAATGATTTAAATGATTTTATAAAGCAAATTCTGATGTTAATTAGATTTATAAGCAAATGAGCAGTATTTAACCTAATGATTAAGATTTGGATAATTATTTTTAAGAAACAAATAAATTAAATTTATTTAAATTAATTATAATACTAATTAATCTAGAAGAAGAACTAATTGGAATTAGTGAACGAATTAACCGTGTTTTGAGTTGACTAAGTCAACGGTTTTCACCGAAATTGATTATTAAATTAGTTTGTTTTGAATTAATGTAATGAATAGCTTAACGAATATTTGTTTTAATTTTAATAAGATCTTAAAAAGAAATTTATTTATTTATTAAAAAAATTAACTACTTCTATAGTAGTTAGTGATTAAAGGAAATTATTTTTTGAATTAATAATAATTTAAGAAGTGTTATTTAAATGAAATTCATTTATGAAAGTAAATCGAGTTGAGACGAAATTATAAAAGGAATTTTAAGCAAATATGATAGATTAAATTAAATGTTTGCTTAATATTTGAATTAAGTAAAGGGAAATTGAGATAAAAGGGTTTATATTAAACCTGAGTTTTATAAACGAGATGTGGAGTTAAAGCATTAATTTTATATCAATGTTACTTAATAATGTAATTTAGGAAAATGAATCAGATTGAAATAAAATTCTAAAAAGGGAAAGGGTTAAATGGATTGGAAAGATGGATTTTTGCAATGGTAGGGGATAAAGGATTTTGTAATAAAAATCCATGTTATAAATAAATTGATTAAAGGAATATAAAGTAAAAAAGATATGTTTAATGAGCATTATTTGATCAACGAATAAATTATTAATAATTGTATTTGAAAAGCATATTTTAAAAAATAATAAATGGATTATAAAATCATGGGTTAAGTAAAATGGTTAAATGGATTTGGTTTGATATTAGAATAGATATCAGTTATTGAATTACAACTCATATCTATCTTAAGATAGGAATGTTGTTGATCAAGGTCTAAGAGGTAAATAAATACCCCAACTTGAACGACTTCAGAATTATCCGAGGATGGTATTAGTTTGTAACGGGAAACGGTTATGGATAATTTATTATTTCCATATGCGAAATAATAACACAACGTTAATTGTAAGATTCGAGAATATATAATGAGATTTCCAAAGTAACGGGAATAAAGAAGATTTGAGATTATATATATGTACATATATACGATGAATTTCCAAAATAAAAGTAATAAAAATAGATTTTGTCAATATATAATGATATTTCCAAAAGTAAAAGGAAATAAAAAGTTGAGTTTTTGGAATAAGTTTATTTTGAAAGAATTGGAGTTGGATATTGTTTTCAAGTAATGATGTTTTACATAAAATTTGTTAAAAAACTAAAGTTGGATATATATAATTTAATTTTAATGTATATGAAATAATTTTATGAATACTTTCTAAATAAAATAAGGAATAAATATTGAGATAAAGATATTTAAAGATTTGGAAGTTTAATTAGCCATTCATAAAATATTATTAAAGAGGCCAAGTAATGCCAAGTACTGAATCGGTGAACTCATTTTATTCTCATGATTATTTATTTTATAGTTAATTTAACTTGATATCAAATCTAACTTATACAATTGTTGGTACGGAAAGACCGAAATCAAATTTATATTCGAAAACCATTCCTTATTGCTTGTTGTGCGCTTGGTGCGCATGATAGGTGTAGCGACCCGAACTTCCCCATCTCCGAAGAGAAGAGAAAGGACGAATTACCATGAGGACAAGACGAATCAGAACTCAAATAGAAGAACATTTCATTGTATATTACAACAATTCCATCAGAATACAAGAATACACAGAGTATGAGTACACAAAATACATTCGATAAATATCAGAGATTACAATAAATTACATAGCAGCGAAAAAATAATACAAAACACAACTAGAAGAGATATACGGATATAGAGTTTTCCGGATATCATTCCAGCTGTAAACCAGGATCATGTGAATATAAATCTGCAAAACCAAAACTACTAGCTGCCTGTGTCGAAAAATAAGGGCACCCAGAGTTTAGGTTAAAACAATAAACTCCAGGTCAGTCATGCGACTGGTGTGAGAACAAAACAGTTATTAATCTTTATTTTAAAGAAGAGTAATTCAAGGGACCACGCCATATAACACGGAACGGGTTTCCTCCCAAGAACACTAGTGCATATAACAAAACAGCGCAGTGCTTTTTGGAAAAATGAAGCTATTATAAGACCTAGGTCCCATCACACAATGCAATGCAAGCCGGAGGATAGGGTTTTCCCTTATAATAGCCAAACATGCTTGGTACGTTCAAAACAAATCATTTGATACTATTATAAGTGTATAGTGTCAAAACAATTTCAATCATAAATATCAATCATAGACGGCATGGGTACCATATATCATGTCACCATACTAGTTCTACAAATAAAACCGCAATATCACATATTGGAAATTGGGTTTTCGTCATGAGTCGAGGCAAGGGGCAAGCTCCTCTCCGTTCGAGACACTCTAGCAAATGTCCCAGGACCGCACACAGCAATCCTTGGATCTTCAGGGCTGGTCCTCTCTTACTTTTGAGGATTAATTATTCCTGAACACACGTTTCCTGGACCTAACAGACCTATATCCGAGGCGCCTCATATCCAACAACCACACAGGTAAAAGTATATAAATGTCAGCCAGTTTTAAGCATTGACACCACCCCTAGCTAGAAAGAAACGTCGTGCTCTCCCTGCAGTCACTATCCCGTTTTTGACTCATACCGAGGTGTGAGGCTCGCGAATTCACACTATACACAAAGCTGCGCCACACAGGCCGTGCTTTGATCATCAACCACAAGACTTTGCTTTTCAACAGAAGCCTTGATCAATTGCCACTTATGCGTGCCACACTGGCAATTCACTCCATGCAACTGATGTCCATCGATATACAACCTCTGAGCTCGTACGTCTCAGAGAAGGGCGTTAAGCAAGAAAATAAAATCTCCGCCACCAAACAGATTTATATTTAATAGAGATCAACCAACACAGAATAAAATCCAATGTCAGACACACAATCCATTTACAAGTTCGTTCTGGGTCTGAACGAAACCGGAGGCACTTTCCTCGCATAAACATCGATCTCCAAGTACGTCTGGACGATCACCAACTGTTTCTCTACTCTTGGGTGTACAGCTCAATCGAGATCATCAGTAATCACCCAAACGATGTGAAGACTTCCGGTCTTTAACCACTGTCTTCATCGTCGACATCTCGTCGAATCAGTTATTCAGAATGGGTATAAACCCGACCTTTCTGAATAACCCACGTATATAATAAACAAATGTTACACAAACACAACAAACGCCTCATTCCAATTCAGAATATTCTTTTATTCACAAAATCACATTCTTAGGGAAAGGTTCCCATTAATTTTATCCAAGATAAATTCTTTTAAATTTATTCTTTAATCTTCCTTTGGATATCATTTCAAACCATATTATGGTTTTCCAAACTAGTCGAGATTAGTGAACCACACCGAAGTAATTATTTATTTTATTTCCCAATACCAACCTATTTATCCCATGGAGCAAAACTGGTAATACTCCATAACTAACACCACGGTGTTATCGGTAAATTTAATTACCATTTCACGTTCAAATCTAATTAAAGATTTAACTATCGCTTTGGAGCAAAACTGGTGATACTCCATTCTTGATCACTTTTCAGATTTGATAATTTAAATTATCAATTCACATTTCAATCTAATTAAAGATTCATTAAAACTCCACTTAGTTTTAATCTTTTCAAAAATCAATATCCTGTCTTTAACTGGGTTAAAGAACCAATGTCATCTAAAACACGGTTTACGATAAACCCAAAATCACATTCAAATTCAGTTCCAATAAATCATAATTTAATTGGTACACTTCATTAAATCTAAACAGAAAGATTTAATCATTTTCTCTATTGGGCTTAAGAATCGTTGTTAATGAAGACACCATTCACGACAAACCCAAATCACGTTTGATATTAGATATAAGGCTCTGAATAGAAAATTAACCGGCTTATATTCAATATCAAATTCTGAAACCAACAAATATCGTATTGGAAATAACGATATGAATATATCTTTCAAATTTCCATAACCATATCTGTATAATCACAAAATCCAACATCGAAATATTCCGAAGATAATTTCGATTCAACTCCAGTCCAATTCGTATTGGAAATTCTGATTATTTTCAAAACCACTTTCAAATTCAATTTATTTATTTCAAAAATAAATTGATTTTAATTTTAGTTCAAGACTAGTTCATTTCGATAAAAATATATTTTTATCTTTTCAAATGTGGAATTTTTCATCCCAGTTCTTCACAAACTGTTTCTTATGATTTTACACAAATTATAGATATTTTTAATAATTTTATCCAGGCCCGTACAGTCGATTTCCATAAACGGCCATCGAACTGCACTTACAACGACCTTTTCCAAATTTTATTTGGACATAATTTCAAATCCAACCGTTAGATTTCTAATTTCAAATATTCTTAGAAAGCTCTTTTCGATATGAACCCAACGGTTCCGGTTTTAGGAGAATCCGACGGTCGGATCTCCCGTAACATCAATTCGAAGTCAATGGTCGAAATTCACGAACTACCGCGGCGTAGCGCGTTCTATTCAGGCCATTATATATATATATATATATATATATATATATATATATATATATATATATGTTTCATCGATTTCCTTTTAAAACGTATTTTATAAATCGTTTTAAATTCGTTTTCAAAACAAATTCAACTTCATATTCAATTTCAAATCAAAATTGAATATTTCATATCATTACTATATAAATGATAATATTTTCAAAACGTTATACTTTGAAATCACTTCCTTTTCTATATTCATTATAAAACGAATATAATCGATATAAATATCGCTCACGTCAAAATGGCGCATCTCTAATCAACACGGCTTTATATGTTTCAATAAATTCGCTATTCTATTCAACAAATGAATATTTATTCTATTCAACACATGAATATATATTTCTTTCAACACATGAATATTCTAAACACATGAGGACTGTCAACACATGACTACTTATATTATTTAATATATTTTATCAAATTATGGTATTTATCGTTTGATTTTTAAATTAGACTCCAACTGTAAAGTATTAAGAGAATGATTCCCTAGGTATTAATGCCGAAGGCCGGAACCAATATCAGATCAATACCCTGGAAACCACTCATCTTATCTATTTTCCAGTTAGTTTCTAACTTGAAATATGATAAAGATGTAAATTTTATTGTTAAAATATTTCTTTCAACACATGATTATTTATTCTATTCAACACATGAATATATACTTCATTCTATTCTTTATTTTCCCAATTGGAATGAGGCCCAATCAATTACCATATAATGTTAATTATATGGATTCCATACAACACATGCATATAATCACAATAATAAATAATCAATCATCATCCAAAGTGCACCACACTGTATAAGCATCAAATATAGATATCTAATGCTTATAACAGCCTGTCAATCAATTGATCGACATACAACTAATCAATCGGGATGAGTGGACTTCAAATATCATCCCAACACCCGTGTGGGGTTTCAAATCAACAAACACATATTTTTATTCACACACACACACGTTAAAAACAATATTTTTAACGATAAAATATTTTTAACTATATAAATATTTCATTTCACATCACACAATCAATTTTCATCACAACAAACAATCAAACATACAAGCCATCCATGGCCTGTGGATGATGGGTGTCGGGTGCTGCTAAGCGTCGTCTGCATCCTAGTATATATTTTTAACTAGAAAAGAAGATTTAAAGTGAGAAGTTCTCACCAGCTAGCTAATCCAATACCACGACTCTTCTTATGTAGAAGTCATCGCTGTTCTTGCCTTTTGTCACTTTCGTTGCCCGTAGCCATGTTTTTTCACGGTTTTTGTTGAGGAGGCGGAGTTTTAGGCGGTCGGGGTCCGGCATTGGCGGCTGCTGATGACGGAGAGGGCACGGCGATGGTCTTCAGGGGTGGTGGTGGTCTCTGCGCGGAGGTGGAGAGAGGAGGGAAAGGAGGAGCGAAGAGGGGGGTTGTTGGACATCGGCAGGAGGGGGAAGGAAGAAGCGGCAGCGGCAGCACTGGCTGGGGTGCGATGGGGAAGGGAAGGAGAGAGGGCGGGGTCGCGGCGGCCGTGGGTGGGGGGAATTGGTGCGGTGGCCCCGCCCTAGGCAGCGGCGGCGTTCAACCGAAGGGGGCGGCGGATCGCGATCCCCCCTTCTCTCTCCTTTTTTTTATTTTAATTTTTAAAATGAATGAAACGAGGGCCTGGGAGGAGATAAGGGGAGAGAGGGATTTGCTTTAATTTTGATTTATTTATTTTATTTTATTTCAAAAAGCAACTTTTATTTTCGAACTCGAAATCGAACCCATTGCCTGTCGTCCATAGCGTAATACCCCCATTCTGAACTCAATGGGATATCTATCATAGGCCCATTCGATCGTTTCGATTAGTTTTCATCAAAATCAACATATAACTCTATATATTGAATTTGAACGCGCATTTCAATTTACCGAGGCCACATACTAACTCGAAAAATTCCAGAAAAATATTTTCTAGCTTCGTATTGACGATATGGTCCTAACAAAACTAGTTTCATCGAATTCTAAGACCGTTTGAAAAATGGCCATTTTCCAGTCGATTAAAATCAACTGAAACTGGTCAAACGCGTTTTCCTTTGCCATGCTCACATATTGATTCGAAAAATTATGAAATTTGAAATCTAGCAATAATTTGACATCGCGGATCCAACAAAAGTGGTTTTGTCGAAATCCGAGGTCGTTTGCAAAACGGCTATTTTTAAGGGCCGAAATTCCATAGCGACTATTCTGAATTTTCTACTGGACATATCTTTTGATTCCCACTATGAAATTTCAATTTTTCAGATTCATTGGAAAGATATTCACAATTAGATTCAATTATTTTTGGTTTCACTAAAATCCGATTTATTTTGCACCCGGTATGTTCAATTGAAATTTGAAATCGAATTATCGAACTACCACGCCATTTTCAATTCCTTTTATAATTATAAATAATTATTTATATTCTAACGTCGAGCTATATAAATATATACATTCGAATTCAATTCAAAATAAATTTCTCGTCGATATTATTTAAAATAATTCATTTTAAGTACTCAAAATTTGCTAAATTCGCCAAAATAAAAAATTTAAACTGGCTCACATTTCCGGGTTGTTACAATAGGGGGTTCTCGCTTTGCGTTAGGTGGCGAACAGGAGACTCTTACCCCTACATGTCCCGACAATGTGGGTTGGTTGTGAAGTCAAAAGGCTGGCCGTAAAACAAGGTGATGGGGTACCTCTATAAGCCACGGTGGGAGATTAGCCCGCTACCTTTGGGGAGGAGAGGATGGTTGAAAAGCCTACTTGAATCCCGCTGGTCGTTACAGTGGTATCAAAGCACTAGTTTAGTATTAACCTCGGCTTTATGGTGTAACTCAATAGAGACGGGGCTAGCAATACCCTAGATTGAGTTGAGTGTATATATATGAGAGCGTATTTGTAGATTTTATATACAAATGTTTTGTATTGTGTTGTTTGATCGGTTCAAGTGTTGAGAAGCGTTGAACTGACAGTGGACACAATATTGTTTTATAAATAGGGTAACCAAAATAATATACACAACTTATATTTTTGTATAGAAAAGAAGTAATTTTATTAAATTATTGAGATATTGTGGCTTAGTTGATTTATTTGAATGGAATTCAAATGGAAATTTGAATTTGGATGGTTAATATAACCAGAAGATTTCACATATATAGTTTGTGAATAAGAATTTTGAAATGAAAGTGAATGAATCATGATTTAACTTAAAGATAAGTTAAACAGAATGAATTGTAATGGATGATTTTTGAAATAAAATCAGAATTTGTGTTATTAATGGAAGTAAACTGATCTGGAAGATAAATTAGTAATTGAATATGAAATGATACTTAACTTGGTTAGGTAAATATTGATATTGAATATAAATTCAATTAATGTGTTTAAGTTGGTTGTGCATTGGGTATGGATTGATTATTGATTGTATGTTAGATTGGTTGAATAAAATTAATCGACAGTTAATGAAATTGAATGAATTGTAAACAAGAGATGATTTCTGGTATAATAGATTGGAATGTAGCTGCGTGTGAATTGAAATTAATGATTTAAACCTGTATATGCAAATGAAATTTTTTGTAGTATACGTGTTAAATATCATTTAAAAATTTCATGTAATTGTTACTTACATGATAATCTGAGTTAACTACAGGTGCCAAAAGGCTATGAGAATTGATTTTGGTTGAGTAGATCACTATAAGTTGAGTAAATATGCACAATAGCACTAGTAAAAGGTACGCCTATGCGAAAATATAAAGTTTGTTTTTTGAATTTTGTTTTCCGACCATATGGGTCGATGTATATGTATTATTTGTTCCTACGATATAACAGATGTCACTCTGTACAGGACAGACTCTGCTGAATTTTTCTGGGAATCTAAGTGTTAGAAAATTTTCGATATTTTTGAAAAATATTTATTTAACAATAATGAATTGGTTATCGATTTAAAATAAGTTAGATTCTAGAATAGTAAATGTGTTTGTAACATTTTTCTTACCTCAGTAATTTCGGGGACGAAATTCTATTAAGGAAGGGGGGAAGAATGTAATGTCCCATATTTTTGGTAGTCAGGTATTTAAATTATTTTATTATTTTAAATATTTTATTTCGAATACTAATGGATTTTTAATATTTAATCCATTTATTAAAACGAAGTTTTAACGTTAATTTATATATAATTTAAAACGAGCTCGATATGGCACGTAGTTCGTAATATTGAGTTTTGAACTTTAATTGAATATATAGGATTCGATATAAGTCGGATTTCTATGAAACAAGAAACGTTTGAATCTTATTGATTACAATTTTCATATAAAAGAGAAAAATCGAGATTTCATGTTATGGATTGTTAGTTATGTCCAAATCAAATTTTAAAATAGTTGCTATGGAATTCGTTATAAACCATAACCTTTATTTATAAAATATAATAGTGTTTTAGTATATATTTGCATATCATTTGACTCAAAATGTTGATATTGAGTTGTATAATCCATATTGGTTTATAATTGGAGATATATGATATTTCAATTTGCATATTTACACTAAAAATAATTTATTATTATTTAATTAAATTATTTTGGAATTTAATTAATATTTATTCGGTATTTTATAAGAGTTAAAAATAACCATTTTTCAAAACGGTCTCGATTTTCGGTGAATTTAGTTTCATAGAAACCGTAACGTTAAATTTTAGTACGATGTGAAATTTCATGGCAAACCGATGTCGTAACAGACCACGACAACCGTAAATGCCCAATCATTTTCTATAGCGGTTAATTAAATTAATTTAATAGAGGGGTATTTGTGTATAACTTGAGCAGACGATCGAATTAAGCCACGAAACCAATTTCGTTGAGGTCGTATCGACGATTAGAGTCAAGATAGGTAGGCAGTTTGTTATTTTTGGATATTGGGTATTTCGGTGTCCATAATAGCGTTGTTTTGTGTATAAAAATAGTGTACCTGGGAACAGTCTCGGAATGCAACGTAATTTGTGCCGTTGGATTCGTATTAAGTAATTGTTATAAGATTTCGATTTTTGTGTCAATCGGACTTACCTTTTGATCATGGCAACAATAAACGCCTTAATCGTTTATTATTTTGGCCAATTTAGATAGGGTAACTTTAAAGGAATAAATGACTAGCCAAATAAACTCCGATTTTAACAAAAGAAATTTCATTGGATCCATAAGGAAAAGGACTAGTAGAAAATAAAGTTTCAAGTTGATTGGAATTATTTTGTGATCATGAGAAGTTTAAACACGTGATTTTTCACCTATGAATTATAAAGGGATTTTTACAAACGTCCTCAGAATTCGATGAAACCTGTCCCATCAGGTCCAGATATTTTTTTTTTTTGCTAGGAGTAGGAATTTCGTCTCAGTTGGACATCGTATGTAGTGGTTTTAGCATATTACTTCACGCTGAAGTATCGTTATTACTATTTTAATAATTGAGTTACCTTATGAATATCACCAATGCAGGTCAAACCCTAATTTCCTTTACTGAGCAGTCTACCATTTACATGTCGCCATCTTCCTAACCAACGAACCATAAACTTCCTCATCAGTTTCAGTATTTCTTTCAATTCATTGATTGTTCGCTCAATGTTCCAACTAAAAAGTTAGCGAACTTCATGAGATACTTAAACTAGATGGCCCCGATCTATTCCAGTTCATCACGGTGACGGTAGCGAGCTTAAGAAGCCACGATAGTTCATGGTTAACAACAGGCATTAAGCGACATCGAGTTGATCGGGAGAGGGGCCGAAGGCAGAGGTGGCTCGTACGCTCCTAGTGGCGGCATCATATCATCGTCAGGACGAAGAAGGAGATCATGGAAGGTGGATGCAGTATTGGCAGTGAGATGGATTTCTGGAAATAAGCAAGGAGATATATGACTGAAGAAGTAACAGGGATGTTGGCTCATGTTTTCGAGCAGACGTGGCCTTGCTAAAACGAGAACCGGACCTAATTTATGTATAAACATAATTAGATTAGCTAATTTTTAATTAAGGAATTAAGCTATTTATTTAAACTGTGTTAGGCTACTGTAAATTGTGTTAGGCTACTATAAATTGTAACTGCAGGGAACGAAAATTGAGGGTTAGAGCCATTTTAAGTTGAACCGTAATTAAATCATCTAAAATGTTAATTCATGCAACTAGTATCTTGATACAGAATTAGTTAAGTTAAAATTAAGTTCGGTTCTTCTATATCACATTGGGTCTTTAGTTTTAAATCAGCTGCAAGTATATAATCAAACTGTAAACTTATTTCTAAGTGAAAACTAGTTATAGTAAAACCATGATTAAGTTAGTAATTAATATTTGAGCAACTAAGTAAAATAAGGTCAGATGGGTTTAAACGAAGTAATCGACCTTTGAATTTCTAAAATGTTGGCCTTTATTTCTAAACTACATAACTAGTTTGATTAGAATATGGTTAATAATTAATTAGAAATTAATTAGTTTAGTTAATATCATTTAGATTAAAATGCTAATAAATCTTTATCCCTTTAACAAAAATGAATGAAAACAAGTGCAACAATATCGTATTTTCGAGCAGAACGTTATGTAACAGTTTGGACAGTACTAGGAGCAACATGATATTTAGTTAAATTAAACGTCAATTAAATTTAACTAAATCAAACAGCTTCAATAATAAACGAAAATGGAAACAAGGTGAGTTAAACTCACTTAGTTCTTTCCACTTATACTTTATATAAGTTGGGTTTAATAAATTGTGCGTTATAGTTGCTAATGATTGACTGTTTGTTTAAAATATATATTCACATATTGATTGAACCAATGAAGTTAAACATTGTTTAACTTTAGTGAAAAACCAAATCATTATTTAACGATTGGGACCTAATTGAGGTAACTTACCTTGGTGGTCACGTTTATAAAATAAACGTGTTTAATTGTTTGAATTATTCTGTTATTTGGTTAATGTTAAATAATTGTTATTTACTGTTATAGAAATTATTAGTTAAATTGAATTGAATGAATTTATGTGGGATAACCTATTTGAATGCAGGGAAGAACAGGTTGGAGGGATCCAACTGGATTCCTCAAAATATATTAGATGTTGTTTATTTTCATATTTTCATTATATGGGCTATTTAAACCAATCTGGTTGGATGTTTGATTGGATTGTTGATCACTGACCTGAGATTCAACATTTTCTTTGTTTTAACCAATGAGTAAAATTGGTTGAGTAATTGGCAGTATATGGCCTATAAATCAATCATTCTATAAATATTGATTTACCATTAAGTGAATCGATAGAAAGGAAGTTATAAAAATTTATTTTATAACTGAAGATAGATTTTTGAATCTATTATTTTGAATGGAAGTTTAGTAAAAGAAAATAAATATTTATTATTTAAATTTATAAGTGATTATTAAATGATTTCATAAACCAAATTCTGATGTTAATAAGATTTATAAGGAAATGAGCAGAATTTAACCTAATGGTTAAGATTTGGATAATTGCTTTTAAGAAACAATTAAATGGAATCTATTTAAATTAATTATATTATTAATTAATTTTAAAGAAGAACTAATTGCAATTAGTGAACGAATTAACCGTGTTTTGAGTTGACTAAGTCAACCGTTTTAATTTGAATTGATTATTAAATTAGTTTTTTTTTGAATTAGTCTAATGAATAGTTTAACGAATATTTGTTTTAATTCTAATTAGATCTTAAAAAGAATTTTATTATTTATTTAGTTATTAAAGAAATTAACTATTTCTAAATTAGTTAATGATTGAAGTAAAATGTTTTTTTAATTAATAATAATTTAAGAAGTGCTATTTAAATGAAATTCATTTATGAAAGTAAATCGAGTTGAAATTAAATTATAAAAGGAATTTTAAGCAAACACGATAGCTTAAATTAAATGTTTACTTAATATTTGAACTAAGTAAATGGAAATTGAGATAAAAAGGGTTTATATTGAACCTGAGTTTTATAAACAAGATTTATAAAAGAGATGTGGAGTTAAAGTTTTAATTTTAAATTAATGTTACTTAATACTGTAATTAAGTAAAATGGATCAGATTGAAATAAAATTCTAAAAAGGGAAGGGTTAAATGGATTGGAAAGAGGGTTTTGGGCAATGGTATGGGATAAAGAATTTTATAATAAAAAACTGTGCTATAAAATAAATTGATTAAAGGAATTTCAAGTAAAAGGGAGATGTTTAATAAGCAATTATTTAATCAACGAATTAATTATTAATAATTGCATTTGAAAAGGAGATTTTCAAAATTAAGAAATGGATTATAAAATCATGGGTTAAGTAAAATGTTAAATGGATTTGTTTTGATACTAGAATAGATACCGGTTCTTGAATTACAACTCATATCTATCTTAAGATAAGAACTTTGTTGATCAAGGTCTGAGAGGTAAATAAATACCCCAAGTTGAACTACTTCAGAATTATCTGAGGATGGTATTAGTTTGTAACAGGAAAGATGTTATGGATAATTTATTATTTCCATATGGGAAATAATAACACAACGTTAATTGCAAGTTTTGAGAAAATATAATGAGATTTTTGATGTAACGGAAATAAAGAAGATTTGAGATTATATATATATATATATGTATGTACGTATGTGTGTGTTTATATATATACAATGAATTTCCGAAATAGAAGTAATAAAAAGAGATTGTGTGAATATATAATGATATTTACAAAAGTAAATGGAAATAAAAAGTCGAGTTTTTGGAATAAGTTTATTTTGAAAGAATAGGAGTTGGATATTGTTTTTAAGTAACGATGTTTTACGTAAAATATGTTAAAAAACCAAATTTGGAAATATATATATATTATTTAATTCTAACGTATTTGAAATAGTTTTATGAATACTCTTTAAATAAATAAGAAATAAATATTGTGTTAAAAGATATTTAAATATTTAGAAGTTTAATTAACCATTCATAAAATATTATTAAAGAGGCGAATAATGCCAAGTACTGAATCAGTGAACTCATTTTATTCTCATGATTATTTATTTGAAGTTAAAAAACAGACTATCAAATCTGACTCATACGATTGTTGGTACGGAAAGACCGAGATCGAATTTATATTCAAAAACAATTATGAACCAGCAAATATGTGAAGATGCAGATCGAAGATGTCATAATTGAAGACCATGGATCTTCATAAGCAGAAGGATTACTTGATAAATTTTCTCTGCATTGCAACCAGAGATGTTTTGATGGTAATTCGGTCATGTTTGGAATCCGTGAATTGCAAGGACTACTTGCTACTAATCCTTTGGGTGGTTCCTATATAAGGATGTGGTAGGAGGGTACCTTCGGTTCAACCTGTTCTTGGATTACTTGTATGGAAGAATGTCTAACAGAGTATTTCCGAAAAACCACGTACATTGATTTTTTACAAATATACCGAGTTTGTGACAAAGAGGGGCACTTCTTTTATACCCAGAGTATATTTGTGGATGTCAATTATTGATTTGACAGATCTGACGAAGTGGCATTCAAAGTGAATGATGATATGATATTCCAAAGGTAATGTTAACCTCAACCCTCATCAGCCGGGAAATGGTGAAAAAATCGGGTAGATCGCATAGCTATGTGGGTCGCACCCATCAAAAGGGTATATCATTACCTGATCTGGAGAAATCAAATGCCTTCGGTTGTCTCTTTTTATTTTTGTATGTATGCTATCGGTTTGGTTGGTTAGCCCCCAACCGTGGTAATGATATATTCGGTACTCTCAAGCGAAGCGAGGGGCCGGTCATGATTAACCTGGGTTACAAGATGTTATTGTTGAACCCTAATGTATTCCTCTCCAGAGGTACATTATCGGAAAGGTGGTTGCCCATACCTTGCCATGGAAATCCATTCTCCAATAAAAGCCTGCGGTTTTGATTGTATATTATGCATGTAGAGCCTGAGATGCAAGCATTCTGTTAGATTGTTATTTACTTGTATTCAGACATTATTGTTATATCAGAAAAAAATGATTTCAAAAATGTTTTGGGTTATCGTAAGGTAAAACCCATCCATGTTTATGTGTGGATTTGGTCTTACAATTATCCTTTTATTTTGAAAATATTTTAACTTTAAAATCAAGTTGTGTGATACCTTTAAACTTAGTGTGTTTTTCTCACTCTAGTTCACCAGACTGATCCGGCGTTTGTAATGCTCGGGTTAGACTGGGTTGTATAGTTTCAGGCTATCAGATGCTATGAAGAGACAAGCTGGATGGGTTCATACGTATGATATTATATAGTATTTTTCCGATGTGTGTTGTATATGAGGACATATTAATATAACTGTCCATATGTGTGTTGTACTCTGATGATTGTAAGTATTTTTTTAAGCTCTCAATAAAGATTTATTTCTATATTATTTTTCGTTCCACTGCGATGTAAGACTCTTTGATGTGTTTGGTTCTTCTTCTTCTTCTTCTATTCTAATATTTCTTTCCTTCTTATCTCATCCTCTAAATTCTTTCTAATAACTAAATGTTGTTTTCGATACTTGAGTTCTGGCAAGTAATACTAGATTTGTGTATTATTGTCGGAATTCGGTCGTCGAATTCCCGCATGTCATTTCAACTTGAATAAAGTAAATCGTGAGCTAACACTCACTTTGTCACAACATTGGAAGGCTCGCAGGAAGTTACGGCGGTGGTTAGTGGAAGGCTCGGGGTGAGGCTTGAGATTGTAGTTTAGGTGGTGCTATCAGACAACAACAGAAACGTCATCAGAAGTTGGTGGGATTAGACTAATCAAATGCATCCCCTTTTGATTAGCCTTATCCCACCAACCTAATGATGTTCCTGTTGTTGCAAATAACTCCACCAAAATCACAAGTTTAAGTCTAACCCTAGCCAGTGCAAAGATCACTAAGTAGATTAAACTATAATCACAAGAGACACTCAATAGAAACCACTAAATATAAATTTAAATAAAAATAATATTTTTTATATTATTGCCTCGGGTATTTGGGTTGTCTGCCATCATCTTTTGACTCTATAGTATTTGTACTTATCAATTCTGACCAAGTGTAGTATTTGCTCTTATCAATTTTGACAAAGTGTATGTATGCTAATAATCTGTATATACAGGTACTAGACTGTATATGTATACACACATGTGCGTCAGCTCCACGTAAATACTAAGTCATATTTCTAAGCATGCAACATCAAGCAAGGCATAAAAGCAACATTGAGTAGTTGAGTACCAAGCATACATGGATGCCAGACATGCAAGAATCAACACATCATGTAACAACCCGAATTTCAAAACCATTTAATTTTTTTTATTTTAGTTATTTTAATGAATTTCGAATATTTAAAATGAATTATTTTAAATAATAACGACTGAAAATTTATTTAAATTGAAGTTAGAACATATAAATTTATTTTAATTATAAAACGAGCCTGAAATGGCATGGTAGTTTGAAAATTCGATTTTTAAATTTCATCCGAATATATAGAATTCAATATAAGTCAGAATTGGACAAAACCAGAAACATTTGAATCTGTTTAACATTATCTTCCTAAAGAATGTGAAAAATTTAGATTTCACTTTATAAATTGAAAAATACGACCAGTTTAGAATTCAGAATAGTCGCTATAGAATTTATATATATTTAATATAATATAATTAGCCCTTAAAAATAGTCATTTTTCAAACGAACTCCGTTTTCGACGAAACCACTTTTGTTGGATCCGGCATGTCAGATTATTGCTAGATTCCGATTTTCATAATTTCTGGAATTAATATGTGAGCGTGGTGGATTTAAACGAGTTTGGTCATTTTAGTTTGAATTTAATCGACTGGAAATTGGCCATTTTTCAAATGGTCTCCAAATTCGACAAAATTAGTTTTGTTAGGCCCGTATCGTCAAAAAATAGCTAAAATTATTTTTCTGTAATTTTTGGAGTCAGTATGTGGCCCTAGTAAATTAAAATGTACGTTTAAATTTAATATATACTTATTTATATTTTAATTTAAAGAAAAACTGATCAAAATGATAGGATTGGCTTATGAAACATATTCCATTGTGTCTGGAATGGGGGTATTTAGCAAGGGGTAACAGTCGTTGGGTTTGATTTGGAGTTCGAATGAAAAAATCACTTTTTAGAATTAAAATTATAATAAAATAATTAGTATAAATATACCCTTTCATAACTAAACCCTAGGCCTTCATCTTTACAACAGCCGCCACTTCAATCATTTAATGGCCGAAATGCTTCCACTTAGAATCGTTCATTCCTCCTAATATACATAGAATTAGAGTACGATTCCAAAAGAATTATTGTAGAGAATTTCCAAATCTTCACATTTGTACGGTTTTGATAAAGATTTATTGTGTAAATCGTATGAATTTGGGGACAGAACCCATACTGTTTGCATGTGTTTTTTGGGCATAGGGGAGGTTCGAACCCGCTGCCGTGGCCAGTGGTGGAGGGCGGTCAGGGGGTCGATGCGAGGGTGGTTGATTGGGGTCACGAGGCACGAAGGTGGTGCGGCGATCAAGATGTCAAGGGGAGCAGCGGGTTCGATTTTTATGAACCTGGGAGGAATCTAAAGATAAAGAAAATGGGTTAAATCCTGATTGCGTGATTATGTAATTAATCATAGTAATTAATATTTTAATTAATTTATTAATTATTATTATATAAGTATAAACTTGTAAAATGAATATCTATACAATACGGTGTCAAAATTCAACAAATTCAGACTCATTGGAACCGTAAAATCGAGCACTACATTCCATAACTGATTGGGATAGAAACGGAAGCACTAAGGATCGTTGACAAAATTAAACATCTGTTTGATTTTATTAAAATAATTGTTTTAATAACGATTTCGAAACTAGTCAAGGTTAGAACTCCTTCTCACTCAAAAATTATTTTATCATGTTATTGCATTCATGTATAGAAATATACAAAATTTCCATTGTAGATTTTTATCAGATTTAATCATTATAAATTGTATACAGTGCCTGTTAGCTCACCTCCCTCGTCCACAGACCATGGACGATCTAATTGATTGTATTGTGTTTTGACTGTATTGTGAGTTGATTGGGACGTTTAGAATATTAAAAATAATTTAATATTATTATGTGGTAGTTGAAATTAAATTGTAAATATTTATTTACAATTTAAACACTGTAAACTGGCTAAGTAGAAAAATAATTCAAACCAAACTAGAATTGGTTAAATTTATTAACCATTGATTTATTTAAATAAACTGTTATTGTTTGAAAACACCACACGGGTATTGGGATGATATTTGACATACAATAGTCCCAATATTTAGTTGTATGTCAATCGATGGGTTTACAGTCTATGATGAGCGTTATTTATTTATTTTAATGCTCACACAGTTTTAAATTTCACTCTGGATGTGAATGGATAGTTTAATGATTATTTATCATTATTGTTGAACACATGCGATGTATGAAATCCATATAACTGAAATTATATGGTAATTGGTTGAGTCGCATTCCGATTCAGAAATAAAGAATATTTTTAAAAAATAAAGAATAATTTAAAATAACAAATATTTTAAAATAATATTCAGTGAATAATCAAAATATGATTTTGATGTTCGATTTTGGATGGACATAAAAATATTGAAATGTGAAGCCGAGTTAAGTAGTAAACGCTATTTTAACCCAAACGGGTTATCAACCAATTAATTTATTTTATAATGAGTATCGAAAAGAAGTGATTTCAAAATCAAATATTTTGAAAATATTATCACTTTAATATGATACAAATATAGAATATTCAATTTTGATTCAAAATTGAAAATGGAGTTAAAATCGTTATAAAACGAACTAATAAATATTTTATAAAATATGCTTTAAATGGAAATCGATGATATATATATTATATATAGTGGCCTGAATAGAATGCACCGCGCAGCAACCGTTCATGAATTTCGACCACTAACTTCAAATTGATGTAACGGGAGATCCGACCGTTGGGTTCTCCTAAGAACATAATCGCTGGGCTCATATCGAAAATAGCTTTCCAATGAATACAAAAGATTTGACATCTAACGGTTAGATTTTAAAATATTTCCAAATCAATTTTGGAAAAAGGTCGCTGTAAATGCAGTTCGGTGGATATTATTGGAAGCCGACTGTAAGGGCCTAAATAAAATTATTAAAAATATGGGAAAATTATGTAAAATCATAATAAAAAAATTGGAAAGATTTTGGATGAAAAAATCCAAATTTGAAAAGATAAAAAAAAATTTTTTTATCGAAATGAACTAGTTATTAACTAGTATAATAATCCAACGTTTTTAAATAAATAAATTGGATTTGTAAATGGTTTTGAACTAACTAGAATTTTCCAATATATAAATTGTAATGGATTTGAATGGAAATTATATTTGGAATATTTCGATATTGGACTCCATGATTATACGAATATTGTGAGGAATTTGGAAGAAATATATATATCATTATTCCCAATACGATATTTGTTGGTTTCAAAATTTGATATTGAATATAAGCTGATATAATTTCTATTTAGAACCTTATATTTAATATCGAATTGGATTTTGGTTTTGTCGTGAATGGTGTCTTCAATAACACTATTCTTAAACCCAGTTGAGAAAAGAATAAATATTTTAATTAAGATTTAGAGAAGTTTACCAATTAATTAATAATAAATTAGAATTGAATTGAAATTGGATTTTTGGGTTTATCGTGAACAATGTTTTAAATAACATTTGCTCTTCAACCCAATTAATAGTGAAGATATGATTTGGAATTTATAAATCTTTTTATTTACATTGGAATTGAATTGTAACGACCCGGATTTTGCCCGACCCCAACCGATCGCAAGATCGATCAAGACCGTTCAAATTCCGCATACGTTAACTTTGGGCATACAACACATCAGAACAACAACATAGACTTTTATAACATCAATGATAAAAGTTACATCAGAGTACAGAATATATTAGAGTACATCGAAATAAAATTACAGCGGAAGGTAAATTACAATACATTAATACATTGCAACGGAACTAATCTCAGCGGAAGGCCATCAATATTCTGGACCCAGCTTCAGGCTTCAATCCAGGATCCTGCTTAACTATATCTGCAACAAGCTACTCGACTGCCCGTGTGGAAAGAGGGCACCCAAGTTTGCAAAGTGAAACAAACTACAGGTCAGTCGTGGGACTGGTGTGAGAAATCTTAATTTAACTTATCTAATAAGAAGGCTAATCACAGGACCACGCCACTAACGCGGAATGGGTTTACACCATTGGATTGCTAGTGCATAATTAAAGTAAATCGTCAAATAACGCAATGCTTTTTAGAAAAATGAAACCATTATAAGACCCAGGTCCCATCACACAATGCAACGCAAACCGGAGGATAGGGTTTTACCTTATAATGGTCAAAAGATGCTTGATACGTAAAAACGATATCATTAGTGTGTATATATATATAAAACATTTCAAATATAATATCAATCCTAGACGGCATAGCTACCATCTACTATGTCGCCATACTAGTTATACAATCAAAACCGCAAGGGTCATATTGGAAATTGGGTTTCCATCATGAGTCAAGGCTAGGGAGGAGCTCCTGACCGATTCGAGACACTCTAGCAACGTCTCAGGATTCGGACGTTGGCGAACCCTTGGATACAGCAGGGCCGGTCCACAAATACTTTAGTGGATTAGTTATGCCTGAACACACGCTCCCCAATCCTATTGGACCTACAAATCGGTTGTGGGCGACCAATAAGAGTAAACCGAGGCCTCGCAAAATTCCAACAACCACATAAGCAAATGTCAGCCAGTTTAAGCACTGACACCACTTCTAGCTAGAAAGAAACGTGTGCACTCCCTGTGTTCCCTTCTCCCGTTTTAGACTCAACCGGTGTGTGAGACTCGCGAAGTCACGATATACACAAAGCTATGCCTAATGAGACTGCACTTTGATCATCAACCACAAGGCTTGCTTTTCAACAAAGCCTTGATCATTTGCATCTTAGCATGTCAAATTGTCAGACCCTACCATATTATTGATCATCTACCAATATATATATAACCTCTAAGCTGATACGTCTTAGAGAAGGGTGATAAGTAAAGAATAAATTCTTCACCACCAAACAGAAATATATAATCAGTAGCGTTCAACAAATACAGTAGAAAGGAATACAATATCAAACAATCCATTTACAAGTCCACTCTGGGTCTGAGCGAAACAACGTGTCCATCGATCTCCAAATGCGTTTGGACGATCATTACCAAATACCTTGCCTTGGAAGGCCAATCCCAATTCAAGATACCAGTCATCATCATCCCAACGATGTGAAAACCTTCGGTCTTCAACCACCGCCTTCATCTTCAACTCTTGATCGTCGTGATGATTGTTCAGAATGGCTCAAACCCGGTCTTTCTGAATAACCCGCGTATTTTGTGATTAGAAAGAAAATATTGGAAGATCACACATTATGCCACATTCCAACTCCGAGTATTCTTTTAATAAGATGTTCGTATTAGAAGATTCTCATGAATTTTATGAAAGATAAACTCTGAAAATAAAATCTTAAATCTTCTTTAAAAGATTTATTAAAATTCCAGTTTTGATTTGATATCAAAAATCATTATTACAAGATCATTTATTTTAAGGAATAAATCTTGTCTTAAACAGGTTAAAGAACTAGTGTCCTTTAAAACACAGTTCACGATAAACCCACAAATCAATTTCCAAAATATGGAATTCCACAGAAATCAAATCAATACATGATCGATATAGATTTCTGTATCGGACTAATAATATAAATGAAATAACGGTAAAGCCTCTTAAATTCCATATATAATATCGGTCTTCTTTTACAGAAGCCCATCTCGATTATAACCAATCGAATTTCCACTTAATTCCAATTTAATATATTAAATTGGAAAACTTGATTTTTAGAAAATGCCTTTTTCTTTTTCTTCTACAAAATAGATTTATAAATTCCAAATAATAATTTCAATGTAAATCGGATTAAAGGACAAATATCATTTAAAACACCGTCCACGATAAATCCACTTCACATCTCAATTTATTTCATAACACAAAATATAATTGCAAATCCTAATAATCTTTAAAAAAACATATTTTAAGATAATCATAAAAATATTCCTTATAGAAAAGATTCTGAATGGGAAGTATTCTTTATATTACAGAATATTTATCTTTTACAAATATTCTTTGTTCAACATATACTTGATTAAAATATATTTTTCTCTTATGAAAATATATACTTTATATAAAAAGGATTTCTAATGTAAAAATATTCTTATTTAAAAGAACACCTGAATCGAAATGCGACTCAAACATTTACCATATAATTTGGATTATATGGATTTCATACACATCATATATATGATAATAATAGTATAATCATCAAATCATCCATCTACATCCAAAGTGTAATTTCCACTGTGTAAGCGTTAAAAGGAAACAATAATGCTCATCGCAGCCTATCGATCTAACGATCAACATACAACTGAATATTGGGATTTGTATATGTAAATTTTCATCCCAACACCTGTGTGGGGTTTCAACCAACAGACAAATAATAAACTAATCTGTGCACTTGGGTGATGTGTGAAAATAATCGTCCCAATCAGATAAACAAGTCGGGTAACTTGTGAATGGAAGTGTAATAACAATATATAATCATGATAAGAAAATGTCTCTTTTACATTATACATAATTCTATTGCAATGAATGAATAAGAATAATAACTTCATCTCTATTGACAATTTCTATTTTGCTAGTTTAAACTCAAGCAAAAATGGTTATATTGTTTTGGCAATTCTAATGGGACAAAAATGAAAATTTTGATTCGACAAAATAAATATTTTGATTTAACTAACCTATCTTGGCAAGTATATATCTTGCCAAACATAAGTTATATATATATATATATATAAAAATATATAAATTGCTTTAACTAATTCATTTTGACAAAAATGAATATTTCTGACAAAATGTCTATTTTGGTTTAACTAGTATAAATTGACTAAAATGAATAATTGTTTTTAACTAATGTAAATTAACAAAAATGAATAATTGGTTTCAACAAATGTAAATTGATAAAAGTAAATAATTGGTTTTAACTAGTGTGAATTGACAAAAGTGAATATTTGTTTTAACTATTATAAATTGACTAAAATAAATATTTGTTTTAACTAATATAAATTAACAAAAGTGATTAATTTGTATTTCAATTCTAATATAATATTTCAGTGCTATATTTTGTTTCATTCTTTTAATTTAGACAAAATGAGTGTTTTTGTCTATTTTACTTTAATGATAAAAATATGAATGTTTAGTTATTCATTCTTTACAAAAGCTTAAATAAACATTTCAATTCATTCTTTTTGAAGTGACAAAAAGAACTCATTTTAATTCATATAAAACATTTGACAAATTGGTTCTTTTCACTTCATATAGAATTGCAATAAAAATGCACTTCTAAAAAAAAATATTCTTTCTATTGTCCATTAAAAGGAAAATAAAATGAAACATTATCTCTTTTGCTACCACTAGAATGTGCTAAAATGCAACCTTTAAATCTTATCCTTTATTTATATCTACAAATGTAAATAAAAGGTATTTCTTAATTTGAAAGTAGAACGAAAGATTTAATTCGTGTCTTATTTGCATGCAAATAAAAATGCAACTCTCAAACAACATAAATCAAAAATGTAACTTTCATTTTGATGGTTTGTTTGCATTGATGGATTGCAAACAAAGATGAACTTTATTTTAAGGTTTTATTTGCAACAAGGAATGCAAATAACGAATGTAACTTTTTATATTGATTTAAAAGTATACTTGAGTAAATGTGAAAAGAAGCTCATTCCCAATGTGTATTTACATTAGTGAAAGTAAATAAAAGAAACAAATTTTATTTAAATGAGTATTTGCATTTATGAAAGCGAACAAAGAATAGTTTTGTTTTCAATTTACATTTACATTAGTGAATGTGAATAAGAGAACAAAATTTATTTTCGAAGTATATTTTTAAAAAATCCTATTCAATGTGTAAAAATGTGTACATTTGTATTGGTAAATGTAGATAAAAAGATAGACTTTAGTTTCATTGTATATTTGCATTTATAAATGCAAGTAAAAGAATAAACCTTAATTTCAATGCATATTTGCATTGATAAATGCAAATAAAGGAATAAACTTTATTTTCAATATATGTATTTGCATTGGTGAGTGCAAATGAAAGAATAATTTGTTTCAATATATTTTTGCATTGGTAAATGCAAATAAAGAACAATTTCTATTTTCTATATATATTTGCATTGGTGAATGCAGACAAAAGAATAAAATTTATTTTTAAGGTTTATTAGCATCAGTGAATTCAGATAGAAGAATAAATTATATTTTAAAATATATTTGCAAACAAAAATGTACTTCTGAAAATAATTTCTTATTTACATATAAAATGTAAACAAAATTGTGATTTCCTAAGACAAGTACTTTTGTTCACATAAAAATGTAAACAAAAATTTAACTTTTAAAATGAACTTTTATTTACATATGAAACGTAAAACAAAATGTGATTCTTAAATTCTGGATTTTATTTATAACTAAAATGTAAATAAATATTGTGTTTATCAATTATGTCTTTTTATTTACAAATAAAATGTAAATAAAGATGTGAATTCAAAATGTGCCTTTTTATTTACAAGTAAATTGTAAACAAAAATATGTTATATAGATATGTCTCTCTTTTTTTCATGATCTAATCCAATACACAGTTAAGGTGATATTTTTAATTGGATAAAGATTTCAGTTTTAAACCCATTTTATTAAACATGAAAATGTTCACACTGATACATACACAATAACAGATCTAAAATAAAACATTACAATCAATCAAAAACAAAATCTACAAATTCATCATGACGCATATCTAATTAAACAACACTCAGATAATTATTTAACAACAATAAAATAATTAATTAAATTAATTAAATCTTTAAATCAGAGATTCTCACATTGATATGGCTGAAAATTCGACTGTCTCGGTTTTAGCTCTGGTCTAAACCATTGCGAAGGTCTCTGAAAGACGAGTCCAACGCAACTTACGGTTCGTAAAACGGCCCTCGTATGAAAGAGATATTGAATTTCAAAGATTGGATAATTTAAATATTAAATAAATAAAATAATATTAAAATATACCCTTCTTCCTCCTCGTTACATCGTTCGGCCGAACCCAATTCCACCTCCAACTCCCCCCTGCGCGCGCCAAACCGAGCCACCCACTGCCGATCGGACATCACCACCCCGAACACCTTCGACCACCGCACCTGTGCCCCCCCACCATGGACATATCGCGGGTCCCTAGGCGCCCGAAAACCACCACGAATGCGCCGCCTTCCTACTCTAAATTCGCGAAATCCGTGCACCAAAACTCGATCTTAACCGTATAGATTCGAAGCTCTCTGAATTCTCTTCGATTTGATATATATTTTGTCAACTTTCATAGAGCGGATTAAGAGAAATTAGTGTTTGAAATTCAGAGCTTTCTTGCCATTGTTTTGAATAGGTGGCAGCTGGCCATTAAGGTTAGGGTTTCTTTTTATTTTTTTATTATTAAATTCATTGAAAAACGTGTTATAAAGGTGGATTTTCTGGATTGTCTCAGAATTGGGCTTGCCTACTGTCGTTCTTAAGGTTTTGACACCTTCTGAACGCAATGGGACAGGTCTCGGGGTCCAATTCCGAAATCTGTAGAAATTTTATTTAAAATTCCATTAAAAATTAATTAATTAAATATTGACCGCACATTTAAATATGCCGGGGCCACATATGGCCTCAGAAAATTCCAAAAAAAATATTTTTAGCTTTCTTATGAGGATACGGTTCTAACAAGACTAATTTCGTTGCATTATGAGACTGTTTGAAAAATGGCTATTTTCAGGTCGTTTAAATTTAACTGAAATAATCAAAACACATTTTCTTTTGCCACGCTCACATATTAATTCGAAAAATTCTAAAAATTGAAACCTAGCTATAATTTGACAATCCGGTTCCAACAAAAGTGGTTTCGTCGAAAACGGAGGTCGTTTGAAAATTGAATATTTTTAAGGCCAATATATTTAATATTAAAAATACATTTTTAAACAAATAAATTCCGAAACTCAAAATATATAAGTGGTTATACTTTTTAAATGCAGAAACATTATTCCAGACTCAATGAAAGTGGTTTCGAGTCCAAATTCCTTCATATGTGAAAAGTAGCCCTTCGGGACATATATATTATATATATAAATTCTACAGCGACCTTTCTAAATTTTGAATTGGCCATAACTTTTGATTTTCGTTATGAAAATTCAATTTTTCAGATTCGTTAGAAAGATATGCTTAAACAGATTTAAATATTTCTAGTTTCACTCAATTCTGATTTATTTTGAATCCTGTACATTCAGTTAAACTTCAAAATTAAAATTTTAAAACTACCGCGCCATTTCTAACTCCATTTATATTTAAATTAAATTTATTCATTTTAACTTCGATTAAAATAAATTCTAGCCATTATTATTTATATAAATTATATTATATCCTCAAAATTCATTAAAATTTTCTAAAATAAAATTTTAAATTGGTTCAGAATTTGCGGGTTGTTACAATCTCCCCCACTTAAAATCTTTTCGTCCTCGAAAAGGAAATGAAGCTAAAGTTGTTTATTTAACTAATATATTTTCATTCTTTAATTGTTTAATAATTTTATTAGTTGAACTCATATTCACACAACACAATAATCCCATTAGTTGATTAAATTTTCAAAAATATATAACTTTTACATATTCAAAATCATATTTTCTAAAATCGAATTATATATACAATAACAAGTACGTTAATTATAAATTTTCCGCTCTGACTCATTCTAGGGCATTGCTAACCCCATCTCTAATGAGTATTCTCATTCTAGGATACTGCTGATCCTATCTCTAATGAGGATTCTTATTGGATATTACTAATCCAACCTCTGATGAGTCTTTTGTTCAGTTCTAACGATTTGTACCCCAAAGATTTGAGCTAACCTAGCTCTGATACCAGCTGTAATGACCCGGATTTTGCCCGACCCCAATCGAACGCAAGATCGATCAAGACCGTTCAAATTCCGCATACGTTAACTTTGGGCATACAACACATCATAACAACAACATAGACTTTTATAACATCAATGATAAATGTTACATCAGAGTACAGAATATATCAGAGTACATCGAAATTAAATTACAGCGGAAGGTAAATTACAATACAATAATACATTGCAGCGGAACTAATCTCAGTGGAAGGCCATCAATATTCTGGACCCAGCTTCAGGCTTCAATCCAGGATCCTGCTTAACTATATCTGCAAATAGCTACTCGACTGCCCGTGTGGAAAGAGGGCACCCGAGTTTGCAAAGTGAAACAAACTACAGGTCAGTCGTGGGACTGGTGTGAGAAATCTTAACTTAACTTATCTAATAAGAAGGCTAATCACAGGACCACGCCGCTAACGCGGAACGGGTTTACACCATTGGATTGCCAGTGCATAATTAAAGTAAATCGTCAAATAACACAATGTTTTTTAGAAAAATGAAACCATTATAAGACCCAGGTCCCATCACACAATGCAACGCAAACCGGAGGATAGGGTTTTACCTTATAATGGTCAAAAGATGCTTGATACGTAAAAACGATATCATTAGTGTGTATATATATATTTAAAACATTTCAAATATAATATCAATCCTAGACGGCATAGCTACCATCTACTATGTCGCCATACTAGTTATACAATCAAAACCGCAAGGGGCGTATTGGAAATTGGGTTTCCATCATGAGTCAAGGCTAGGGAAGAGCTCCTGACCGATTCGAGACACTGTCGCAGTGTCTCAGGATTTGGACGCTGGCGAATCCTTGGATACAACAGGGCCGGTCCACAAATACTTTAGTGGATTAGTTATGCCTGAACACACGCTCTTCGATCCTATTGGACCTACAAATCGGCCATGGGTGACCGATAAGAATAAACCGAGGCCTCGCAAAATTCCAACAACTACATAAGCAAATGTCAGCCAGTTTAAGCACTGACACCACTTCTAGCTAGAAAGAAACGTGTGCACTCCCTGCGTTCCCTTCTCCCGTTTTAGACTCAACCGGTGTGTGAGGCTCGCGAAGTCACGATATACACAAAGCTATGCCTAAAGAGACTGTGCTTTGATCATCAACCACAAAGCCTGCTTTTCAACAAAGCCTTGATCATTTGCATCTTAGCATATCACATTGTCAGACCCTACCATATTATTGATCATCTACCAATATATATATATATAACCTCTAAGCTCATACGTCTTAGAGAAGGGTGATAAGTAAAGAATAAATTCTTCACCACGAAATAGAAATATATAATCTGTAGCGTTCAAAAAATACAGTAGAAAGAAATACAATGTCAGACATACAATCCATTTACAAGTCCGCTCAGGGTCTGAGCGAAACAACGTGTCCGTCGATCTCCAAATGCGTTTGGACGATCATTTCCAAATACCTTGCCATGGAAGGCCAATCCCAATTCAAGATACCAGTCATCATCATCCCAACGATGTGAAAACCTTCGGTCTTCAACCACCGCCTTCATCTTCGACTCTTGATCGTCGTTATGATTATTCAGAATGGGTCAAACCCGGTCTTTCTGAATAACCCGCGTATTTTGTGATTAGAAAGAAAATATTGGAAGATCACACATTACGCCACATTCCAACTCCGAGTATTCTTTTAATAAGATGTTCGTATTAGAAGATTCTCATTAATTTTATCAAAGATAAACTCTGAAAATAAAATATTAAATCTTCTTCAAAAGATTTATTAAAATTCCAGTTTTGATTTGATATCAAAAATCATTATTACAAGATCATTTATTTTAAGGAATAAATCTTGTCTTAAACAGGTTAAAGAACTAGTGTCCTTTAAAACACAGTTCACGATAAACCCACAAATCAATTTCCAAAATATGGAATTCCACAGAAATCAAATCAATACATAATCGATATAGATTTCTGTATCGGACTAATAATATAAATGGAATAACGGCAAAGCCTCTTAAATTCCATATATAATATCGGTCTTCTTTTACAGAAGCCCATCTCGATTATAACCAATCGAATTTCCACTTAATTCCAAATTAATATATTAAATTGGAAAACTTGATTTTCAGAAAATGCCTTTTTCTTTTTCTTCTATAAAATAGATTTATAAATTCCAAATAATAATTTCAATGTAAATCGGATTAAAGGACAAATGTCATTTAAAACACCATCCACGATAAATCCACTTCACATCTCAATTTATTTCATAACACAAAATATAATTGCAAATCCTAGTAATCTTTAAAAAAACATATTATAAGATAATCATAAAAATATTCCTTATATAAAAGATTCTAAATGGGAAGTATTCTTTATATTACAGAATTTTTATCTTTTACAAATAATCTTTGTTCAACATATACTTGATTAAAATATATTTTTGTCTTATGAAAATATATACTTTATATAAAAAGGATTTCTAATGTAAAAATATTCTTATTTAAAAGAACACCTGAATCGAAATGCGACTCAAACATTTACCATATAATTTGGATTATATGGATTTCACACACATCATATATATGATAATAACAGTATAATCATCAAATCATCCATCTACATCCAAAGTGTAATTTCCACTGTGTAAGCATTAAAAGGAAACAATAACGCTCATCGCAACCTGTCGATCTAACGATCAACATACAACTGAATATTGGGATTAGTGTATGTAAATTTTCATCCCAACACCCGTGTGGGGTTTCAAACAACAAACAAATAATAAACTAATTTGTGCACTTGGGCGATGTGTGAAAATAATCGTCCCAATCACATAAACAAGTCGGGTAACTTGTGAATGGAAGTGTAATACACAATATATAATAATGACAAGAAAATGTCTCTTTTACATTATACATAATTCTACTGCAATGAACGAATAAGAATAATAACTTCATCTCTATTGACAATTTCTATTTAGCTAGTTTAAACTCAAGCAGAAATGGTTATATTGTTTTGGCAATTCTAATAGGACAAAAATGATAATTTTGATTCGAAAAAATAAATATTTTGATTTAGCTAACCTATCTTGGCAAGTATATATCTTGCCAAACATAAGATATATATATATATATATATATATATATATTGTTTTAACTAATTCATTTTGACAAAAATGAATATTTCTGACAAAATGTCTGTTTTGGTTTAACTAGTATAAATTGACTAAAATGAATAATTGTTTTTAACTAATGTAAATTAACAAAAATGAATAATTGGTTTCAACAAATGTAAATTGATAAAAGTAAATAATTGGTTTTAACTAGTGTGAATTGACAAAAATGAATATTTGTTTTAACTATTATAAATTGACTAAAATGAATATTTGTTTTAACTAATATAAATTAACCAAAGTGATTAATTTGTATTTCAATTCTAATATAATATTTCAGTGCTATATTTTGTTTCATTCTTTTAATTTAGACAAAATGAGTGTTTTTGTCTATTTTACTTTAATGATAAAAATATGAATGTTTAGTTACTCATTCTTTACAAAAGCTTAAATAAACATTTCAATTCATTCTTTTTGAAGTGACAAAAAGAACTCATTTTATTTCATATAAAACATTTGACAAATTGGTTCTTTTAACTTCATATAGAATTGCAATAAAAATGCACTTCTAAAAATAAACTATTCTTTATATTGTCCTTTAAAAGGAAAATAAAATGAAACATTATCTCTTTTGCTACAACTAGAATGCACTAAAATGTAACCTTTAAATCTTATCCTTTATTTATATCTACAAATGTAAATAAAAGGTATTTCTTAATTTGAAAGTAAAACGAAAGATTTAATTCGTGTCTAATTTGCATTGAAGGGTGCAAATAAAAATGCAACTCTCAAACAACATAAATCAAAAATGTAACTTTCATTTTGATGGTTTGTTTGCATTGATGGATTGCAAACAAAGATGAACTTTATTTTAAGGTTTTATTTGCAAAAAGGAATGCAAATAACAAATGTAACTTTTTATATTGATTTAAAAGTATACTTGAGTAAATGTGAAAAGAAGCTCATTCCCAATGTGTATTTACATTAGTGAAAGTAAATAAAAGAAACAAATTTTATTTAAATGAGTATTTGCATTTATGAAAGCGAACAAAGAATAGTTTTGTTTTCAATTTACATTTACATTAGTGAATGTGAATAAGAGAACAAAATTTATTTTTGAAGTATATTTTTAACAAATCCTATTCAATGTGTAAAAATGTGTACATTTGTATTGGTAAATGTAGATAAAAAGATAGACTTTAGTTTCATTGTATGTTTGCGTTTATAAATGCAAGCCAAAGAATAAACCTTAATTTCAATGCATATTTGCATTGATAAATGCAAATAAAGGAATAAACTTTATTTTCAATATATGTATTTGCATTGGTGAGTGCAAATGAAAGAATAATTTTTTTCAATATATTTTTGCATTGGTAAATCCAAATAAAGAACAATTTCTATTTTCTATATATATTTGCATTATTGAATGTAGACAAAAGAATAAAATTTATTTTTAAGGTTTATTAGCATCAGTGAATTCAGATAGAAGAATAAATTATATTTTATAATATATTTGCAAACAAAAATGTACTTCTGAAAATAATTTCTTATTTACATATAAAATGTAAACAAAATTGTGATTTCCTAAGACAAGTACTTTTGTTCACATAAAAACGTAAACAAAAATTTAACTTTTAAAATGAACTTTTATTTACATATGAAACGTAAAACAAAATGTGATTCTTAAATTCTGGATGTTATTTATAACTAAAATGTAAATAAAAAATGTGTTTATCAGTTATGTCTTTTTATTTACAAATAAAATGTAAATAAAGATGTGAATTCAAAATGTGCCTTTTTATTTACAAGTAAATTGTAAAAAAATATATGTTATATAGATATGTCTTTTTTTTCATGATCTAATCCAATACACAGTTAAGGTGATATTTTCAATTGGATAAAGATTTCAGTTTTAATCCTGTTTTATTAAACATGAAAATTTTCACACTGATACATACACAATAACAGATCTAACAAAAAACATTACAATCAATTAAAAACAAAATCTACAAATTCATCATGACGTAGATCTAACTAAACAACAATCAGATAATTATTTAACAACAATAAAATAATTAATTAAATTAATTAAGTCTTTAAATCATAGATACTCATATTGATATGGCTGAAAATTCGACTGTCTCGATTTCAGCTCTGGTCTGCGCCATTGCGAAGGTCTCTGAAAGACGAGTCCAATGCAACTTACGGTACGTAAAACGGCCCTCGTATGAAAGAGATATTGAATTTCAAAGATTGGATAATTTAAATATTAAATAAATAAAATAATATTAAAATATACCCTTCTTCCTCCTCGTTACATCGTTCGGCCGAACCCAATTCCACCTCCAACTCCCCCCTGCGCGCGCCAAACCGAGCCACCCACTGCCGATCGGACATCACCACCTCGAACACCTTCGACCACCGCACCTGCGCCCCCCCCCCCACCATGGTCATATCGCGGGTCCCTAGGCGACCGAAAACCACCACGAACGCGCCGCCTTCCTGCTATAAATTCGCGAAATCCGTGCGCCAAAACCCGATCTTAACCATATAGATTCGAAGCTCTCTGAATTATCTTCGATTTGATATATAGTTTGCCAATTTTCATAGAGCGGATTAAGAGAAATTAGTGTTTGAAATTCAGAGCTTTCTGGCCATTGTTTTGAATAGGCGGCGGCTGGCCATTAGGGTTAGGGTTTCTTTTTATTTTTTTATTATTAAATTCATTGAAAAACGTGTTATAAAGGTGGATTTTCTGGACTGTCTCAGAATTGGGCTTGCTTACTGTCGTTCTTAAGGTTTTGACACCTTCTGAACGCAATGGGACAGGTCTCGTGGTCCAATTCCGAAATCTGTAGAAATTTTATTTAAAATCCCATTAAAAATTTATTAATTAAATATTAACCACACATTTAAATATGCCGGGGCCACATATGACCTCAGAAAATTCCAAAAAATATATTTTTAGCTTTCTTATGAGGATACGGTTCTAACAAGACTAATTTCGTTGCATTTTGAGACTGTTTGAAAATGGCTATTTTCAGGTCGTTTAAATTTAACTAAAATAATCAAAACACATTTTCTTTTGCCACGCTCACATATTAATTCAAAAAATTCTAAAAATTGAAACCTAGCTATAATTTGACATTCCGGTTCCAACAAAAGTGGTTTCATTGAAAACGGAGGTCGTTTGAAAATTGACTATTTTTAAGGTCAATATATTTAATATTAAAAATACATTTTTAAACAAATAAATTACGAAACTCAAAATATATAAGTGTTTTATACTTTTTAAATGCAGAAACATTATTCCAGACTCAATGAAAGTGGTTTCGAGTCCAAATTCCTTCATATGCGAAAAGTAGCCCTTCGGGCCATATATATTATATATATAAATTCTACAGCGACCTTTCTAAATTTTGAATTGGCCATAACTTTTGATTTTCGCTATGAAATTTTAATTTTTCAGATTCGTTAGAAAGATACGATTAAACAGATTTAAATATTTCTAGTTTCACTCAATTCTGATTTATGTTGAATCCTGTACATTCAGTTAAAGTTCAAAATTAAAATTTTAAAACTACCGCGCCATTATCTAACTCCATTTATATTTAAATTAAAATTATTCGTTTTAACTGCAATTAAAATAAATTCTAGCCATTATTATTTATATAAATTATATAATATTCTCAAAATTCATTAAAATTTTCTAAAATGAAATTTTAAATTGGTTCAGAATTTGCGGGTTGTTACATGAATGGAATTTGATTTGGCAATAATCAAGATGAGCTTTTGTGGGTGAAGACCTTTACTATATATGAAATTTAAAAGGCTTTGCCGCTATTCCATTTATATTATTTGTTTGACACGGAAATTTATATCGATTATACACTATTATGATTTCCGTGTAGATTCCATTTTGATGGAAGATGATTTTGGGTTTATCGTGAACTGTGTTTTAAATGACATTAGTTCTTTAAACCAGTTAAAGATAAGATTAATTTCTTAAATTTGAATAATCATAAAGTAATGATTTTTCATATTAAAACCAAATTGGTGTTTTAATAAATTTTTAATTAGATTGAAATGGGAATGAGATAATTAAATTTATTGAATTCTTGAAATGATCGAGAATGGAGTAACAGCAGTTTTACTCCAGGCGATAGTTAAATCTTTAATTAGATTTGAATGTAAATGGGTAATTAATTTTACCCAGAACACAGTGGGTTTTAAATATGGAGTGCTACCAGTTTTGCTCCATGGGATGAATAGGTTGGGATTGGAAAATAATAAATGATTATTGCGGTAAGGTTCGATGATCCTGACTAGTTAATAAAATCTTTTGAAATTGATATACAAAGGAAGATTAAAGAATAAATTTAAAAGAATTTATCCTTGATAAAATTAATGGAAACCTTTCCCTAATAATGTGAATAATTTATTAAAAGAATATTCTAAATTGGAATGAGGCATATGATGTGTTTTTATAGCACTTGATTATTGATTATAAAATACACGAGTTATTCAGAAAGGCCGGGTTTAACCCAGTCTGAATAATCAATACGACGATCAAAAGTCGACGATGAAGGCGGTGGTTAAAGACCGGAGTTCTTCACATCGTTTGGATGATTACTGATGTCTTGAATGGGTTGTACACCCAAGACAAGGTAAAAAGTGATGATCGTTCAAACGTACTTGGAGATTGACCTGATATGCGAGGATCACTCTCCTGTATTGGACATATGGGACAAGGAATAAGGTGCCTCCGGTTTCGTTCAAACCCAGAACGGGACTTGTAAATGGATGTGTGTCTGACATTGGATTTCATTCTATGCTAATTGATTTCTATGAAATATATATCTGTTTGGTGGCGGAGAATTTATTCTCTTGCTTAACACCCTTCTCTGAGACGTACGAGCTTAGAGGTTATATATTGATGGACATCAGTTGTATGGCATGAATTTTCAGTGTAGCATGCTAAGATGCAAACGATCAAGGCTTTTGTTGAAAAGCAGAGTCTTGTGGTTAATGATCAAAGCACAGCTTTAGTTAGCATAGATTTGTGTATAGCGTTAATTCGCGAGCCTCACACAAGTTATGAGTCAAAAACGGGATAAGTACTGCAGGGTGAGCACGACGTTTCTTTCTAGCTAGGAGTGGTGTCATGGTATGGAGCCCAAACATTTTACTTATGTGGATGATGGAATGAGGCACCTCGGATATTGGTCGCTATTGGCCAAGTGATAGGTCCGATAGGACCGGGAAATGTGTTCTTAAGAATAACTAATCCTCAAAAGTAAGAGAGGACTGGCCCTGAAGCATCCAAGGATTCGCTAGCGTCCGAGCCTTGAGACATTTGCTAGAGTGTCTCGAATTGGTGAGGAGACATCCGTTGCCTCGACTCATGATGGAAATCCAATTTCCAATACGTGACTTTTCGGTTTTAGTTGTAGAACTAGTATGGCGACATAGTAGGATGGGGTACTATACCGTCTATGATTGATACATTTATATTTGAAGCTGATTTTGACACTATACACTTATAGTAATATCAAAATATTTTTTTTTGAACTTATCAAGCATGTTTGGCTATTATAAGGGAAAACTCTATTCTCCAGCTTGCGTTGCATTGTGTGATGGGACCTGAGTCTTATAATAGCTTCATTTTCCAAAAATCGTTGCGTTGTTTTATTTTAAACTAAGATTCACGTGGAGTAAATCCGTTCCATGTTATACGACGTGGTCCCGTGATTTACTTTATTTTAAAGTAAAGTTTAAATAACTGTTTTGAGTTCCCACACTAGTCCCATGACTGACTCAGAGTTTATTGTTTCTACCTAAACTCTGGGTGCCAATATTTTCCACACGGGCAGGCAATAGTTTTAGTTTTTCATGGGTATTTCTTTTCATAGTGTCCTGGATTACAGCTGGAGCTATATTCGGAAAGCTTTGTATTCGTATACCTCTTTCATTTGTGTCAGTTGTTATTTTCCGCTATGCATTATACTTATGTATTTTTTTGTGCTGCTATGAAATTTTAAATCTCTGGTATTGTATTTCCAATGTGTAATATTTATTCGTACTCTAACATATTCTAGTACTCTGATGTAATTGTTGTAATAATAGTGAAATGTTCTATTGTTTGTGTTCTGATGCGTAATGTTCTCAACTCAATCCAAGCTTTTCCGAAAGGGGAAGTTTGGGTCGTTTCAGTGTGGTATCATAGCTTTGGTTTTACAAAGCTCGAGAACAAGACACATTGGAAACGAACGAAAGAATTCATTAGAGATAGGATTAGTGATATCCAATAAGAATAACTCGCTAGAGATAGGATCAGTTGCATCCTAGAATGAGTTTGAAGATTATTATTTATAATAAAAAAATAGTTTTGAAAATTATACCTTATTATACGTATTTGACTATTTTATTTTATATTAAATTTGGACAATCGAGTATATGAAGATTTTGCATACACGCATAGCTAGCATGTATACGAAATATCAAATATACTGGATAGATATAGAATCACACTCTAGTCGCCCGGAGATGATTTTAGTGATGCCCGGGCATCATCAGTATTTATGTTCGAGTTTTAAAAGTGGGATATCTATATATGTAACAACCCGGAAAATACGAGCCAATTTAAAATTTTTAATTTGGTTATTTTCAAAGAATTTAAAACAATTGAAATAGAAAATTCCAATAAAATAATGAATTAGAAATAGTGTGGCAGTTTGAAAATTTGAATTCAAACTTTGACCGACTGTACCAGGTGGAAAATATAACGGATTTTAGTGAAACCAAAAATATTTAAATCTGTTTATGAATACCTTTCTAATGAATTTGAAAAATCAAAGTTTCATAGCGGGAATCAAAAGTTATGGCCAAATGAATATAGAGAATATATAGCCCTTGAAAATAGACATTTTGCAAACGACCACGGAATTCGACGATACCACTTTTGTTGGGTCCGGGATGTCAAACTATTGCTAGGTTTCAAATTTCATAATTTTTGAAGCTAGTATGTGAGCGTAGCAAAAGAAAATGTGATTGGTCAATTTTTGTTAAATTGGATCGACCAGAAAATGGCCATTTTTCAAACGATCTTAGAATTCGACGAAACTAGTTTTGTTGGGATCGTAGCGTCAAAACATAGCTAGGTTTATTTTTTTGGAATTTTTCGAATCAGTTTGTGGCACTGGCAAATTGAAATGTACGTTCAAATTGAATGTTAAATGTTTTATACTTTAATTTGAAAAATCACTAATTGTAACAATCGAATTGGCCTACGAAACATATCCCATTGTGTTCAGAATGGGGGTATATAGCTAGGGGAAACAGTCTTTGGGTTGAAATTGGTGTACGTTTAGACAAAAGGATATTTTTGAATTTAAAATAAATTAAAAATAAAATATAAGGGCCAATCACCATCCTTCTCTCTCATTTCCCTTTTGACCAGTCAACCCCCGATTAGCCCCCTACGAATGACGAAAAAGCTCGATCCCATCTCTCCTCTTTTTCTCCTTCCACGCGCAAAATCAAACCCCCCTCCAGTACAACTTTTTGTAGATCTTCTTCCAAGCTCCACATCCATATAAACTACACCCGCTATCGTTCAGTATTGGAGGAGCATCGACCTCCTGAGGTCGCGCCGCCTCGGAGCCCGTCGCGCCTCAACCACCGCACCGAGTGGGACCCCCTGTACCTCGTTTTTCGCGCCTCCCCAAGCACTACAACGTGGTGCCATCTGATTTTATTATCGCTGCACGGATTGAAGGATATTTTCAAACCTAGTTTCGAAGGTTTACAGAAGGTAAACGACTTTACTTTTTTGAATTGAAAATAACGTTGCAAACATTGAAAAATCATATCTTTATGATGTGTCAACGAAATTCGATGAAACATGAAACATCGTGACCGCAAGGAGGCTCTCTAAATTCTATAAGAGACCGCGGAATTTTCTGAGCTATCTACGATTTTTAGCACCTTGAAAACCAATGTGAGAAATCTAAATTGAAATGTGTGAATGAAATCGTGTTGTATAAGTTATATAAGCGAAGTGTAAATTATATACGCATTGTATACCTCATGTACATGTGTTGTATAAGTTATATGAGCGATGTATAAATTATACAAGCGTTGTATGAAACATATATGCTTTCAATTGTGTTGAAATGGAAGTGAAATATAAAATATATATATATATACTCCCCTCGTCCACAAACCATGGACGATATTTATTGCTTGTGATTGGCGTGAAAATATGTGGCATGACGAATGGTTGAAAATAATTGTTTGTGGTTGATATTGTTGGATTGTGGTTGAAAAATACTTTGTGGTTGAAAAATACCCTCTTGTGGTTGAAACAAATTAGAATAGGATGGTGGAAATGAAAATAAAACATGTCGCCTGCGTGCGTGCGAACTAGATGCATGAAATCCACATTGTCAAAAATCGCGAGTTTTAAGGCAGAGAGAGGAGCCGTACTCGGGACGGTGCCGGTTTTAACTACCCTGCCGTTATGCTGTCGAAATTTTCTGAAATATTCATGTGTTAGAATTATTTTCATTTGTTGATATTATTTTCATATGTTGAAACCGCATTCATGTGTTGAATAGAAATTCATTCGTTGAATAGAAATTCATGTGTTGAATGGTATTCGTGTTTTAAATAAATTGCTTTAACAATAAAAATCACGTTTTTATTATATATACAAACCGTAGAGAACATTCATGTGTTGAATAGAAATTCATTCGTTGAATAGAAATTCATGTGTTGAATGGTATTCGTGTTTTAAATAAATTGCTTTAACAACAAAAATCACAATTTTATTATATATACAAACCATAGAGAACATTCATGTGTTGAATAGAAATCCATTCGTTGAATAGAAATTCATTTCTTGAATGGTATTCGTGTTTTAAATAAATTGCTTTAACAATAAAAATCACATTTTTATTATATATACAAACCATAGAGAACATTCATGTGTTGAATAGAAATTCATTCGTTGAATAGAAATTCATGTGTTGAATGGTATTCGTGTTTTAAATAAATTGCTTTAACAATAAAAAACACATTTTTATTATATATACAAACCATAGAGAACATTCATGTGTTGAATAGAAATTCATTCGTTGAATAGAAATTCATGTGTTGAATGGTATTCGTGTTTTAAATAAATTGCTTTAACAATAAAAATCACATTTTTATTATATATACAAACCATAGAGAACATTCATGTGTTGAATAGAAATTCATTCGTTGAATAGAAATTCATGTGTTGAATGGTATTCGTGTTTTAAATAAATTGCTTTAATAATAAAAATCACATTTTTATTATATATACAAACCATAGAGAACATTCACTTGTTGAATAGAAATTCATTTGTTGAATAGAAATTCATGTGTTGAATGGTATTCGTGTTTTAAATAAATTGCTTTAACAATAAATATCACATTTTTAATATATATACAAACCATAGAGAACATTCATGTGTTGAATAGAAATTCATTCGTTGAATAGGAATTCATGTGTTGAATGGTATTCATGTTTTAAATAAATTGCTTTAACAATAAAAAAATCACAATTTTGTTATATATACAAACCATAGAGAACATTCATGTGTTGAATAGAAATTCATTCGTTGAATAGAAATTCATGTGTTGAATGGTATTCGTGTTTAAATAAATTGCTTTAACAATAAAAATCACATTTTTATTATATATACAAACTATAGAGAACATTCATGTATTGAATAGAAATTCATTCGTTGAATAGAAATTCATGTGTTGAAGGGTATTCGTGTTTAAATAAATTGCTTTAACAATAAAAATCACATTTTTATTATATATACAAACTATAGAGAACATTCATGTGTTGAATAGAAATTCATTCGTTGAATAGAAATTCATGTGTTGGATGGTGTTCGTGTTTTAAATAAATTGCTTTAACAATAAAAAATACATTTTTATTGTAAATATGAAGTGCTAAAAACATTCATGTGTTGAATAAATATTTCTGATGATAAAAATATTACTTTTATCACGTATATGCCTCGCTAAAAATACACACGAGTTAAAATAAATATTTGTTCGCTAGAAATATTATTATTAGCTTTGTTCTGCATATATATATATATATACACACACACATGTGTTGAACAGAGAAAATGGATTAGTTGTTGAGTAAAGAAATTATTTGCGTGCCCGACAAATAGGTAAGCCTTAATGAGTTGGTTGCGCAATTTTATTTTTATATCAACTCCTGTGAATGCCATTGGATGCGGAGTGCTGGTTATTCTGTGTGTAATAATAAACATCGCCATAGGATAGTAACAATTAATTTGGAACTACATTACATGGCATACTTCTTGATGATAGGCATACTTCATCATATACCACATAACCATTTGGAGCTTATGTGACAAGGTTGAAGATTTACCATACGAGCGAGAGGCTTGTATGGCGATGACTATATATATCAGGTTGAACTGATGACTGATCTGAACCATATAAATTGTAACGGTAAATTGCCAGATTAATAAAAAACCCACACGGGTCTGGAGATGACAATAAACATGTCTCTCTGGTCATTAAGGCACAAAAACCATTTATAGGGTGACGAGAATTTATTCTCTGGAGTTATGATCTATACACACTCCCCTGTGGACACCGGAATATATCACTATAAATATGTGTATGCTTATTAGGATTTATTGGGTACCTAATACGGCCCAATAAATTTCCAAACCCCTTCCCGTACAAAGGAGGTTATGGCGAAATTTTTCGAAATATAAAGGCGTTGGTGAAATATTTTAAGTGAAAACGATATTGAAATCGTAGAATAAACTATATTTATATATATATATAAATATAAATAAAATTGAAACGAATTGAGGCCGTGCAGTTCATGTTTTGAAATCATAACTTCAATCGATTAGTACGAGAAATCCGACCATCGGATTTTCCCGAAACCGCAACCATTGGGGTCGCCTTGGAAATATCTTTCCAACGGCACAAACTTTGTAAAGATCCAACGGTTGGATTGTTTTGAATGTTTAATTCAAATCTGAAGAAAAACAGCGCCAGAATCGATTATATTTATATATAAATATAAATATAATTAAATTAAATCGAATAACGACGTGCAGTTCGCGTTTTGAAATCGTAACTTCAAACCACAATACAAAAAGATCCGACCGTTGGATTTTCACGAAACTGGAACCGTTGGGTTCGCTTTGGGGATATCTTCCCAGTGATATAAACTTTGTAGAAATCCAATGGTTAGATTTCCCGATATGTGTAAAACAAATTTGGGGAAAAATAGTGCCACGGCACGACCTTAAACATTGTTTAATTAAATATGGCCATTTTTAAATAAATAAAAATGGCGAAAAATCGTTATAAAATAATATAAGCGACATGGAATGGAAATAGACCAATTTTGCTTGGTTTGCTTGATATTTGATGGTTGAATGTGTTTGACATGAAAATTATACTAAAGAATTGAAATGTGAATGTCGAATAATATAACCATGGAAAGCATTGATTTGAATTCTAAATATACGTGAATTAATTGAAAAGGCCGAGCTAACCCTCATTTCAAATAATTGATCGAACGATTCGAAGTTGAAAATACGAAGACGGTTCAAGATCGACGATCTTCGTATCGGATGGATGGGCGCTGCTGAGGTTCCTGATTGGAGTAGCTACCTTGAAGGAACGGAAGTAGTAGCTGTCTGGACGTATGTGTTGATTGTACGGATATGCGAGGGATATGGTGCCTCCGGTTTCGTTCAGACCTAGAACGGACTTGTAAATGGACTGTGTGTCTGACATTGGATTTTGTTCTGTACTGATTGATCTCTATTAAATATATATCTGTTTGGCGGCGGAGAATTTATTCTCTTGCTTAACGCCCTTCTCTGAGACGTACGAGCTCAGAGGTTATATATCGATAGAAATCAGCTGTATGTAGTGGATTGCCTGTGTGGCATGCCAAGATGCAGTGATCAAGGCTTCTGTTGCAAAGCAAAGTCTTGTGGTCGATGATCAAAGCACGACCTACATGGACTGGCTTTGTGTATAGCGTTGATTCGCGAGCCTCACACCTCGGTATGAGTTAAAAACGGGATAGGGAGAGCACGACTGTGAAAACCCGTAACTTCCCCGTAAAGAAAAGTGCCGGATAGTTCGAGAACAAGCCACAACAGAACGCATATAAAAGAACATTTCACTGTATATTACAACAATGCATCAGAATACAAGAATATACAGAGTATGAACGAATAAATATTACATAGAAATATCAGAGATTTAAATCACATTTAAATACATAGCAGCGGAAAATAATACAATACACAACTAGAAGGAGATATACGGATACAAAGCTTTCCGGATATCGTTCCAGCTGTAAACCAGGATCCTGTGAATATAAATCTGCAAAACCAAAACTACTAGCTGCCCGTGTCGAAAATAAGGGCACCCAGAGTTTAGGTTAAAACAATAAACTCCAGGTCAGTCATGTGACTGGTGTGAGAACTAAAAACAGTTATTAATCTTTATTTTAAAGTTCGGTAAATCAAGGGACCACGCCGTATAACATGGAACGGGTTTCCTCCCAAGAATACCAGTGCATAAAACAAACAGCACAATGCTAAATAAAGAAAAATGAAGCTGTTATAAGACCCAGGTCCTATCACACAATGCAACGCAAGCCGGGGGATAGGGTTTTCCCTTATAACAGCCAAAGAATGCTTGATACGTTTAAAACAAATCATTTGATACTATAATAAGTGTATAGTGTATAAAACAACTTCAAATCATAAGTATCAATCATAGGCGGCATGAATGCCCCATACCACTATGTCGCCATATATAGGTTTACAAATAAAACCGCAAATGTCACGTATTTGGAAATTGGATTTCCGTCTATGAACCGAGGCAAAAGATAGTCCTCAACTGATTCAAGACTGTCTAGCCCGAGTCTCAGGATCAGAACGCATCGACCCTTGGAGCGACAGGGCCGGTCCACCGATGTGGATTAAACTTAAACTCTGAACATGCGTTTCGCCGCCCTTTGGGGCGTAAGTGAGCCAACTAAATGACTCCATCGGTTCGAGAACGACCGACCAATCCGAGGCGCCTCGCAACAGCAACAACCACATAAGTCAAACTCGTCAGGGCATGTAAAACCACTGACGCCACTTTTTAGCTAGAAGGAAACGCATGCCCTCCCTGAGGTCCGTCTCCCGTTTTTGGTTCACACCGGGTGTGATACTCGCGAAGTAAACGTTACACAAAGCTACGCCACAAAGGTCGTGCTTTGATCATCACCACAAGACTTTGCTTTTCAACAGAAGCCTCGATCAATTGCCACTTAGGCATGCCACACAGGCAATTCACTCCATGCGTTTGATATCCATCAATATATAACTCCTGAGCTCGTACGTCTCAGAAAAGGGAGTTAAGAAAGAGAATAAATTCTCCGCCGCCAAACAGATATATATTTAATAGAGATCAATCACACGGACTAAAATCCAATGTCAGAAACACCGTCCATTTACAAGTCCGTTCTGGGTCTGAACGAAACCGGAGGCACCTAGTACCCCGCATATCCATCGATCTCCAAGTACGTCTGGACGATCACCAACTGTTTCCATCTTCTTGGGTGTACAGCCCAATCAAGATCATCAGTAATCACCCCAAACGACGTGAAGACTTCTGGTCTTCGACCACCGTCTTCATCTTCGACTTATCGTCGGATCAGTTATTCAGAATGAGATAAACCCGGTCTTTCCAAACAACTCGCGTATATTTTAAATAAGTGTTACACAAACACAACATACGCCTTATTCCAATTCATCAGTCACTAACCGTAAATTAATCAAGAGAATAATTTCCCAAATATTAACCCCGAAGGCCGAAACCAACATCAGATCAATATTCAGAAAACCATCCTACTTGGCTAACCGACAGTTAGTTTCTAATTTCACATTCATAGGGAAAGGATCTCATTAATTTTATCCAAGATAAATTCCTTGAATTTATTCTTTATTCTATTTTTGAATCTCAATTCAAACTAGTCGGGATTAGCGAACCTTACCGAAGTAATCATTTATTTTAATTTCCCCATCCCAACCTATTCATCCTATGAAGTAAAACTGGTAGTACTTCATATCTAACACCACAGTGTTATCGGTAAATTCAATTACCATTTCACGTTCAAATCTAATTAAAGATTTAACTATCGCCTGGAGCGAAACCGGTGATACTCCATTCTCGATCATTTCAATCTAATTAAAGATTCATTAAAACTCCACTTAGTTTTAATCTTCGACTGGGTTAAAGAATCATGTCATTTAAAACACGGTTCACGATAAACCCAAAATCACATTCCATTAATTATCGGGTTAAAGAACAAGTGTTATTTAAAACACTGTTCACGATAAACCCAAAAATCAATATTAATTCAATTTCAATTAAATATTATTTAATTGGTACACTTCATTAAATCTAAATAAAAAGATTTAATCTTTTCTCAACTGGGTTCAAGAACAGTGTTAGTGAAGACACCATTCACGACAAACCCAAATCACATTTGATATTCAATACAAGGCTCTGAATAGAAAATATATCGGCTTATATTCAATATCAAATTCTACGATTAACAAATGTCGTATTAGAAATAACGATATAAATATATATCTTTCAAATTTCCATAACAACATCCGTATAATCACGAATTCCAACATCGAAATATTCCGAAGACAATTTCGATTCAAATCCACTCCAATGCAATCATTGGAAATTCTGGTTATTTTCAAAACCATTTCAAATCAAGTCATCAAATTAATTTAACGATAAAACATTTTATTTTAACATATGAATTTCTATTCAGTTCATTCTTTAAATAAAATGATATTTTTATTTTCTAACTTATTTTAGAAAATTTCGGCGGCATAACGGCACGATACTAGAAACGGGACGAGGCCTAGCCTTATCCCCGGTCTAGTGAAGGCCCACGCCATTCACACATCAATCAAATTCACCAAACAACCAATTCAAATCAAGTCATCAAATTAATTTATGCAACCAAACAAACAAGTCCACGGTCTGTGGACGATTGTGTCGGGTGCTACTAAGCACCGTCTGCATCCTAGTATATATATATAACTAGAAAAAGAAATTTAGAGCGAGAAGTTCTCACAGATTAGCTATCCAATCATCATGACTCTTCTTTGATATAAATCTTCTTCGTTCTCGCCTTTTTGTCACCTTCGTTGTCCGCTTTCACTATATATGTAAAAATCGAATTTTTATCGCTACTCAATATATACAAATCATATTTTTATTTCTTCTTCATATATATTTTCGACGCTTCATTCAATATAAAAATTATATTTTTACATTTCTACTTTATATATAAAGATCGAATTTTTATTCGCTGTCAAATAAATAAAAATCGAATTTGTATTACTACTTCATATATGTAAAAATCTAACTTTTACTTCTATTCAATATATAAAAAATCGAATTTTTACTATGCTATTCAATATATAAAAATCGAATTTTTAATATGCTATTCAATATATAAAAATCAAATTTTTACTATGCTATTCAATATATAAAAATCGAATTTTTACTATGCTATTCAATATATAAAAATCGAATTTTTACTATTCTATTCAATATATAAAAATCGAATTTTTATATCAACAAAAATCGTATTTTTCCATTATGAAAAATCTAACCTTTCTCTAATGAAAGATCATAACTTTCTACTAATAAAAATCTGATCTTTAGCGAATAAAAAATATCGTCTTTATTTAACCTGAATCTATAAACAAAATCAGATTTTTATTAACACTAATTTATAAACAAAATCAATTTAAAACTTACAGTGGATGATTGGGGGGAGGAAGATGGGGGTTGCTCGCGTCTTCAAGCGGAGGCGGGGCCCTCCTGGGCGGCGCTGGCCATGGGGCATCGGCCTGGGGTGGGGGGTCTGGGACACTGCGTTCGAATTTGGGGGTGGCTTGGGCTTGAGCGGGGAGGCGGGGGGGGGGGGGGGAAGCGAGTGATGGCGTCCTCGAGTGGAGGAGGGGCGGCGGCCCTGGCACGACGGCGCCGGCGATTGGGTGGAGTTGCTCCGTCGAGGGCTTCAACCGATTATTTTTTTTTTTGTTTTTTTTTCTAAAATGAACGGGGCTGATAAAGGAATGGGGGGGTCTGGAGATAAAGGTTTTTTTTTTATATCATATTTAATTCCCTAGAGTTGACTTTTATTTTGAACTCAAAATTGAGCCCACCGACTGTCGTCCATAGCTAATTACCCCCATCCCGAACATAATGGGATGTGTATCGCAAGCTGATTCGATAGTTACAATCAGTTTCCGTTGAATTTACATTTAAATTATTATATTGAATTTTAAACGTACATTTCAAATTACCGGGGTCGCATACTAACTCTATAAATTCCATAAAAATATTTTCTAGCTTCGTATTAACGATACGGTCCTAACAAAACTAGTTTCGTCGAATTCTGAGACCGTTTGAAAAATGGCCAATTTCCAGTCGATTAAAATCAACTGAAACTGGTCAAACGCGTTTTCCTTTGCCACGCTCACATATTGATTCGAAAAATTACGAAATTTGAAACATAGTAATAATTTGACATCACAGATCCAACAAAAGTGGTTTCGTCGAAATCCGAGGTCATTTGCAAAATTCCCATTTTTAAGGGCCCGAATTCCATAGCGACTATTCAAAATTTTCAACTGGGCATATCTTTTGATTCCCGCTATGAAATCTTGATTATTCGGATTCGTTGGAAAGATATTCTCAATTAGATCCTAATGTTTTTGGTTTCACTAAAATCCGGATTGTTTTGCACCCGGTACGTTCAATTGAAGTTTGAAATCGAATTATCGAACTACCGCGCCATTTTCAATTCTATTTATAATTATAAATAATTATTTATATTCTAACGACGACGTATATAATATATACGTCGAATTATATTCTAAATAAATTTCTCGTCGATATTATTTAAAATAATTCATTTTAAATAATCAAAATTCGCTAAAATCGCCAATTTAAAAATTTTAAACTGGCCCAGATTTTCGGGTTGTTACAATCTCCCCCACTTAAAACTTTTCGTCCCTGAAAAGGAACAAAGTCGAAAGTGGTTTGATCAATCAGCTCTACGTTCGCTCTGGCTTCCATTCTCCAACTTTTCAGTTTCTGAGAATTTTCAAAAATTTGGCTAACACCCTAAATTTTCGAAAAATTTCGCCATAACCTCCCCTGCAATGGGAGCATCGGGAAATCTCAAATAGCTTCCCCGGTCCTTCAGATCTCAAAAAGAAAAAGAAAAAGAAAAAGCCAAGCGGCTAGCCAATAGGCTCATAAAATCATCATCACCCAAACAAAACAATAAATTATGTAGTAAACATGTACATATTTGTCGGGCAAACAAATTTTATTCTCTGGCTCTAGCCTCCTTGCTATGACATGTTCAATGTAAGTACATGTATATGCAAGCAAATGCGACTAATTTTCAATATCGTTCAATATTTGATATAATTAGGCTAAATGGTTCAAAATTATCAAACAATTAAACAAGCAACACAAACATCAATCAATTAGTGAATTAGAGTTTCAAATTCATAATTTTGATACATATACAAAAATCAAATTTTTGATGCCAAATCACAACAATAGGCTCTATCTAATTTTGGTTCTCATACCAGTCAATAGGAAATATATAGATATCACACCTTCGAAACACGAATATAAATGTTGATGATGCGATCGCTATCATCAATATCATCTTCGGGCGACTAGAGTGCGATGCTATATCTATCCAATATATTAAAACTTTGAATATACGTTTGCAGAATTCATTTCGAAATCGTTTTATATTCAATTCATTTCGAAATCGTTATATATTCAATTCATTTTGAAATCGTTATATATTCAATTCATTTCGAAATCGTTATATATTCAATTCATTTCGAAATCGTTATATATTCAATTCATTTCGAAATCGTTATATATTCAATTCATTTCGAAATCGTTTTATATTCAATTCATTTCGAAATCGTTTTATATTCAATTCATTTCGAAATCGTTATATATTCAATTCATTTCGAAATCGTTATATATTCAATTCATTTCGAAATCGTTATATATTCAATTCATTTCGAAATCGTTATATATTCAATTCATTTCGAAATCGTTTTATATTCAATTCATTTCGAAATGAATAAAATCGATATAAATATCGTTCACGTCAAAATGGCGTCAATCTAATCAACACGGCTTAATGTATTTCTATTTTCAAATATTCTATTTCAAATATTTCTATTTCAAATATTTCTATTTCAAAATATTTCTATTTATTTTTGTCAACACACGACTAATCTCAACGAATGAGTACTGTCCACGTGTGACTATTTTTGTTAAATTATTTCGTTCAACACATGACTAATTTCAACGGATGAGTACAGTCAACACATGAACCTTTATATTATATTGATAAAGATGTAAATTTTATTATTAAAATATTTCGTTCAACACATGACTAATCTCAACGGATGAGTACAGTCAACACATGAACCTTTATATTATATTGATAAAAATGTAAATTTTATTATTAAAATATTTCGTTCAACACATGACTAATCTCAACGGATGAGTACAGTCAACACATGAACATTTACTTTATAATATTGATAAAGATGTAAATTTTATTATTAAAATATTTCGTTCAACACATGACTAATCTCAACGGATGAGTACAGTCAACACATGAACCTTTATATTATATTGATAAAGATGTAAATTTTATTATTAAAATATTTCGTTCAACACATGACTAATCTCAACGGATGAGTACAGTCAACACATGAACATTTACTTTATAATATTGATAAAGATGTAAATTTTATTATTAAAATATTTCGTTCAACACATGACTAATCTCAACGGATGAGTACAGTCAACACATGAACATTTACTTTATAATATTCTTTATCTTCTAAATTGGAATGAGGCCCAATCAATCACCATATAAAATTAATTATATGGATTTTCATACAACATATGTATATAACAACATTGAAAAATAATCAACCATCAACCAAAGTGCACTACACTGTATAAGCATCAAATATAGATATATAACGCTTATAACAGCCTGTCAATCAATCGATCGACATGTTTAATCTATCAGGATGAGTGAACTTCATATTTCATCCCAACACCCGTATGGGGTTTCAAATCAACAAACAAAGATTTTATTCGTGCAGTTGGGCGATGTGTAAAATTTATCGACCCGATCAATGTCCTTCAAATAGGTGTACATAAACAAACCGTCCGGTTTGTAAATGAATATTTTATTTATTCACATCCACTATATTTATATTCACGTTAAAAATTATATTTTTAACGATAAAACATTTTATTTTAACATATGAATTTCTATTCAGTTCATTTACACAATAAAAATGATATTTTTATTTTTCTAACATATTTTAGGAAATTTCGGCGGCATAACGGCACGATACTAGAAACGGGACGAGGCCTAGCCTTATCCCCGGTCTAGTGAAGGCCCACGCCATTCACACATCAATCATATCAATTTCTTTTCACCAAACAATTCAATTTCAATCAAATAATCTAACTAATTTTTGCAATCAAACAAACAAGTCCATGGTTTGTGGACGATTGTGTCGGGTGCTACTAAACACCGTCTGCATCCTAGTATATATATATGACTAGAAAATGAAATTGAAAGGTGAGAAATTCTCACAGATAGCTATCCTAGCTCCACGGCACTTCATTGATAGAAATCTTCATCGCTATCGCATCTTCGTCATCTTCGTTGCCCGTAGCCACTACATATATAAAAATCACTCGTTTTTATATTTTGATGTCTTTAAAATAAAAATCACATTTTTATTTACTTACTTTCAATTTAAAAATTATATTTTTATAATCTCTTCATATATTTAAAAATCGTATTTTTACTTCGCTATTCAATATATAAAAATCGAATTTTTACACCGCTACTATATAGATAAAAATCATAATTTCACATCGATGTTCATATAGTAAAGATTATATTTTTATCACGCTATTCTTCATATAAAGATTTCGCTTTTTCAAACATATCATTATAAAAATCACATTTTTATTTTTCTACACATATAAAGATGATATTTTTAATATTCCTATCATGTAAAAATTATATTTTTAATTCCCTACCGAAACAAAAATCATATTTTTACACCTTCTATATAGTAAAGATATTTTTATTATCAGATATTGGATTAGTAATATCCAATGAGAATGACTCGTTAGAGATAGGATCAGTAGTATCTTAGAACGAGTATGAAGAGTATATTTTCAAGTGAAAACCAATTTTGTTTTGAAAATCTAAATCAACTATTCGTATTTGATTATTTATTTATATTGATTTTGGACAATTCGGTATATAAAGAATTTGCATATACGCCTTGCAAACGTATATTCAAAGTTTTAATATATTGGATAGATATAGGATCACACTCTAGTTGCCCGGGGATGGTTCTGATAATGCTGCAGCGTTACTAGCACTTGTATTCGAGTGACGAAGGTGTGATATCTATATATTTCCATTAGACTGGTGTGAGAACCAAAACTTATATAGATAGATTTATTTGTTGTGATTTGGCATCAAAAACATGATTTTTTGTATATATATCAAAATTATGAATTTGAAACGTTAAATCCACTAATTGATTGATGTTTGTGTTGTTTGTTTAATTGTTTGATAATTTTGAACCATTACGCCTAATTGTATCAAATAATGAATTGTATTGAAATTTGGTCGCATTTGCTTGCATATACTTGTACTTACATTGAACAGGTCATAGCAAGGAGGCTAGAGCAGAGAATAAAATTTGTTTGCCCGACAAATAGGTACATGTTTACTACATAATTTACTGTTTTGTTTGGGTGATGATGATTTTATGAGCCTATTGGCTAGCCGCTTGGCTTTTGCTTTTTCTTTTTGAGGTCTGAAGGACCGGGGAAGCTATTTGAAATTCCCCGATGCTCCCGTTGCAGGGGAGGTTATGGCGCAATTTTTCAAAAATTTAGGGTGTTAGCCAAATTTTTGAAATTTTAGAAAATTCTCAGAAACTGAAAAGTTGGAGAATGAAAGCCAGATCGAACGTAGAGTTGATTAATCAAACCACTTTCGACTTTTTCCTTTTCGGGGACGAAAAGTTTTAAGTGGGGGAGATTGTAACAACCCGAAAATCTGGGTCAGTTTAAAATTTTTATTTTGACAATTTTAGCGAATTTTGAATGTTTAAAATAGATTATTTTAAATAAAATCAACGAGAAATTTATTTTGAATAGAATTCGATCGTATATATTTATACGCGTCGTCGTTAGAATATAAATAATTATATATAATTATAAAAGGAATTGAAAATGGCGCGGTAGTTCGATAATTCGATTTCAAACTTCAATTGAATGTACCGGGTGCATAACAATCCGGATTTTAGTGAAACCAAAAACATTAGGATCTAATTGATAATATCTTCCCAACGAATCCGAAAAATCAAAATTTCATAGCGGGAATCAAAAGATATGTCCAGTTGAAAATTCTGAATAGTCGCTATAGAATTCAGGCCCTTAAAAATGGGAATTTTGCAAACGACCTCGAATTTCGACGAAACCACTTTTGTTGGGTCCGTGATGTTAAGTTATTGCTAGATTCCAAATTTTATAATTTTTCGAATCAATAAGTGAGCGTGGCAAAGGAAAACGCGTTTGACCAGTTTCAGTTGATTTTAATCGACTGGAAAATAGCCATTTTTCTAACGATCTCAGAATTTGACGAAACTAGTTTTGTTAGGACCGTATCGTCAATACAAAGCTAGAAAATATTTTTCTAGAATTTTTAGAGTTCGTATGTAACCCCGGTAAATTGAAATGCGCGTTTAAATTCAACATATAGAGTTATATGTTGATTTTATCGAAAACTGATCGAAACGATTGAATCAGCCTGCGATACATATCCCATTGTGTTCAGAATGAGGGTAATTAGCTATGGACGACAGGCGGTGGGCCTCGTTTCGAGGTCGAAATAAAAAGTCAACTTTTTGTAAATTAAAATAATTAAATTAATTAAATTAAAAAAAAACCTTCCCTCTCTATATACTCTCTGGCCCCCCCCATATATTTTCAATCGAAAGAAAAAAATTTGATTCTCCCCCAAATCGCACCCGTCGTTGACCGCGCCTCCACCACTTCCGTCGCCCCATCCTCCGCTTCTTCTCCGTCTTCTCCTCCTCCATCTCGAGATCACGAGCCAGCGCCACCGTCAGTCCTCTCCCTCTTTCTTCCTTCCTATTCGAAGTCGCACCCCCTCGCCACCACGAACCCGCCCACGCTCCGACATTCAACCCGACCACCACACTGCGCACTTCGCCTGCCACCTTCTGATGCCGCGATTTTTCTTCCCCTGCCACCGATGACTCAGGCACAGCAAGCACCCCCCCCTTTCGCTAAAAAAAAACTGTAAGTATTTTCTTTTTTACACTGTAAAGCTTTGTTTTCTTATGTTTTTTAGAGTTAATAAAAATAGGGTATTCTAGTTTATAAAAATATGGTTTATCAATATATAAAAGGTTCGATTTTTGTATTTATAAAGTATGATTTTTCATGTCAGAAAAGATAAGATTTTAAAAATAGAAAAGATAAGATTTTTAAAATCTTTATATGTGAAAAGGCGAAATCTTTATATGTGAAAAGGCGAAATCTTTACATGTGAAAAGGCGAAATCTTTATATGTGAAAAGGCGAAATCTTTATATGTGAAAAGGCGAAATCTTTATATAGAGAATAGTGTGGTAAAAATAGAATTCTTATCTATATAGTAGCAGAGTAAAGATTCGATTTTTATATATTGAATAGCGAAGTAAAGATTCGATTTTTATATATTGAATAACATAGTAAAAATTCGATTTTTAAATGTATGAAGCGATTATAAAAATATGATTTTTAAATTGAAAGTGAACAAATAAAAATGTGATTTTTATTTTAAAGACATCAAAATAAAAAAATGTGTGATTTTTATATATGTAGTGGCTACGGGCAACGAAGATGATGAAAAAGCGAGAATGAAGAAGATTTCTATAAAAGAAAAGTCAAGATGATTGGATAGCTATCGGTGAGAATTTCTCACCTTTCAATTTCTTTTTCTATTTATATATATATATACTAGGATGCAGACGGTGCTTAGTAGCACCCGACACAATCGTCCACAGACCATGGACTTGTTTGTTTGGTTGCATAAATTAATTTGATGATTTGATTTGAATTTGGTTGTTTGGTTAATTTGATTGATGTGTGAATGGCGTGGGCCTTCACTAGACCGGGGATAAGGCTAGGCCTTGTCCTGTTTCTAGTATCGTGCCGTTATGCCGCCGAAATTTTCTAAAATAAGTTAGAAAATAAAAATACCATTTTATTTAAAGAATGAACTGAATAGAAATTCATATGTTAAAATAAAATGTTTTATCGTTAAAAATATAATTTTTAACGTGAATATGAATATAGTGAATGTGAATAAAATAAAATATTCATTTACAAACCGGACGGTTTGTTTATGTACACCTATTTGAATGACATTGATTGGGACGATAAATTTTACACATCGCCCAACTGCACAAATAAAATCTGTGTTTGATTGTTTGAAACCCCACACGGGTGTTGGGATGAAATTTGAAGTTCACTCATCCTGATTGATTAAATATGTCGATCGATTGATTGATAGGCTGTTATAAGCGTTAGATATCTATATTTGATGCTTATACAGTGTAGTGCACTTTGGTTGATGGTTGATTATTTTTCAATGCTATTATATCTGTGTAATTTATGAAAATCCATATAATTAACATTATATGGTGATTGATTGGGCCTCATTCCAATTTAGAAAATAAAGAATAATATAAAATAAAGGTTCATGTGTTGACAGTACTCATCCGTTGAGATTGGTCATGTGTTGAACGAAATATTTTAGTAATAAAATTTACATCTTTATCAATATAAAATAAAGGTTCATGTGTTGACAGTACTCATCCGTTGAGATTGGTCATGTGTTGAACGAAATATTTTAGTAATAAAATTTACATCTTTATCAATATAAAATAAAGGTTCATGTGTTGACAGTACTCATCCGTTGAGATTGGTCATGTGTTGAACGAAATATTTTAGTAATAAAATTTACATCTTTATCAATATAAAATAAAGGTTCATGTGTTGACAGTACTCATCCATTGAGATTGGTCATGTGTTGAACGAAATATTTTGATAATAACAACTATTTTGAAAAAGAAATATTTGAAATAGAATATTTGAAAATAGAAATTTATGAAGCCGTGTTGATTAGATTGACGCCATTTTGACGTGAACGATATTTATATCGATTTTATTCATTTCGAAATGAATTGAATTGAAAACGATTTCGAAATGAATTGAATTGAAAACGATTTCGAAATGAATTGAATTGAAAACGATTTCGAAATGAATTGAATTGAAAACGAATTCAAATTGAATTGAAAACGATTTCGAAATGAATTGAATTGAAAACGAATTCAAATTGAATTGAAAGCGAATTGAAATGAATTCAAATTGAATTGAATTCAAATTGAATTGAATAGAAATGAATTTTAAAACGAATTTATAAAGAAGAATTCAATTTTGATTTGAATTGAAAAGGAAGTTGAAATTGCTTTTGAAACGAATTTAAAACTATGTATATAATTTGTTTTAAATAGAAATCGTCGAAATATATATTATATATATTATATATATAATATAATGGCCTGAATAGAACGCGCCGCGCCGCGGCAGTTCGTGAATTTTGACCATTTATTTCAAACGGACATTACGCGAGATCCGACCGTCGGATTCTCCTAAAATCGGAACCGTTGGGTTCGTATCGAAAAGAGCTTTCTAAAGAATATTGGAAATTTGAAACCTAACGGTTGGATTTGGAATTATGTCCAAATCAAATTTGAAAAAGGTCGATGTAAGTGCAGTTCGATGGCCATTGATGGAAATCGACAGTACGGGCCTTGATAAAATTATTAAAAATAGTAATAATTTATGTACAATCATAAGAAATGATTTAGAAAGAATTGGAATGAAAAACTCCATATTTGAAAAGATAAAAATAGATTTTTATCGAAATGAACTAGTTTTGAACTAGAAATATAATTCTATTTATTTTTAAATAAATAAATTGGAATTGAAATGGTTTTGAAAATAACCAGAATTTCCAATGATTGCATTGGAGTGGATTTGAATCGAAATTGTCTTCGGAATATTTCGATGTTGGAATTCGGGATTATACATATGTTGTTATGGAAATTTGAAAGATACATATAGATATATCGTTATTTCCAATACGACATTTGTTAATCGTAGAATTTGATATTGAATATAAGCCGATATATTTTCTATTCAGAGCCATGTATTGAATATCAAATGTGATTTGGGGTTTGTCGTGAATGGTGTCTTCACTAACACTATTCTTGAACCCAGTTGAGAAAAGATTAAATCTTTTTATTTAGATTTAATGAAGTGTACCGATTAAATAATATTTAATTGGAATTGAATGGATATTGATTTTTGGGTTTATCGTGAAAAGTGTTTTAAACAACACTCGTTCTTTAACCCGATAATTAATGAATGTGATTTTGGGTTTATCGTGAACTGTGTTTTTAAATGACACTGATTCTTTAACCCAGTTAAAGATTAAAACTAAGTGGAGTTTTAATGAATTTTTAATTAGATTGAAAAGATCGAAAATGGAGTACCACCAGTTTTGCTCCAGGCGATAGTTAAGTCTTTAATTAGATTTGAACGTGAAATGGTAATTGAATTTACCGATAACACCGTGGTGTTAGATATGAAGTATTACCAGTTTTACTTCATGGGATGAATAGGTTGGGATTGGGAAATTAAAACCAATGATTACTACGGTAAGGTTCGCTAATTCCGACTAGTTGAATCGAAATTCAAAGGAAGATTAGAGAATAAATTTAAGAAATTATCTTGGATAAAATTAATGGGAACCTTTCCCTATGAATGTGAAATTTAGAAACTAACTGTCGGTTAGCCAAGCAGAATGGTTTTCTGAATATTGATCTGATGTTGGTTTCGGCCTTCGGGGTTAATATTTGGGGAATTATTCTCTTGATTAATTTACGGTTAGTGACTAATGAATTGGAATGAGGCGTATGTTGTGTTTGTGTAACACTTATTTAAAATATACGCGAGTTATTCGGAAAGACCGGGTTTATCCCATTCTGAATAACTGATACGACGATAAGTCGAAGATGAAGACGGTGGTCGAAGACCAGAAGTCTTCACGTTGTTTGGGCGATTACTGATGATCTTGATTGGGCTGTACACCCAAGAAGATGGAAACAGTTGGTGATCGTCCAGACGTACTTGGAGATGGATGGATATACGAGGAAAGTGCCTCCGGTTTCGTTCAGACCCAGAACGGACTTGTAAATGGACGGTGTGTCTGACATTGGATTTTAGTCCGTGTGATTGATCTCTATTAAATATATATCTGTTTGGCGGCGGAGAATTTATTCTCTTGCTTAACGCCCTTCTCTGAGACATACGAGCTCAGGGGTTATATATTGATGGATATCAATCGCATGGAGTGAATTGCCTGTGTGGCATGCCTAAGTGGCAATTGATCGAGGCTTCTGTTGAAAAGCAAAGTCTTGTGGTGTTGATCAAAGCAAGGCCTTTGTGGCGTAGCTTTGTGTAACGTTTACTTCGCGTGTTTCACACCCGGTATGAACCAAAAACGGGAGATGGACCTCAGGGAGGACTTGCGTTTCTTTCTAGTTAGAAGTGGCGTCAGTGGTTTTACACGCCCTGACGAGTTTGACTTATGTGGTTGTTGCTGTTGCGAGGCGCCTCGGATTGATCGGTCGTTCTCGAACCGATGGAGTCATTTAGTTGGCTCACTTACACCCCATAGGGTGGGGAAACGTAGTGTTCAGGCATAATAATCCACATCGGTGGACCGGCCCTGACGATCTAAAGGCTTGCCTGCGCGCTTGCCTGTGGCTCGGGCTAGAGAGTCACGAATCGGTAGAGGACGATCCCTAGCCTCGGTTCATACCATAAATGATAACCCAACTTCCAATACGACATTTCGGTTTTGATTGTAAACTTATATATGGCGACATAGTGGTATGGGGCATTCATGCCGCCTATGATTGATACTTATGATTTGAAGTTGTTTTATACACTATGCACTTATTATAGTAACAAATGATTGGTTTTAAACGTATCAAGCATTCTTTGGTTGTTATAAGGGAAAACCCTATCCCCCGGCTTGCGTTGCATTGTGTGATAGGACCTGGGTCTTATAACAGCTTCATTTTTCTTTATTTAGCATTGCGTTGTTTGTTTTATGCACTGGTATTCTTGGGAGGAAACCCGTTCCGTGTTATACGGCGTGGTCTCTTGATTTACCTAACTTTAAAAATAAAGATTAACTGTTTTAGTTCTCACACCAGTCCCATGACTGACCTGTAGTTTATTATTTTAACCTAAACTCTGGGTGCCCTTATTTTGACACGGGCAGCTAGTAGTTTTGGTTTTGCAGATTTATATTCACAGGATCCTGGTTTACAGCTGGAACGATATCCGGAAAGCTTTGTATCCGTATATCTCATTCTAGTTGTGTATTGTATTATTTTTCCACTGCTATGTATTTAAATGTAATTTAAATCTCTGATATTTCTGTGTAATATCCATTTATACTCTGTATATTCTTGTAATCTGATGCATTGTTGTAATATGCAATGAAATGTTCTTCTGTATGTGTTCTGTTGTGGCTTGTTCTCGAACTATCCGACGCTTTCTTTTACGGGGAAGTTACGGGTTTTCAACAGTTGGCAATGTGACGGCCGGGAATTTCGCTCGATCCGAATCAGTCGTTAAACCGATCTAGACCGCTCGAAACCCCTGATCGTTTGAGAACAGGACAAAATAGAACGCAGACAGAAGAACATTTCATTGCTATTACAACAATACCATCAGATACAAGAATATACAGAGTATAAATGAAAAAATTACATTCGATAAATATCAGAGATTACAATAAATTACATAGCAGCGGAAAATAATACAAAGCACAACTGAAGGTGATATACGGATACAGAGCTTTCCGGATATCATTCCAGCTGTAAACCAGGATCCTGTGAATATAAATCTGCAAAACCAAAACTACTAGCTGCCCGTGCGGAAAATAGGGGCACCCAGAGTTTAGGTTAAAACAATAAACTCCAGGTCTGTCATGTGACTGGTGTGAGAACTAAAACAGTTATTTAAAACTTTACTTTAAAAGAGAGTAATTCAAGGGACCACGCTGTATAACACGGAACGGGTTTCCTCCCAAGAATACCAGTGCATAGAATAAACAGCGCAATGCTTTTTCGAAAAATGAAGGTATTATAAGACCCAGGTCCCATCACACAATGCAACGCAAGCCGGAGGATAGGGTTTTACCTTATAACAGCCAAACATGATTGGTACGTTTAAAACAAATCATTTGATACTACGATAAGTGTATAGTGTCAAAGCATTTTCAATCATAAATATAAATCATAGACGGCATAGTATCCCATGCTACTATGTCGCCATACTAGTTCTACAATTAAAACCGCAATAAACGTATTGGAAATTGGATTTCCGTCATGAGTCGAGGCTAGGGGCAAGCTCCTCTCCGCGTTCGAGACACTCTAGCAAATGCCTCAGGGTTACGCACTCTGGGCAACCCCGGATCCTCCAAGGCCGGTCCTCACTTACGTTAGAGGATTAATTATGCCTGAACACACGTTTCCCGGTCCTTACAGACCTATAATCGAGGCGCCTCGCATCCAAACCACAAAGGTGAAAAGTATATAAATGTCAGGGCTGGTAAGTCACTGACACCACCATAGCTAGAAAGAAACGTCATGCACTCCTTGGGTCCTTATCCCGTTTTTGACTCATACCGAGGTGTGAGGCTCGCGAATTCACGTTATACACAAAGCTGCCACGTAGGCGTGCTTTGATCATTAACCACAAGACTTTGCTTTTCAACAGAAGTCTTGATCATTGCATCTTAGCATGCCACACAGGAAATTCATGCCATGCGATTGATGTCCATCGATATACAACCTCTGAGCTCGTACGTCTCAGAGAAGGGCATTAAGCAAAAGAATAAATTCTCCGTCGCCAAACAGATGTATATTTAATAGAAATCAATCAACACAGGATAAAATCCAATGTCAGACACACAATCCATTTACAAGTCCGTTCTGGGTCTGAACGAAACCGGAGGCACTTTCCTCGCATATCCATCCATCTCCAAGTACATCTGGACGACTACCGACTATTTCCATCCTCTTGGGTGTACAGCCCAATCAGGATCGTCAGTAATTACCCAAACGATGTGAAGACTTCCGGTCTTCGACCACCGTCTTCATCTTCGACTTATCGTCGAATCGGTTATTCAGAATGGGTATAAACCCGGCCTTTCCGAACAACCCGCGTATATTAAAACCAAATGTTACACAATCACAACATACGCCTCATTCCAATTCATTAGTCACTAACCGCAAATTAGCAAGAGAAAAATTTCCCAAAACATTAACCCCGAAGGCCGAAACCAACATCAGATCAATACCTAGGAAACCACTCTTCTTAGCCAACCTACAGCTAGTTTCTAAATTCCACATTCTTAGGGAAAAGTTCCCATTAATTTTATCCAAGATAAATTCTTTAAAATTTATCCTGTAATCTTCCTTTGGATGTCGTTTCAAACCAAAATATGGTTTTTCTAAACTAGTCGAGATTAGCGAACCACACCGAAGTAATTATTTATTTTATTTCCCAATCCCAACTTATTCATCCCATGAAGCAAAACTGGTAATACTCCATATCTAACACCACGGTGTTATCGGTAAAGTTAATTACCATTTCACGTTCAAATCTAATTAAAGATTTAACTATCGTTTTGGAGAAAAACTGGCGATACTCCATTCTCGCTCATTTCTAAATTTGATAATTTAGATTATAGATTTATATTTCAATCTATTTGCAGATTCGTTAAAACTCCTTTTATTGGGTTAAAGAACTAGGTGTTATTTAAAACACAGTTCACGACAAACCCAAATCACATTCTAGTTCAATTCAAATCAAATATATTTGGAATTCCGATTATTTAAAACCCCTTTTTAAATCTAATTTATTTATTTAAAAATAAATCGGGTTTTAAATTTAGTTCAAACTAGTTCATTTTGATAAAAATCTATTTTTATCCTTTCAAATACGGAGTTTTTCATCCCAATTTTTCCCAAATCATTTCTTATGATTTTACACAAATTATTGATATTTTTAATAATTTTATCAAGGCCCGTACAGTCGATTTCCAACAACGGCCATCGAACTGCACTTACAGCGACCTTTTCCAAATTTGATTTGGACGTATCTCCAAATCCAACCGTTAGATTTCAAATTTCTAATGTTCGTTAGAAAGATCTTTTCGATACGAACCCAACGGTTCTGGTTTTAGGAGAATTCGACGGTCGGATCTCCCGTAATGTCCGTTTGAAATAAATGGTCGAAATTCACGAACAGCCGCGGCGCGACGCGTTCTATTCAGGCCATTATATTATATATATATAATATATATAATATATATCTCGTCGATTTCTATTTAAAACGAATTATATAAATAGTTTTAAATTCGTTTCAAAAGCAGTTTCAACTTCCATTTCAATTCAAATCAAAATTGAATTCTTCTTTATAAATTCGTTTTAGAATTCATTTCTATTCAATTCAAATTTCAATTAAATTTGAATTCATTTCAATTCGCTTTCAATTCAATTTGAATTCGTTTTCAATTCAATTCAATTCAAATTGGTTTTATATTCGATTCAAATTCATTTTCTATTCAAATCAAATTCGTTTCATTTTCTATTTGAATCAAATTCATTATATATTCAATTGAAATCAAATTGGTTTTCTATTCCACTCAATTCGAAATCGTTTTATATTCAATTCAAATCGAAATCGTTATATATTCAATTCATTTCGAAATCGTTATATATTCAATTCATTTCGAAATCGTTATATATTCAATTCATTTCGAAATCGTTATATATTAAATTCATTTCGAAATCGTTATATATTCAATTTATTTTGAAATCGTTTTATATTCAATTCATTTCGAAATCGTTTTATATTCAATTCATTTCGAAATCGTTTTATATTCAATTCATTTCGAAATCGTTATATATTCAATTCATTTCGAAATCGTTATATATTCAATTCATTTCGAAATCGTTATATATTCAATTCATTTCGAAATCGTTTTATATTCAATTCATTTCGAAATCGTTATATATTCAATTCATTTCGAAATCATTATATATTCAATTCATTTCGAAATCGTTATATATTCAATTCATTTCGAAATCGTTATATATTCAATTCATTTCGAAATCGTTATATATTCAATTCATTTCGAAATCGTTTTATATTCAATTCATTTCGAAATCGTTTTATATTCAATTCATTTCGAAATCGTTATATATTCAATTCATTTCGAAATCGTTATATATTCAATTCATTTCGAAATCGTTATATATTCAATTCATTTCGAAATCGTTATATATTCAATTCATTTCGAAATCGTTTTATATTCAATTCATTTCGAAATCGTTTTATATTCAATTCATTTCGAAATCGTTATATATTCAATTCATTTCGAAATCGTTATATATTCAATTCATTTCGAAATCGTTATATATTCAATTCATTTCGAAATCGTTTTATATTCAATTCATTTCGAAATCGTTATATATTCAATTCAAATCGAAATCGTTATATATTCAATTCATTTCGAAATCGTTATATATTCAATTCATTTCGAAATCGTTTTATATTCAATTCATTTCGAAATGAATAAAATTGATATAAATATCGTTCACGTCAAAATGGTGTCAATCTAATCAACACGGCTTAATGTATTTCTATTTTCAAATATTCTATTTCAAATATTTCTATTTCAAAATATTTCTATTTATTTTTGTCAACACACGACTAATCTCAACGAATGAGTACTGTCCACGTGTGACTATTTTTGTTAAATTATTTCGTTCAACACATGACTAATTTCAACGGATGAGTACAGTCAACACATGAACCTTTATATTATATTGATAAAGATGTAAATTTTATTATTAAAATATTTCGTTCAACACATGACTAATCTCAACGGATGAGTACAGTCAACACATGAACCTTTATATTATATTGATAAAGATGTAAATTTTATTATTAAAATATTTCGTTCAACACATGACTAATCTCAACGGATGAGTACAGTCAACACATGAACATTTACTTTATAATATTGATAAAGATGTAAATTTTATTATTAAAATATTTCGTTCAACACATGACTAATCTCAACGGATGAGTACAGTCAACACATGAACCTTTATATTATATTGATAAAGATGTAAATTTTATTATTAAAATATTTCGTTCAACACATGACTAATCTCAACGGATGAGTACAGTCAACACATGAACATTTACTTTATAATATTGATAAAGATGTAAATTTTATTATTAAAATATTTCGTTCAACACATGACTAATCTCAACGGATGAGTACAGTCAACACATGAACATTTACTTTATAATATTCTTTATCTTCTAAATTGGAATGAGGCCCAATCAATCACCATATAAAATTAATTATATGGATTTTCATACAACATATGTATATAACAACATTGAAAAATAATCAACCATCAACCAAAGTGCACTACACTGTATAAGCATCAAATATAGATATATAACGCTTATAACAGCCTGTCAATCAATCGATCGACATGTTTAATCTATCAGGATGAGTGAACTTCATATTTCATCCCAACACCCGTGTGGGGTTTCAAATCAACAAACATAGATTTTATTCGTGCAGTTGGGCGATGTGTAAAATTTATCGACCCGATCAATGTCCTTCAAATAGGTGTACATAAACAAACCGTCCGGTTTGTAAATGAATATTTTATTTATTCACATCCACTATATTTATATTCACGTTAAAAATTATATTTTTAACGATAAAACATTTTATTTTAACATATGAATTTCTATTCAGTTCATTTACACAATAAAAATGATATTTTTATTTTTCTAACATATTTTAGGAAATTTTGGCGGCATAACGGCACGATACTAGAAACGGGACGAGGCCTAGCCTTATCCCCGGTCTAGTGAAGGCCCACGCCATTCACACATCAATCATATCAATTTCTTTTCACCAAACAATTCAATTTCAATCAAATAATCTAACTAATTTTTGCAATCAAACAAACAAGTCCATGGTCTGTGGACGATTGTGTCGGGTGCTACTAAACACCGTTTAGTATATATATATGACTAGAAAATGAAATTGAAAGGTGAGAAATTCTCACAGATAGCTATCCTAGCTCCACGGCACTTCATTGATAGAAATCTTCATCGCTATCGCATCTTCGTCATCTTCGTTGCCCGTAGCCACTACATATATAAAAATCACTCATTTTTATATTTTGATGTCTTTAAAATAAAAATCACATTTTTATTTACTTACTTTCAATTTAAAAATTATATTTTTATAATCTCTTCATATATTTAAAAGTCGTATTTTTACTTCGCTATTCAATATATAAAAATCGAATTTTTACACCGCTACTATATAGATAAAAATCATAATTTCACATCGATGTTCATATAGTAAAAATTATATTTTTATCACGCTATTCTTCATATAAAGATTTCGCTTTTTCAAACATATCATTATAAAAATCACATTTTTATTTTTCTACACATATAAAGATGATATTTTTAATATTCCTATCATGTAAAAATTATATTTTTAATTCCCTACCTAAACAAAAATCATATTTTTACACCTTCTATATAGTAAAGACTATATTTTTAATACTTTAAAAATATAAAAATCATATTTTTCTAATCTAAAAGTGAAAATCAGCGAACTTACATTGATTATCGAGTTCCGGGTGGTCGAAGGAGGTAGGTGGGATGGTCTGAGCATCGGTGGTCGGAGGGCGAGCTCGGTTCGGCGCTGGAGGTCGGGATGGCCACAGCGGGGGGTGGGGGGGGGGGGCGAGGTCCAGGTGGGGTCTTCAGTGTCGCGGCAAAGGGGGGAAGGGTTCGATCGCGTTCGCGAGGGAAGGGGGGTGGGGTTTTCGCGGCGCCTGGGGGGGGGGGGGGGGTTTCGAGGTGGCGCCCCACCTCTGTGGAGGCGGCGGCGACTGATCAGGGGGGGGCGCTCCTCCGATCCTCGTTCCTCTTCTTTTTTTTTCTTTATAAAACTGAATTCGGTAATGAATTACAGAAGGGGGGGGGGGCTTAGGGGATAAAGGAGAAAAGGAGGGGCCCAATAATATTTAATTTAATTAATTTTTTCCCCTTTTTTTCCTAAGTGTTGAATTTTCGTCCGAGCTCGGAATCACACCCAACGACTGTCGCCACTAGCGTATTACCCCCATTCCGAACATAATGGGATATGTATCGCAAGCTGATTCGAACGTTTCGATCAGTTTTCGTCAAAATAACATATAACTCTATATATTAAGTTTGAACGCGCATTTCAATTTACCGGGGTCACCTACTAGCTCAAAAAATTCCATAAAAATATTTTCTAGCTTCGTATTGACGATACGGTCCTAACAAAACTAGTTTCGTCGAATTCTGAGGTCGTTAGAAAAATGGCCACTTTCCAGTCGATTAAAATCAACTGAAACTGGTCAAACGCGTTTTCCTTTGCCACGCTCACATATTGATTCGAAAAATTATGAAATTTGGAATCTAGCAATAATTTAACATCACGGATCCAACAAAAGTAGTTTCGTCGAAATTCGAGATCGTTTGCAAAATTTCCATTTTTAAGGGCCTAAATTCCATAGCGACTATTCAGAATTTTCAACTGGACATATCTTTTGATCCCCGTTATGAAATCTTGATTTATCGGATTCGTTGGAAAGATATTATCAATTAGATCCTATTATTTTTGGTTTCACTAAAATCCGGATTGTTTTGCACTCGGTACGTTCAATTGAAGTTTGAAATCGAATTATCGAACTACCGCGCCATTTTCAATTCCTTTTATAATTATATATAAATATTTATTTTCTAACGACGACGCGTATAATATATACGTTCGAATTATATTCAAAATAAATTTCTCGTCGATATTATTTAAAATAATTCATTTTAAATAATCAAAATTCGCTAAAATTGCCAAAATAAAAATTTTAAACTGGCTCAGATTTTCCGGGTTGTTACAAAAGGCGTATATGCAAATTCTTTATATACCGAATTGTCCAAAATCAATATAAATAAATTATTCAAATACGTGTAAAACGATCTAAATTTCAAAACAGAATTATTTTCATTTTAAAAATATACTCTTCACACTCGTTCTAGGATACTACTGATCCCATCTCTAACGAGTCACTCTCATTGGATATTGCTAATCCAATATCTGATGAATTCTTTCGTACGGTTCCAATGTGCCTTGTACTCTGCTTTGTAAACCAAAGCTCTGATACCAACTGTGAAAACCCGTAACTTCCCTGTAAAGGAAAGCGCCGGATAGTTCGAGAACAAGCCACAACAGAACGCATATAAAAGAACATTTCACTGTATATTACAACAATGCATCAGAATACAAGAATATACAGAGTATGAACGAATAAATATTACATAGAAATATTAGAGATTTAAATTACATTTAAATACATAGCAGCGGAAAATAATACAATACACAACTAGAAGGAGATATACGGATACAAAGCTTTCCGGATATCGTTCCAGCTGTAAACCAGGATCCTGTGAATATAAATCTGCAAAACCAAAACTACTAGCTGCCCGTGTTGAAAATAAGGGCACCCAGAGTTTAGGTTAAAACAATAAACTCCAGGTCAGTCATGTGACTGGTGTGAGAACTGAAAACAGTTATTAATCTTTATTTTAAAGTTCGGTAAATCAAGGGACCACGCCGTATAACACGGAACGGGTTTCCTCCCAAGAATACCAGTGCATAAAACAAATAGCGCAATGCTAAATAAAGAAAAATGAAGCTGTTATAAGACCCATGTCCTATCACACAATGCAACGCAAGCCGGGGGATAGGGTTTTCCCTTATAACAGCCAAAGAATGCTTGATACGTTTAAAACAAATCATTTGATACTATAATAAGTGTATAGTGTATAAAACAACTTCAAATCATAAGTATCAATCATAGGCGGCATGAATGCCCCATACCACTATGTCGCCATATATAGGTTTACAAATAAAACCGCAAATGTCACGTATTTGGAAATTGGATTTCCGTCTATGAACCGAGGCAAAAGATAGTCCTCAACCGATTCGAGACTGTCTAGCCCGAGTCTCAGGATCAGAACGCATCGACCCTTGGAGCGACAGGGCCGGTCCACCGATGTGGATTAAACTTAAACCCTGAACATGCGTTTCGCCGCCCTTTGGGGCGTAAGTGAGCCAACTAAATGACTCCATCGGTTCGAGAACGACCGATCAATCCGAGGCGCCTCGCAACAACAACAACCACATAAGTCAAACTCGTCAGGGCGTGTAAAACCACTGACGCCACTTTTTAGCTAGAAGGAAACGCATGCCCTCCCTGAGGTCCGCCTCCCGTTTTTGGTTCACACTGGGTGTGATACTCGCGAAGTAAACGTTACACAAAGCTACGCTACAAAGGCCGTGCTTTGATCATCACCACAAGACTTTGCTTTTCAACAGAAGCCTCGATCAATTGCCACTTAGGCATGCCACACAGGCAATTCACTCCATGCGTTTGATATCCATCAATATATAACCCCTGAGCTCGTACGTCTCAGAAAAGGGCGTTAAGCAAGAGAATAAATTCTCCGCCGCCAAACAGATATATATTTAATAGAGATCAGTCACACGGACGAAAATCCAATGTCAGACACACCGTCCATTTACAAGTCCGTTCTGGGTCTGAACGAAACCGGAGGCACCTAGTACCCCGCATATCCATCGATCTCCAAGTACATCTGGACGATCACCAACTGTTTCCATCTTCTTGGGTGTACAGCCCAATCAAGATCATCAGTAATCACCCCAAACGACGTGAAGACTTCTGGTCTTCGACCACCGTCTTCATCTTTGACTTATCGTCGGATCAGTTATTCAGAATGGGATAAACCCGGTCTTTCCAAACAACTCGCGTATATTTTAAATAAGTGTTACACAAACACAACATACGCCTCATTCCAATTCATCAGTAACTAACCGTAAATTAATCAAGAGAATAATTTCCCAAATATTAACCCCGAAGGCCGAAACCAACATCAGTTCAATATTCAGAAAACCATCCTACTTGGCTAACCGACAGTTAGTTTCTAATTTCACATTCATAGGGAAAGGTTCCCATTAATTTTATCCAAGATAAATTCCTTGAATTTACTCTTTATTCTATTTTTGAATCTCAATTCAAACTAGTCGGGATTAGCGAACCTTACCGAAGTAATCATTTATTTTAATTTCCCCATCCCAACCTATTCATCCCATGAAGTAAAACTGGTAGTACTTCATATCTAACACCATAGTGTTATCGGTAAATTCAATTACCATTTCACGTTCAAATCTAATTAAAGATTTAACTATCGCCTGGAGCGAAACCGGTGATACTCCATTCTCGATCATTTCAATCTAATTAAAGATTCATTAAAACTCCACTTAGTTTTAATCTTCGACTGGGTTAAAGAATCAGTGTCATTTAAAACACGGTTCACGATAAACCCAAAATCACATTCCATTAATTATCGGGTTAAAGAACAAGTGTTATTTAAAACACTGTTCACGATAAACCCAAAAATCAATATTAATTCAATTTCAATTAAATATTATTTAATTGGTACACTTCATTAAATCTAAATAAAAAGATTTAATCTTTTCTCAACTGGGTTCAAGAACAGTGTTAGTGAAGACACCATTCACGACAAACCCAAATCACATTTGATATTCAATACAAGGCTCTGAATAGAAAATATATCGGCTTATATTCAATATCAAATTCTACGATTAACAAATGTCGTATTGGAAATAACGATATAAATATATATCTTTCAAATTTCCATAACAGCATCCGTATAATCACGAATTCCAACATCGAAATATTCCAAAGACAATTTCGATTCAAATCCACTCCAATGCAATCATTAGAAATTCTGGTTATTTTCAAAACCATTTCAAATCAAGTCATCAAATTAATTTAACGATAAAACATTTTATTTTAACATATGAATTTCTATTCAGTTCATTCTTTAAATAAAATGATATTTTTATTTTCTAACTTATTTTAGAAAATTTCGGCGGCATAACGGCACGATACTAGAAACGGGACGAGGCCTAGCCTTATCCCCGGTCTAGTGAAGGCCCACACCATTCACACATCAATCAAATTCACCAAACAAACAATTCAAATCAAGCCATCAAATTAATTTATGCAACCAAACAAACAAGTCCATGGTCTGTGGACGATTGTGTCGGGTGCTACTAAGCACCGTCTGCATCCTAGTATATATATATAACTAGAAAAAGAAATTTAGAGTGAGAAGTTCTCACAGATTAGCTATCCAATCATCTTGACTCTTCTTTGATATAAATCTTCTTCGTTCTCGCCTTTTTGTCACCTTCGTTGTCCGCTTTCTCTACATATGTAAAAATCGAATTTTTATCGCTACTCAATATATACAAATCATATTTTTATTTCTTCTTCATATATATTTTCGACGCTTCATTCAATATAAAAATTATATTTTTACATTTCTACTTTATATATAAAGATCGAATTTTTATTCGCTGTTCAAATAAATAAAAATTGAATTTTTATTACTACTTCATATATGTAAAAATCGAACTTTTACTTCTATTCAATATATAAAAAATTGAATTTTTACTATGCTATTCAATATATAAAAATCGAATTTTTACTATGTTATTCAATATATAAAAATCGAATTTTTACTATGCTATTCAATATATAAAAATCGAATTTTTATATCAACAAAAATCGTATTTTTCCATTATGAAAAATCTAACCTTTCTCTAATGAAAGATCATAACTTTCTACTAATAAAAATCTGATCTTTAGCGAATAAAAAATATCGTCTTTATTTAACCTGAATCTATAAACAAAATCAGATTTTTATTAACACTAATTTATAAACAAAATCAATTTAAAACTTACAGTGGATGATCGGGGGGAGGAAGATGGGGGTTGCTCGCGTCTTCAGGCGGAGGCGGGGCCCTCCTAGGCGGCGCTGGCCATGGGGCATCGGCTTGGGGTCGGGGGTCTAAGACACTGCGTTCAAATTTGGGGGTGGCTTGGGCTTGAGCGGGGAGGCGGGGGGGGGGGGGGAAGCGAGTGATGGCGTCCTCGAGTGGAGGAGGGGCGGCGGCCCTGGCACGACGGCGCCGGCGATTGGGTGGAGTTGCTCCGTCGAGGGCTTCAGCCGATTTTTTTTTCTAAAATGAACGGGGCTGATAAAGGAATGGGGGGGTCTGGAGATAAAGTTTTTTTTATATATATCATATTTAATTCCCTAGAGTTGACTTTTATTTTGAACTCAAAATTGAGCCCACCGACTGTCGTCCATAGCTAATTACCCCCATCCCGAACATAATGGGATGTGTATCGCAAGCTGATTCGATAGTTACAATCAGTTTCCGTTGAATTTACATTTAAATTATTATATTGAATTTTAAACGTACATTTCAAATTACCGGGGTCGCATACTAACTCTATAAATTCCATAAAAATATTTTCTAGCTTCGTATTGACGATACGGTCCTAACAAAACTAGTTTCATCGAATTCTGAGACCGTTTGAAAAATGGTCAATTTCCAGTCGATTAAAATCAACTGAAACTGGTCAAACGCGTTTTCCTTTGCCACGCTCACATATTGATTCGAAAAATTACGAAATTTGAAACACAGTAATAATTTGACATCACGGATCCAACAAAAGTGGTTTCGTCGAAATCCGAGGTCGTTTGCAAAATTCCCATTTTTAAGGGCCCGAATTCCATAGCGACTATTCAGAATTTTCAACTGGGCATATCTTTTGATTCCCGCTATGAAATCTTGATTATTTGGATTCGTTGGAAAGATATTCTCAATTAGATCCTAATGTTTTTGGTTTCACTAAAATCCGGATTGTTTTGCACCCGGTACGTTCAATTGAAGTTTGAAATCGAATTATCGAACTACCGCGCCATTTTCAATTCTATTTATAATTATAAATAATTATTTATATTCTAACGACGACGTATATAATATATACGTCGAATTATATTCTAAATAAATTTCCCGTCGATATTACTTAAAATAATTCATTTTAAATAATCAAAATTCGCTAAAATCGCCAATTTAAAAATTTTAAACTGGCCCAGATTTTCGGGTTGTTACAATGACGTTTCTTTCTAGCTAACGGTAGTGTCAGTGCTTAAACTGGCTGACATTTATATTATTTTTACCTATGTGGATGTTGGAATGAGGCGCCTCGATTTTAGGTCTGATAGGACCGGGAAACGTATGCTCAGGAACTGCCAATCCTCAAACATAAGAGAGGACCGGCCCTGAAGATCCAAGGGTTACCCAGAGTGTGTAGTCCTGAGGCATTTGCTAGAGTGTCTCGAAGTGGAGAGGAGCTTGCCCCTTGCCTCGACTCATGACGGAAATCCAATTTCCAATACGAGATAACGGATTTGATTGTAGAACTAGTATGGCGACATAGTAGATGGTAGCTATGTCGCCTATGATTGATATTTATGATGATATTCGTTTTTGAAACATATATGCACTAGTAATAATATCAAGTGATTTTGCTTTGCACGTATTAAGCATATTTTGGCCATTATACGGTAAAACTCTATCCTCCGGTTTGCGTTGCATTATGTGATGGGACTTGAGTCTTATAACGGCTTCATTCTTTTTAAAACATTGTGTTGTTTTAAAGAATTTACTTTGTTTTAAATGCACTGGCAATCACTGGAGTAAACCCGTTCCACGAAAGTGGAGTGGTCCTATGATTTGGCTTATTACTATTGTTTAACCAGTTAAGTAGATTTCTCATACCAGTCCCATGACTGACTCGTTGTTTGTTTCACTTTGCAAACTCGGGTGCCCTTATTTTCACACGGGCAGCCTAGTTGACGGATGACAGGTTATTTTGGCTTAGCACTGTAGCACGGAGTGCGCTTTTGGCTTGATGGCGAGGATTATATTTACTTGTATTTTGGCTATTGACTTTCCGCTATCCTTATCTTATGTATATGATTCCGCCTATGGCGATGTAGACTGTTTTACTTCCAGCATTTATCTTCTTATGTATATGTACCGCCTCAGGCGATGTAGACTGATATCTTTATTATGTCTCACTCTATGTATATATTCCGCTTAGGGCGTTGTTGACTGATCATTCACTTTTTGTGCACTAAGTTATATCCTACACTGTGCTACTCTGATGCTGTTACATGTTATGATTCCGCTGTCATATCTATGTAAATTTATTCTATTTATTGTTTATGCTATTATCTATACTCTGCTAATGATGATTAATGTGTTATATTCCAATGATTATCCTTAACACCGTTGTACGGGTTTCGGGATCGTCACGATATATTTCCAATTGACTGGTGTGAGAAACAAAACTTAGTTAGAGTATATTGTTGTAGTTTTCACTGAAATATGATTTTTGACTATATAATGGTTATATATATTTGAAAAGTTAATCAACAAATTGATTGTTGGTTGTGATGTGTGATAACTAATCTAACTAATAACAATATTGGTACGATAAAACCAATATGAAAATGAAAGGTAAACTTAGTCAAATCAAATCAAATATTGAAAATTGATTGCAATTGCAAACATATACATGTATATATATGAACAAGTCATAGCATGGAAGCTAAGAAGAGGTGTATGCCCGACAAATAGGTACGTGTTTATTATATTCATTGGGTTTTGACGATTTTATGAGCCGATTGGCAAGCTGCTTTGCTTTTTCTTTTTCTTTTTGCTTGATGAGGGTCCTGTGACGTAAGTTGCGGTTTTACCGATCAGCCCGTACAAAGGAGGTTATGACGAATTTTTTCAAAAATATAGGATGTTAGTCAAATTTTTAAGAAATTAGAAAATTCTTAGAAACTGAAAAGTTGAAGAATGAAAGCCAGAATGAAAGTTGAGTTGGTTAGTTAAACAACTTTCAGCTCCGTTCCTTTTCGAGGATGAAAAGATTTTAAGTGGGGGAGATTTAACAACCCGAAATTTCAGAACCAATTTAAATTTTTTATTTTAGCTATTTTAATGAATTTTGAATATTTAAAATGATTTATTTTAAATAATAACGACTAAAAATTTATTTAAATTGAAGTTCGAACGTATAAATTTATTTTAATTATAAAACGAGCCTGAAATGGCACAGTAGTTTTTAAAATTCGATTTTTAAATTTCAATTGAATATACAGAATTTAATATAAGTCAGAATTGGACAAAACCAGAAACATTTGTATCTATTTAACATTATCTTCCTAACAAATGTGAAAAATTCAGATTTCACCTTATAAATTGAAAGATATGACCAATTTAGAATTCAGAATAGTCACTATAGAATTTATATATATTTAATATAATATATAGCCCTTAAAAATAGCTATTTTGCAAACGACCTTCGTTTTCGACGAAACCGCTTTTGTTGGATCCAGAATGTCAAATTATTGCTAGATTCCAATTTTCATAATTTTTGGTATTAATATGTGAGCGTGGTGGATTTAAACGTGTTTGGTCATTTTAGTTTGAATTTAATCGACTGGAAATTGGCCCTTTTTCAAACGGTCTCCAAATTCGACAAAATTAGTTTTGTTAGGACTGTATCGTCAAAACATAGCAAAATTTATTTTTCTGCAATTTTTGGAGTCAGTATGTGGCCCTGGTAAATTAAAATGTATGTTTAAATTCAATATATACTGATTTATATTTTAATTTAAAGAAAAACTTACCAAAATGATAGAATTGGCTTACGAAACATATTCCATTGTGTCCGGAATGGGGGTGTTAAGCTAGGGGTGACAGTCGTTGGGTTTGATTTGGAGTTCGAATGAAAAAAATCACTTTTTAGAATTAAAATTATAATAAAATAATTAGTATAAATATACCCTTTCATAATAAACCCTAGGCTTTCTTCTTTACAACAGCCGCCACTTCAATCATTTAATGGCCGAAATGCTTCCACTTAGATTTGTTAATCCCTCCTAATATACATAGAATTATAATATAATTCCAAAAGAAATATTGTAGAGAAACTCCAGATCTTCACATCTGTACAGTTTTGATGAAGATTCATTGTGTAAATTGTATGAATTTGGGGCTAGAACCCATACCGTTCGCACATGTGTTTTGGGCATAGGGGAGGTTCGAACCAGCCGCCGTGGCCAGCGGTGGTGAAGGGCGGTCAGGGAGTCAATGCGAGGGTGGTTGATTGGGTTCACGACACGAGGGTGGTGCGACGATCGAGATGTCAAGGGGAGCAGCGGGTTCGATTTTTTTAAACCTGGGAGGAATCAAACAATGAAGAAAACGGGTTAAATCCTAATTGCCTGATTATGTAATTAATCAGGGTAATTAATATTTTAATTAATTTATTAATTATTGTTATATAAGTATAAACTTGTAAAATTAATATCTATGCAATACAGTGTCAAAATTCAACATATTCGGACTCGTTGGAACCGTAAAATCGAGCACTACGTTCCATAACTGACTTGGACAGAAACGGAAGCACCAAGGATCGTTGACAAAATTAAAAATCTGTTTGAATTTATTAAAACAATCGTTTTAATAACAATTTCGAAACCAGTCAAGGTGAGAACTCCTTCTCACTCAAAAATTATTTTATCATGTTATTGCATTCATGTATAAAAATATATAGAATTGCCAGTGTTTATCAAATTAATCATTATAAATTGTATACAGTGCCTGTTAGCTCACCTCCCTCGTCCACAGACCATGGACGATTTAATTGATTGTATTGTGTTTTGACTGTATTGTGTGTTGATTGAGATGTTTAGAATATTAAAAATAATTTAATATTATTATGTGGTAGTTGAAATTAAATTGTAAATATTTATTTATAATTTAAACACTATAAATTGACTACGTAGAAAAATAACTCAAACCGAATTAGAATTGGTTAAATTTATTAACCAATGATTTATTTAAATAAACTGTTGTTGTTTGAAAACCTCACACGAGTGTTGGGATGATATTTGACATGCACTAGTCCCATATCTAGTTGTATGTCAATCGATGGGTTGACAGTCTGTGATGAGCGTTATTTATTTATTTTAATGCTCACACAGTTGTAATTTTCACTCTGGATGTGAATGGACAGTTTAATGATTATTTATCATTATTGTTGAACACATGCGATGTATGAAATCCATATAACTGAAATTATATGGTAATTGGTTGAGTCGCATTCCGATTCAGAAATAAAGAATATTTTTAATATAAAGAATATTTTTAAAAATAAAGAATATTTTAAAATAATATTCAGTGAATAATCAAAATGTGATTTTAATGTCCGATTTTGGATGGACACAAAAATATTGAAATGTGAAGCCGAGTTAAGTGGTAAATGATATTTTAACCCGAACGGGTTAACGAGAGATCCGACCTTCGGATTCTCCTAAAACTGGAACCGTTGAGTTCATATTGAAAATAGCTTTCCAATGAATACAAGAGATTTGAAATCTAATGGTTAGATTTTAAAATATATCCAAATCAATTTTGGATAAGGTCTTTGTAAATGCAGTTCGGTGGCCATTATTGGAAACCGACTGTAAGGGCCTAAATAAAATTACTAAAATTATGGGAAATTTGTGTAAAATCGTAATAAATAATTTGGAAAGAATTTGGATGAAAAATTTCAAATTTGAAAAGATAAAAATATATTTTTATCGAAATGAACTAGTTATTAACTAGTATAATAATCCAACGTTTTTAAATAAATAAATTGGATTTGTAAATGGTTTTGAAATAACCAGAATTTTCTAATATATAAATTTGGAATGGATTTGAATGGAAATTATATTTGGAATATTTCGATATTGGACTCCGTGATTATACGGATATTGTGAGGAATTTCGAAGATATACATATATATCATTATTCCCAATACGATATTTGTTGGTTTTAGAACTTGATATTGAATATAAGCCGATATAATTTCTGTTCAGAACCTTACATTTAATACCGAATTGGATTTTAGGTTTGTCGTGAATGGTGTCTTCAATAACACTATTCTTAAACCTAGTTGAGAAAAGAATAAATCTTTTAATTAAGATTTAGAGAAGTTTACCAATTAATTAATATTAAATTAGAATTGAATTGAAATTGGATTTTTTGGTTTATCGTGAGCAATGTTTTAAATAGCATTTGTTCTTTAACCCAATTAATAGTGAAGATATGATTTGGAATTTATAAATCTTTTTATTTAGATTTAATGGAAAATTTCCAAAGTGAAGTCTTTACAATTTAATATATTACATTGGAATTGAATGGAATTAGATTTGGTAATAATCGATATGAGCTTCTGTGAGTGAAGACTGTTTCTATGTATGGAATTTAAAAGGCTTTGCCGCTATTCCATTTATATTATTAGTCTGACATGGAAATTTATATAGATTATACACTATTATGATTTCCGTGTAGATTCCATTTTGATTGAAGATGATTTTTGGTTTATCGTGAACTGTGCTTTAAATGACATTAGTTCTTTAAACCAATTAAAGATAAGATTAATTTCTTAAATTTGAATAATCATAAAGTAATAATTTTTCATATTAAAACCAAACTGGTGTTTTAATAAATTTTTAACTAGATTGAAATGGGAATGAGATAATTAAATTTATCGAATTCTCGAAATGATCGAGAATGGAGTACCAGCAATTTTACTCTAGGCGATAGTTAAATCTTTAATTAAATTTGAACGTAAAAGGGTAATTAATTTTACCTAGAACAAAGGGGGAGTTAAATATGGAGTGCTACCAGTTTTGCTCCATGGGATGAATAGGTTGGGATTGGAAAATAATAAATGATTATTGCGGTAAGGTTCGATGATCCCGACTAGTTAATAAAATCTTTTGAAATTGATATACAAAGGAAGATTAAAGAATAAATTTAAAAGAATTTATCCTTGATAAAATTAATGGGAACCTTTCCCTAATAATGTGAATATTTTATTAAAAGAATATTCTGAACTGGAATGAGGCGTATGATGTGTTTTTATAGCACTTGATTATTGATTATAAAATACGAGAGTTATTCGGAAAGACCGGATTTAACCCATTCTGAATAATCATTACGACGACCAAAAGTCGACGATGAAGACGGTGGTTGAAGACCGGAGTTCTTCACATCGTTTGGATGATTACTGATGTCTTGATTGGGCTGTACAACCAAGACAAGGTAATGCGTGGTGATCGTTCAGACGTACTTAGAGATCGACCGGATATGCGAGGACCTCTCTCCTGCATTGGACGCATTGGACAAGGAATAAGGTGCCTCCGGTTTCATTCAAACCCAGAATGGACTTGTAAATGGATGTGTGTCTGACATTGGATTTCATTCTGTGCTAATTGATTTCTATTAAATATATATATCTGTTTGGTGGCGGAGAATTTATTCTCTTGCTTAACACATTTCTTTGAGACGTACGAGCTTAGAGGTTATATATTGATGGACATCAGTTGTATGGCGTGAATTGTCAGTGTGGCATACTAAGATGCAAATGATCAAGGCTTTTGTTGAAAAGCAGAGTCTTGTGGTTGATGATCAAAGCACAGCTTTAATTAGCATAGCTTTGTGTATAGCGTTAATTCGCGAGCCTCACACCTGGTATGAGTCAAAAACGGGATAAGGACTGTAGGGAAAGCACTACGTTTCTTTCTAGCTAGGAGTGGTGTCATGGTATGGAGCATATTCATTTTACTTATATGGATGATGGAATGAGGTGCCGTGGATATTGGTCGCTACTGGCCAAGTGATAGGTCTGATAGGACCGGGAAACGTGAGTTCAGGAATAACTAATCCTCAAAAGTAAGAGAGGACTGGCCCTGAAGCATCCAAGGGTTCGCCAATGTCCGTGCCTTGAGATATTTGCTAGAGTGTCTCGAATCGGTGAGGAGACATCCCTTGCCTCGACTCATGATGGAAATCCAATTTCTAATACGTGACTTTCGATTTTAATTGTAGAACTAGTATGACGACATAGTAGGATGGGGTACTATGCCATCTATGTTTGATACATTAATATTTGAAGTTGATTTGACACTATACGCTTATAGTAATATCAAAATAATTTGTCTTGAACGTATCAAGCATGTTTCACTATTATAAGGGAAAACTCTATCCTCCGGCTGGCGTTGCATTGTGTGATGGGACCTAAGTCTTATAATAGCTTCATTTTCCAAAAAGCATTGTGTTGTTTTATTTTAAACTAAGATTCACGTGGAGTAAACTCGTTCTGTGTTATATGGCTTGGTCCCATGATTTACTTTAAAGTAAAGTTTAAATAACTGTTTTGAGCTCTCACACTGTAACACCCCGTAATTATGTTAATATTAATGTTTACAAATTAAAGAATAACTAATCTCAGAAGTGAGAATTGTGGAAAACGGGTTGCACCATTGTGTTCTTCTCGGAATTCTGGTTGAAATAGAGTCCGAGTTTGCGTGATTTGGACTTCGTATGAAGGAGATATGGCCATCAGAAGTTTCAAAAAATTCAAAATTCAAAGTCAAACAGGCTAGGCGGGAAATTTCCCGCCCAGCACCCAGGTCGACTGGGGAGTCGACTAGGCAGTCGACACCCCCAAGACCAGGTCGACTGCGCAGTCGACCTGGTCAGGTCGGCCAGGTTTTGGCTGAGCCCGATCTTGAGCTGCTGATGTGTCTTTAGGGCTGAGTTGGCTAATTTAACGGTTCAGGTTAGTTCTGAGTTGATCTGACGGTCTAAATAAGTCCTAAACTCTATATATACCTAGGTAGTCTCTCACTCTAAATTCACATGAAAAATAGAATAGCCGCCGTCATGCCATCGCCATGGAACTCAGTTTAGCCGCCGCCAACTAAGAAGGAAGAAAGCTAATCAAAACTCTAATTCTACTCAACTCTAAAGCAAATCAAGACTCTCTTTCTTTTCTAATTGTGAGTATGATGATTTTAATAAGATTATTAGCAAACTAATTAGATTAAGATATGATATGGATCATAAGAAAATGATGTGAATTGTCATATATGTTGTTGTAAACCTTATGCTACCATGTGTGTTGAAAATCCTATGTTATGTGATGATGATATCCTATATGTTGTAAATCATGCTATGATGATATTATATAGGTTGTAATTTTCTATGCTAAGTTGTGATAAATCATACATGTTATAAAGTCATGATGTTATTATCTATGCTAATTAGTTCATGTTAATCAAATCATAATGTTGAAATTATTTGGGCTATGTTGATTTATATGACAAATCATGTATGCAAGTTTAGATTGATTAGTACAGATTATGAACATATGCCATGACATCTATTTAGATCTAGAATTATGTTATGACATGGGTGAGTTCTATGGGTTAGATGCTAGTTTACACCATCATTATGTTGCATAAACCACGTATGCCAGTTTATACATGAATTTGGATTATGATCATATTATGTAAATTGTGACATTTAACCAAACAAGTTGACACCTTTAGATCCATGACATGTGTAGTTTTATGCAAGTTTCACCCCTATTATGATTAGATCTATTTTATTTGTCTATATGTTTTGATAATTTATCTTTGTGCTATGAGTTAGACTATTCGAGTCTAACGTTTATTTTGCGTTGAATAAGCGAACGTATAATGTGGGGTAGGGGTAATATTAAGGATTTAATATTAAGAAATTGGATGCAATTGATATGATTTTGCATACCATAAGTGGATGGCCATAATTGAGTCAATTATGGACATCATTAAAATTGGAATTAATTAATGATTTGAATAGGGATATATTTAAAACTGGGGTAAAAGATTATAAGTGTTCATCAATGCTTAGGGCATGAGGTTGGACTCATTTGTGACGTAAACCTGCCCGGACCCGACCGGCGAATCCAGTAGTCACAAATGTCAGCCCAATGTGAGAGGTCCTAGGCCCAAATTAAAGCATAACAGTTGTAAAGACACGAGGTTAGACTCTTTTATGGTGTAAGACTGCCCGGACCCGCCCGGAAAATCCAGCTGCCATAAATGCCAGTCTAATGTGAGAGGTCTTTATAAGGTTATGGCCTTAATGAATTAAGAAATACTTAACCATATAAACATGTGAAGTGGTACACGGGGGTTAAGTAGGTGCCTTGGGTGGCATGAGGAATCTAGTGAGTGCCTTTAGTGGCATTTGAAATACGATTAGTAAGACTTAACCAAACACACATGTAAATGAACATGACTAAGAAGAGGGTTAAGTGGGATATACTAATGGGGACAAGCTTAGGTGGATAGCTTGTGGTAAACAGTGGGGGCCAATTTCAACCAGTAACCCAAACGTATCTTTGTGGGCTCGACCCAAGTCGAGGACGGGACACGCATACTGGGCTTGACTATAAGAGGCCAAACGGGTTAGCGGTGGCAACGGGTTTCATATGCGTGTGTGGACCCGGGCTGGTAGGTAAGACGTTGTTGCATCGCGTAGGTATAAGCCGTGCATCCTCAAGTTGTATCGGGTTGCCACTTTAGGGTAGTGGTACACCCCACTGTGGGGCCAGCATGGGTATCTACGAGTAGGGAGCCGATCGCAAGGGGGTAGTGGAGTACACCTAGCGGAGATAGGGGCAGGCGGCACCTATGTAGTCAGCTAGGGGTACGCAAAGCTATTTATATAATTTCTAAGTGAAGCAAGTGGGATCAACTTTTAGGGTGAGTGTTGTGGTGCAGTGTAGTAATTATTCGTTAGTAATTAGGTGTGCCTTTAACATTATCTTTATCTGCTCTTCCATGCCCAATAGTTCATAGACATTTCCTTACTTTCCAGCTTATGCCTTAGTCTAGTTATTTTGATAATAGTATTGTTAGAATTATCATACTCGCCAGACTTTATGTCTGACCCCTTCTATTTCTATCTTTTTCCCCCTCCAGGTCCTCAGGGTGGGCCCAGCTCTAGTGGAGCTTGATTGGATTGCTTTATCTCTCTTTTAGAAAGCTTGGACCGTTGAAGTAAAGTCCAGCTTGTTATCTTCTTTAATGGCTATTTATGTAAAGGGATTATGTATTTTGTTTTATCAAGATGGATATTGTACTTGACTCTAATTTATGGTTTTATGATGTAACAAACTTGTTTAACTTCCGCTACAATGAAATAAAGTTTTAGATTTCCATGTACTACTTATTATCTGTCTTGTTGTAATTTTTCTGTTCTATATTCACTTAAAACCTCCATGGAAGTTAATGCATTCCCTTTGTGAGTGACATTAATGGACGTGGGGTGTTACACACACTAGTCCCATGACTGACTCAGAGTTTATTGTTTCTACCTAAACTCTGGGTGCCCATATTTTCCACATGGGCAGCTAGTAGTTTTGGTTTTTCGTGGATATTTCTTTTCATGGGGTCCTGGATTACAGCTGGAGCTATATTTGGAAAGCTTTGTATCCGTGTATCTCTTTTAGTTGTGTTAGTTGTTATTTTCCACTACACATTATACTTATGTATTATTTTCCACTGCTATGAAATTTTAAATCTCTGGTATTGCATTTCCAATGTGTAATATTTATTCGTACTCTAATATATTCTTGTACTCTGATGTAATTGTTGTAATAGCAACGAAATGTTCGATTATTTGTGTCCTGACGCGTCGTGTTCTCAACTCAATCCTGGCTTTCCCAAAACGGGAATTTTGGGTCGTTTCACATCAGGGCAATAGGAGTGTATTGGTTATCACATATATAAATTATAAATATATAAATCATAAGCAAAGCAAGTACACAAAATATCATGAATAGAATACAAGTGCTGCAAGAAACAAATTCTTATCAGATTTTTTTTCTTTTAAACATTTCGGTGGTAAACATTAATATATACAAAAACTACATAGTAGTAGACAATTATTCTTGTTTTAAGTGACTACTCAGTATAGCAAGAGCCATTAAATTATATAAACTCCCATTTAAGCCAAGAGTTATATAACCTTTATACAAAGATTACATTTTTCTAAGCGAATGTATGAACTAAGAAACATACGAAAAATCAAAATCACTTGAATCGGTCAATCATAATCAGACTAGAAAATAGGAGTTTCAGCTCCTAACCTAATCATCATTGGCATATGAATGTATTTGAGTTCAAGATTAAACATAAACCGTGCTCGAGAAAAGAAGACAAATCGAGCAAAAGAAATAAATAGAATTACTTACAATTTTCCAATCGCTAGTGTGCTCGAGATAAGAGGATGGATCTGAAAGCGAAGCATCAGTTCTTATCAAAAACCCTGATTTGAAGGAGGAAAACGCTTCCACTTGCATTCGTGCTCGATTGCTGGTGGTGGCTCGCGATTTGGAGGTGGCGAGGCGATGGAGGAAATGACAGATGGTTTCATCAGCCTTTTTTGCTTTTATTTATTAAAGAAGAGAAGGCATGAGAAATGATTTTTAGAGAAGTGTTCTTTCACAATCAAAGGTTACAGGGATTTTTCTATAAGACGGACATCGGTTGTTTTTACAACCAATATCTAAGAAACATTTAAAAGATAGACATCAGTAGTTTTACCAACTGATATTAAAAGGGTGATGTCTAAAGATTTTTTTTAAAACTAGAGTAATATACATCGGCTATTTTAATAAGAAATGTCTATGAAAACTTTTAACATCGATAAAGAAATATTGATGTTAAAAATTCCATTAATATTGTTAGTTTTAGTAACCGATGTTAAAGCACCGATATTGTCACCGCTATTTCTAGTAGTGTTAGCAATATCCTAGATTAGATTGAGTTTGAGTGTATGTATACGAGAGAATGTATTTTTTAGGATTATAAAATTGTTTTATAGTGTGTAGATTGATTTGTTGAGTGGTATATAAATTCCAAGTCAACACGTTTAGCTGACGTGGTCAATATGGATTTCTGAACACTTGAACAAAGCAAATTGACATAATATTGTTTTTAAGTCGGTAAATGAAATGATTTTACCTAAAATTATATTTTTATATAAAGGAATAATTTTCTGAAATTATTGATGTGGTTGGTTGTTATTATTGTAACTAAATGAGATTATAATATTGAGATGGTTATATATAACCAAATAGAATTTGTATAAGAAAGAAATATACAAATGAGCTAAATTAAATTTGGAATCAAACCAGAATTGAGAATTGAAATATTGGACGTTTAAAAATATTTTTTGAAGTATTTAGATCTACGATAACGTTATTTTGATGGAATATTTATAAGAATTGTTTTAAATGGGTTTTGAAAGTGATAAAGTACTGAACTCACTTCAGTCGCTGAAAAATAGTTCTTACGATGACGACTGCATCATCGGTATTCATATTCGAGTTTCTAAGTGATGGATTTCTATCATAGTCAAATATCTAATGGATTTTTTTTGATAAAAACAAGTTTTTAAAATTTCAAATGTTTTCTATTTACAAATGATAAAAAATATATATACACACACACACATATGCATATTATTTATATTATTTTAAAGAAGAATTTGAAATAAGTACCGGGGATTTGAATTCTGAATTTAAATTTAACTTGTGTATTTTAAATATATTAAAATGATAAAAGTGAATCAAATGAATAAAAATTTAACTTAAATTAAGCTAAATAAAATTGGATTGGATTAGAAATAATATCGAGTGGAATCGATTATAGAGAAATTGAGTTGTAAATGATTTTATAACTTTGTTACAAATTTTGGATGGAATAGTCGACGATTTTGGACAGTCGAAATTTTCAAGTTAGATTTGAAAACCTAGGTCAATATATCAAAATATAAGAAAATGTTGTTGAATTTTATTAATTAAATGAAGTTGAACGTATTAATTAAATTTAATTAGAAACGAGCTCACTACATCATGGTAGTTCGTAATTTTGTGTTTTGAACTTCAACGAATGTACAAGATCAAATATAAGTCGGAATTCTTTGGAACAAGAATCTATTGGATTATAGTTTTCTAATGTAAGAGAAAAATTAATATTTCATATCGTTGATTTTGTTACGTAGAAATCAAGTTTCTAAATAAATCGCGGCATAATCGTTTATAAACTATATTTTTTTTAAATAATTATGAACTCATGTGAATTAAATGGATTGATTTTTGAAATAAAAAACAGATTTTGAATTATGAAACGAAGATAACTAATTAGAGGAATTAATTAGTTAATGAAATATATGGACTTTATTATGGGATGGAAATGAGGTGAATGAAAGGTGAGAAAATTGGTTCAGAACCAATTTGGAATAAATTATCATTGTCTGTTAATAAGTTGGTTGTGAATAACATAGAATTGGAGAAAATGGTAAATAAATTGATTGAAAGGAATTTCCAAATGTTAAAACCTTGAAAAAATCAAGTGATAACATGCTATTTGTGTAATATGGTGTTACACTATTTAAATGAATGCAATGTTTATTAACCTTTACATATTTCAAACTTATGTTTTTTAATTGAGTAGTTACAGGTAAATGGTGCCATTTGCTTGGTTTTTCTTGCGTGAATTACATAATATTAAGCGAACTATAACGCTTATGTAAGGTACGCCTATGCAAAAATACAAAATATGATATTGGAATTGGTATGTATTATGTTTCCTGATCGTGTGGGTCGATGTTTACATTTTTATCTCTCTTGTTATATTGCTAAAGTCCCTCTGTGCAGGGGAGACTCTGCCAAAAAAATTCGGAAATTTAGGGAGCAAGAATTTTTTTTCCAAAATTTTTGTAAGCTAAAGGATGATTTTTAAATTGGGTACAATTTGAAAGGGTTTTGAATTAGAAATGGGAAGTTAGTTATTTACTTAAAACTAAATGTTTTATATAGAACTAAAGTCATAGAAATATGATGTGTCGGTTTTCAACTAAGTGGGTTTTCGAAAAGTTAACGGGTTTGGAGCATTTTTCCTGCCTTAGTAATTTCGGGGATGAAATACTTTTAAGGCAAAGATATGCAACGACGCAGATTTTTAGTCGATCAATTTTGATAATTTAAAATTTGTTTTAGATGTTAAATTGGAAATATAAACATATTTTCATATGGAATTTATCAATTTAAATGGAATAGATTTTATTTTGAATATATCGAATTATCGTAATACAAAGACAAGAAATAATTGAATTTTGAGTCAAAAATGTACTAAGAATGATACTATCAATTAATATAAATTATACTTGAATATATACGAAAATAATATTTTATTATTTGATTATGCTGAAATTGATTTACATTTTATCGATTCAAAATAACATATGAAAATAGCTAATTTTCAAACTACCTCGGATTTCAACGAAACCAATTTTATAAAATTCGTAATGGTTAATTATTGTAAGATTTCAATTTTCAAGCCAATTGGAGTTATTACGCAATCGTGTACAATATAAATGCGTATCGATTTACATTTTAAATTAAGATAGGTTTTTTCAAAAGGACTCGGAATTTGACGAAACCAGTTCCATTGGGTCCAGAATATTAAGTTATTGTGGGATTTCAAGTTTCGTCGAAATCGGATTTCATATGTGGTCATACCAACGTAAAACGTTCAACGCGTATATAATAATATAAAAATATCCTAACCCTTGTGCCTATAAATATACGATCCTTCTTCTGAAACCCTTATGACCATCCTTCCTTCCATCTATTTTGAGCTGCCACTATTTAAAATCTCTGAATTTTTTTTATAAAATTAAATACACAATGAAATAGCCCAAAATTGGATCCTTTAAACTCGTATACGCGAGATCTTCAACCTTATGTATTTTTTATTTAATGCGATTCTTGTTTCTAGTGATTCGACTTTTCACAATAAGCCTAAGGTTGGGTCTCGACATATTTTGTGATGACTGGAGGAGGCATTTGAGTGGGAGGGTTGTGATGCATGTGAGGTTGCCCAAGGCTAGTGGTGCTCTCAGCATAGGCACATGGGATTTAGCTGCTAGTGGTAATGTAGTTGTTGAATTTAGGTTACTTCGTTTATTTGGGTTGTACGTGGTGTAACAACCCTGAATTTTGGGGGTAAATTTGAAATTTTATTTTAAGTGATTTTAATGAGTTTTCGATATTTAAAATAATTTACTTAAAATAAAAATGATTGAAAGTTGATTTAAATCGAAGTTAGAATGAATAATTTAATTTTAATTATAAAAACAGTAGAAATAGCACGGTAGTTTGAAAAGTCAAACTTAAACTTTGACTGACCGTACAGGATGCAAAATTTAACGGATTTTAGTGAAACCAAAAATATTAGAATCTATTTAAAAATATCTTTCCAACGAATCCCAAAATTGAAATTTCATAGCGGAAATCAAAAGTTATGGCCAATTCAATTTTCAGAAAGGTCGTTGTAGTATTTATATATATTATATATGGCCCGAAAGGCTACTTTTCACATATGAAGGAATTTCGACTCGAAACCACTTCCATTGAGTTCGGAATGATGTTTCTGCATTGGAAAAACAGTAAACACTTATATATTTTGAGTTTCGAAAATTATGTGTTTAAAAATGTATTTTTAGTATTAAATATAACGCCCTTGAAAATCGACATTTTGCATACGACCTCGGAATTCGAAGAAAACACTTTTGTTGGATCCGGAATGTAAAATTATTGCTAAGTTTCAAATTTCATGATTTTTGAAGCTAGTATGTGAGTGTGGCAAAAGAAACTGTGTTTTGTCAATTTCGGTCAAAATTAATTGACTGAAAAATAGCCATTTTTCAAACAGTCTCAGAATTTGACGAAATAAATTTTGTTGGGATCGTATTGTCATAAGAAAGCCAAAAATATTTTTTCTGGATTTTTCTGACTTCATATGTGACCCCAGTAAAATTAGAAAGTACGTTCGTATTGAAAATAAAAGAAACATGCTTTTAACTTCAGAATTGAACTTCGGCAATAGCGCTATTGCGTTCAGAAGGCGTCAAAACCTTAATAACGACAGTAAGTAGGCCAAATTCCGAGTTAGTGGCCAAACGGACCTTTATTGGGCTAATTAATTATTTAATACTATTATTTTATTATAAAAACACTATTCATTCATCTCCCCCCATCGTGTTCAGCCGAACCCATAGCCGCCTTCCTCTTGCCACCTTCTCTCCTCCCTATCTCCTAATCCACTCACTTTTAGACTCAGCCGTAGTTAAACTTTTTGTAGCTCTCCACAATCTCTTTGATTCTAGACAAGTTCCACATCAAACCGTTGCCCGTAGCTCTCGAACTATCTCCCCAAACCCGCAGCCTTTAAGCCGTCGCCGTTCCCTGTACATGTCGCCGCACCCCCTAGGTTCCCGGCATGGATGCACCTCTCGTAGCTCTCCAATCTCCCGCAAACCGTTCGCAAAACCATCGACTACAGCTCCCGAAATCTGGATTCAAAGTTTTGAACATTTCTGAAAATTTAAGGTATGAATATTTCAGATTTTGCGACGCTTTTAAGCGTTATAGCGACAGTTGTTAAAAGTCAGTTCTGATTTATTTGTATGGACTTCGAATTGAAATCTTTCAGATCCGTAACTGCCGTGACTTTGAACACGAGATCTGATTGAATCTGAACCTTCCTTTCAAATCCAAGCTAGGTGAGAATTTATTTTTAAATAAATTTAATTAATTTGAATATTATTCTTGCGTATGAGAAGTTGAGAATAAAAAATAATTGGATCAATGATGGATGTTAATATCAGTTGCAGATCTGAATTGTTGGATGTTATGACATTAGATCTGAAATTTTAAATGTTAGATGTGAAATTTCCTCATTCAAAATTAATTAAATAAATAATTACTTTGTTGTTATGTAGTAATCCCATGGTTAATCTTCAGATCTATTTTGTTTAAATATGATTGATGATTTTGCGATGTTGCTATGATAGATAATTGTAAATCTATATGTATTCATCACATGAATGTTATCACACAAATTCGAACCTTATATTTTGTGTTATGTTATGATGTTGAAGTTGAACCGTTATGTTAATGCATTGAAAATGAACGATGTAATAAAGATGACATTTTTATATGTTATTGTAATGTAAAAATGAAAGATGTAATAAAGATGACATTTTTATATGTTATTGTAATGTAAAAATGAACGATGTAATAAAGATGACATTTTTATATGTTATGTAATGTAAAAATGAACGATGTAATAAAAATGACATTTTTATATGCTATTTTAATATAAAAATGAACGATGAAATAAAGATGACATTTTTATATGTTAATTTAATGTAAATTGGAACGATAAAGTATAAATGACATTTTTAGATGTGATTATAATGAAGAATTTCAACGTATGAAAGGTTTACATTTTTATTAATGTAAATATATAGAATTTCACCGTATGAAAAGTTTACATTTTTATTAATGTAAATATATAGGAATTTCACCATATGTGAAGTCTACTTTTTTTTAATGTAAAGTAAATAAGAATTTCACCGTATGAAATTTACATTATTTTTAGTGTGAATAAAATAGAAATTCAATCGTATGTCAAAATTTACATTTTTATATGTAAATTATGAAGTGAATTTATGTCATATATTAAAAATTACATTTTTCTTCGTAATTAACATATGGATTCCATTGTATGTTAAAATTTAACATTTTTATATGTAAATTATATAGGAAATTATACTGTAGATCAAAAATTACATTTTTCTTTGTAATTAACAAGTGAATTCCATCGTATGTTAAAATTTACATTTTTTTTATGTAAATTATAAAGTGAATTAATGCCGTATGTTAAAAATTACATTTTCCTTTGTAATTAACATGGAAATTTCATCGTATGTTAAAATCTACATTTTTATATGTACATAATATAGGGAATTACACCGTAGGATAAAATTTACATTTTTATATGTAATTAAAACATGAATTTACATTGTGTGTTAAATATTACATTTTTATATGTAATGTCTATAGGAAAGTATACCGTATGACAAAACTACATTTTTCTATGCAATTAAAGGATGCAATTTCATTGTATGATAGAATTTGCATTTTTCTTATGTATATATGTAACATAAAATGAGAATGAACATTAGAAATAAAATTTATTCATTTTTTTATGTAATTTAGATGTAGAAAAGTTGACATTGTAATTAAAAATAATATTTTTACAATGTAAATTAGATGTAGTGTTTGCATTGTAATTAAAAATGATATTTTTACAATGTGAATTAGATGTAGTGTTTGCATTGTAATTAAAAATGATATTTTTACAATGTGAATTAGATGTAGTGTTTGCAATGTAACTAAAAATGATATTTTTACAAGTGAATTAGATGTAGTGTTTGCATTGTAATTAAAAATCATATTTTTACAATGTGAATTAGATGTAGTGTTTGCATTGTAATTAAAAATGATATTTTTATTATGTAAATTAGATGTAGTGTTTGCATTGTAATTAAAAATGATATTTTTACAATGTGAATTAGATGTAGTGTTTGCATTGTAATAAAAAATGATATTTTTACAATGTGAATTAGATGTAGTGTTTGCATTGTAATTAAAAATGATATTTTTACAATGTGAAATAGATGTAGTGTTTGCATTGTAATTAAAAATGATATTTTTACAATGTGAAATAGATGTAGTGTTTGCACTGTAATTAAAAATGATATTTTTACAATGTGAATTATATGTAGTGTTTGCATTGTAATTAAAAATGATATTTTTACAATGTGAATTAGATGTAGTGTTTGCATTGTAATTAAAAATAATATATTTACAATGTGAATTAGATGTAGTGTTTGCATTGTAATTAAAAATGATATTTTTACAATGTGAATTAGATGTAGTGTTTGCATTGTAATTAAAAATGATTTTTACAATGTGAATTAGAAGTAGAGTTTGCATTGTAAATAAAACTTACATTATGATATGTAAATTTAAAATAGGATTCACTGCAGATATAAGTTACATTTTTATAATGTAACTAAGATGAGAATGTACATTGAAGTTGAAATCTACGTTTTTATATGTAATTTAAAAGTAGGATTTTTAATGTATCAAAATTTACATTTGTTTTACATGTACATAAAAAAGAATATAGGAATTTGCATAGGAATTAAACTAACATTTTTATGTAAATAAAAAGGATGGAATTTACATTTTCAATATAAGGAAAGAATGAATTTAGGATGCGGTAATAGTATTTTCATTTTCAAATGAATTAAAAATTTGGTGAGTATCGGTAGTTGTGTAGAGCGTTGTTTTAGTCAAACGACGTTATTACGATTCAATGATTATATACATATAAATATAATTAAAATTAAACGAATAGGGCGTGGTAGTTCGCGTTTTGAAATCGTACTTTTAAACAACTATACAAGAAGATCCGACCGTCGGATTTTCTTGAAACTGAAACCGATAGAACCGTCTTGGAAAAAACTTTCCAACGATATATACTACGTTAAGACCCAACGGTTAGATTCTGAGAAATATAAAAATCAAAATTGGTTGAATGCAACGCCATAGTCGCCCATGGACTTAAGGCGTCGTTATATAAAAATTTAATTATTTTAAATAATTAAAATAGGAATGAATCATTTATAAAAATAATTATTAATGTGTAAGAAGGATTTTAAATATATATATATATATATATATACGAGAATTATTTGGAAAGTCTGAGTTTAACTCAATCCAAATAATTAAACGATGTTTAAAAATCCAAGATTGGAAGACGGCGATTGAAGACCGTCAAATCTCCACATCGAATGGACAATGATGACTGTTTCCTTAGAATGGCTCGCTACCATGATAAGGTAATAGCAGGAGTTGCCCGGACGTAGTGTTGATTTGTACGGGTTTGGCTTTCGCTCAGACCCAGAACATAAGCTTATAAATGGATTATGTGTCTGACATCGTACTCTATTATATATCATGTTATTAATCTTCTGTCGAATGTATGGATGTTTGTTGGCGGAGAATTTATTCTCTTGCTTAACACCCGTTCATATATTTCGGCAAAGGATTGGTAGTGTGATATGGAGTGATGATGTGGCATGCTAAGATGTATATGATCAAGGCTTTGTTGAAAAGCAGGCCTTGTGGGATGATCAAAGCATAGCCTGTTTAGGCATAGCTTTGTGTATAGCGTGACTTCGCGAGCCTCACACACCGACGGAGTCTAATACGGGAGAAGGGAACGCAGAGGGAGCAACACGTTCCTTTCTAGCTAGAAGTGATGTTTGGGCTTTAACACGGCCCAGCATTTTACTTATGTGGATGATGGAATGAGACACCTCGGATGATAGGTCCTATAGGACTGGGAAACGTGTGTTTAGGAATAACTAATCTGCAACTCGTATGGCGGATCGGCCCTGCAGCTTTCCAAGGGTTCACTGCGGGGGATCCTGAGACATTAGCTAGAGTGTCTCGAATCGGTAGGAGCTCCTCCCTAGCCTTGACTCATGATGGAAACCCAATTTCCAATACGACCCCATTCGGATTTGATTGTATTACTAGTATGGAGGCATAGTAGTATGGGATACTATTCTTCCTAGGATTTCTACATTTATTTTGAAATGTTTTGATATATACTAATAATAATATTAAACTCGTATTTGCCTTATTTAGCATGTTTAATCATTTAAGGTAAAACCCTATCCTCTGGTTTGTGTTGCATTGTGTGATGGGACCTGGGTCTTATGGTGATTCCATTTTTCTAAAAATCATAACGTTGTTGTACGATTTACTTATTAGTTGTTTTTGACACTTTTATGCATGACGATCCATTAGAGTAAACCCGTTCCGCATTAGCGGCGTGGTCTTTGGATCTGCCCTATTAATAGTGATTTATTAGTTAAGAATTCTCACACCAGTCCCACGACTGACCCGTTGTTTGTTTCAACCTTTTTGCAAACTCGGGTGCCCTCTTTCCACATGGGCAGTCGAGCAGTTTGTCTACAGGTTTATCTCTTTAGCAGGATCCTGGATTGAAGCCTAAAGCTGTGTCCAGAACATTGGAAGTCTTCCGCTGCCTTAGTTATTTTGTTTCCGCTGTAATGTATTAAAATCATGTAAAATTATCTTCCGCTGTAATTATTAGTCAATATACTCTAATATTCTGTACTCTGATATAACATTTATTATTGATGTTATAAAAGTCTGTTGTTGTTGTTGTTGTTGTTGTTCTGATGTGTTGTATTCCCAAAGTTAACGTAGGCGGGATTTGAACGGTTTTGGTCGATTTTGCGATCGATTAAGGCAGGGCAAAATCCGACTCGTTACAGTTGGTATCAGAGCTTTGGTTAGCTCAAATCTTTGGGGTACAACTCATTAGAACTGAACAAAGACTCATCAGAGATTGGAGTAGTAATATCCAATAAGAATACTCATTAGAGATAGGATCAACAGTATCCTAGAATGAGAAAACTCATTAGAGATAGGGTTAGTAATGCCCTAGAATGAGTTGAGAGTAGCAAGCCTATAATATACGTATTTGTGATTAATTATAATCTATTTTGGAAAATATGATTTTGAATATATAAAAAGTTATATATTTGAATGTTAATCAACGAATAAAATTATTTAAACCAATGGAGAATATATATATATAATTAGTTAGTTAATTAATCAACTTTTAGCTTCGTTCCTTTTCGAGGATGAAAAGTTTTTAAGTGGGGGAGACTGTAACAACCCTGAATTTTGGAGGTAAATTTGAAAATTTATTTTAAGTGGTTTTAATGAATTTTCGATATTTAAAATAATTTACTTAAAATAAAAATGATTGAAAGTTGATTTAAATCGAAGTTAGAATGAATAATTTAATTTTAATTATAAAAAGAGTAGAAATAACGCGGTAGTTTGAAAAGTCAAACTTAAATTTTGACTGACCGTACAGGATGCAAAATTTAACGGATTTTAGTGAAACCAAAAATATTAGAATCTATTTTAAAATATCTTTCCAACGAATCCGAAAAATTAAAATTTCATAGCGGAAATCAAAAGTTATGGCCAATTCAATTTTTAGAAAGGTCGCTGTAGTATTTATATATATTATATATGGCCCGAAAGGCTACTTTTCACATATGAAGGAATTTCGACTCGAAACCACTTCCATTGAGTTCGGAATGATGTTTCTGCATTGGAAAAACAGTAAACACTTATATATTTTGAGTTTCAAAAATTATTTGTTTAAAAATGTATTTTTAGTATTAAATATACCCCCTTGAAAATCGACATTTTGCATACGACCTCGGAATTCGACGAAACCACTTTTGTTGGATCTGGGATGTGAAATTATTGCTAGGTTTCAAATTTCATGATTTTTGAAGCTAGTATGTGAGCGTGGCAAAAGGAACTGTGTTTTGTCAATTTTAATCAAAATTAATTGACTGAAAAATAGCCCTTTTTCAAATAGTCTCAGAATTCGATGAAATAAATTTTGTTGGGATCGTATTGTTATAAGAAAGCCAAAAATATTTTTTCTGGATTTTTCTGACTTCATATGTGACCCCAGTAAAATTAGAAAGTACGTTCGTATTGAAAATAAAAGAATTAATTTAAAAATAAAAGAAACATGCTTTTAACTTCAGAATTGGACTTCGGCAATAGCGCTATTGCGTTTAGAAGGCGTCAAAACCTTAAGAACGACAGTAAGCATGTCAAATTCCGAGTTAGTGGCCAAACGGACCTTTATTGGGCTAATTAATTATTTAATACTATTATTTTATTATAAAAACACTATTCATTCATCTCCCCCCATCATGTTCAGCCGAACCCATAGCCGCCTTCCCCTTGCCACCTTCTCTCCTCCCTATCTCCTAATCCACTCACTTTTAGACTCAGCCGTAGTTAAACTTTTTGTAGCTCTCCTCAATCTCTTCAATTCTAGACAAGTTCCACATCAAACCGTTGCCCGTAGCTCTCGAACCACCTCCCCAAACCCGCAGCCTTTAAGCCGCCACCGCCCCCTGTACATGCCGCCGCACCCCCTCAGGTTCCCGGCGTGGATGCACCTCTCGTAGCTCTTCAATCTCCCGCAAACCGTTCGCAAAACCATCGACTACAGCTCCCGAAATCTGGATTCAAAGTTTTGAACATTTCTGAAAATTTAAGGTATGAATATTTCAGATTTTGCGACGCTTTTAAGCGTTACAGCGACAGTTGATAAAAGTCAGTTCTGATTTATTTGTATGAACTTTGAATTGAAATCTTTCAGATTCGTAACTGCCGTGACTTTGAACACGAGATCTGATTGAATCCGAACCTTCCTTTCAAATCCGAGCTAGGTGAGAATTTATTTTTAAATAAATTTAATTAATTTGAATATTATTCTTGCGTATGAGAAGTTGAGAATAAAAAATAACTGGATCAATGATGGATGTTAATATCAGTTGCAGATCTGAATTGTTGCGATGTTATGACATTAGATCTGAAATTTTAAATGTTAGATGTGAAATTTCCTCATTCAAAATTAGTTAATTAAATAATTACTTTGTTGTTATGCAGTAATCCCATGGTTAATCTTTAGATCTATTTTGTTTAGATATGATTGATGATTTTGCGATGTTGCTATGATAGATAATTGTAAATCTATATGTATTCATCACATGAATGTAATCACACCAAGTCGAACCTTATACTTTGTGTTATGTTATGATGTTGAAGGTGAACCGTTATGTTAATGCATTGAAAATGAACGATGTAATAAAGATGACATTTTTATATGTTATTGTAATGTAAAAATGAACGATGTAATAAAGATGACATTTTTATATGTTATTGTAATGTAAAAATGAAAGATGTAATAAAGATGACATTTTTATGTGTTGTTGTAATGTAAAAATGAACGATGTAATAAAGATGACATTTTTATATGTTATTGTAATGTAAAAATGAACGATGTAATAAAGATGACATTTTTATATGCTATTTTAATGTAAAAATGAACGATGAAATAAAGATGACATTTTTATATGTTAATTTAATGTAAATTGGAACGATAAAGTATAAATGACATTTTTAGATGTGATTATAATGAAGAATTTCACCGTATGAAAGGTTTACATTTTTATTAATGTAAATATATAGAATTTCACCGTATGAAAAGTTTACATTTTTATTAATGTAAATATATAGGAATTTCACCATATGTGAAGTCTACTTTTTTTTAATGTAAAGTAAATAAGAATTTCACCGTATGAAATTTACATTATTTTTAGTGTGAATAAAATAGAAATTCAATCGTATGTCAAAATTTACATTTTTATATGTAAATTATGAAGTGAATTTATGTCATATATTAAAAATTACATTTTTCTTCGTAATTAACATATGAATTCCATTGTATGTTAAAATTTACATTTTTATATGTAAATTATATAATACTGTAGATCAAAAATTACATTTTTCTTTGTAATTAACAAGTGAATTCCATCGTATGTTAAAATTTACATTTTTTTTAATGTAAATTATAAAGTGAATTAATGCCGTATGTTAAAAGTTACATTTTCCTTTGTAATTAACATGGAAATTTCATCGTATGTTAAAATCTACATTTTTATATGTACATAATATAGGGAATTACACCGTAGGATAAAATTTACATTTTTATATGTAATTAAAACATGAATTTACATTGTGTGTTAAATATTACATTTTTATATGTAATGTCTAAAGGAAAGTATACCGTATGACAAAACTACATTTTTCTATGCAATTAAAGGATGCAATTTCATTGTATGATAGAATTTGCATTTTTCTTATGTATATATGTAACATAAAATGAGAATGAACATTAGAAATAAAATTTATTCATTTTTTTATGTAATTTAGATGTAGAAAAGTTGACATTGTAATTAAAAATCATATTTTTACAATGTAAATTAGATGTAGTGTTTGCATTGTAATTAAAAATGATATTTTCACAATGTGAATTACATGTAGTGTTTGCATTGTAATTAAAAATGATATTTTTACAATGTGAATTAGATGTAGTGTTTGCATTGTAATTAAAAATGATATTTTTACAATGTGAATTAGATGTAGTGTTTGCATTGTAATAAAAAATGATATTTTTACAATGTGAATTAGATGTAGTGTTTGCATTGTAATTAAAAATGATATTTTTACAATGTGAATTAGATGTAGTGTTTGCATTGTAATTAAAAATGATTTTTTTACAATGTGAATTAGATGTAGTGTTTGCACTGTAATTAAAAATGATATTTTTACAATGTGAATTAGATGTAGTGTTTGCATTGTAATTAAAAATGATATTTTTACAATGTGAATTAGATGTAGTGTTTTTTTACAATGTGAATTAGATGTAGTGTTTGCATTGTAATTAAAAATGATTTTTACAATGTGAATTAGAAGTAGAGTTTGCATTGTAAATAAAACTTACATTTTGATATGTAAATTTAAAATAGGATTCAATGCAGATATAAGTTACATTTTTATAATGTAACTAAGATCAGAATGTACATTGAATTTGAAATCTACGTTTTTATATGTAATTTAAAAGTAGGATTTTGAATGTATCGAAATTTACATTTGTTTTACATGTACATAAAAAAGAATATAGGAATTTGCATAGGAATTAAACTTACATTTTTATGTAAATAAAAAGGATGGAATTTTCATTTTCAATGTAAGGAAAGAATGAATTTAGGATGCGGTAATAGTATTTTCATTTTCAAATGAATTAAAAATTTGGTGAGTATCGGTAGTTGTGTAGAGCGTTGTTTTAATCAAACGGCGTTATTACGATTCAATGATTATATACATATAAATATAATTAAAATTAAACGAATAGGGCGTGGTAGTTCGCGTTTTGAAATCGTACTTTTAAATAACTATACAAGAAGATCTGACCGTCGGATTTTCTTGAAACTGAAACCGATAGAACCGTCTTGGAAAAATCTTTCCAACGATATATACTACGTTAAGACCCAATGGTTAGATTCTGAGAAATATAAAAATCAAAATTGGTTGAATGCAGCGCCATAGTCGCCCATGGACTTAAGGCGTCGTTATATAAAAACTTAATTATTTTAAATAATTAAAATAGGAATGAATCATTTATAAAAATGATTATTAATGTGTAAGAAGGATTTTAGAAATATATATATATATATATATACGAGAATTATTTGGAAAGTCCGAGTTTATCTCATTCCAAATAATTAAACGACGTTTAAAAATCCAAGATTGGAAGACGGCGATTGAAGACCGTCAAATCTCCACATCGAATGGACGATGATGACTGTTGCCTTAGAATGGCTCGCTACCATGATAAGGTAATAGTAGGAGTTGCCCGGACGTAGTGTTGATTTGTATGGGTTTGGCTTTCGCTCAGACCCAGAGTATAAGCTTATAAATGGATTGTGTGTCTGACATCGTACTCCATTATATATCATGTTATTAATCTTCTGTCGAATGTATGGATGTTTGGTGGCGGAGAATTTATTCTCTTGCTTAACACCCGTTCATATATTTCGGCAAAGGATTGGTAGTGTGATATGGAGTGATGATGCGGCATGCTAAGATGCATATGATCAAAGCTTTGTTGAAAAGCAGGCCTTGTGGGACGATCAAAGCATAGCCTGTTTAGGCATAGCTTTGTATATAGCGTGACTTCGCGAGCCTCACACACCGACGGAGTCTAAAACGGGAGAAGGGAACGCAGGGAGAGCAGCACATTTCTTTCTAGCTAGAAGTGGTGTTTGGGCTTTAACACAGCCCGACATTTTACTTATGTGGATGATGGAATGAGGCGCCTCGGATGATAGGTCCTATAGGATTGGGAAACGTGTGTTCAGGAATAACTAATCCGCAACTCGTATGGCGGACCGGCCCTGCAGCTTTCCAAGGGTTCACTGCGGGGGATCCTGAGACATTAGCTAGAGTGTCTCGAATCGGTAGGAGCTCCTCCCTAGCCTTGACTCATGATGGAAACCCAATTTCCAATACGACCCCATTCGGATTTGATTGTATTACTAGTATGGAGGCATAGTTGTATGGGATTTCCTAGGATTTCTACATTTACTTTGAAATGTTTTGATATATACTAATAATAATATTAAACTCATATTTGCCGTATTTAGCATGTTTAATCACTATAAGGTAAAACCCTATCCTCTGGTTTATGTTGCATTATGTGATGGGACCTGGGTCTTATGGTGATTCCAATTTTTCTAAAAAGCATAACGTTGTTGTACGATTTACTTATTAGTTGTTTTTGACACTTTTATGCACGGAAATCCATTAGAGTAAACCCGTTCCGCATTAGCGGCGTGGTCTTTGGATCTTCCCTATTAATAGTGATTTATTAATTAAGAATTCTCACACCAGTCCCACGACTGACCCGTTGTTTGTTTCCACCTTTTTGCAAACTCGGGTGCCCTCTTTCCACACATCAGTCGAGCAGTTTGTCTACAGGTTTATCTCTTTAGCAGGATCCTGGATTGAAGCTTAAAGCTGTGTCCAGAACATTGGAAGTCTTCCGCTGCCTTAGTTATTTTGTTTCCGCTGTAATGTATTAAAATCATGTAAAATTATCTTCCGCTGTAATTATTAGTCAATATACTCTAATATTCTGTACTCTGATATAACATTTATTATTGATGTTATAAAAGTCTGTTGTTGTTGTTCTGATGTGTTGTATTCCCAAAGTTAACGTTGGCGGGATTTGAACACTTTTGATCGATTTTGCGATCGCTTAAGGCCGGGCAAAATCCGACTCATTACATGTGGACTGCAGGTCAATGATGACGAGAGGCTGGTTGGATGTGGAAGTTAGGGCAGTCGGAGCGGTGGCGGTTAGGTTGTGAACGAGCTGACGTGGTGCGGTGATGAGGTAAGGGGGAACGTGTTAAGTCAATTTCGAATTTAAAAAGGAAATCACGATTTTGTTCCTAGATTAGCTGGGTAAAACAATGGTTAAGGATTAATTATAATTTAGGTAAGTTATATTTTTATAAGTTATATAAAAATAGAAGTTTTATAGTTAATGAATATAATTGGTTTTTTATAAAGTATTATAAAATGGTTTATATAGCAATTTCTTATGTTTTAATAAGTTTTATAAGCAATTAAGTCAGAAATTAACCTAAGGGTTGATAATTTGGAATAATTGTTTTATGAAACAATTAAGTGAAGTTATTAAATTAATCAAGTTATTATTTAATTTAAGAGAAAGGATTAGTGCAAATCAGTAAACAAGTTAAATGATGTTACAAAGTTGACTAAGTCAATTGCGTATATTGAAATTGGTTATTAGATTATAATATGTTTTCAATTAATCTAATGGAAATAATTTTGAAAAATAATTGTTTAGGATTTTTTAAAAATTAATTATCTTTTATTAACTGTGTTTAAAGGTAATTGTCTAATTATGTAAATTTATTGAAGTCAAATCTTATTTTAACAGCCTTTTTAAAGAGATTAACTATTTTACGTTAGTTAACAATGAAGTAAACTACTTTTACTTTAATTAATGATGAAGTTAATTATTATTTTTAGTTAATAACAGTTAAAGTGGTTATCTTTTTAAACGACATTCATTTAAAAAGGTAATCAAGTCTATAATGAGATTTTGTTGAATTTTGTTAAGGGGTTTATAAGGGTCTTTATATTAAATTCGAGTTCTATAAACAAGGTTTATGAAAGAAATTAAAGCTAATGCAATGGTTTTGGGTAGGCATTTACTTTATATTTGAATTAAGTAAAATAATTGTAATCGAATGGAGATTTGCAGAAATGCAAAAAAAATAATGTTTAATGAATTTGTTTAAAGAATTTAGAAAATGGATTTGTTGTAATAATCCAAATCAAGTTTTATAATATGACACGTAATGGATTTGTGTAAAGAATGTAGTAAATGTTTTTTAATGAAATCCATGTTTCAAATGAACTGCATTTAAGAAGTTTAAAGCTAAATGTGTGTTTTAGCAAGAATTTACTTAACGAACGAATTAAGTCAAGGTAGTTATATTTGAAAGGATATTTTCCAACTGTAAAGAAATGGTTTATAAGATTTTGACGGATATTATGTTTAATATTAAATTTTGAGATTACAAACTTGTATCTATCTTAAGATAAGAACGTTGTCGAGTCAAGGTCTGAGAGTTAAATAAAATACCCTAACTTGAACGACCTTACTATTATTAAGGGATGATACTAGTTTGAGATGGTAATGATGTTGGAAATACTTATATTCTTTCCATAACAATGATTACAACTTTATTTGCAAGGCTTTAAAATTTAATAAGACTATTGGGTTTTATAGTAAACACTGTATTACATGACATTGTTTGGCCCTGGTATGAAGTGTGATTATACTTATACCATTCGGTTAAGTAACACTATTTTATAAATAATGAAAATAGTAAGGTTTTGTGAAAGCACTTATTCAAAGGAATAAGTAAATGGCTAGGGTTTTCGAGGAAATAGAAGCAAAATGTTACACTGGTTTGGGAATGGAAGAAGATTTGGAAATTTAATTATTTTTTCCATAGGAAAAGTTTTAAACATTAATTTGTAAAGTTATGAAGTTATAAAAGGGGTTTTAAGGTTTATATAATAAACAATAAGGCACATGACATTGTTACACCCATATAAGATCGGTAATTGTATTTGTACCATTGAGTTAAGTAAATATAGCGATATTTCCAAAGTAAAGGAAATAAAAATGATTTTTGTGTAAATATAGCGATATTTTCGAGGGAAAAGAAATAAAGGGGTGGCTTTTGTGAATATGCGAATTATGAAGAGTTAACTGTATGGTTATGTTTTCAATGTAACGAAAACATGAAAGATTTGTTGAGATAAGTATATGACATCAATTTTTAAGATTCGATGGAACAGTTTTAGTGAATGGTTTAAAAAAAGGGCCTGAGCTGCTGATGTACTTGACCATACTGTTTGAGAAGATAGTTAAAGAACCAACTATAAATAAATACCCTTTTTGACTATTGATGTATTGGTTCGAGGAGACCGGGATGGGAACTAGACCCGAAACCACTTCGAACCGAGTTTATGTTCGAAAAATAACTTACAGAGATGCTTATGAGATTAATTGAAGGCGTAGATCTTCAGTGCGAAAGGTTTTCTCGCTGATGTCTCTGGTTAACTACCAGGATTAAACTTGTAGCAATAATGCCTATGATCTGGGGTACCTTTGGTTTCGTTCAATCTCAGAACGAACTAGTATGGACGAATGTCTGATAGAGTATTTCCTAGAATCACGTTCGTAGATTAAAAAAAATGAGTATGGTGGTAGAGAAGGAAACTTATTTTAGCTTAACACCTAGAGAATATTTTTGCAGATCAATTTGTGTTTTGGCTGACCTGACCATGTGACAATCAAAGTTTCTGAATAGATAATCGTGACCTCAAGCCTCAGCAACCGGGAAACAACAAAAATCTGGTAGGTAACAGGGTTGTGTGGGTTACCAATTAGGGTATGTCATCACCTGATCAAAAGAAACCAGCTGTCCCTTTTGTATGCTAGAATGATACGGTTTCTAATCTGAACCATGGTGATGATAAATTCTGTACAGTCAAGTTAAATGAGTGTCTATTATATGTGGCCAGTTCCAAGATGTTCTTATTAAACCCCCAGTGTTATATCTCTAGAGAACACTGATCAGATGGTGGTTCCATACCTAGTCATGTTGGAAATTCAAACTCCAATATTAGGCGTATGTTTTTAGATGTAAACCAACCATGCCGAAAAGCTGTCGAAAAGTGAGATGCAAGCTTTTCGGCTATATTCCTATCTTATTTGTGGATTGATGGAAATTGTTATATATATCATAGGATTTTGATATAAAAAGTGATTTGGTTATCGTAAGGTAAAAACTCTTGTCATGTTTATGTATGGTTGTGTCTTACGAGAGTTCCATTCTTTTAAAGGACTTCTTAAAAGTTAAGCAAGTTGTTTGTGTTGTGAGTTTTATCACTGAAAATATTCAGAATTGATACGGGTGAGTTTGATTTCCTCAAAATGTGCTCGGATCAGACCGAGTATATTTTCCAGGTTGCATTAGGTTTAGCTTGGAGCTTCAAGGGAGGAGTCAGAGTCGATACATATTACCGTATTTTCTGGTATTAATTTATGTCCACTGTGTGTGTTTTGTATTTATCAGCATTTTATAGGTTGATTTTGTTTATATATATAGTTTTCTCTTTGTGTAAAGAGTATTGATATATTATATTTTATCTGTTTCAGTGTGAGATTCTTTTCTACTCTGATTCTATAGTGTTGGTGTTCTTATTTTTTCTTATATTCCAACATCTATTTATTTCTTCTTCTCACCCTCCAACTTCTTTCCCATAACTATCCTATTTCATGTGCCTTTTGAGTTGGACATGTATGGTTAAATGTCGGCTTAAACGGTACGGAAAAGTTGGGTCGTTACAAAGAATGTCACTAAGCATGGAGACAATTCGATCTTGCTCAACATCTGCGAACCATTTTTCTTTCCATTATTGTTAAGCGTTTATCGACCATTATAGCCACTATTTTATGGTTTTTTACTTAGGAGACGAGTTTGTTTGATGGTGTAGTGGCCCGAAAATCCGGTCCAATTTGAGCTGACTAAATAACACAAGTCCAAGCCCAAATTGCACTGAAAATTCAAGAAATTAATAGAAAGAAGATAGAGGGTGAGAATAGATAAGGTAGAACTATTAGAATAGAAGAAGAAGAAGATCATCATCATCAGAGTAACACGAATCTCACAGCGGAACAAATAAAATATAACATACTTTTGAAATACAAACAGTATATGTATACAATAATATTGCAGAGTACAACACTTACAACACAGCGGAAATAACTATAACTATATGATCCTAAAGCCTCCTGCTCCAAGCTCTTCCAGTATATCTATAAATCCCGACTACTTGACTGCCCGTACAAATTTAGGCACCCAAGAGTTTAGGGAAACAAAACAAATAAACTCCGGGTCAGTCATGGACTGGTGTGAGTAAACTCAAATCATTTTAACAGGTATATGATATCTCATAAGACCACGCCGTGAATACGGAACGGGTTTTTCCCTTATGAGAATCCAACATCTTTGAAAAGCAGTATCACTGATATTATAATAATGTCTAAATACAATTAGATATCAATTGTAACGTCCCGCCTTTTTGACCGCTTCAAACCGGTAATTAAACCAACTTAAAACGTCCAAATCGACGGAGCGTTTATAGCTTATAGAGTTTAAAAACAAAATCAACACAGAAGTGCAGAATAAATAAATGACACAGTGTTAAACAGCGGAATATATCTTTTATTTATAAATCATAGATTTGAATACAAAACCTTTTCTATACAGCGGAATGAAATACAGTTCGAGTAAAAAGAAAACATTTACTGTTTTTAAATCTTCAGAGCGCGCCGTCTTTGGAATCCCCAGTTCTTTTTGCCAATCTTTGAATCCGCCATTTGCAATATCTAAATCTGAAATGCTCGGGTCTGACTCGAGCATTCCATGCAAAAACATAAAAATACTCGAGTCAGGATTAATCATAGTTCAAGTAAATTAATTTCAACAGAAACTGAAATGAAATAGTCAATCCCAAATTCCCATTACAGAGGTCATACGTAAAATAAATAAGTGAAGTGTTTGTCCGTATCGGTTTTACCTTTCCGTGACGGGCGCACACAGGAGTTTGCACATGTACTCATGTATAGATAATATACATGAGTACACTGCCTCAACATCCCGAAATCGAATAACACATGCAAAGAACAGTTGGGGTTAAAGGAATATAAATACAGGTCAGTTCCCCAACAGGTTGCGTTAGAGTCCAACTAAAGGGTCACAAGTGCAAGTTTACTGGTCCAACATGTCTACTTTAGCAGGAACTAATATATGAAGCGATACAGTGAAACCGCCAAGCCGGAACTGGGTATATTGCAAGGCAATATGCACGTGCATTTAATTATATTAAGTTGTTATTTGAAATTCTGAATCCATGTATGTAAAATTTTGGACATGCCAAAACTGTCAAACAAGTGGCAAAACTATCAAAGTATTTACTGTCAAAACAGAATGGCAAAAACTTTCAAAATGCTTACAGTATCCATGACAAGATCGGCACAACGTAGCATAAATGAGACATAAAGGCATCTAGTAAAAGTTTTGGTGAGCAAAAATAAACAGGAGGTAACACTTTCAGGAAACTATAGTAAGCATGAGGCAACCACTTTCAGGTAAACTATAATATACATGAGGCCACTATTCTCAGGTTGACAACATATGGATAGGAGCACGTGAATTTATGTTTACCAAGTAACAGCAGGGTGTTTTGGTAAACATAAGAAGAATATAGAATTAATGTCACAACTACTATTATGTGTGTATATATTCAGTTTCAACACGACCATAGCATCCCAGCAAACAATGATTCAAATATAGAAAGTTTGTCCAATATAACAGTTTTCAGTATTTCAGGGGGTATGCCACATACTTTTATGTTTATACATAATACCTATAGTCAATGAAAAAAAATAATATGGTTGGGCACTGAGTACACTATACCCTTAGCAGTGCTTGATCGAAACTGAAATTTCGTAGTATCGTCTCCTTTAACATTTAGTAAAACAGATGCAGACTTACCTTATATAAACTTTAGTAATACAAATGCAACATCATCTTATACAAGATTTACTATTGGATGAACATATTGAAAAAAAAGGTATCCCAATCTCATTAAAATTATGCATCATACGGTAGCACAATACTACAATGCAAGGGTAACAAGCATGGAATTAGAAAATCATAAGTATCGATTTAATATTCAAACATACTCATAGACGATAGATTAATTTTTCTGCAACTTAAAACTGTACAGCTTAAACCTTGGCAGTACTCATGCAATATTAAGACGTTTAGGTAATTCCTTGTATAAAACAAAAATGGACAACATGCTATCTAATATAGTTTAATTTACTCAGTGTAGAGGTAGCATGAGAATTCAAACAGTCAAGCCATTGTGCAACAAAATCTCAAAATATAAGTAAAGCATTTATAAGGGTGTTGTGCACATCCCAAAAGTAGTTCGACACTAAAGTAATGGTTCAACTATATAAGTAATAGTTAACAACGACAACTTAGCAAGTAACAGTTCAAGTATACGTAAATATTTGAGGATGCACTAACATCATATATATCTAAGTGGCCAGTATTAGTTCAGCCCAAATTATATGTACAACCAAAAATCAGACTGTCAAAGCCAAGCCAGGCCAAGAATGCATGGGAAGGTAAACTGACATCAAGATAAAGTTCACTGAATATCTTTCACTGCCTTAGGATGGGAAGGTTTGACAAGACCAAACTTTTGCATATATGTTACTAATCCGGTCAATATGGACAAATGGGTCATGCAAGGCAATTCATCATATCTAATGCGTATCATTTCAAGTCAGGTGATATGCAAGCAACAGGAGGAGTACCCATATTTTCTTTCCAGTTCGGCATAGACAAGCAAAGCCAAAAAAAAAGAACTACGGAACAATATAAGACAAAATGATAAGATTTTTAAAGGGTCTGCATGCTCTCCAGTTAATATATATTCATTGTTACTTCAGATCTAGATAGTATCCAAACCGAATGCATGCTTACAACCAATCTCCATCATAAAACATAAACTTAAGCAGTGATGAGGAATTTACACAAATTATTTTCTCGGGTGGAGGTTAAGTATTCCAATCCAATTTATCAAGGTTGTATCCACAACAAGGTAAGATAAGCTAACCAGGTCATGTAATACAAGGTCATTCATCTTAAGGTAACTGGATCTAAATCATCAATAGCTCACAGTGGTATGAAAAACACAATCAAGTTAATGGCGAACTGTCAGGTGGTTATGCTAAGACCAGTCTGCCGAAAGAATATATAATTGCAGTATACATGGGAAGCAAGATCCATCGTGGCAGAATGAACAAGTTTGGGGAAAATCATGTCAGTCAGCAACCATGATCAACACAAATACAATGGCTAACAAACCAAACCCCAAATCTAACTAATTTAAATCAGTTTCCTATTGAAATTAAAAATACTTGAAGTTAGTTAATCGTGAGTGAATGCTCACCTTTATTGCTGTGTTACTCTTGACGTTGTAGCGATGATGAGCGAAGAAAGCTTGGAGCTTTGACCTCCTGCTTCGATTCGAAGGGACTGGAGCGCTCGATTCGCTGAGGGGTAAGCGATCTTCGTGGTGGTGGCGACCCAGGCTCTCGGTTGTCGATTAGCAGGAGGACAGAGCGATTTAAGGAAATGTTAACACGATGGAGGCCATAGAAATTGAATTTGGGGAAAATTTGCTGTCTGAAGAATTGGGAGAAACCCCTAGATTTATAAAGTGGGAACCGTGCGAATGAAGGCATTGATAGTGTGGAGGCCAAGTAACCGTGGGAGCCAAGTAAAATAGACTGTGTATTTAACTGAGGACGGTAATATGCAAGGAGGCACGTACAGGGAAGAAGTTTTATTTTAAATTAAATTCATATGCCGGTTCACGATTACATTTTGTTTGTTGTCAAAATAATTACGTTTAGCTCCAAATTTGAAATACAACACTAATTAATTATATATATTCAAATAAAAACCCATTTTATCATAGACCGAGGTTGTTTGAAAATTAATTATTTTAAATGCCGATATCGTATCAATAAAAAATTTCTAACTCCGAAACAAAATCATAATTTACGATCTGCCATGACTAATTTAAGCTTGTTTTTAATATATATTCAACTTCATTTTCAAAGGGATAAATCTTCGCTTATAACGTATATTTTAAATATAACCATCTATATTTCGTTTGTTGAATTTCAAATCCAATTCGAATGTCCACTCAAATTTCAGTTCAAGAATAAATATTTGATTTAAATCTCTAAACCAAATATCCAATTGATTGTAAATGTTTTAATCTTCAATAAATTTTATTTCAAACTCACCAAAATTTCTGGGTCGTTACAATCTTCCCCCCTTTAAAACTTTTCGTCCTCGAAAAGGAAGGGTCGTTAGAGTCGTATCATTATAGACTTCAATTTTCATATTCGATCTCATCATACAATTTCTTTCCAAACCCATTCTCATTTTAAATTTCAATTTCTGCATAAATTGGATTTATAAATCTCAACTCTTCCAAATTTCATTATAAACATCAACTGTCAACGTTACTTATCCAACGTTGCGACCGTAATGGGTCTAGGCTTAGCAACCGTCAACCCAGTCTTCTTACATTCAATCCCTTTAATCCTTCTCAAACTCATTATAGAGTGTAAATAACATCTTTTTCATATACAAATTTTCGACTTGAAAATTTCCGAAAATCCCAATTTCAAAATTTGTGCGGAAAAATATTTGTATATTTTTCCAAAATTATGGCTTGAAAATATTCTGAAATCCTCTTTCTTAACTTAAGTTAGTTACATTTAAATTTCAAATTATTGATTTGAAAATACTTTATAACTCGAAGTTTGACAAGTCTATTGTCGTTCTCACAGATGTTAGGCATACGCTGGCCAGGCGCATGACTAAAATCATCAAGTACTAAATATCCTTGCTTCAACCCCCAGTGAAAATATTTCAAAAATCCCTTTAAAAACAGATACGGAAAGTACCAATGTGATGTTGATAAGTTGATTGTTCATGAATCGCAGATACACAATGGTTTCGCCTGGATCCCCCAGAAAACATCCGTACCCGTAGGAAATCACTTCCCTGCGAATTTCGTCATGGACAGACCAATCGGAAGATATTTTAAGAATCAAAAGATGATCTGAGGTCATTGAGCATTGGTTGCTCTCTCTCAGGATCACGAAATCAAATCACCCAATTATGAAGATAAATCAAGTCTCGAGGACAAAACAAGTCACAAAGACAAATCAGGTCACAAAGACCAATCAAGTCACGAAGACTAACTGCTGCATCCAACAGGTGGCTCACTATCACTAAAATATCTATATGGACCGCAGGTATACAATGGTTACGCCTGGGTCCCCCAGGAAACATCCATATCCGTAAGCTTTCACAGCTCTGCGGATTACGCCCTTACATTCGACTGTAGATCGCAGCAGTCACAATGGTTACGCTTGGTTCCCCCAAGAAACATCCGTCCACCGTAGGCTATCTGCAGCCCTGCGAATTACGCTACACGGTCGAATTCCAACGACTCTAGATCGCAGCAATCACAATGGTTACGCTTGGTTCCCCCAAGAAACATCCGTCCACCGTAGGCTATCTGCAGCCCTGCGAATTACGCTAGCAGTCGTGCTCCACGGAAACTCATGAGTTTTATGTCCGGACAACCTACTGCCACCAGCAGCATATCTCAGCTAAGCTCAAATTTCATAGAGAAGGAAGGTACTTTCCTTATCTTTATTTTGAAAAACACACGATACTATATACATATAGTATTTTATTTCATAAACCATACTTATGTCATTTACATAAGATTTTCTTCCCAAATCATATTTCAAACATCTCGTCTTATATAAATTCCATTATATAAGATTTTATCTAAATCGATTACCTTTCAAATCAATAGTTCTCGACTTCGCTATATTTTTATGCATTTCTCATATAAGTTCTGAAAATTTCTATATCTACTATCTCACATCGAGCATCCTCAAATCTCCATTCAATTTCAGTTTTGATCTCTTATCCAATTCAGATATCTAATATTTCCTTTAACTCGAATTTATGAATCTATTTGTTATAACCAATTCTTCTTCCAAACCTCTAATTAAAATTTCATCACTTCAGTCACAACTTTATTCTCTCAAAATTCCATATATTTTTTTCACAAAATTTTTTCTTCATGCATCCATACTTCGACCATCAATTAGCAAGCGAACAATTCACTAAGTATCAACCCCGAAGGCCGAAACCAACATCAGATCAACACTCAAGAAATTATTCACTTAACTAACCTCCAGTCATTTTCTAAATTCCTTAATTCCACTTCTTAATTCCTTATCAAATCATTTATTACGAAATACACGAATTTAGTTTACGAATCTATTTTTATGAAAACCTTTGATTGTAACGATATCATTATAATTCTTACATAGAAATATTTCACTTTCACGATTTCAAATAACATCATGAGATTGAACCATTAGTAGCAATTTCATAGAGTTCATGTTTTTTTTTTTTTTTTATAACCCTTCTATTTTACATACTTTTGATCTATTCAAAACATATACATATGAGATTTAGGATTACAAATAATAGTATTACAAAACAGAGCCAACTTGGTTAGAATCCATAATCTTGATGATTGTCTGCTTTTCGATCGATGATCCACAACTTTACGTAAGCTTCTTTCACGATATTCATTTTGCTGAAGTCTCTACAAAAGGGTTTGTACATTCCTCATCCACATGACCCCACTTCTTACAGTTCTTACAATAATACGAGATGGAGCCATTTTTATCTACATACTGCACAGTTTTCTCTTTAGCGGAGCGCAATATTGTCTGTCTTCCTTGTTGTCTCTCGGAACAATTTCGAGCTATATGTCCAACTTGCTTACAATGATAGCAAGTGATTGGTTCATCAGACGTCTCAACAATGGCAGGCTTCTTCTTCCTCACTTTGAGACACCGACTGGGAAAATGTCCCTTCTCTCGACATTTAAAACAAAAAATATTGGATCGGTAAATTTTTCCTTCTTTCTTCTTTCCCTTGTCTCTCTCTCCGCACGTAGCCGCATAATGTCCCTTTTTCTGACATCTGTAACAAATGACATTGTCATAGGGGCCGGCTGTCTGTTTTTCCTTAATTCTCTTCTCGTATTCCATCATTACTTCTTCCTTTCTTTTACGTTCTGCCGCTCTTCGTTCTCGACGTGCGGCTTTTTGCTCTTCAGTCCTCACCATTCTGATTTTTCAGAACTCGTTAGTCCCTCACGGTTTTCTGGAAAACATTTCCAATTATCATATTCATATTTTTACAATTTTACGAAATCTCTTATTATTATTGGGAAAACATTTCAATATATTTGCAAATCTTCATTTTCTGACGAAAATGCACTTTATCCTCTTGAAAACATTTCTAATTGTTCTATTCATTTTCTCCATTCTTAAAAATCATTTATTGTCACCGGAAAATATTTCCATATATTCACAAAGCTTTATTTTCTATCGAGAATATGCTTTATTCTTGCAACATCTCTAAATTTGTTAGTTTGATTTAAACAAATGTTAAATAAAACATCGTCATCTCTTCACTTAACCCTTTTTATTTGTTTTTTCATCAACTTACATTCTTAACAAAATTCATCGTTTCTTCTTTGAAATGATTCCAAATTTCCTTTTCCTATTCAAATTGAATTCTCATTTACAATCAACTTCAGTTATCTTTGATTTCTAAAATACACGCTTAACGAAATTAATTCGTTGATTCTCTCCTAGCTATCCTAGATACCATCCGATGATGGATTCTAGATTCAAATCCTAAGGGAACTTATTGAAGAATAATTCTCGCAAACCTGGATTCGAAGACTTCTGAAGACTGGGGATTCCGAACAAAATTTTAAATCTCAAAATAAATTTTTATTTCCGTTGTATTAATTTCAAAACACTAGTTTCAAAATATTTGATATTTCAAAATAATTATTTTTCAAAATCGCTTTATTTTCAAGATCCGTTTTTAAACTCAATAAGCTAAGTTTTGAATAAACCAAGGCTCTGATACCACTTGTAACGTCCCGCCTTTTTGACCGCTTCAAACCGGTAATTAAACCAACTTAAAACGTCCAAATCGACGGAGCGTTTATAGCTTATAGAGTTTAAAAACAAAATCAACACAGAAGTGCAGAATAAATAAATGACACAGTGTTAAACAGCGGAATATATCTTTTATTTATAAATCATAGATTTGAATACAAAACCTTTTCTATACAGCGGAATGAAATACAGTTCGAGTAAAAAGAAAACATTTACTGTTTTTAAATCTTCAGAGCGCGCCGTCTTTGGAATCCCCAGTTCTTTTTGCCAATCTTTGAATCCGCCATTTGCAATATCTAAATCTGAAATGCTCGGGTCTGACTCGAGCATTCCATGCAAAAACATAAAAATACTCGAGTCAGGATTAATCATAGTTCAAGTAAATTAATTTCAACATAAACTGAAATGAAATAGTCAATCCCAAATTCCCATTACAGAGGTCATACGTAAAATAAATAAGTGAAGTGTTTGTCCGTATCGGTTTTACCTTTCCGTGACGGGCGCACACAGGAGTTTGCACATGTACTCATGTATAGATAATATACATGAGTACACTGCCTCAACATCCCGAAATCGAATAACACATGCAAAGAACAGTTGGGGTTAAAGGAATATAAATACAGGTCAGTTCCCCAACAGGTTGCGTTAGAGTCCAACTAAAGGGTCACAAGTGCAAGTTTACTGGTCCAACATGTCTACTTTAGCAGGAACTAATATATGAAGCGATACAGTGAAACCGCCAAGCCGGAACTGGGTATATTGCAAGGCAATATGCACGTGCATTTAATTATATTAAGTTGTTATTTGAAATTCTGAATCCATGTATGTAAAATTTTGGACATGCCAAAACTGTCAAACAAGTGGCAAAACTATCAAAGTATTTACTGTCAAAACAGAATGGCAAAAACTTTCAAAATGCTTACAGTATCCATGACAAGATCGGCACAACGTAGCATAAATGAGACATAAAGGCATCTAGTAAAAGTTTTGGTGAGCAAAAATAAACAGGAGGTAACACTTTCAGGAAACTATAATAAGCATGAGGCAACCACTTTCAGGTAAACTATAATATACATGAGGCCACTATTCTCAGGTTGACAACATATGGATAGGAGCACGTGAATTTATGTTTACCAAGTAACAGCAGGGTGTTTTGGTAAACATAAGAAGAATATAGAATTAATGTCACAACTACTATTATGTGTGTATATATTCAGTTTCAACACGACCATAGCATCCCAGCAAACAATGATTCAAATATAGAAAGTTTGTCCAATATAACAGTTTTCAGTATTTCAGGGGGTATGCCACATACTTTTATGTTTATACATAATACCTATAGTCAATGAAAAAAAATAATATGGTTGGGCACTGAGTACACTATACCCTTAGCAGTGCTTGATCGAAACTGAAATTTCGTAGTATCGTCTCCTTTAACATTTAGTAAAACAGATGCAGACTTACCTTATATAAACTTTAGTAATACAAATGCAACATCATCTTATACAAGATTTACTATTGGATGAACATATTGAAAAAAAAGGTATCCCAATCTCATTAAAATTATGCATCATACGGTAGCACAATACTACAATGCAAGGGTAACAAGCATGGAATTAGAAAATCATAAGTATCGATTTAATATTCAAACATACTCATAGACGATAGATTAATTTTTCTGCAACTTAAAACTGTACAGCTTAAACCTTGGCAGTACTCATGCAATATTAAGACGTTTAGGTAATTCCTTGTATAAAACAAAAATGGACAACATGCTATCTAATATAGTTTAATTTACTCAGTGTAGAGGTAGCATGAGAATTCAAACAGTCAAGCCATTGTGCAACAAAATCTCAAAATATAAGTAAAGCATTTATAAGGGTGTTGTGCACATCCCAAAAGTAGTTCGACACTAAAGTAATGGTTCAACTATATAAGTAATAGTTAACAACGACAACTTAGCAAGTAACAGTTCAAGTATACGTAAATATTTGAGGATGCACTAACAGCATATATATCTAAGTGGCCAGTATTAGTTCAGCCCAAATTATATGTACAACCAAAAATCAGACTGTCAAAGCCAAGCCAGGCCAAGAATGCATGGGAAGGTAAACTGACATCAAGATAAAGTTCACTGAATATCTTTCACTGCCTTAGGATGGGAAGGTTTGACAAGACCAAACTTTTGCATATATGTTACTAATCCGGTCAATATGGACAAATGGGTCATGCAAGGCAATTCATCATATCTAATGCGTATCATTTCAAGTCAGGTGATATGCAAGCAACAGGAGGAGTACCCATATTTTCTTTCCAGTTCGGCATAGACAAGCAAAGCCAAAAAAAAAGAACTACGGAACAATATAAGACAAAATGATAAGATTTTTAAAGGGTCTGCATGCTCTCCAGTTAATATATATTCATTGTTACTTCAGATCTAGATAGTATCCAAACCGAATGCATGCTTACAACCAATCTCCATCATAAAACATAAACTTAAGCAGTGATGAGGAATTTACACAAATTATTTTCTCGGGTGGAGGTTAAGTATTCCAATCCAATTTATCAAGGTTGTATCCACAACAAGGTAAGATAAGCTAACCAGGTCATGTAATACAAGGTCATTCATCTTAAGGTAACTGGATCTAAATCATCAATAGCTCACAGTGGTATGAAAAACACAATCAAGTTAATGGCGAACTGTCAGGTGGTTATGCTAAGACCAGTCTGCCAAAAGAATATATAATTGCAGTATACATGGGAAGCAAGATCCATCGTGGCAGAATGAACAAGTTTGGGGAAAATCATGTCAGTCAGCAACCATGATCAACACAAATACAATGGCTAACAAACCAAACCCCAAATCTAACTAATTTAAATCAGTTTCCTATTGAAATTAAAAATACTTGAAGTTAGTTAATCGTGAGTGAATGCTCACCTTTATTGCTGTGTTACTCTTGACGTTGTAGCGATGATGAGCGAAGAAAGCTTGGAGCTTTGACCTCCTGCTTCGATTCGAAGGGACTGGAGCGCTCGATTCGCTGAGGGGTAAGCGATCTTCGTGGTGGTGGCGACCCAGGCTCTCGGTTGTCGATTAGCAGGAGGACAGAGCGATTTAAGGAAATGTTAACACGATGGAGGCCATAGAAATTGAATTTGGGGAAAATTTGATGTCTGAAGAATTGGGAGAAACCCCTAGATTTATAAAGTGGGAACCGTGCGAATGAAGGCATTGATAGTGTGGAGGCCAAGTAACCGTGGGAGCCAAGTAAAATAGACTGTGTATTTAACTGAGGACGGTAATATGCAAGGAGGCACGTACAGGGAAGAAGTTTTATTTTAAATTAAATTCATATGCCGGTTCACGATTACATTTTGTTTGTTGTCAAAATAATTACGTTTAGCTCCAAATTTGAAAAACAACACTAATTAATTATATATATTCAAATAAAAACCCATTTTATCATAGACCGAGGTTGTTTGAAAATTAATTATTTTAAATGCCGATATCGTATCAATAAAAATTTTCTAACTCCGAAACAAAATCATAATTTACGATCTGCCATGACTAATTTAAGCTTGTTTTTAATATATATTCAACTTCATTTTCAAAGGGATAAATCTTCGCTTATAACGTATATTATAAATATAACCATCTATATTTCGTTTGTTGAATTTCAAATCCAATTCGAATGTCCACTCAAATTTCAGTTCAAGAATAAATATTTGATTTAAATCTCTAAACCAAATATCCAATTGATTGTAAATGTTTTAATCTTCAATAAATTTTATTTCAAACTCACCAAAATTTCTGGGTCGTTACATCAATCTAGCAGAAACGCTTTCATCTCACGTTCTACATATATAGTATACAATCAAAACCGCGGGTGCGTATTGGATGATTGGATTTCCAACTATGACAAGGTATGGAACCACCTTTCGATCAGTGTACTCTAGGAACGATACACTGGAGTTCAACAAGAACATCTTGCAACTCAGCCACACATGACCGACCACTCATTTCGCTTGAGTGTATCGAATGTACATCACCAACGGTTGGGATCAGCAACCGTTCCCGTAAATATATATATGGGACAGCATTGATAGATTTAAGAAGCAAATGAATATTCTCTAGATAGGTGATTATACACCCTACTTCGGTGCAACCGACTTAGCCATGCTGCCTGCCCGATTTTTGTCATTTACCGGATGTGAGGCTAGAAGCTACGCTTACTTTCCATTCATTGATAACACGATCACTTTGAATGCCACATTATCAGATCCGTTAATCATTAGTTGGATCTGCACAAATAGATTCTGGATATTATGCGAAGGGAATAAATCCGTTGGCCACCATATATATTTGTACAGTCCAACTCTTTCGATCATTGGAACTATTCTGTCAGACATTCGTCCATTTACGTTCGTTCTGGGATTGAACGAAACCGAAGGCACTATTCTATAAACAGGACAGCCCTTGCACTTTACTCCGTCTTCAATTATCTTCATCGTATTTGATCACAACGCTTATGTCGATACGGAGTGGTTCTTCGGATAATAATCCAACCGATCTCTCCATATTAACAACGTAAATATGGTCAAAACTTGATAGTCTGTGATTTAACTATCAATGAAAACATGTCAGTGTACAAACAACGATCTTATTTCTAGATAGAAATTCGATCGATCAACCATCATCATATATATATACACACACATATATATTCATATTTCCTTATTTTCTATATTTAGAAAATATACGTTATTAACATTGGAAAACATTTCCAATCCTCATTTACGCATCACTACCATTTCACAACTATTAGTCCCTAACTTTAAACTAGTAAGAGAACAATTCTCTAAGTATAAACCCCGAAGGCCGAAACCAACATCAGATCGATACTCAGAAAACTATTCAACTTACTAATCTCTAGTCAGTTTCTAATTTTTGTTTAACTTCACTTCTTAATTTCTATATTCGATTAACCCCTTTTGATAAACTACGTTTGATTAACTCCTTTTGATAAACTACGTTTGATTAACTCCTTTTGATAAACTACGTTTGATTAACTCCTTTTGATAAACTACGTTTTCCGTTACAACTATTTCCTTTTTATAACGTTTACTTACCGTTACAAATATTTCCTATTTATAACTTCTATTTATCTTCTAAATAAATATTCCTTTATTCTATTTATTTTATAAATAAATATTTCCCTTTTTTTAAAACTCTATTTGTTTTATAAATACTTTCCTTTTATAAAACCGTGTTCGTTTTATAAATAATTTCCTTTTATAAAACCGTGTTCGTTTTATAAATACTCTATTTTCAAATTGTTTCCTTTTATAAAATCGGTTGATTTTATAAAACTCCTTTATTTCGATATACATTGAAATATTCCATTTCACAACTCAGGGTTTCTTATGATATGTAAAATATCGAATAACAATGATTAATATCATTCTAACACACATAATCCAGAACAAATTATATAACACATCATATAACACAATATATGAAAACAGTAAAATAATTGTTGAGGAATCGAGTCGGATTCCTCCAACCTGTCTCCCTGCATCCACAGATGTTACACAGTATAATATATATCATATTTCATTTTGAAATGAAATATCCTGCTGTACAGAACCATATTTGATTAACAGTACATAGATTAACTATAACTACGTTTTCAATCAAATCTATTTAACAGTCCAGTTTAACAATCAATATACAGCAGTCAATAAATAAAGTACAATTTATATTAAAATATAAATTGAGGAGAGTTAGTGAGTTTTACTCACATTGTCCGTTAACCGTTAAATAATGCGTTACAGTCATTGTTTCGGATATCTGCTGTCGTTCACGCTTTCTGTTTCACCAAGGACACACCGTTCTTCACCAATGTCCTTCATTAGGCCGAACCCTCAGCTTTTCACGTTCCAGGTTTCTGCTCATCGTTCCCTTCTGCTTTGAGCAGTTCCTCCAGTATTTTAACTTCACCGAAACTTTGCTTCCTTTCTTTTTCCAGTATTAAACACCACCGTCTTGCCTTGGGAACTCACGCACCGGTCCCTATACATGCCACCGCAACACCTTATTCCAGTAAACAATATACATTACAGTATTTTGCCGAACCCCATCCAAATTCAAATCCCATCACGTTCCTGCACCTATATACTTGTTACATACGAGTCCATGCACTCTCCTTCTACTCACGGCTTTTCACTGCTAATGATATCACTCATCATTTTGCTTAAGCCACACAAATAAATTTCAACTTTGCCAATCATGGTGCTTGCCACTCAACCGATATGAATCTGCCTGTACAGGCTTTCCTTCACGGCTTCCACCCTATCACTTGCTCCACCGCACAAATACCACCACAAACAATAGTCTCGCTCCATGCTAAACACCTCCTCAACGCAACATAGCCGATTCCTCCTTCACCCCCTACTCCTTCATTTACTACCACTAAGTCAAACACAGGTCACCAACAAACTTTCTCTGGTAAAACTCCATCCCTTCCTTCACAATATCGGAAACCACAAGGACCAACTCAAACTTCTTCAAACAACAACTCTTCACGTTTTACACAGGCCAGTAAGCCACGTCCGTTTAAAACTCCTTCTTCTATCAGCCTAAAACAACGAACCCACTCATCCTCAATCCCCTTTGACTTTGCCCTTGACCGACCTCTGTCACCAAGTCGGCCACCTAACAGTACAGCCACCATCACCAAGGAACTCAGCTCCACAATCTCCACTCAAACGCCCTCTCTAACTCCACCTCGACACTCAAACCTGCATAGCGATCTGTAGAGGAAATCCCTTCCTCCACTGTCGCATTCCTCTTGCCTCGACCGGAGTTCCCCAGTCCACCGTCATTCGAACCCATCTTGAAAAAGCTCCTCTTCCCCACCGACCTGTCCCACCTCGATGCCCCCCTAGTGCCCCCACGACCAAACCCTAAATCGCTGGAGCAAAAGTTGGACAAATCAGAAACTGATCGGATGAAAAATTGTGCACCCCAAATCGATGCACTCCCTTCCACAAAGCCAATGGTTCCAATGTTGAGCAATTTCATTGAGGTTTGGGCTCGATTTAATTGAGTGAAGTATTGATAAAGTGGCGGCTCCTTTATTTTGAGTTTACAGAAGAAGGTAGATTAGGTTGTAAGGGAGAAAGTTAGCATATTTATAAGACTTAGGAATTTAGATATTTTAGTGAGAGGAAGGACGTGGGGAAACGTGGTCCAAGGGTGATGTATTTATAATATACGAAGGCTTTGGGGTTAAGTAATGGTACAACACATGGTAGGTGGGATGTGTGGTACTCTATTTGTGTTCGTGGACGCTAGAATGACCGCTTATGTATTTTACTTAGGATGCGTGGGATAAACTTAGCCTTGAAGTAAACTAGTAGCGTGTATTTAATTGGCAATGTATTCAATTGGAAAGGACGTAGGCCGACAAAAAGGGTAGTGCGTATAACTTTGAAGATACTTTTCTTTGCTCTCAAGCCTTAAATTTCAACGTTTTAGTGTATCCCGTCACGTAGAGTTCCGTCCATGTATGGACTGCTATAGACAGAGTTGAACATACCGTTGTGATGACCAACGTAACACGACCCCAAAGATATAATAATACCGGTAAGTGGACTCATATTTTGAAACATCAAAATGTTGATTTCAGGGTGCAAAATACTTCCAATAAAAAGTCGCTTTTTAAATTAATTAAAAATTACCGTAAAATTCTAAAAATTATTTTATCACTGTTTCCCAAAAGAACCTTGTCTAAATTCAAACCCGATCTCTAGTTATATCGAATAATCCATTACGGTCGATAAACGATTTTATAGCGACTATTTTAAAATTTGATTTGGACATATCTCAAAATCTACACGAAGAAATCCTGATTTTTCTCTTCCACTAGAAAGATATACTCCACCAGCTCCGTGCGTCTCTTGTTTCACAGAAATCCGATTTAAAACGAACTCTGTACATTCAGTTGAAGTTCGAATCGCCAAATAACGAACTGCAGCGCCATTTCAAGCTCGATTTTAATTATAATATAATCATACGTTCTAACGTCGTCAATTAAATAATATATTCGTTATTTAAATAATTAAATAAGTTAATTATTACACTGTCAAGTATCCGGGTCATTACAGATGGTGGCATCGGAATCAATTTCTTCAAAACTAGGAATATGTGGAATTTGAGGTTCAGGCTGATTTTGCTGTGATGTAAAGTGGTCTTGAGGAGTTGGCTGATGAGTAGATGATTGAGGCATAGGATGAGGTCAATATAAAGATTGTGGTTGAGTAACATTGTCTTCCTTTCTTTTCTTCCATTGCTTTAAACATTGGATATGTTGAAGATTTGGAAGCTCTTTTGGAATATGCATTAGACTTAATATCTTGGAAGTCAAGCAACCAACTATGATATACTCGGTGTCGGGTGAGGGAATTTGATGTTGTGTAAAGATTCTTGTAATATATGTGCCATAATACATGGTTCGCATTCTTGACTGATTAAAATAAAGAAATTCTTCCACGATAATTTTGGACAAATTAGCCTTCTTGTTTCCCCAAATAGCATGTAGAGATTGAAACTCTCGTTGGTAAGCTTGATCGTAACTTCATGTGCGCATGAATTTATGGAGTAAGCTATGTAGGTAAAGCCCCGCAAAATCCTAGCTATAACCTATAGTGCTCTCCCACCGCTACGCTATTTCAGTTTAGCATATATGACTAGTAGTTCTGCTTTAAGCTCCGCTGTTTTCCGGTGGCCCCTTAAATCAATGCCGTTTACTACCCACTTTAGTAATATTAATATAGAAAGGATGATTTGACCATTTCTCTTTTAAAATAAATGAAAAAAGTTAATGTAAAGAGCTAATTTTAAGCCATAAGTGCCTTATGTAAGATATAAATATGTAGTAATCCTCGAATCTAGTGCGTGTAACTATGATATTCTTTGATTTTGTTATATAATATTAATTAATATTTGTTTCTTCTACACAAATGATGCAATAATGATAATTAACTAATTTAAATTCTATACTTTTACATCTATTTAACATTTTTGCACCTCCATTATATCCCCGCTATTTCCTCGCTTTATCCCCGCTACAGCTTTTTACACCTCTACCGCTATAGAACCGCTAAGCTCTTTAACTGCACAGTGAGTGAGTTAATGCGCAATGGACAACCGAGCTTTTGGTTAGAAGTTAATAGCCTTGAGTTTTGTGAGATCATTAGCAAGAAATATATGGATAATGCTATCACAACCAAACCTATCACACTCAGTGTCATCTTTTCTTCTCCATCAAAGGGACAATGAAGTATGTTTCTTGTGATTCGAGTGTAAGATAAATATGTACACCACATATGGATGTTTGTAAGCAGTCTTCCTCTAGAGGATCTTATTTTTCAATATTTGCATAGAATAGTTTGAGTAGAAGAGGGTATATATTGAAATTGTTGGACGCGTAGGATAACAAACGTTCAATGTAACACCCTACACCTTACCAAGCCCAAATTTTGATAAAAAACAAAATCAAACCTGTCCTTGCACGAAGAATACAAATCTGGTACCTGCAATTAATGAGCATGAGCATAATTAGAGTAAAATAAAACTAACTCATAGTGGAAATAAAATAAGATAACTAATACTGACTAAGGGACTACCTTAAAGCATATTGCTACATCGATATCGAGCATGAGAGAACGAGAACAGAAAACCAAACTGAACATTTGCTAGGACTTGTCTTTCCCAAGATAAACCTAAGATTTTTTATGAGGAGGTCGGTCAGAACAACAAGTCCTGGTAAGCAAAAATTGTATAACACCATCTACAATACACAAATGTATCCCGTTTTGTTAGAACCAAACCATATGTCTAATAAGGGTAGTAATCCTAACATAACCTTGTAAAATTGCCCGACGAATAACTACCATACCCAACGTAGCATTCCAAAATGATAACGATATCACAATACTAAGATAAAACGTTTACGCATAATTATGAAGCCTTTAAACCACCAATCAACCAATTACCAAAAACTAAGAGGTGGGCTCTTAACTGCTCACTATCCCATAAGGAGTCTAATTATTTCTAAATAGCCACTTAAGACGTCACTACCCATAATATATAAGGGTGGATCCTTTCGATCACTTAAGACCCAAAGTGGGCACATCAACCACTTAATACATTACCCGGTGGTTTACTCTGACTAATATAAATTAGAGGACACCAGCAACAATTTCTACTAATTTAAGGCTTCTGTCATTCACGCATTTACCCATGCCGCACATAAGGTGAGAGATACTAAGCAGTCACTTATTACCTACAGGATAGGCAGACGACATCTCATTATTTATGGCCTCCCCCCAGAGGACCCCTTTGTTACTATCTAGCTGACTTATTAGGTAATTTCTAAGCCACTTAATACTTCTCCTAGGATAGGAAGACCTACGGAACCTCCGTAGCGGTCATTTAGTACCTAATTCCAAGGCAGACTCTCAACTCAATCACTTAATACTTAGAGGAAGGGACTTTCACAGGGATTACCATTCTCATACGCAAAAGCCACTTAATACTTCTTGATTTTGGGGAGGCGAACTATGTGTAACAACCCAAAATTTTGGAGAGATCGTAATGACTCAGGGGATGTTGGCATCCAAAATACGAATTAAATTAAGATGTAAAGTCAAAATAAACATTTGTATTTGGATCTCAATGCCAAATTTGGGCTTTAGCTATTTTGCATATGTTTAGAATATATTTGAAAATTCCTTTCATAAATTTAATTTTAAATATGAACATTTGTCCAAGCAAACGTCATTAACTAATTTTGAGTTGTTAAAATACTTGAAACTTAACATTAGAAAATCAACTTTGAAAATAATTAAATATATTTCAACTCAAGATTTTATTCATGGCATACTTAATTGTTCGGCAGATTTTTGGAATTTAGAACGCTGATATAATGTGCTCTCGCTGATTTAATTTATTGTGTGATACTTGTTGAAATATATAACGTGATTAAAATGGGTAAAGAACGTTGCTGGCATATTTCATTCTAACCGTGTTTTGGTTGTGTTAACTATTTATAACTTGTTACACTTGAAGACTTTTCCTTAATGGTTAACATTTGATTTTTTGGGAAAATTGAACAAATTTACACTGGGAAAAGTTGAGCTAAATATGTGTTCCTTTAGCTTTCATCTCTCTAGAGATTTCTATACTTGTCTTTGGCTACTTGTCCTTTACCATCTATGGGTACCACATGTGCTTATTTCCAATGTCGGTGTAGATCCTTCGTTCATATTATAAAATGGGTAAACCCTATTGCTTTCTTGGGGGGGGGGGCATACAAGTCTCGTTTATTTTCCTAGACACCAGCAAAATTTTCCCCAAAAGGGGAATTTCCCCAATTCATTAAATCATGGCTTCCTCGGAAGAGTCAATTCTTCCTTAAAAGTGAATGGCCACCGCAAAATTAATCTCCGCTCCTCCCTTCTGCTGCGTCGCCGTCATCACCGCGCTGCTTGAAGTCCGATGACGCGCACCTTTTTCCTTCATCACTGAAGCCGTGCTTTTATAACTCCTCAATCCGGCGTCGCAAACGTTCTGGTCAGGTTTACTGAGTCTGCTTCCTACCTTGCTGGCCACTACAGTTCGGGAGATAGAGCAGTAGTAACCATTACCTCGGGGTACGCACCGACCGAGCAGCTTAAGCCCCTGCCTGCGCCTTCATGCTGTCGAGTTCATGGGGTGGATTTTTGTAGAACTTCCATGCCATCCATCCCTTCTATTGTTGAAAATGCATGGAGACTTAACTGTAATATTCATGCTAAAGAGGGCACAGTAACATAATTGTTGTTCCTTGATCCTAAATGTGGAGAGTTTATTCCACCTAGCATGTTGAGGAAATTGTTGGGAAATGAATCTTATACTAGATGAGAATCGTTTATGTTGGATAGAACTCTTGCCTCACTGTTTGATGATGTTAGGATTAGATGTTGGATATTTGCAATAGGCCTTTGGAGGAAAGGGAACCGGTGCTTGCGTGTGGGTCAACTATTACCCAGTATCTTGACGCATCAGAATCCATTTGGACCCATTATATTAGCAGCAGATGATAGTGTTGAATGTTATTGAGTACGAAAGAAGAATGCCAGGATGACAGTTCATCCTGTTCCTAATGCCTTTATTGTCAATACCAGCGGCCAAATTCAGGTACTAAGTTTTTTTTTTCTATGCAACAGCTTATTTTTGTATACAGTCATTCTTGATTGTTGGTAGAACGATGCCCAGCTCCATCGAACTAGGAGATTGTGGTGCTCATGAAAGTGGTCCAGTGAATAATACGAGAAGACAAGTCGATGGTGCCTATATTTGAGGCATTTATTATATTTCATTTTGTGCTTCGCTTGCTTCTTTCTTATTAGCTGCATGACATATTTCGAGTTTAATAAATAAAATATGTTGATTTACTCATATTTTAATCCTCCACCTTTTATAGATTTATGTAACGACCCGGAAAATCTGAACCAATTTAAAATTTTTAAATTGGCTAAAATAATGGATTTTAAATATTTAAAATAAATATTTTAAATAATAGCAATGAAAGGTGAGTTTGAATCGACGTTTGAAAACGAATATAATTAATTCTAATTATAAACAAGGCCTGAAATGGCGCTGCTGTTTCAAAAATTGAATTCAAACTTTGTCGGACTGTACCGGGTGCAAAACAAAACGGATTTGGGTGAAACCAAAAATATTTAAATCTGTTAGTGAATACCTTTCTAACGAATCTGAAAAATCGAAGTTTCATAGCGGAAAGCAAAAGTTATGGCCAAATGAATTTTCAGAAAGGTCGCTATGGAATTTATATAGCCCGTGAAATTGGCCATTTTGCATACGACCTCGGAATTCGACGAAACCACTTTTGTTGGATCCGGGATGTGAAGTTATTGCTAGGTTTCAAATTTCATAATTTTTGAAGCTAGTCTGTGAGCATGGTAAAGGAAATCGTGTTTTGGTCAATTATAGTTAAATTGGATCGACCAGAAATGGGCCTTTTTGCAAACGGTCTCAGAATTCGACGAAACTAGTTTTGTTGGGACCGTATCGTCAAAACATAGCTAGATTTATTTTTCTGGAATTTTTCGAATCAATTTGTTGCCCTGGCAAATTGAAATGTACGTTCAAATTGAATATTGAATGTTATATATTTTAATTTGAAGGAAAACTGAATGAAACAGTCGAATGGGCCTATGAAAAATATCCCATTGTGTTCGGGATGGGGGTAAAATGCTAGGGACTACAGTCGTTGGGTCTGGATTGGGGTTCGTGAGTGAAAGAGGATATTTTTGAAAATTAAAAATATATAAATAAATAAAATATTCTCATTGGTCCACATCACTTTCTCTTTCCCGTAACCCATCAGACGCATGACGGAAATCAACCCTCACCTTCTCTCCTCCGTTTCTCATCCTCCATGCAATAGTAGCCAATGCTCCAGTTAAGCTTTTTGTAGATCTTCCTGAGCCCTTCAAATCCATACCAGCTGGAGAATTTATCGTGCAGTATTTTGGGAGAATCACCTCGCCAAAGTCGGTGACTTCAGACCGTCGCCCCGACCGCCTGGCACCACCGAGTGGGCCCCCACCACCACGCGCAGGCGCGCCCCTCCCCCCTCTTCGTCGCTGCACCGGCCAATCCTCCTATCGATTCACGGTTTGATCGAAAATTGCAAACCTAGTTTTGAACGTTTTATTGAAGTTACGGCTTATTTTATTTAATCTGATTTGAACACCTTTAAGCCGTTGCAAACTTTGAAAAATCATATCTTTTTGCTGTGTTATCAAAATTCAGTGAAACAAGAGACAGTGGACTCATGTGAACGTCTTCTACCTTCTAGAAGAGACCGCATATTTTTCTGAGCCTTCTGCTATTTTTGGTGGAGTGGAACCTAAAGTGAGATTTCTAATTTATAAACGATATGGAAAACGACGATGTATAAATTATATAATCGATGTATGAGTTATATAAGCGTTGTACAACCTCTTGTATAAGCATTGTATAAGTTGTACGTTCGATGTATAAGTTGTATATGTGTTGTAAAAATTATATATGTGTTGAAATAGAAGTGAAATGCTATATATATATATATATATATATATATATGCCCCTCGTCTACAAACCATGGACGATATTTATTGGTTGTGATTGGTTTGAAAAATTGATTGATAGCGAATGGTTGATTGGAATTGTTTGTGGTTGATATTGATTGATTGTGGTTGAAAAATACCCGTTTGTGGTTGAGAAATATTTGGTTGATACCACATAGGATTAGTTTGTGGAAATGAAATAAATATACATGTCGCCTGCGTGCAAACTAGATGCAGGTTTCCCCATTATCAAAAACCGCGAGGTTTTAAGGTAGAGCGAGGAGTCGTACTAGGGACGGTCCCGGTTTTAACTACCCTGCCGTTATGCTGCCAAAATTTTGAATAATATTCATGTGTTTGAATTATTTTCATTTGTTGAAACTATATTTGTTAATTGAATAGAAAACCTTCATGTGTTGAGTCGATATTCATTCGTTGGATAGAAATTCATGTGTTGAATGGTGTTCGTGTTTTAAATATAAAAATCACATCTTTATCTATATAAAAAAACTATAGAAAACCTTCATGTGTTGAATCGATATTCATTCGTTGGATAGAAATTCATGTGTTGAATGGTATTCGTGTTTTAAATATAAAAATCACATCTTTATCTATATATATAAACTATAGAAAACCTTCATGTGTTGAATCGATATTCATTCGTTGGATAGAAATTCATGTGTTGAATGGTGTTCGTGTTTTAAATATAAAAATCACATTTTTATCTATATATATAAACTATAGAAAACCTTCATGTGTTGAATCGATAATCATTCATTGAATTGAAATTCATGTGTTGAATGGTATTCATATTTTGAAATAAATTGTTATATAATAAAAATCACATTTTTATCATCTATATGAACTATATAAAATAATCTCATTTTGAAATAAATTGTTTAATAATAAAAATCACATTTTTATCATCTATATGAACTATATAAAATAATCATGTTTTGAAATGAATTGTTTTACAATAAAAATCACATTTTTATTATATACATGAATTGTTAAAAGTAGCAAAGTGTTGAAATAGAAGACGGTTGGATAAAAATATAATTTTTATCAAATGTATGAAAAGAATATAGCTTTGAAATCAAAAAATCGATATATATATATATATATATATATAAATAGAATTGAGATATATCGAATAACGACGTTGTAGTTCGTATTTTGAAACCGTGATTTCAAACGATTATACCGAGAGATCCGACCATCGGATTTTCCTGAAACCGCAACCGTTGGGTCCGCTTTGGAAACCTCTTTCCAACGACACCAACTTTGTAAACATCCAACGGTTGGATTGTCTGGAATGTTCAATTCAAATCTGAAGAAAAACAGCACCAGAATCGATTATATCTATCTATATATATAATTATATTTAATCGAATAACGACGCTGCAGTTCGTATTTTGAAATCGAAACTTCAAACGATTATACCGGGAGATCCGACCGTCGGATTTTCCCGAAACTAGAACCGTTGGATTCGTTTTGAAAAGATCTTTCTAATGATGTAAATTTTGTGAAGATCCAATGGTTAGATTTTCAGATATGTGTAAATCAAATCTGAATAAAAACAGCGCCACGGCCGCGTTATGGCCCGAAGCATCATTTTGAATAAATTGGCTATTTTAAAATAAATAAAAATAGCAATAAATCATTATAAAATATTATAAACGATATGGATGTGTGACTTAGAAATTAACTGAAGGTTAGCTAAGTCGAATGGTTTCCTGGGTATTGATCTGATGTTGGTTTCGGCCTTCGGGGTTAATGTTTGGGAAATCGTTCTCTTACTGATTGACGGTTAGTGACTAATGAATTGAAAGGATGCGTATGTATGTTATTGTTGCACTTGTTTATTATATACGCGAGTTGCTCAGAAAGACCGGGTTTATCCCATTCTGAATAACTGAATCGACGATAAGAAGTCGAAGATGAAGACGGGGGTTGAAGACCGATCTTCACCTCGTGTGGATGGTCACTGAGGTCCTGATTGGGAGGCATCCCGAAATATGGATAATGAGTGGTAATCGTCCAGACGTACGTGGGGATCGATGAATAAGCGAGGTATTTAGTGCCTCCGGTTTCGTTCAGACCCAGAACGGACTTGCAAATGGACTGTGTGTCTGACATTGGATTTTATTCTGTGTTGATTGATATCTATTAAATATACATCTGTTTAGCGGCAGAGAATTTATTCTTTTGCTTAACGCCCTTCTCTGAAACGCACGAGCTAAGAGGTTGTATATCGATGGACATCAGTCGCATGGCATGAATTGCTAGTGTGGCATGCCTAAGTGGCAAATGATCAGGGCTTCTGTTGAAAAGCCAAGTCTTGTGGTGATGATCAAAGCACCGCCTGTGGGGCGTAGCTTTGTGTATAACGTGAATTCGCGAGCCTCACATCCCAGTATGAACCAGAAACGGGAGAAGGACCTCAGGGAGGGCATGCGTTTCTTCCTAGCTAGGAGTTGTGCCGGTGTTTTAACACGGCCTGACATTTTACTTATGTGGATGATGGATAGCGAGGTGCCTCGGATATATCAGTCGATCCGGGACCGATGGAGCCATTCGTTGGCTCGTTTACGCCCCGTAGGGTGGGGAAACGCAATGTTCAGGAATTTTAATCCACATCGGTGGACCGGCCCTGTCGCTCCAAGGGGCAGTTGCGGCTGTTCCTGAGGCTCGGGCTAGGCAGTCTCGAATTCGGTAAGGACTATCTTTTGCCTTGGTTCATGACGGAAATCCAATTTCCAAATACGTGACCGTGCGATTTTGATTGTATACCTATATATGGCGACATAATGGTATGGGGCATTAATGCCGTCTATGATTGATAGTTATGATTTGAAATTGTTTTCAAAACATATAAACACTAATAATATCAAATGCCTTTGTTTTATTCGTATCAAGCATATTTTGGCCGTTATAAGGTAAAAACTCTATTCTCCGGTTTGCATTGCATTGTGTGATGGGAACTGAGTCTTATAATGGCTTCATTTTTATAAAAAGCATTGCAATGTTTAAAAGAATGATTTGTTTTAAAGCACTGGCAATCCAACGGAGTAAACCCGTTCCACGAAAGTGGCATGGTCCTGTGATTAACTATATTATAAATGTGTTGAGTAGATTTCTCATACCAGTCCCACGACTGACTCGTAGTTTGTTTCACTTTCAAACTCGGGTGCCCCTTTTTCTACACGGGCAGCCTTGTATTCAGGTTTAGCTGGCTCTTTCTGGATAGCTGGAGCTGAAGATGGATTCTATTATTTATCTCTTTTTATGCTGTTCAGCTCCTATTGTACATATTTTGTTTGTTTCCGTTGTAGACTTTTATGTATAGCTGAACTGTATTTGTACTAAGTATGATCCTGTATACTGTGTAACTCCGATGATTACGTTTATCCAGTATATTCTATTGTTCATTATCTGGTGTATTTATTTAATTCTGTTCTGCTATTATCTGTTTCTGTGTTATATTCCAAAGATTACCCTTGTCTCCGTCTGTATGGGAAATGGGGTCGTCACAATTTATTAGCATGTTTAATTGGTTTCCTTTTTGTCATGTTGACTTCATTATAGATTTCAATACAAACTCCATTACATGGCGACAGGGAACATTTAATTTAGGATTTGTTCAATCCAATTACATGCTTAGCTATTAATGACAGCAAAAGTATTCCCAATGTTGAACTTTTCAGGCATAGTCCTTGCATGGTACAATTTGTATTTGGTCATTAACTCTATTAATATTTGATGAAAGGAAAGGCGACCAAAATGATATTGTTAATGAGCCCAAGCATTGGTTAGTTGATTTGTAGATCCGAATAACAATAATACATGTATACATGATTTTCAACATTCTAGGCTTCTTAATATGTGTGAAATTCAATACGTACAATGGCCTACTAAGGTTCTTTCTATGTTGGAACCATCTTTCAGTTTAACTTAGTACTTTTTATTTTTATTTTTATACCAAGTTCACGGTCCAGAAATGAATTTTTGGTGAAAAATATTGGTATAATATAAATGTATACTACATTAGTGATGTTATTCCATGTTTGTCGTAAGCACTTGTATTAGTAGTGGCATGCGACACCTTAATGGATGCATGCTGAACTTATTCATTTAGACCGTATATATATGTACACTATACTCAGTATAGGTACATGCAGTAAATTATGGACTTTAATTTATAGTATATATAGCCATCCTGTTGAAAGTTAGTTGTTCACAATTGGATCCTGCTGCCTTTGATTGTTTTATACACCTGTTTAGCTTGTTCTCCGAGTCTTAAGATCAGTTGATATTAAATTTGAACTTGCAGTTGTGCTATACGGCTGTGTGTATATGTTAATTATTATTTAGCATAACCAAAATGTGTTAGCTTGAGTCCATTGTACGAATTATGCCACATGAAATATCAGACTAATCTTGGGGTCCAAATTTACGTCCTGACGCATGTGAGTCCATAACATGAAGTATTTAATTTACCTGGGTTTTCCTTATTTCACTTGTTATAATTATATTTTACTGCATGTGTTTCGTTATTAATTTTTAGTACCTTATTCATTGGTGTACAAATTACCCCATACTACTCTCTTTATGGCAATTCATGTGCCAGGTCATGCTAGTTATAATAGCCTGTACAACAAGTCTTATTAGTTGACTTTTTATCAAACATGTATGAAGTTTAGTTGGTTGTCCATGCATTCCAATTGGTAAATACCTTTACTGCATACATGCTTTTTCTATAAAAGTTATTTTATACCCCTGCTAAAGGATTGCGCAAGCCTTAAATATGTACATGCTTCTGTTAAGTAGCACCTTAGCTCCAGCTGATGGCACCGTCAAAACAATTATTATTTTTCATATGTTGATAAAGAAATGAACAAAGGTTTAGCCCTTGAAGCGGAGAGGCACGAGAAGACGCACGTGCACGTAGAGCTTGACAAAAACTTTAAATTTGATTAAAGAAATATTGTATGATTTTATATATTTTTTCCGCTATAGAAAATATTGTAAACCCTGGTATTTAAATAAAATTTTATTTCTGTCGAATGTATAGTACTCTGTGACTCTGCATCTAATTCTGTTTAAACCCTGTAAGCCAATAACAATCCATTATTTTGAACTCTCAAGTTGGTTTAATTACCGACTTGGGGTGGTCAAAATCGCGGGTTGTTACATTTGGTATCAAAGCCATGGTTTTTATAAAACTTGGCTTATTGGTTTTAAAACTCATTAGGGAATGGGTGGAAATACCCTAAAATGAGTGGAATCGATATAGAATCACTCTTGAGAGAGCACGATTTGGGGTTTTAGAAAAAAAATCTTCGAATTTGACAAAACGAGATTCGAGCAATGTCCAATTTAAAAGGGGTGTTAAACAAGAACTGAATCAGTTTTTAAATTGGCTCGGATTGGTATTTGAAATAAAGTAAGAATACCAGTAATAGTAAATAAATAATATAAGCAACTAAAAGTAAATTTGTTATTTTTCTTTGATAGGTATATGGTTTGAATCGAGTACAATTTCCATTGAGTTATTCTGTATGATGAGGATTTTGAGTAAACGGATTAGTAATATTAAGCGGTCTGGGACGTTTGGTAATATTTGTTTTGCTTACTCTCTTGACTTCTCATATGGAATATTCGGTTGTTTTTGTATTCTCGGTTCTGAAATATACTGGTAACATAATGTGGTATAAGATCATGTGTTATAATTGAATAATTATTGCTTGAAAGTATACTTCAATTACTTAATTGAAGTGTTTTCTAAGTTGACATGCTTTCTTGATGATACTTTTTGTTCTATATCACAACTATTGTAATTTGATTTATTTTGTCATATGATATTTCTTATGAGAATCATATCGATTTATATATGATACTCTGGCTTGACTTATTTTATCATACTATTTTTATATATGATAAAATTGAATATCAGTTTTGTTTCGAATGTGATGTGTATTTTCAAAGCATGATTATGTTTATAAAGTGTTTTGACATTATAAACACTTTGAACTTCATGGCATATATATATATATATATATATATATATTATAAAATAATATTTGAAAAAAAATACCTTTCATTTTGGGATGGGGATAGATTGGACTCTGTTGTACCAATGGACCAAAACTCCATCTTGGTCGACCTAATTCAGGATCGCTACCTGAATCGGTGGTATTAAATTTCGCCCGTCTACCACCAAAGGTCAAACGGTCTGCTACATTGGGTAATTTTGTTTTGATCGGGATTCCCGATCGGCGGGTCACGGAATACATCAGATAGAGGCGTGGGGGTCCCACATGTAGTTCTGTGAACGGTAGCATACGGCCTTCGCCATAGACCGTCTTGGTTATCCTGGGTTGATCGCCAGGTGTTGTTATGGCGCTATGAGTAGATTACGGTGTGGATGTCTCGATGCGCGCTCGAGCTCTGCCACTGTGATTTTACAACACTAGCGTCTGTTTATTTGGTATTTATGAGTCAAGTTACATTTATCCCATAATCCCTTATTATTTTATTATTACTTATTGTAATTGATTATATTATCATATTATTTTATATATGATAATTGTTATGAGTATCATATTGATTTATATATGATACTCTGATTTGATTATATTATCATATTGTTTTATATATGATAATTGTTATGAGTATCGTATTGATTTATATATGATACTCTGATTTGATTATATTATCATATTGTTTTATATATGATAATTGTTATGAGCATCATATTGATTTATATATGATACTCTGATTTGATTATATTATCATATTGTTTTATATATGATAATTGTTATGAGTATCGTATTGATTTATATATGATACTCTGATTTAATTATATTATCATATTGTTTTTATATATGATAATTTTTATGAGTATCGTATTGATTTATATATGATACTCTGATTTGATTATATTATCATATTGTTTTATATATGATAATTTTTATGAGTATCGTATTGATTATATATGATACTCTGATTTAATTATATTATCATATTGTTTTTATATATGATAATTGTTATGAGTATCATATTGATACACTGATTTGATTATATTATCATATTGATTTATATATGATAATTGTTATATTGATGTATACTCTGATTTGATTATTATGAGTATCCTAGTAATTATATATGATATTTGTTAGGAGTATCACATTGACCTATATGTGATACTCTATTTTTAATTCACTTTATCATATTGAATTATATATGATAATTGGTAGGAGCATCATATTGTTTTATATATGCTATTTTGTTATGAGCCTCATATTGGTTTACGCGTGGTGCTCTAGTCCGGTATTTTATCATATTACTTTATATATGATAAATGTCATGAAATGTTTGATTTATATATGCTACCCTGTTACAGTTTGTTTTTACCCTCTTGATTATGTTATGAGTATCGCTTTGATTTATGAATGATACTGGTTTAATTTCTTTATCATATGGTATTAATTACGAGTAGTGTATTGCTTCATATATGATACTCTAATTTGTTTTATTAACTTGTCTTTACATATGAAGATTTCACTATATGATACTCTCTAATTTTATCATAATTTCTAAAATTATTAAATGGAATCGTATTGATTTATATATGATACCTATACATTGAAAACATACAATGGGTATCCTAATATATGAATTTTACCTGGAATAAGAGTTGAAATTCTTTCATTCAAATAATTAAGTTGAAACTTTCTGTAATGATTTAAACAAGTAGGGAAAGATTACAAAAGTTTCAAACTCAATATGTTGGATGCTTAATTTAATAAGGAGAAGTGAAAAGCGACATAAGAATTTTGTAATATTGAATAAGTAAATTGCGAGGACGCAATTTCATTAAGGGGGGAGTCTGTAACAACCCAAAATTTTGGAGAGATCGTAATGACTCAGGGGATGTTGGCATCCGAAATACGAATTAAATTAAGATGTAACGTCAAAATAAACATTTGTATTTGGATCTCAATGCCAAATTTGGGCTTTAGCTATTTTGCATATGTTTTGAATATATTTGAAAATTCCTTTCATAAATTTAATTTTAAATATGAACATTTGTCCAAGCAAACGTCATTAACTAATTTTGAGTTGTTAAAATACTTGAAATTTAACATTAGAAAATCAACTTTGAAAATAATTAAATATATTTCATCTTAAGATTTTATGCACGGCATACTTAATTGTTCGGCAGATTGTTGGAATTTAGAACGCTAATGTAATGCGTTCTCGCTGATTTAATTTATTGTGTGATACTTGTTGAAATATATAACGTGATTAAAATGGGTAAACAACGTTGTTGGCATATTTCATTCCAACCGTGCTTTGGTTGTGTTAACTATTTATAACTTGTTACACTTGAAGACTTTTCCTTAACGGTTAACATTTGAATTTTTGGGAAAATTGAACATATTTACACTGGGAAAAGTTGAGCTGAATATGTGTTCCTTTAGCTTTCATCTCTCTAGAGATTTCTATACTTGTCTTTGGCTACTTGTCCTTTACCATCTATGGTTACCACATGTTCTTATTTCCAATGTCGGTCTAGATCCTTCGTTCATATTATAAAATGGGTAAACCCTGTTCCTTTCTGGGGGGAACATACAAGTCCCGTTCATTTTCCTAGACACTAGCAAAATTTTCCCCAAAAAGGGAATTTCCCCAATTCATTAAATCATGGCTTCCTCGGAAAAGTCAAATCTTCCTCAAAAGTGAATGGCCACTGCAAAATTAATCTCCTCAAAAGTGAATGGCCACTGCAAAATTAATCTCCGCTCCTCCCTTCTACTTCGTGGCCGTCACCACCACGTTGCTCGAAGTCCGATGACGCGCACCTTTTTCCTTCATCACCGAAGTCGTTCTTTTATAACTCCTCAATCCAGCGTCGCAATCGTTCCAGTCAAGTTCATCGAGTCCACTTCCTGCCCTGCTGGCCGCTACAGTTCGGGAGACAGAGCAGTAGTAACCATTACCTCGGGGTACGCACCGACCGAGCAGCTTAAGCCCATGTTTGCGCCTTCATGCTGTCGAGTTCATAGGATAGATTTTTGTAGAACTTCCATGCCATCCCTTCTATTGTTGTAAATGCATGGAGACTTAACTGTAATATTCATGCTAAAGAGGGCATGGTAACATAATTGTTGTTCCCTGATGCTAAATGTGGAAAGTCTATTCCACCTAGCATGTTGAGGAAATTGTTGGGAAATGAATCTTATACTAGATGAGAATCGTTTATGTTGGATAGAACTCTTGCCTCACTGTCTAATGTTGTTAGGATTAGATGTTGGATATTTGCAATAGCCTTTGGAGGAAAGGGAACTGGTGCTTGCATGTGGGTCAACTATTACCCAGTATCTTGACGCATCAGAATCCATTTGGACCCATTATATTAGCTGCAGATGATAGTGTTGAATGTTATTGAGTACGAAAGAAGAATGCCAGGATGACAGTTCATCCTGTTCCTAATGCCTTTATTGTCAACACCGGCGGCCAAATTCATGTACTAAGTTTTTTTTTCTATGCAACAACTTATTTTTGTATACTGTTATTCTTGATTGCTGGTAGAACGATGCCCAGTTCCATCGAACTAGGAGATTGTGGTGCTCATGAAAGTGGTCCAGTAAATAATACGAGAAGACAAGTCGATAGTGCCTATATTTGAGGCATTTATTATATTTCGTTTTGTCCTTTGCTTTCTTCTTTCTTATTAGCTGCATGACATATTTCGTGTTAAATAAATAAAATATGTTGATTTACTCATATTTTAATCCTCCACCTTTTAAAGATTTATCAGCATGTTTAATTTGTTTCCTTTTTGTCATGTTGACTTCATTATAGATTTCAATACAAACTCCATTACATGGCGACAGGGAACATTTAATTTAGGATTAGTTCAATCCAATTACATGCTTAACTCTTAATGACAACAAAAGTATTCAAAATGTTGAACTTTTCAGGCACAGTCCTTGCATGGTACAATTTGTATTTGGTCATTAACTCTATTAATATTTGATGAAAGGAAAGGCGACAAATATGATATTGTTTAATGAGCCCAAGCATGGGTTAGTTGATTTGTAGATCCGAATAGCAATAATACATGTATACATGATTTTCAAAATTCTAGGCTTCTTATTATGTGTGAAATTCAATACGTACAATGGCCTACTAAGGTTCTTGCTATGTTGGAACCATCTTTCAGTTTAACTTAGTACTTTTTATTATTATTTTTATTTTTATACCAAGTTCACGGTCTAAAAATGATTTTTTGGTGAAAAATATTGGTATAATATAAATGTATACTACATTAGTGATGCTATTCCATGTTTGTCGTGAGCACTTGTATTAGTAGTGGCATGCGGCACCTTAATGAACGCATGCTGAACTTGTTCATTTAGACCGTATATATATGTACACTATACTCAGTATAGGTACATGCAGTAAATTATGGACTTCATTTTATAGTATATATAACCATCCTGTTGAAAGTTAGTTGTTCACAATTGGATCCTGCTGCCTTTGAATGTTTTATACACCTGTTTAGCTTGTTCTCCGAGTCTTAAGATCAGTTGATATTAAATTTGAACTTGCACTTGTGCTATACGACTATGTGTATATGTTAATTATTATTTAGCATAAACATTTTAGAACAAGTATGTTAGGATAGTAAAGACCGAAATGTGTTAGCTTGAGTCCATTGTACGAATAATGCCACATGAAATGTCAGACTAGTCTTGGGGTCCAAATTTACGTCCTGAAGCATGTGAGTCCATAACATGAAGTAGTTAATTTACCTGGGTTTGCCTTATTTCACTTGTTACAATTATATTTTACTGCATGTGTTTCGTTATTAATTTTTAGTACCTTATGCATTGGTGTACAAATTACCCCATACTACTCTCTTTATGGCAATTCATGTGCCAAGTCATGCTAGTTATAATAGCTTGTACAACAAGTCTTACTAGTTGACTTTTTATCAAACATGTATGAAGTTTAGTTGGTTGTCCATGCATTCCAATTGGTAAATACCTTTACTGCATACATGCTTTTTCTATAAAAGTTGTTTTATACCCTTGCTAAAGGATTCCGCAAGCCTTAAATATGTACTCGCCTCTGTTAAGTAGCACCTTAGCTCCAACTGATGGCACCGTCAAAACAGTGATTATTTTTCATATGTTGATAAAGCAATGAACAAAGGTTTAGCCCTTGAAGCCGAGAGGCACGAGAAGATGCACGTGCACGTAGAGCTTGACAAAAACTTTAAATTTGATTAAAGAAATATTGTATGATTTTATATTTTTTTCCGCTGTAGAAAATATTGTAAACTCTGGTATTTAAATAAAATTTTATTTCCGCTGAATGTATAGTACTCTGTGACTGTGCATCTAATTCTGTTTAAACCCTATAAGCCAATAACAATCCATTATTTTGAACGCCTCAAGTTGGTTTAATTACTGACTTGGGGTGGTCAAAATGGCAGGTTGTTACACTATGCGATCACTTAATACCCTATTATGGGTGAATCTAACTAATTAATAATACCTCTATCCCATAGCTGGCTCATGCTTACTAATTACTTCCTTTCTAAGGTTTCCACTTTTGGGAAAGTAGGTGAATCCCTTAACCACTTAATACCACACATTTAGTGTAAACTTTATTCTAGGAAATCACCCTCACCGTGCAATTAACTATCGTCATGGGTTCCTATGATTAATGATATCTTACATCAGTTGTACATATATCCGACTACTAGAAAGTGCATACTTCTATCGACTAAGGCAAATGACCTCGCATTATTAACCTACTAAGTCCGATCTTGATTCTTAATTATATTAATTCTAGATTAACTAGAAATTGATAAGGAACCTAAAAACTTCCTATCCTAGGAAGTTTATTTAGTAATTTCCTTGTTGCACTTAGTATTTATTATGCCAATCAATCTGTAACACCCCGAAAATTCTATAACTGTGAAATTCACAAACTAAAGTATAATTAATTTGAAATCAAAGAACTAAGGGAAACGGGATACGCCATTGCGTTCGTCTCGGAAAAATACGCGAAATAGAGTCCGAGTTTTCGAAAAACGGAGTCCGTATGAAGAAGATATGGCCTTCGGAAGTTTTTCAATTAAATTTAAAATTCAAACAGAATTAAATAATTAAATATTCCGAAGTGGGGCCCATTGGGCCAGGGTGGAAGAACACCCGCCTGGGCCACCCAGGTCGACTGGGCTGTCGACCTGGGCTACCCATGTCGACAGGGCTGTCGACAGCCCTGTCGACAGGGGTATCGACCTGGTCGAGCCCAGTCAACCTGGCTGGCCAGGTCGGTGTGTGGTCGAATTTCTGTGGTCTGCTTTGTCATTAGGGCTAGGTGGCGGGTTTTTATTGGTCTCTCTATCTAATGAATGGCTATGATCTAACCTAGCAACATCAAGGGTCCTAATCAATTCCTAACCTCTATATAAACAACCCTAGACTAAACCCTAATCTATTCATTCAAAATAAGATTATAGCCGCCATGTTGCTGAGGAACGACAAAGAATAGCCGCCGACTAGAGAGAAAGTTAGGAAGAAAGTTCTAAGCCTAAAGCAATTCAAGCAACCTAAGGCTAATCAATTCAACAAAGGAATCGTGTCTCTTAATTAGAGAATTCGCCGCAACCATTGTAAGTAGAGTATTACTTTGGTATAATAAACAACTGTGTTGATGTGTATGCTTGAATTGTGGCAATGGAAGTAATTCATGTTTGTGCAAAATTATGTTATTCATTATAAAGAACTACATGCGGTAGTTCTATGCAAATATACGTTTGGAATATTGCGCAAATTATGTAATCTATGTTGAAGCTACATGTATGTAGTTGAGTGAAATTTATGCAAGTTTGGGGCTTTGTTATTATGTTGTCATGATGTATATTTTGTGCATAAATCGTTTTGCAAGCAATTGAGACAAGTTTGGTTGTTATAGTTCATATGAAACTATGTTGGAATTTTGACACCATAATCCATGTATTAAGTCATGCTTATGAATTTGGCTAGGCTATGAATGATATTTGGCATAATTGAAATCTATGATTAAGTCTATCTTGTTTAAAAGAATTATATGATGACATATGTGAGACATGGCTAGGTTAGACTCAAAAATCCCTTTTTGCAAGTTTAAAGCAAACACCATGATTAGAAGTATTTATGCCATGCTTATGTTTGACATTATGCCATGTTTATGCTAGAAGTATTTATGCCATGCTTATGTTTGACATTATGCCATGTTTATGCTAGAAGTATTTATGCCATGCTTATGTTTGACATTATGCCATGTTTATGCTAGAAGTATTTATGCCATGCTTATGTTTGACATTATGCCATGCTTATGCTAGGAATATTTATGACATGCTTATGTTTGACATTATGCCTAAATAAGAATATAGGTTCATGTTGTAGTTAAACCTATGCAAGTTCACATGCTTTGATTCATGTCACCACTATGCAAGTACACCAGTTTCTATTATGTATTTCCAACGTCTTATGCAAGTTCATGCGCTTACCTTCCCCTCTTTGTGTATACGCCATAAGCCTCCCCTTTCGCTTGGCTAAATTGGACTTTAAAAAGGCTAAGCCCAATATATATGAACGGACGTGTAAAACGGGGGAAAATAACGTCGGGTTAAAATTAATTAATGAATGAAAATATAAAATAGAAGGGCCCAAATTCAAGTATGGGTTGGGCCCGTGATTGGTGTAACCTTTACACCATTAACTTAATAATGGGCCGCAAATATTTACATATAAATAAAGAAGAATGACAAGATATGTAAATGTAGAACATACGATGTGTTTAACCCGAGGTTGGATTGAGTTGTGATGTAAACCTGCCCGGAACCGCCCGGCTGTCCAGTAGTCACAACAATACCTATCCAATGTGGGAGGTTAAACATGGAGCCCAGCAAGGACCCGAGGTTAGACTGAGTTGTGGCGTAAGACTGCCCGGAACCAACCGGCAACAGGCAGCCACAACAATACCTGTCTAATGTGAGAGGTCGGGGCCTTAATAAGACAATTAAGGCTGAGTCAGGATTGTTAGGATTAAGTGGACTAAAAACTTAATCAAAATGGAACATGCTAAACTAAACGGACTGGTGGGGGTTAGGTAGGAAACACTTAACCAACTTAGCATGTTGGCTAGAGATAGAAAACCTAGTAACGGGGGACCCTTTTCAGCAGTAACCCTAAAAGGTGTATCAGGATACCCTGAAACTAGGCAGGGTGGGGCACGATTACTGGGCTGATTGTAAGAGGTCAAAGCGACGGCGGTGGTGTAGCAGTGTAGGTTCTAACGGAGTGCGGGCGTGCACACACTCCGGCGCAGAAAAATAAGGCACTGGACACCAGTAGCATACCTGTGCACTCTAAGGTTGTGTCGGGTTGCCACTATGGGACTTGATACACCCCATGGTGGGACCAGCATAGGTAACTATAGACATCGGGGGCCGTAAGACACATGTAACTATGCGAGTAGGAGCCGATCATCATTGAATGGATCACATCACCCTGATTATGGGGTGCAAATTGGAAACTAGTTTATATGGGTTCAGAGATTAACATGGGGTACGATAGCATATTCGACCCTAGAGAACTTAACCAAGTTCATAGTGTTTGCCCACTTCCTGTTTTACTTATCATACCCAGTTCTTTATTCATAGACAAAGTAGTACTAGACTTACTCAGGCTTTATGTCTGACTCTATTTTTCTTTCGTCTTCTTTCTTCCGTTCCCCCCCCCCAGGTCCTCAGGGAGGGAACACAGCAGCTTGAACAGCCTCAACATCCAGCTTGAAGAAGAGAAATGTATTGCTTGGACTTTCCTGTTTTGAACTATGGCTTTGGACAATCCACCAAGGGGCTTTTGCAGTTTATCTATGTTTTATTTATGCTTCTTTAAATAATGTACTCAAGACAGATTATGAAAGTGTTATGTTATGTTATTGGAAAGGATGTTGTTGTAACACGTATTTGACTTAATGAAATAAAGTTTGTTGTTCTTCCGCTGTTTTACAAATATGTGTTCTTATATCTGTCTTGTATATCTGTGACTTGTACTTATAAACCTCCACCAAAATTAGGGCATTCCCTTTGAGAGTGACCCTAACGGAGGTGGGGTGTTTCACTTGGTATCAGAGCATAGGTTTACCAGATAAGATAAAAAGTTCTAAAAATTTATTTTCAAAAAGGAAATTTAAAGAAGCATTTTTAAAAGGAAAATATTATTTTATTTTAAAAAGGCAAAGTCCACTCCCTAAAGCCATAGGAACTATCTCTTATCCTTCGTTTTGAATCTATCCTTTTTGTTTCAGCATATCCCAAGATCTTAACTTGCCTGAAGGGGTGCCAATACCTGGTTGGTTTAGACGGTTCTTAGAAGTAAGGGCCACTCAGCCAGGTCCTACCGCTCCTCCTCCCCCAGCGGAAGGAAATCATCCAGCTGCAGCAGCACCTTTTCCTCCACCTCCTCCTCGGGGAAACATTTTCGCTAAAATATGCAAAGATTTTAAAGCTATGGGAGGAAGGGATTTCCATGGAACTGAGTCCTTCGTAGCAGCTAGGAATTGGCTGAAAGAAACTGAAGACCTATTCATCATCTTTGAGGTAGAAGATAGACAAAAAGTACAGTTGGCAGTATGGCTAATGAAGGGTGAGGCTTCCTACTGGTGGGAAGTCACTAATGCTGAAAGACCAGTGGAGACATGGGAGGACTTTAGGGCAAGGTTTGAGACCAAATTTCTCTCAGATGCAGAAAGGAGTTTGCAGTTAGAAAAATTCCTATTTCTTAAACAAGGGGACAAGACAGTCAGAGAATATGTGAATCAGTTCGATGAGCTGGCTAGGTTTGGACTTGACCTAGTCAATACCCCGCACAAGAAGGCTCTCCGTTTTGTCAAAGGGTTAAATGAGCCATTACACAGTTTGGCCATGACCCATATACCCATGGGAGCCACGTATGAAAGATTGGTGCAAATGGCATTGCTGAATGAGGAGGATAAGGGCAAGAAGGAGACGAAGGCAGAAAGCTCTCAAGGGAAGAAAGAGGGTTTGCAGCCCAAGAAGACAGACTTTAAGAAGGGCGGGAAAGGCAACAAAGAGAAGAGGAAGTGCAATTTCTGTGGCAAAGTGGGGCACTTAGTAAAGGACTGCCGGAAAAAGAAGGCCAAGGAGAATGGTGGGTGCTTTTCATGCGGTCAGACAGGCCACAGGGCTAAGGACTGCCCAAAGAAACGAGGACAGGGGCAGGGCGCTGGATCCACCCCAGGGGCACAGGTTCATGTGCTAGAAGCGCCACCATTGCAACAGCGAGGTATAAATACTTCTGTAGAAAGTGTAGTTTATCTTTATGATCACCCCGTTCGCACTTTATTTGATTCCGGCGCATCACACTCCTTTATCTCGTCTGCTTTAGTAGAATCTCTGCACCTAAAAACTAGTATGGTAGAGGACCCCTTAATTGTTTCAAACCCAATTGGGGGCCCAGCTCATTTGTCTATGATCTGTGTGGGATTGAAAATTTCTATCCTAAGTGTTGCATTTCAATGTAGTGCCTTTGTTTTGGGCTTTTCGGGGTATGGTTTGATTTTGGGTATGGATTGGCTATCCAGTAATGGGGCCATCCTTGATTGTGAGAAAAGGGTTGTTAGGCTCCTAACCCAGCTCGGTAATACTTTGGAAATTTCTTGTAATCCCTCGTATGCGGTTATGCTTAGTTATCTTGAATCGCTAGATGCCTCTGTTGAAAATTTGCAATCAGTTAGAGTGGTCCGGGAATATCCGGATGTCTTCGAAGAGGTGAAGGGCTTGCCTCCGAAGCGGGAAATAGACTTCCGCATATATCTTGTAGATAATGCAAAGCCCGTTGCGTTGCCCGTTAGACATATGGCTCCACGAGAAAGGAAAGAGCTCAGTAAACAGATTAAAGAGCTTCTAGAAAAGGGGTTCATTAGGAGGAGCATTTCAGAATGGGGCGCTCCGGTGGTGTTCGCTACAAAGGCGGATGGTTCACTCCGTCTATGTGTTGACTATAGGGAGCTCAACAAGCTAACGAAAAAGAATAGGCACCCTCTCCCTAGAATTGACGATTTATTTGACCAGCTTGTAGGAGCGTCTGTTTTCTCCCAACTCGATTTAGCAACCGGTTTTCATCAGCTTAGGGTGGCTGAAGATAGCATCGATAAAACGGCATTCAGAACCCCAGACGGCTTCTTGAATGGCTTGTCATGCCTTTCGGCTTGACAAATGCACCTGCTTACTTCGTGGACCTGATGAGTAGGGTATTTAGAGATTTCCTCAACAAATTCGTAGTGGTCTTCGTGGATGATATCCTTATCTTCTCAAAGAGTGAAGAGGAACATGCTCAACACTTAAGGGCAATCATGGAAACTTTGCGAGTCCATCAACTAAAAGCCAAATTCTCCAAATGCCACTTTTGGAGAGAAGAGGTGAGGTTCCTTGGGCACATAGTATCCAAACAAGGGTTAGCGGTGGACCCTGCGAAGGTAGTGGCGGTACAGGATTGGAAGACACCAAGGAATGCAACTGAGGTCCGAAGCTTCCTAGGACTAGCAGGTTTCTATCGAAAGTTTATAAGGGATTTTGCGAAAATCTCAGCTCCGCTTACGAAATTGACTAAGAAGAATCTAGTGTTCAATTGGGATTTGGATTGCGAATTTGCTTTCCAACGACTGAAAAGGGCTCTTACAACAGCCCCAGTTTTGACGCTGCCAGATGGGAGCAAGATGTTCACTGTTTATACGGATGCATGTGGGACAGGGCTAGGCGCCGTCTTAATGCAAGAAGGAAGGGTAGTAGCTTATGGCGGGAGGCAGTTGAAGGTGCACGAAAAGAACTACCCAACCCACGATCTTGAGTTAGCCGCCATCGTCTTTGCACTCAAGTCTTGGCGACACTATCTCCTAGGTGAGAAGTTCGAACTTTACACTGACCATAAATCGTTGAAATATCTTTTCTCGCAGAAAGATCTTAACTTGAGGCAACAAAGATGGATGGAGTTTCTTGCCTCATACGATTTCGAAATCTCCTACACTCCGGGCAAAGGCAACGTAGTGGCAGACGCGTTGAGCCGAAAGAAATTGACCCTAAGCCCGTTGTTTGTTGAAAGACAAAGCCTAGAGTTTATAGCCAGCTTCGACTTTAGGCCCTCCTCCGATTTCGTACCAGGCTTGCTAGCATCTCTCGAAGTGCGCCCAACTTTAGTGGATTCAGTAGGGACAACACAACGCGAAGACCCTCAACTTGTGGAGATAATTGATAGGATAATTAGGGGTGAGACTTCAAGTCACCTCAACAGATACTCCATTGACGATAAGGGTGTACTAAGGCGAGATGGAAGACTATGCGTCCCACAGACAAACGATTTAATAAAGAAGGTTCTCGAGGAAGCACATCACTCCAAGATGACGATATACCCAGGCGGGGATAAAATGTACAAAGACATAAAAAGGACTTTCTTTTGGAATGGCATGAAAAAGGACGTGGCGGAATTCGTTTCTAAGTGCATGGTGTGCCAACAGGTTAAGGCGGAACAGAAAAAGCCTGGCGGACTACTACATCCTCTAGAGGTCCCGCAGTGGAAGTGGGATAGCATCTCAATGGACTTCATCGATGGGCTGCCTAGGTCTAGGAGAGGCAACACTAGCATTTGGGTAATAGTGGATAGGCTTACTAAAAGCGCCCACTTTTTACCTGTCAAAAGTAAAAGAACTGCCTCATCCCTAGCATCACTTTACCTCAAGGAAATCGTTCGACTCCATGGAATACCATCTAGCATTGTTAGTGACCGAGACCCCATCTCCACCAGTGAATTTTGGCGGAGTCTGCAAGAAGCAGTAGGAACGCAGTTATGCTTGAGCACAGCCTATCATCCTCAAACCGACGGCCAAACAGAGAGAGTGAACAGAGTTTTGGAAGACCTTTTAAGGCTATGCGTCCTCGACTTCGGAGGGACATGGGAAGACCACCTTCCTTTGGTGGAATTTGCCTACAACAACAGCTATCAAGCAACCATAGGAATGGCGCCCTTCGAAGCTTTATATGGAAGACCGTGCCGATCGCCCACTTGTTGGTGGGAATCCACGGATAAGCTCATACTTGGACCAGACATGATCCGAGAGACCTAAGAGAAAGTAGACTTAATACGAAGAAGGATGAAGACGGCCCAAGACAGACAAAAGTGCTATGCCGACAAGAGGAGGACCGACCTTGAATTCGAAGTTGGAGACAGAGTTTTTCTCAAGGTATCACCGCTAAGGAACGTTGTTCGTTTTGGAACCACAGGAAAGCTAGCGCCAAGATTCGTAGGGCCATTCCCTATTATCGAGAAAATTGGGAAAATGGCCTATAGATTAGAGCTACCCGAGAAGTTGGCTGGAGTCCACAACGTTTTTCACGTTTCACATCTCAGAAAATGTCTACATGAGTCTGCTGAAGTGGTAGAGCCAAATATCCTCGAAGAGGCCGAAGTGGAACGCGAAGCAACCATAAGAAGAGTTCCAACCCGCATCTTAGGAACGGAAGTGAAGAGGCTACGCAACCGTGAAGTCAAGCTCGTCAAAGTTCAGTGGAGCGACACCGAGGGAGACGCGACTTGGGAGACTGAAGCTAAAATCCGTTCAGCCTACCCTTTTCTGTTCGAGGGTACATCCTTGATCTTTCTCTTTCCTTAAGTTGCGCTTTTGTCTTTTTAGGTATATTTCCTCGACCGTATCTTTTAGATAGAATCTTTTTGGATGGAAACATGTAGTTGAAACATGTTATGTATGAATGGTTGCAAGTGGTTGCAAGTGATTGCTAGTGGTTGCTCGTGGTTGCATATACACACACAATCTAGGTTTTAGATCGGCTCAGTCACTTCATATTGCATATGCATATATGTTTGCTTTCGTATGTGGTTGAACTTTAATGTGTTGTCATGTGGATGCTGCATTTGTATTGAATGATTGTGCACTCATGTAGAATCAAGAATAGGAAAATGTGCATACATAATGGATTCATGGCACTTACATAATTCGCATCAAGGAGGTCAACTGAATCAGTGGACCGCTTGATTTTGCATTAGATAAGTTCATATACACACACTTCGCATATGATCATGAAGCATTAGAAGTCTGTTAAGGACAATGGATGCTCGTGTTTGATGGATGAGTAGATGGATGATTGGATGTTAGGATATACATTCCTCCTAACTTGAAGATTTCGGGGACGAAATCCTTTTAAGTGGGGGAGAATGTAACACCCCGAAAATTCTATAACTGTGAAATTCACAAACTAAAGTATAATTAATTTGAAATCAAAGAACTAAGGGAAACGGGATACGCCATTGCGTTCGTCTCGGAAAAATACGCGAAATAGAGTCCGAGTTTTCGAAAAACGGAGTCCGTATGAAGAAGATATGGCCTTCAGAAGTTTTTCAATTAAATTTAAAATTCAAACAGAATTAAATAATTAAATATTCCGAAGTGGGGCCCATTGGGCCAGGGTGGAAGAACACCCGCCTGGGCCACCCAGGTCGACTGGGCTGTCGACCTGGGCTACCCATGTCGACAGGGCTGTCGACAGCCCTGTCGACAGGGTTATCGACCTGGTCGAGCCCAGTCAACCTGGCTGGCCAGGTCGGTGTGTGGTCGAATTTCTGTGGTCTGCTTTGTCATTAGGGCTAGGTGGCGGGTTTTTATTGGTCTCTCTATCTAATGAATGGCTATGATCTAACCTAGCAACATCAAGGGTCCTAATCAATTCCTAACCTCTATATAAACAACCCTAGACTAAACCCTAATCTATTCATTCAAAATAAGATTATAGCCGCCATGTTGCTGAGGAACGACAAAGAATAGCCGCCGACTAGAGAGAAAGTTAGGAAGAAAGTTCTAAGCCTAAAGTAATTCAAGCAACCTAAGGCTAATCAATTCAACAAAGGAATCGTATCTCTTAATTAGAGAATTCGCCGCAACCATTGTAAGTAGAGTATTACTTTGGTATAATAAACAACTGTGTTGATGTGTATGCTCGAATTGTGGCAATGGAAGTAATTCATGTTTGTGCAAAATTATGTTATTCATTATAAAGAACTACATGCGGTAGTTCTATGCAAATATACGTTTGGAATATTGCGCAAATTATGTAATCTATGTTGAAGCTACATGTATGTAGTTGAGTGAAATTTATGCAAGTTTGGGGCTTTGTTATTATGTTGTCATGATGTATATTTTGTGCATAAATCGTTTTGCAAGCAATTGAGACAAGTTTGGTTGTTATAGTTCATATGAAACTATGTTGGAATTTTGACACCATAATCCATGTATTAAGTCATGCTTATGAATTTGGCTAGGCTATGAATGATATTTGGCATAATTGAAATCTATGATTAAGTCTATCTTGTTTAAAAGAATTATATGATGACATATGTGAGACATGGCTAGGTTAGACTCAAAAATCCCTTTTTGCAAGTTTAAAGCAAACACCATGATTAGAAGTATTTATGCCATGCTTATGTTTGACATTATGCCATGTTTATGCTAGAAGTATTTATGCCATGCTTATGTTTGACATTATGCCATGTTTATGCTAGAAGTATTTATGCCATGCTTATGTTTGACATTATGCCATGTTTATGCTAGAAGTATTTATGCCATGCTTATGTTTGACATTATGCCATGCTTATGCTAGGAATATTTATGACATGCTTATGTTTGACATTATGCCTAAATAAGAATATAGGTTCATGTTGTAGTTATACCTATGCAAGTTCACATGCTTTGATTCATGTCACCACTATGCAAGTACACCAGTTTCTATTATGTATTTCCAACGTCTTATGTAAGTTCATGCGCTCACCTTCCCCTCTTTGTGTATACGCCATAAGCCTCCCCTTTCGCATGGCTAAATTGGGCTTTAAAAAGGCTAAGCCCAATATATATGAACGGACGTGTAAAACGGGGGAAAATAACGTCGGGTTAAAATTAATTAATGAATGAAAATATAAAATAGAAGGGCCCAAATTCAAGTATGGGTTGGGCCCGTGATTGGTGTAACCTTTACACCATTAACTTAATAATGGGCCGCAAATATTTACATATAAATAAAGAAGAATGACAAGATATGTAAATGTAGAACATACGATGTGTTTAACCCGAGGTTGGATTGAGTTGTGATGTAAACCTGCCCGGAACCGCCCGGCTGTCCAGTAGTCACAACAATACCTATCCAATGTGGGAGGTTAAACATGGAGCCCAGCAAGGACCCGAGGTTAGACTGAGTTGTGGCGTAAGACTGCCCGGAACCAACCGGCAACAGGCAGCCACAACAATACCTGTCTAATGTGAGAGGTCAGGGCCTTAATAAGACAATTAAGGCTGAGTCAGGATTGTTAGGATTAAGTGTACTAAAAACTTAATCAAAATGGAACATGCTAAACTAAACGGACTGGTGGGGGTTAGGTAGGAAACACTTAACCAACTTAGCATGTTGGCTAGAGATAGAAAACCTAGTAACGGGGGACCCTTTTCAGCAGTAACCCTAAAAGGTGTATCAGGATACCCTGAAACTAGGCAGGGTGGGGCACGATTACTGGGCTGATTGTAAGAGGTCAAAGCGACGGCGGTGGTGTAGCAGTGTAGGTTCTAACGGAGTGCGGGCGTGCACACACTCCGGCGCAGAAAAATAAGGCACTGGACACCAGTAGCATACCTGTGCACTCTAAGGTTGTGTCGGGTTGCCACTATGGGACTTGATACACCCCATGGTGGTACCAGCATAGGTAACTACAGACATCGGGGGCCGTAAGACACATGTAACTATGCGAGTAGGAGCCGATCATCATTGAATGGATCACATCACCCTGATTATGGGGTGCAAATTGGAAACTAGTTTATATGGGTTCAGAGATTAACATGGGGTACGATAGCATATTCGACCCTAGAGAACTTAACCAAGTTCATAGTGTTTGCCCACTTCCTGTTTTACTTATCATACCCAGTTCTTTATTCATAGACAAAGTAGTACTAGACTTACTCAGGCTTTATGTCTGACTCTATTTTTCTTTCGTCTTCTTTCTTCCGTTCCCCCCCCCCCCCAGGTCCTCAGGGAGGGAACACAGCAGCTTGACCAGCCTCAACATCCAGCTTGAAGAAGAGAAATGTATTGCTTTGACTTTCCTGTTTTGAACTAAGGCTTTGGACAATCCACCAAGGGGCTTTTGCAGTTTATCTATGTTTTATTTATGCTTCTTTAGATAATGTACTCAAGACAGATTATGAAAGTGTTATGTTATGTTATTGGAAAGGATGTTGTTGTAACACGTATTTGACTTAATGAAATAAAGTTTGTTGTTCTTCCGCTGTTTTACAAATATGTGTTCTTATATCTGTCTTGTATATCTGTGACTTGTACTTATAAACCTCCACCAAAATTAGGGCATTCCCTTTGAGAGTGACCCTAACGGAGGTGGGGTGTTTCACTTGGTATCAGAGCATAGGTTTACCAGATAAGATAAAAAGTTCTAAAAATTTATTTTCAAAAAGGAAATTTAAAGAAGCATTTTTAAAAGGAAAATATTATTTTATTTTAAAAAGGCAAAGTCCACTCCCCAATGCCATAGGAACTATCTCTTATCCTTCGTTTTGAATCTATCCTTTTTGTTTCAACATGTCCCAAGATCTTAACTTGCCTGAAGGGGTGCCAATACCTGGTTGGTTTAGACGGTTCTTAGAAGCAAGGGCCACTCAGCCAGGTCCTACCGTTCCTCCTCCCCCAGCGGAAGGAAATCATCCAGCTGCAGCAGCACCTTTTCCTCCACCTCCTCCTCGGGGAAACACTTTCGCTAAAATATGCAAAGATTTTAAAGCTATGGGAGGAAGGGATTTCCATGGAACTGAGTCCTTCGTAGCAGCTAGGAATTGGCTGAAAGAAACTGAAGACCTATTCATCATCTTTGAGGTAGAAGATAGACAAAAAGTACAGTTGGCAGTGTGGCTAATGAAGGGTGAGGCTTCCTACTGGTGGGAAGTCACTAATGCTGAAAGACCAGTGGAGACATGGGAGGACTTTAGGGCAAGGTTTGAGACCAAATTTCTCTCAGATGCAGAAAGGAGTTTGCAGTTAGAAAAATTCCTATTTCTTAAACAAGGGGACAAGACAGTCAGAGAATATGTGAATCAGTTCGATGAGCTGGCTAGGTTTGGACTTGACCTAGTCAATACCCCGCACAAGAAGGCTCTCCGTTTTGTCAAAGGGTTAAATGAGCCATTACACAGTTTGGCCATGACCCATATACCCATGGGAGCCACGTATGAAAGATTGGTGCAAATGGCATTGCTGAATGAGGAGGATAAGGGCAAGAAGGAGACGAAGGCAGAAAGCTCTCAAGGGAAGAAAGAGGGTTTGCAGCCCAAGAAGACAGACTTTAAGAAGGGCGGGAAAGGCAACAAAGAGAAGAGGAAGTGCAATTTCTGTGGCAAAGTGGGGCACTTAGTAAAGGACTGCCGGAAAAAGAAGGCCAAGGAGAATGGTGGGTGCTTTTCATGCGGTCAGACAGGCCACAGGGCTAAGGACTGCCCAAAGAAACGAGGACAAGGGCAGGGCGCTGGATCCACCCCAGGGGCACAGGTTCATGTGCTAGAAGCGCCACCATTGCAACAGCGAGGTATAAATACTTCTGTAGAAAGTGTAGTTTATCTTTATGATCACCCCGTTCGCACTTTATTTGATTCCGGCGCATCACACTCCTTTATCTCGTCTGCTTTAGTAGAATCTCTGCACCTAAAAACTAGTATGGTAGAGGACCCCTTAATTGTTTCAAACCCAATTGGGGGCCCAGCTCATTTGTCTATGATCTGTGTGGGATTGAAAATTTCTATCCTAAGTGTTGAATTTCAATGTAGTGCCTTTGTTTTGGGCTTTTCGGGGTATGGTTTGATTTTGGGTATGGATTGGCTATCCAGTAATGGGGCCATCCTTGATTGTGAGAAAAGGGTTGTTAGGCTCCTAACCCAGCTCGGTAATACTTTGGAAATTTCTTGTAATCCCTCGTATGCGGTTATGCTTAGTTATCTTGAATCGCTAGATGCCTCTGTTGAAACTTTGCAATCAGTTAGAGTGGTCCGGGAATATCCGGATGTCTTCGAAGAGGTGAAGGGCTTGCCTCCGAAGCGGGAAATAGACTTCCGCATATATCTTGTAGATAATGCAAAGCCCGTTGCGTTGCCCGTTAGACATATGGCTCCACGAGAAAGGAAAGAGCTCAGTAAACAGATTAAAGAGCTTCTAGAAAAGGGGTTCATTAGGAGGAGCATTTCAGAATGGGGCGCTCCGGTGGTGTTCGCTACAAAGGCGGATGGTTCACTCCGTCTATGTGTTGACTATAGGGAGCTCAACAAGCTAACGAAAAAGAATAGGCACCCTCTCCCTAGAATTGACGATTTATTTGACCAGCTTGTAGGAGCGTCTGTTTTCTCCCAACTCGATTTAGCAACCGGTTTTCATCAGCTTAGGGTGGCTGAAGATAGCATCGATAAAACGGCATTCAGAACCCCAGACGGCTTCTTTGAATGGCTTGTCATGCCTTTCGGCTTGACAAATGCACCTGCTTACTTCGTGGACCTGATGAGTAGGGTATTTAGAGATTTCCTCAACAAATTCGTAGGGGTCTTCATGGATGATATCCTTATCTTCTCAAAGAGTGAAGAGGAACATGCTCAACACTTAAGGGCAATCATGGAAACTTTGCGAGTCCATCAACTAAAAGCCAAATTCTCCAAATGCCACTTTTGGAGAGAAGAGGTGAGGTTACTTGGGCACATAGTATCCAAACAAGGGTTAGCGGTGGACCCTGCGAAGGTAGTGGCGGTACAGGATTGGAAGACACCAAGGAATGCAACTGAGGTCCGAAGCTTCCTAGGACTAGCAGGTTTCTATCGAAAGTTTATAAGGGATTTTGCGAAAATCTCAGCTCCGCTTACGAAATTGACTAAGAAGAATCTAGTGTTCAATTGGGATTTGGATTGCGAATTTGCTTTCCAACGACTGAAAAGGGCTCTTACAACAGCCCCAGTTTTGACGCTGCCAGATGGGAGCAAGATGTTCACTGTTTATACGGATGCATGTAGGACAGGGCTAGGCGCCGTCTTAATGCAAGAAGGAAGGGTAGTAGCTTATGGCGGGAGGCAGTTGAAGGTGCACGAAAAGAACTACCCAACCCACGATCTTGAGTTAGCCGCCATCGTCTTTGCACTCAAGTCTTGGCGACACTATCTCCTAGGTGAGAAGTTCGAACTTTACACTGACCATAAATCGTTGAAATATCTTTTCTCACAGAAAGATCTTAACTTGAGGCAACAAAGATGGATGGAGTTTCTTGCCTCATACGATTTCGAAATCTCCTACACTCTGGGCAAAGGCAACGTAGTGGCAGACGCGTTGAGCCGAAAGAAATTGACCCTAAGCCCGTTGTTTGTTGAAAGACAAAGCCTAGAGTTTATAGCCAGCTTCGACTTTAGGCCCTCCTCCGATTTCGTACCAGGCTTGCTAGCATCTCTCGAAGTGCGCCCAACTTTAGTGGATTCAGTAGGGACAACACAACGCGAAGACCCTCAACTTGTGGAGATAATTGATAGGCTAATTAGGGGTGAGACTTCAAGTCACCTCAACAGATACTCCATTGACGATAAGGGTGTACTAAGGCGAGATGGAAGACTATGCGTCCCACAGACAAACGATTTAATAAAGAAGGTTCTCGAGGAAGCACATCACTCCAAGATGACGATACACCCAGGCGGGGATAAAATGTACAAAGACATAAAAAGGACTTTCTTTTGGAATGGCATGAAAAAGGACGTGGCGGAATTCGTTTCTAAGTGCATGGTGTGCCAACAGGTTAAGGCGGAACAGAAAAAGCCTGGCGGACTACTACATCCTCTAGAGGTCCCGCAGTGGAAGTGGGATAGCATCTCAATGGACTTCATCGATGGGCTGCCTAGGTCTAGGAGAGGCAACACTAGCATTTGGGTAATAGTGGATAGGCTTACTAAAAGCGCCCACTTTTTACCTGTCAAAAGTAAAAGAACTGCCTCATCCCTAGCATCACTTTACCTCAAGGAAATCGTTCGACTCCATGGAATACCATCTAGCATTGTTAGTGACCGAGACCCCATCTTCACCAGTGAATTTTGGCGGAGTCTGCAAGAAGCAGTAGGAACGCAGTTATGCTTGAGCACAGCCTATCATCCTCAAACCGACGGCCAAACAGAGAGAGTGAACAGAGTTTTGGAAGACCTTTTAAGGCTACACGTCCTCGACTTCGGAGGGACATGGGAAGACCACCTTCCTTTGGTGGAATTTGCCTACAACAACAGCTATCAAGCAACCATAGGAATGGCGCCCTTCGAAGCTTTATATGGAAGACCGTGCCGATCGCCCACTTGTTGGTGGGAATCCACGGATAAGCTCATACTTGGACCAGACATGATCCGAGAGACCTCAGAGAAAGTAGACTTAATACGAAGAAGGATGAAGATGGCCCAAGACAGACAAAAGTCCTATGCCGACAAGAGGAGGACCGACCTTGAATTCGAAGTTGGAGACAGAGTTTTTCTCAAGGTATCACCGCTAAGGAACGTTGTTCGTTTTGGAACCACAGGAAAGCTAGCACCAAGATTCGTAGGGCCATTCCCTATTATCGAGAAAATTGGGAAAATGGCCTATAGATTAGAGCTACCCGAGAAGTTGGCTGGAGTCCACAACGTTTTTCACGTTTCACATCTCAGAAAATGTCTACATGAGTCTGCTGAAGTGGTAGAGCCAAATATCCTCGAAGAGGCCGAAGTGGAACGCGAAGCAACCATAAGAAGAGTTCCAACCCGCATCTTAGGAACGGAAGTGAAGAGGCTACGCAACCGTGAAGTCAAGCTCGTCAAAGTTCAGTGGAGCGACACCGAGGGAGACGCGACTTGGGAGACTGAAGCTAAAATCCGTTCAGCCTACCCTTTTCTGTTCGAGGGTACATCCTTGATCTTTCTCTTTCCTTAAGTTGCGCTTCTATCTTTTTAGGTATATTTCCTCGACCGTATCTTTTAGATAGAATCTTTTTGGATGGAAACATGTAGTTGAAACATGTTATGTATGAATGGTTGCAAGTGGTTGCAAGTGATTGCTAGTGGTTGCTCGTGGTTGCATATACACACACAATCTAGGTTTTAGATCGGCTCAGTCACTTCATATTGCATATGCATATATGTTTGCTTTCGTATGTGGTTGAACTTTAATGTGTTGTCATGTGGATGCTGCATTTGTATTGAATGATTGTGCACTCATGTAGAATCAAGAATAGGAAAATGTGCATACATAATGGATTCATGGCACTTACATAATTCCCATCAAGGAGGTCAACTGAATCAGTGGACCGCCTGATTTTGCATTAGATAAGTTCATATACACACACTTCGCATATGATCATGAAGCATTAGAAGTCTGTTAAGGACAATGGATGCTCGTGTTTGATGGATGAGTAGATGGATGATTGGATGTTAGGATATACATTCCTCCTAACTTGAAGATTTCGGGGACGAAATCCTTTTAAGTGGGGGAGAATGTAACACCCCGAAAATTCTATAACTGTGAAATTCACAAACTAAAGTATAATTAATTTGAAATCAAAGAACTAAGGGAAATGGGATACGCCATTGCGTTCGTCTCGGAAAAATACGCGAAATAGAGTCCGAGTTTTCGAAAAACGGAGTCCGTATGAAGAAGATATGGCCTTCGGAAGTTTTTCAATTAAATTTAAAATTCAAACAGAATTAAATAATTAAATATTCCGAAGTGGGGCCCATTGGGCCAGGGTGGATGAACACCCGCTTGGGCCACCCAGGTCGACTGGGCTGTCGACCTGGGCTACCCATGTCGACAGGGCTGTCGACAGCCCTGTCGACAGGGGTATCGACCTGGTCGAGCCCAGTCAACCTGGCTGGCCAGGTCGGTGTGTGGTCGAATTTCTGTGGTCTGCTTTGTCATTAGGGCTAGGTGGCGGGTTTTTATTGGTCTCTCTATCTAATGAATGGCTATGATCTAACCTAGCAACATCAAGGGTCCTAATCAATTCCTAACCTCTATATAAACAACCCTAGACTAAACCCTAATCTATTCATTCAAAATAAGATTATAGCCGCCATGTTGCTGAGGAACGACAAAGAATAGCCGCCGACTAGAGAGAAAGTTAGGAAGAAAGTTCTAAGCCTAAAGCAATTCAAGCAACCTAAGGCTAATTAATTCAACAAAGGAATCGTGTCTCTTAATTAGAGAATTCGCCGCAACCATTGTAAGTAGAGTATTACTTTGGTATAATAAACAACTGTGTTGATGTGTATGCTTGAATTGTGGCAATGGAAGTAATTCATGTTTGTGCAAAATTATGTTATTCATTATAAAGAACTACATGCGGTAGTTCTATGCAAATATACGTTTGGAATATTGCGCAAATTATGTAATCTATATTGAAGCTACATGTATGTAGTTGAGTGAAATTTATGCAAGTTTGGGGCTTTGTTATTATGTTGTCATGATGTATATTTTGTGCATAAATCGTTTTGCAAGCAATTGAGACAAGTTTGGTTGTTATAGTTCATATGAAACTATGTTGGAATTTTGACACCATAATCCATGTATTAAGTCATGCTTATGAATTTGGCTAGGCTATGAATGATATTTGGCATAATTGAAATCTATGATTAAGTCTATCTTGTTTAAAAGAATTATATGATGACATATGTGAGACATGGCTAGGTTAGACTCAAAAATCCCTTTTTGCAAGTTTAAAGCAAACACCATGATTAGAAGTATTTATGCCATGCTTATGTTTGACATTATGCCATGTTTATGCTAGAAGTATTTATGCCATGCTTATGTTTGACATTATGCCATGTTTATGCTAGAAGTATTTATGCCATGCTTATGTTTGACATTATGCCATGTTTATGCTAGAAGTATTTATGCCATGCTTATGTTTGACATTATGCCATGCTTATGCTAGGAATATTTATGACATGCTTATGTTTGACATTATGCCTAAATAAGAATATAGGTTCATGTTGTAGTTAAACCTATGCAAGTTCACATGCTTTGATTCATGTCACCACTATGCAAGTACACCAGTTTCTATTATGTATTTCCAACGTCTTATGCAAGTTCATGCGCTCACCTTCCCCTCTTTGTGTATACGCCATAAGCCTCCCCTTTCGCATGGCTAAATTGGTCTTTAAAAAGGCTAAGCCCAATATATATGAACGGACGTGTAAAACGGGGGAAAATAACGTCGGGTTAAAATTAATTAATGAATGAAAATATAAAATAGAAGGGCCCAAATTCAAGTATGGGTTGGGCCCGTGATTGGTGTAACCTTTACACCATTAACTTAATAATGGGCCGCAAATATTTACATATAAATAAAGAAGAATGACAAGATATGTAAATGTAGAACATACGATGTGTTTAACCCGAGGTTGGATTGAGTTGTGATGTAAACCTGCCCGGAACCGCCCGGCTGTCCAGTAGTCACAACAATACCTATCCAATGTAGGAGGTTAAACATGGAGCCCAGCAAGGACCCGAGGTTAGACTGAGTTGTGGCGTAAGACTGCCCGGAACCAACTGGCAACAGGCAGCCACAACAATACCTGTCTAATGTGAGAGGTCAGGGCCTTAATAAGACAATTAAGGCTGAGTCAGGATTGTTAGGATTAAGTGGACTAAAAACTTAATCAAAATGGAACATGCTAAACTAAACGGACTGGTGGGGGTTAGGTAGGAAACACTTAACCAACTTAGCATGTTGGCTAGAGATAGAAAACCTAGTAACGGGGGACCCTTTTCAGCAGTAACCCTAAAAGGTGTATCAGGATACCCTGAAACTAGGCAGGGTGGGGCACGATTACTGGGCTGATTGTAAGAGGTCAAAGCGACGGCGGTGGTGTAGCAGTGTAGGTTCTAACGGAGTGCGGGCGTGCACACACTCTGGCGCAGAAAAATAAGGCACTGGACACCAGTAGCATACCTGTGCACTCTAAGGTTGTGTCGGGTTGCCACTATGGGACTTGATACACCCCATGGTGGGACCAGCATAGGTAACTACAGACATCGGGGGCCGTAAGACACATGTAACTATGCGAGTAGGAGCCGATCATCATTGAATGGATCACATCACCCTGATTATGGGGTGCAAATTGGAAACTAGTTTATATGGGTTCAGAGATTAACATGGGGTACGATAGCATATTCGACCCTAGAGAACTTAACCAAGTTCATAGTGTTTGCCCACTTCCTGTTTTACTTATCATACCCAGTTCTTTATTCATAGACAAAGTAGTACTAGACTTACTCAGGCTTTATGTCTGACTCTATTTTTCTTTCGTCTTCTTTCTTCCGTTTCCCCCCCCCAGGTCCTCAGGGAGGGAACACAGCAGCTTGACCAGCCTCAACATCCAGCTTGAAGAAGAGAAATGTATTGCTTGGACTTTCCTGTTTTGAACTATGGCTTTGGACAATCCACCAAGGGGCTTTTGCAGTTTATCTATGTTTTATTTATGCTTCTTTAAATAATGTACTCAAGACAGATTATGAAAGTGTTATGTTATGTTATTGGAAAGGATGTTGTTGTAACACGTATTTGACTTAATGAAATAAAGTTTGTTGTTCTTCCGCTGTTTTACAAATATGTGTTCTTATATCTGTCTTGTATATCTGTGACTTGTACTTATAAACCTCCACCAAAATTAGGGCATTCCCTTTGAGAGTGACCCTAACGGAGGTGGGGTGTTTCACTTGGGCTAGAGAGTCACGAATCGGTAGAGGACGATCCCTGGCCTCGGTTCATAGATGGAAATCCAATTTCCAGATACGTGACATTTGCGGTTTTAATTGTAGAACTAGTATGGCGACATGATATATGGTACCCATGCCGCCTATGATTGATACTTATGATTTGAAGTTGTTTTATACACTATGCACTTATAGTAGTATCAAATGATTTGTTTTAAAACGTATCAAGCATTCTTTGGCTGTTATAAGGGAAAACCCTATCCCCCGGCTTGCGTTGCATTGTGTGATAGGACCTGGGCCTTATAACAGCTTCATTTTTCTTTATTTAGCATTGCGCTGTCTGTTTTATGCACTGGTATTCTTGGGAGAAAACCCGTTCCGTGTTATACGGCGTGGTCCCTTGATTTATCTAACTTTGAAATAAAGATTAATAACTGTTTTAGTTCTCACACCAGTCCCATGACTGACTTGGAGTTTATTGTTTTGACCTGAACTCTGGGTGCCCCCATTTTGACACGGGCAGCTAGTAGTTTTGGTTTTGCAGATTTATATTCACAGGATCCTGGTTTACAGCTGGAACGATATCCGGAAAGCTTTGTATCCGTGTATCACTTCTAGTTGTGTATTGTATTATTTTCCGCTGCTATATATTTAAATGTAATTTAAATCTCTGATATTTCTATGTAATATTCATTTATACTCTGTATATTCTTTTATTCTGATGCATTGTTGTAATATACAATGAAATGTTCTTCCGTCTGCATTCTATTTTGTCGTGTTCTCGAAACGACCAGGCGTTTCGAACGGTCTAGATCGGTTTAGCGACCGGTTCGGATCGAGCGAAACCCCTTTTCGTCACTGGCTCGGTCAGACATGCTCATTTCAGACTTTCCCTCCCCCAGCCTCGCTCGCCTGGAACTCAAGAAAGCAGCTCGTTGTTTCCTTTCTGATCAAGTATAAGTATGTAGTTTTATTTTGGTTGTGTATTTTTCATGCAGCTGTGATGTGGATGCTATATGTACATTTTATCAGTACTTCTTAGACTGTTTTATATATGACCATCTTGGTCTGTACTTAGTTTGCTACTGGTTGGGCCTATCAACCCGATATCATTACTAGCTTTTATGCATATACGCGTAACCGGCTGTGTAGTGCCATGCTACACACCCGTCTTCCTAAAAAAAAACGGTTCACGATAAACCCAAAATCACATTCCTTTTCAATCAGTCCCTAACCATAAATTAGCAAGTGAGCAATTCCCTAAGTATTAACCCCGAAGGCCGAAACCAACATCAGATCAATACCCCAGAAACCATTCAACTTAACTAATCTCCAGTTAGTTTCTGATTTTCTTAACTCCTTTGGGTCTAAGAACAGTATTATTGAAGATAACGTTCACGACAACCCAAAATCACATTCCATCAATTTTCGGGTTAAAGAACAAGTGTTATTTAAAACACGGTTCACGATAAACCCAAAAATCAATACCAATTCAATTTCAATTAAATATCATTTAATTGGTACACTTCATTAAATCTAAATAAAAAGATTTAATCTTTTTCTCAACTGGGGTTTAAGAACAGTGTTAATGAAGACACCATTCACGACAAACCCAAATCCCATTTGATATTAAATACAAGGCTCTGAATAGAAAATATATCGGCTTATATTCAATATCAAATTCTACGACCAACAAATATCGTATTGGAGATAACGATATAAACATCTTTCAAATTCCCATAACAATATCTGTAGCATCACGAAATCCAACACCGAAATATTCCGAAGACAATTTCGATTTAAATCCATTCCAATTCAACTATTGGAATTTCTGGTTACTTTTAAAACCATTTCAAATCCAATTTATTTAATTAAAAATAAATGGATTTTAATTCTAGTTCAAACTAGTTCATTTCAATAAAAATCTATTTTTATCTTTTCAAATATGGAGTTTTTCATCCCAATTCTTTCCAAATCATTTCTTATGATTTTACACAAATTATTATTATTTTTAATAATTTTATCAAGGCCCGTACAGTCGATTTCCATCAACGGCCATCGAACTGCACTTACATCGACCTTTTCCAAATTTTATTTGGACATAATTCCAAATCCAACCATTAGATTTCAAATCTCTAATATTCATTAGAAAGCTCTTTTCGATACGAACCCAACGGTTCTGGTTTTAGGAGAATCCGACAGTCGGATCTCCCGCAACGTCAATTCGAAGTCAATGGTCGAAATTCGCGAACTGCCGCAGCGCGGCGCGTTCTATTCAGGCCATTATATATATAATATATATATTATATATATTTCATCGATTTCAATTCAAAACAATTTTAACTTCCATCTTAAATTCAAATAAAAATTGAATTTTCTAATATAAATTCGTTTTAAATTCATTTCAAATCGATTTCAATTCTATTTCAGTTTAATTCGAATTTCAATGCTATTCAATTTAATTCGAATTTAAAATCACTTCAATCTAATTCGAATTTCAATTCACTTCAATCTAATTCGAATTTCAATTCACTTCAATCTAATTCAAATTTCAATTCACTTCAAAATAATTCGAATTTCAATTCACTTCAATCTAATTCGAATTTCAATTCACTTCAAAATAATTCGAATTTCAATTCACTTCAAAATATCAGATTTTGAAATCACTTCCTTTTCTATATTCATTTTAAAAACGAATATAATTGATATAAATATCGTTCACGTCCAAAATGGCGTCAATCTAATCAACACGGCTTTTATTCAACACATGAATATATATTTCTATTCTTTATTTTCCCAAATTAGAATGAAGCCCAATCAATTACCATATAATGTTAATTATATGGATTTTCTACAACACATGTATATAATAGCAATGATAAATAATCAACCATCATCCAGAGTGCATTCTACACTGTATAAGCATTAAATATAAATATTCGACGCTTATACAGCCTGTCAATCAATCGATTGATATACAAATCATTGGGACTAGTGTATGCCATGTATCATCCCAATACCCGTGTGGGGTTTCAATCAATCAAACACAATTTTTATTTGTGCAGTTGGGCGACGTGTTAAATTTATCGACCCAATCAATATCAGTCAAATGTGTGTATATAAACAAATTTTTCGATTTGTTTATAATCATTTATTTTATTTTATATACACGTTAAAAATTCTATTTTTAACTATAAAATATTCTCCACATAAATATTTTATTTCATTTCACATCACATTACACAATCAACTACACATCAAAATCAAACAAACAAACATACAAGCCGTCCATGGTCTGTGGACGACGGGTGTCGGGTGCTACTAAACACCGTCTACATCCTAGTATATATTATTAACTAGAAATAAAATAAATTAAAAGTGAGGAGTTCTCACTGAGGGTTCCACTCCTCCATTCCATTTCTGAATCTCTGAATCGTCTGAATTCCTTTTTGATTTCAATCCATTCCATCTCACTTCTTTTCACGCTGTTCATATATAAATAAAAAACACATTTTTATTTCACTATATATATAATAAAAATCAGATTTTTATTTCACTACATAAATAAAAATAAAAATTTTATATTCTCTGTTATATAAAAATTCTATTTTCAATCCGCTACTTATATAAAAATCGAATTTTTACTCTCACTTCATATATATAAAAATCTAATTTTTACTCTTAATTCATATATATATATATATAAATTATATTTTTAACCTTCCTATAATATAAAAATTATATTTTTAACCTTCCTATATTATAAAAATTATATTTTTAACCTTCCTATAATATAAAAATTATATTTTTTATTCTTTCTAAAATATAAAAATTATATTTTTATCTTCTACATCATATGAAAATTTCCCCTTTCTACTTAGAAAAATATCGCCTTTCTACGATTAAAAAATCCGACCTTTCCACACATTAAAAATCGTATTTTTATGATTCCATTCAAACGATAAAAATCAAATCTTTTCCTTTTATAAAAATCAATTCTTTGTTTAAAATAAAAATCAAATCTTTTACTAATAAAAAAAATGAAGTCTTTACTAATTAAAAATGAAAGCTTTATCTAGTTAAAATTAAAAGCTTAACTAAAAAAACGACGGCTTTTCAAAAATAAAAATCAAAGCTTTTATCTTCAAAAATCATATTTTTAAAACATTGCAACTTAACTTAAAGACCACATTTTTAAGCCTTATCATTTATATTTAAAGACTGAAAAACATCCTTGCTTATCTATATAAAGTTTCTAAATTTAAACCATGTTAATTTATATTAAAAACTGATTTTTATTTACCTTAAAACAGATTACATTAAAAAAAACCGGAAAAAAATAAAAGAAAAAGAAACACTTACAGTGTTCGACTGAAATGGGGGGTCTGGAGATGGCGTCGGAGATGAGGAATGGAGGTGTGCGGCAGATCGAGGTGGCGCGGTGGGAGGAAGGCGCCGTGGGGAGGCTGTGCGATTTGGGATTCGAGGAGGGTAACGGGGCTCGCGTCAATTTAGAAGAGGGGGAGGTTGGAGACGAACGGAGGCGGAGGGAGGAGAGAAGAGGAGGGGGCGGCGACCTGGGGAAGCTCCGCCTGAGGCGGCGGCGCACGAGATCCGGGGGGGGGGGGCGATTTGGGTCAACTGTTTTTTTTTTATTTCGTTTTGACTGAGTGAGGTAAGAGAGAGAGGGGGGAGTATATATTATAATTTATTTTATAATTTTTAATTTCAAAAAGGTACCTTTTTATTTTGAACTCGAAATCAAACCCACCGACTGTCGTCTCTAGCTAATTACCCCCATTCCGAACACAAAGGGATATGTATCGTAGGCTGATTCAATTGTTTCGATCAGTTTCCGTTTAATTTAAAATATAACTCTATATATTGAATTTGAATGCGCATTTCAATTTACTGGGGTCACATACTAACTCGAAAAATTCCAGAAAAAATTTTCTAGCTTCGTACTGACGATATGGTCCTAATAAAACTAGTTTCGTCGAATTCTGAGACTGTAACGACCCAGCGGATTTCGGCCCCGAAAATCGACATAAATACCTTTACCGTAACTCATGCCGACCTTCCGACACCGGAAACACTGGATAGTATTAGGAAGAATTTAGAGGGTGAGATAAGAAAGAAAGAAATATTAGAATAGTAGAAGGAGAAGAAACAACACGACACAGAGTCTCACATCGCAGCGGAACAAAAATATAATATAGAAATAAAACTTTATTGAGAGCTTTTAAAAAAATACTTTCAATATCAGAGTACATCAACATCTGGACAGTTATAATAACCTGTCCTCCTATTCAACACAGCGGAATAGTAGCTAGATAATATCATACGTCTGGACTCTTCCTTCCAGCTCGTCTCTTCATAGCATTCGATAACTTGAACCTGTACACCCCGGGCTAACCCGAGCATTTACAAAACACCGGGTCAGTCTGGTGAACCAGAGTGAGATAAACTCGCACAGTATTAAGGGTAAATCATCCAACCAGATTTTAAAGTTCAAAATCTTTTCAAAAGGAAAGGATAATCGTAAGACCAAATCCACACATAAACACGGACGGTTTTTACCTTACGATAACCCAAACAGTTTGAAATCAATATCTTGTCTGATATTATAGTAATGTCTAAATACAAGTAAATAACAATCTAGTGGAACGCTTGCATCTCACGCTCCACATATATAGTATACAATCAAAACCGTAGGCGCTTATTGGAGATTGGTTTCTGACCTTGACAAGGTATGGGACCACCTGCCGACCGTGTATCTCTAGAGGCGAATACACTGGGTTCAACAAGAACGTCTTGCAACCCGGCCCTCACATGACCGACCACTCATTTCGCTTGAGTGTATCGAATGTATATCACCAACGGTTGGACTCAAACCACCGTTCCCGAATGGGCAAAATCGATAGAATAAGAAACAAAAGGAATTTCTCTAGATAGGTGATTATACACCCTAATGGGAGCGACCCACATAGCCATGATGCCTGCCCGATTTCTGTCATTTCCCGGTTGATGAGGCTTGAGGCCACGCTTTATAATCAGCACATCACATTTACTTCGAATGCCACATCGTCAGATCCATCAGAATCACTAATTGACGTCCACAACAATACATTACGTGTTGGCTAAAGAAGTTTCCTTCTTTGCTTCCACTCTTGGTGCGGTTGAAGAAATCAATATACGTGACCTTTTCTGGAAATACCCTGTCAGACATTCATCCATACAAGTCACCCAGGAACAGGTTGAACTGAAGGTACTCTCCTACCGCATCCATATAGGAATCACCCCATGGATCAGTAGCGAGAAGTCCTTGCAATCCGTGGATTCCAACTACGACAGAACCACGGTTTATCTCTGGGAGCTAACCAGAGATTATAAGTGATCCTTCCGCTTATGGAAATCCACGGTCTTCAATGCTCCATCTCGATCATCTTCTGATATCTTCACGTATTTGCTGGTCGGAATGGTTTTCGAATATACATTCGATCCCGGACTTTCCGTACCAACAACCGTATTGGTCAGATTTGATAGTCGGTGACTTAACTATCAAAATAAACAGTGTTTCAATCATGAAAACCCAATGAGTTCACTGGTTCAGTATTCAGCACCACTTGGCCTTTCATTAAAAAAAAAACTCTTAAACATTTGAATATTTCAAATATAACTTCCTGCTTCTTATTCATATAAGATTTATTCCTTAATTTAATAATTAAGTGATTTCTTATAAAACATCACTTTTAACCCTTACCCTTTTAAACAATTTCATATCGAAATTCAGATCTTTGTTTACAAAATCCGATAATCCATTTCTTTTACCAATTTCACTTCCACTAATTTTCCCTCAAACCCATTCAACCAGTCTTGCTTTGGAAATTTATTATAATTTCCCCTTCTTACTTAATCTCGTTGTTTAGTAACGTTAATCTAAAATTAATGATATAACATCCCAAATCTCTTTTATATAACTCTGGTTTATAAGTACGCCCTTTTTACCTAAATTCCCCTTTACTTAATTCAAATTATTAAGTGGCCTTTATTTAAGCTATAATACTTGGTTAAAAATCCCTTTTACAACTTTGTTATAAAACTCAGGTTTGAATAAAACCTGTTCACAAAACTTCATTCACTATTCAGTTGGATTTTATTTCCAATTTGATTATTTTTAAATGAATTACCATCAAAAAGTAATTTTCTCAATTATTATTAATTAAAATAATTTACTTGGTTATTAACTACTTCCGTAGTTAAACCCAGTATTAAATAAAATAAATAAAATTTCCCTTTTAAAAACCTTCCTAAAATTTAAACAAATATTCTCCAACCATTTTATTCACAACGCACCAACTGATTAATACTCTTAATTCAAACGGTCGACTTAGTTAATTCCAATCACAATTATCTCATTAACTAACCTCAATTTCATTTCCCTTTTTAATTAATTAATAATATAATTAATTTAAATAATTCCATTTAATCGTCTCTTCACAAAACAATTATCCAAATTTAACCATTCGGTTAATCTCCTCCTTACTCATTTTAAATCTGATTATCATCAGAATTTACCTTAATGAACAAATAATTATCCAGTTAAATAATAGACAATAAATATTTATTCCCCTATAAATAACTATTATTCAAAATAATATAATTTCAAAATTTATCTCCAGTTATAAAATAAATTTTATAATTTCATCTCTGTTGATCCGCCTGACGGTAAATCAACATAACAAATCAATTTATTTCGTAGGCCATATTGCCAAATACTCAACCAATACCGCCCATTGGTTTAAACTAAACAGATGTTGGTTTTTCAGTCAAAAATCAACAATCAAATCAATCCCCCATCAGATCAGTTCATATATGGTAATATGAAAATAAATAATATATTTGAGGAATCCGGTTGGATCCCTCCAACCTGTTCTGCCCTGCATCAAACTGGTTATTTCCAAACAGTTCAACAATTCAAACATATCCAATAATTCAAACAGATCAAACAATTCAAACCAAAAATACGTTTATTTTATAAACGTGACCAACAAGGTAAGTTACCTTTATTGGAACCAATCGTTAGAATAACGATTTGGTATTTCACTGGAATTAAACAACGGTTTAATTTTCATCAGTTATAACAACAGATAAAGGTATAATCAATAACAGTCAATCATAGCAACCAGAGCACACAAAATAAAAACCCAATTTATAAAATATAAATGGGGAAAAATTGAGTGAGTTTACTCACCTTGGTTTATCGCTGAAACGGTTCAATTTCAGTTAAATTAAACAGTCGTTTAATTTAACCGAAAATCTCGCTGCTTCCAAATCCGTCTGAACTGTTTCTAGAATATAGCGTTCGACAATCTGATCCTGGCGTCGCGAGTTTCGATCCATCCTTTGTTAGTCCATGATATACGTATTATATATACCATGCGTTTTCTTTTTGCGGTTTGCTTCGGAATGCCACATAGTCAATCGTGCTTCTCCAGGCCATACTTCTATCTTCCAATAATACGAAGCAGGTACATTTCCATCCTTCAGTCACGTGATCTTCTCCTTCACTACATTTTGCCTGCTCAAGTTTGTCTGCTCCTCCGCCTCACTACTGTAGCCTCTTCCCATTCTTACGTTCATCATTTTTTTTTCTTTTTTTCTTTTCTCCTGTCATGAAGTTTAAAACTGAAAAGCACCAACTGCTCCCCTCCGTGAACTGCTCTACGTTCAACCGACCCCCATATCTCCATGTCACCTCTCGTTTCTACACCCCCATCTTCCAGTTTGCGCCCGTACCACTCCTTCCTCCTCCTGCAAAACGCTGCTCCACTCACACTCCATCCCGCGCCGTCCTCTCCGCACCTTAATTCAAACCATGCCCTCGTGTTACTATTCCCACTTTCTGTCTCCTTCTTCTTCATTCTTTGTTGCTAACATCATAGATCACGCCAAAGTAATCGGTCCCGTATATTCTTAGAGTGGCTTGCTTTGGACACCACGCCAAAACACTTCATTTTCCATTCCAGTTTTCTTTCCAAACCTCCGGAGTCCACCGCGCTACACTGACCCATACTTCTGACCTCACGTCAGAGATCCGGCGCCCGGCCTCGCCTGAGCTCCGCGTTCTCTCCCCTGACCGACCCCTTTTGCTCCGTTGTTCAGATCAACTGCCAACTCAATGAGGTACGGGATTTTTGTTTTCATTGGTTGCGGAAGAGGGATTTTGATATGGTCGGACTTTATTTCGTCTGAAGGAGTGTGGTTTTAATCAATGCTAAAACAAACGAAAGACAAAAATGAAGCAATTGTTATTTATAATGGAGGGCGTCGTGGGAAGCAAGTAACTGGGTTATAGGTTTGCAGGGGATAGCCGATACTAGCGTGTACGTGTGTGAGGGATTCATTACCTTGGTCGACACGGCTGGATTAATTTGCAGGCAAGTAATCGAACAGCGTGGGGCGCAAGGCATCTAACGAAGTCTGGCACTAAAGGCAGAGCACGCAAGTTAAAAGAAACGGCACTTGAATGATTTAAATATGCACTGCGTCTCCTTTCATAAAGGGTATGGTATAAATTAAATATTATTTGGTTATAACGAAACTTGCGCGTGAGATATCGTGTTAAAAACCACTACATACAATTTCTTTTTTCTGAAAAAAACTAATCTTGGTGTAAAAAGATATTCCGGATCCAATGGGACAAGTTTCGTCGAAATCTGAGGTCGTATGAAAAAATTTCCTTTATGAAACCGGAAATGAACACGCATTTAATTTTTTCACGATCATCAGATAAATCAAATCAACTCGAAACTGCGAAGTCTGACAAAAACTTTTCGATATGAACCCAACGGCACTAGTTTCGTCGCATTCTGAGACTGTTGCCTCGGTAGGCTATTTTTAACGCGTACCGCACTGCCCTTCTGAACATCAAATTTTCCCATCTCTAAAAATAACAAACTATATATCTATCCTGACTCAAATCGACGATACGAACTCAACGAAACTGGTTTCACGGCTTAATTCGGTCGTCTGCTCAAGTTACACCCGAATATCCCTTTACTATATTAATTATGTGCTATAGAAATTGAACGGGCGTTTACGGCTACCGTGGCCACATACGACATCGGTTTGCCACGCCATTTAACATCATGCAATAATTTAATGTTACGGTCCCAATGAAACTGATTTCGTCGAAAACAGAGACCGTTTGCAAAATGGCCATTTTAAAGGTTGATATTTAAATAATGATTTTTCACAGCGACTATTTTAAAATTTGATTTGGCCATAATTAACAAATTATAACATGAAATCTGGATTTTTCTCTTTCATATGAAAATTATCATCAACACGGTTCTAGCGTTTCTCGTTTCACAGAAATCCGACTTATATCGAATCTTGTATATCAATTTGAAGTTCGAAATTCAATATTACGAACTGCACGCCGTTTTCAAGCTCTATTTATAATTATATAAATATATATCGTTCAACTTCGTTTAAATAACGAATTTAATTCCATTAATATTTCCAATATAATATTTAAAACTAATTTAAATATTCATATTCAAATGGTCGAAAAACACGGGTCGTTACATTCTTCCCCCCTTAAAATAATTTCGTCCTCGAAATTGCTAAGGTAAGAAAGAACGTAATAGACCCATTAACTTCTAAATCCATTTTATTTTTAAAACAAAACCAATTCAATATAGTAAAGAAATATTTTCAAAAATATCGAAAATTTTCTAACACATTAAATTCGCGGAAAAATTTGGCAGAGTCTCCCCTGCACGGAGTGATATCTGCGATATCGCAGGAACAATTAATGTATATCCATCGACCAATGGTCGAAAAACAAAAATCAGAATCTCAAAATTCAAAATTTTATATTTTCGCATAGGCGTACCTTTACGAGCGCTATTGAGCATATCTGCTCAACGTATATGCGATTTACTCAACCAATACCAATCTGCCAAGCCATCTGGCACCTGTACTTAACTCAATTCATATATAAGTAACAGATATATGAAATTCTAAGATGATAGTTCACTAATCAACTCGTATAATCATAATAATTTCAATATCACACACATAGCATCAATTCATTATCAAATACAGGGTTAAATCGTTCATTTCAAATCATATTCAGTTCCAGTCCAGTTTAATTATACTGGAATTTATTCTTTAGTTTATAATTTATTTAACTCCATTAAATTATTGATTATTCCCATTCAAACAAACCATCATCCAATAACAAACCAATTCACAATCAACAACCAATACATAACCAAATCAACCAAATCAATTGAATTTTCATTCAATGTTAATATTTTACTTTGGTTTCTCATAATTTATTATTATATATTCATTTAATCTCAAATTTCCAACTCTGTTTTATTCAATTTCGATATCATTCTTAATTCGATTCCACTTTAGACAAGTTAAGTTCCAATTCAAGTTCTCAACACGATTTGAATTATATTCAAATCGATCAAACACACTAGTATCTCACTAAATTGAGAAAATTATTTCTTTTCTATACAAAAATATATTTTGGGTAAAATTATTTCATTTACCCTATTTTCAAAACAATATTGTATCTATTGCCAGTTCAACGCTTCTCAACACTTGAACCGATCAACCAACACAATACAAAACATTTATATAAGAATTTACAAATACGCTCTATATATATATACACACTCAATTTCGATCTAGGGTATTACTAACCCCATCTCTATCGAGTTACACCACAGAGCCAAGGTTATCACTAAACCAATAGCTCTGATACCACTGTAACGACCCAGCGGATTTCGGCCCCGAAAATCGACATAAATACCTTTACCGTAACTCATGCCGACTTTCCGACACCGGAAACACTGGATAGTATTAGGAAGAATTTAGAGGGTGAGATAAGAAAGAAAGAAATATTAGAATTGTAGAAGGAGAAGAAACAACACGACACAGAGTCTCACATCGCAGCGGAACAAAAATATAATATAGAAATAAAACTTTATTGAGAGCTTTTAAAAAAAATACTTACAATATCAGAGTACATCAACATCTGGAAAGTTATAATAACCTGCCCTCCTATTCAACACAGCGGAATAGTAGCTAGATAATATCATATGTCTGGACTCTTCCAGCTCGTCTCTTCATAGCATTCGATAACTTGAACCTGTACACCCCGGGCTAACCCGAGCATTTACAAAACACCGGGTCAGTCTGGTGAACCAGAGTGAGATAAACTCGCACAGTATTAAGGGTAAATCATCCAACCAGATTTTAAAGTTCAAAATCTTTTCAAAAGGAAAGGATAATCGTAAGACCAAATCCACACATAAACACGGACGGTTTGTACCTTACGATAACCCAAACAGTTTGAAATCAATATCTTATCTGATATTATAGTAATGTCTAAATACAAGTAAATAACAATCTAGTGGAACACTTGCATCTCACGCTCCACATATATAGTATACAATCAAAACCGTGGCCGCTTATTGGAGATTGGTTTCTGACCTTGACAAGGTATGGGACCACCTGCCGACCGTGTATCTCTAGAGGCGAATACACTGGGTTCAACAAGAACGTCTTGCAACCCGGCCCTCACATGACCGACCACTCATTTCGCTTGAGTGTATCGAATGTATATCACCAACGGTTGGACTCAAACCACCGTTCCCGAATGGGCAGAATCGACAGAATAAGAAACAAAAGGAATTTCTCTAGATAGGTGATTATACACCCTAATGGGAGCGACCCACATAGCCATGCTGCCTGCCCGATTTCTGTCATTTCCCGGTTGATGAGGCTTGAGGCCACGCTTTATAATCAGCACATCACATTTACTTCGAATGCCACATCGTCAGATCCATCAGAATCACTAATTGACGTCCACAACAATACATTACGTGTTGGCTAAAGAAGTTTCCTTCTTTGCTTCCACTCTTGGTACGGTTGAAGAAATCAATATACGTGACCTTTTCTGGAAATACCCTGTCAGACATTCATCCATACAAGTCACCCAGGAACAGGGTGAACCGAAGGTACTCTCCTACCGCATCCATATAGGAATCACCCCATGGATCAGTAGCGAGAAGTCCTTGCAATCCGTGGATTCCAACTACGACAGAACCACGGTTTATCTCTGGGAGCTAACCAGAGATTATAAGTGATCCTTCCGCTTATGGAAATCCACGGTCTTCAATGCTCCATCTCGATCATCTTCTGATATCTTCACGTATTTGCTGGTCGGAATGGTTTTCGAATATACATTCGATCCCGGACTTTCCGTACCAACAACCGTATTGGTCAGATTTGATAGTCGGTGACTTAACTATCAAAATAAACAGTGTTTCAATCATGAAAACCCAATGAGTTCACTGGTTCAGTATTCAGCACCACTTGGCCTTTCATTAAAAAAAAACTCTTAAACATTTGAATATTTCAAATATAACTTCCTGCTTCTTATTCATATAAGATTTATTCCTTAATTTAATAATTAAGTGATTTCTTATAAAACATCACTTTTAACCCTTACCCTTTTAAACAATTTCATATCGAAATTCAGATCTTTGTTTACAAAATCCGATAATCCATTTCTTTTACCAATTTCACTTCCACTAATTTTCCCTCAAACCCATTCAACCAGTCTTGCTTTGGAAATTTATTATAATTTCCCCTTCTTACTTAATCTCGTTGTTTAGTAACGTTAATCTAAAATTAATGATATAACATCTCAAATCTCTTTTATATAACTCTGGTTTATAAGTACGCCCTTTTTACCTAAATTCCCCTTTACTTAATTCAAATCATTAAGTGGCCTTTATTTAAGCTATAATACTTGGTTAAAAATCCCTTTTACAACTTTGTTATAAAACTCAGGTTTGAATAAAACCTGTTCACAAAACTTCATTCACTATTCAGTTGGATTTTATTTCCAATTTGATTATTTTTAAATGAATTACCATCAAAAAGTAATTTTCTCAATTATTATTAATTAAAATAATTTACTTGGTTATTAACTACTTCCGTAGTTAAACCCAGTATTAAATAAAATAAATAAAATTTCCCTTTTAAAAACCTTCCTAAAATTTAAACAAATATTCTCCAACCATTTTATTCACAACGCACCAACTGATTAATACTCTTAATTCAAACGGTCGACTTAGTTAATTCCAATCACAATTATCTCATTAACTAACCTCAATTTCATTTCCCTTTTTAATTAATTAATAATATAATTAATTTAAATAATTCCATTTAATCGTCTCTTCACAAAACAATTATCCAAATTTAACCATTCGGTTAATTTCCTCCTTACTCATTTTAAATCTGATTATCATCAGAATTTACCTTAATGAACAAATAATTATCCAGTTAAATAATAGACAATAAATATTTATTCCCCTATAAATAACTATTATTCAAAATAATATAATTTCAAAATTTATCTCCAGTTATAAAATAAATTTTATAATTTCATCTCTGTTGATCCGCCTGACGGTAAATCAACATAACAAATCAATTTATTTCGTAGGCCATATTGCCAAATACTCAACCAATACCGCCCATTGGTTTAAACTAAACAGATGTTGGTTTTTCAGTCAAAAATCAACAATCAAATCAATCCCCCATCAGATCAGTTCATATATGGTAATATGAAAATAAATAATATATTTGAGGAATCCAGTTGGATCCCTCCAACCTGTTCTGCCCTGCATCAAACTGGTTATTTCTAAATAGTTCAACAATTCAAACATATCCAATAATTCAAACAGATCAAACAATTCAAACCAAAAATACGTTTATTTTATAAACGTGACCAACAAGGTAAGTTACCTTTATTGGAACCAATCGTTAGAATAACGATTTGGTATTTCACTGGAATTAACAACGGTTTAATTTTCATCAGTTATAACAACAGATAAAGGTATAATCAATAAAAGTCAATCATAGCAACCAGAGCACACAAAATAAAAACCCAATTTATAAAATAAAAATGGGGAAAAACTGAGTGAGTTTACTCACCTTGGTTTATCGCTGAAACGGTTCAATTTCAGTTAAATTAAACAGTCGTTTAATTTAACCGAAAATCTCGCTGCTTCCAAATCCGTCTGAACTGTTTCTAGAATATAGCGTTCGACAATCTGATCCTAGCGTCGCGAGTTTCGATCCATCCTTTGTTAGTCCATGATATACGTATTATATATACCATGCGTTTTCTTTTTGCGGTTTGCTTCGGAATGCCACATAGTCAATCGTGCTTCTCCAGGCCATACTTCTATCTTCCAATAATACGAAGCAGGTACATTTCCATCCTTCAGTCACGTGATCTTCTCCTTCACTACATTTTGCCTGCTCAAGTTTGTCTGCTCCTCCGCCTCACTACTGTAGCCTCTTCCCATTCTTACGTTCATCATTTTTTTTTCTTTTTTTCTTTTCTCCTGTCATGAAGTTTAAAACTGAAAAGCACCAACTGCTCCCCTCCGTGAACTGCTCTACGTTCAACCGACCCCCATATCTCCATGTCACCTCTCGTTTCTACTCCCCCATCTTCCAGTTCGCGCCCGTACCACTCCTTCCTCCTCCTGCAAAACGCTGCTCCACTCACACTCCATCCCGCGCCGTCCTCTCCGCACCTTAATTCAAACCATGCCCTCGTGTTACTATTCCCACTTTCTGTCTCCTTCTTCTTCATTCTTTGTTGCTAACATCATAGATCACGCCAAAGTAATCGGTCCCGTATATTCTTAGAGTGGCTTGCTTTGGACACCACGCCAAAACACTTCATTTTCCATTCCAGTTTTCTTTCCAAACCTCCGGAGTCCACCGCGCTACACTGACCCATACTTCTGACCTCACGTCAGAGATCCGGCGCCCGGCCTCGCCTGAGCTCCGCGTTCTCTCCCCTGACCGACCCCTTTTGCTCCGTTGTTCAGATCAACTGCCAACTCAATGAGGTACGGGATTTTTGTTTTCATTGGTTGCGGAAGAGGGATTTTGATATGGTCGGACTTTATTTCGTCTGAAGGAGTGTGGTTTTAATCAATGCTAAAACAAACGAAAGACAAAAATGAAGCAATTGTTATTTATAATGGAGGGCGTCGTGGGAAGCAAGTAACTGGGTTATAGGTTTGCAGGGGATAGCTGATACTAGCGTGTACGTGAGTGAGGGATTCATTACCTTGGTCGACACAGCTGGATTAATTTGCAGGCAAGTAATCGAACAGCGTGGGGCGTAAGGCATCTAACGAAGTCTGGCACTAAAGGCAGAGCACGCAAGTTAAAAGAAACGGCACTTGAATGATTTAAATATGCACTGCGTCTCCTTTCATAAAGGGTATGGTATAAATTAAATATTATTTGGTTATAACGAAACTTGCGCGTGAGATATCGTGTTAAAAACCACTACATACAATTTCTTTTTTCTGAAAAAAACTAATCTTGGTGTAAAAAGATATTCCGGATCCAATGGGACAAGTTTCGTCGAAATCTGAGGTCGTATGAAAAAATTTCCTTTATGAAACCGGAAATGAACACGCATTTAATTTTTTCACGATCATCAGATAAATCAAATCAACTCGAAACTGCGAAGTCTGACAAAAACTTTTCGATATGAACCCAACGGCACTAGTTTCGTCGCATTCTGAGACTGTTGCCTCGGTAGGCTATTTTTAACGCGTACCGCACTGCCCTTCTGAACATCAAATTTTCCCATCTCTAAAAATAACAAACTATATATCTATCCTGACTCAAATCGACGATACGAACTCAACGGAACTGGTTTCACGGCTTAATTCGGTCGTCTGCTCAAGTTACACCCGAATATCCCTTTACTATATTAATTATGTGCTATAGAAATTGAACGGGCGTTTACGGCTACCGTGGCCACATACGACATCGGTTTGCCACGCCATTTAACATCATGCAATAATTTAATGTTACGGTCCCAATGAAACTGATTTCGTCGAAAACAGAGACCGTTTGCAAAATGGCCATTTTAAAGGTTGATATTTAAATAATGATTTTTCACAGCGACTATTTTAAAATTTGATTTGGCCATAATTAACAAATTATAACATGAAATCTGGATTTTTCTCTTTCATATGAAAATTATCATCAACACGGTTCTAGCGTTTCTCGTTTCACAGAAATCCGACTTATATCGAATCTTGTATATCAATTTGAAGTTCGAAATTCAATATTACGAACTGCACGCCGTTTTCAAGCTCTATTTATAATTATATAAATATATATCGTTCAACTTCGTTTAAATAACGAATTTAATTCCATTAATATTTCCAATATAATATTTAAAACTAATTTAAATATTCATATTCAAATGGTCGAAAAACACGGGTCGTTACAGAGACCGTTTGAAAAATGGCCATTTTCCAGTCGATTAAAATCAACTGAAACTGGTCAAACGCGTTTTCCTTTTCCACGCTCACATATTGATTCAAAAAATTATGAAAATTGGAATCTAGCAATAACTTGACATCACGGACCCAACAAAAGTGGTTTTGTCGAAATCCGAGGTCGTTTGCAAAATTTCCATTTTTAAGGGCCAAAATTCCATAGCGACTATTCTGAATTTTCATCTGAACATAACTTCTGATTCCCGCTATGAAATTTCAATTTTTCTGATTCGTTAGAAAGATATTCTCAAATAGATTCAAATATTTTTGGTTTCGCTAAAATCCGGTTTATTTTGAATCCTGTACATTCATTTGAAGTTTGAAATCGAATTATCGAACTACCGCGCCATTTTCAGTTCCTTTTATAAATTAAAATAAATATTTATATTCTAACGACGATCTATATAAATATATACGTTCGAATTCTATTCAAAATAAATTTTTTGTCATTATTATTTAAAATAATTCATTTTAAATATTCAAAATTCATTAAAATTGCTAAAATAAAAAATTTAAACTGGCTCAGATTTTCGGGTTGTTATAATAGGTTCCAATTATTATGGTTGTTTCATTGTGCATCTCGCATAATACGATGTTTTGTATGGTTATTTCTAAATGAAATAATGTATTCGACGATTTTGTACAGTTGGAATTTCCGAGTTGAATTTGAAGCTTAGCTAAATTTATAGGAAAACGTTAGATAATATGTTTAAAATTTATTAATTCAATTTGAACGCATTAATTAAATTAAATCAAATTTGTCACATAGCGACAACTCGTATTTTTTTGATTTGAAGTTCAGATTAATATATAGGATCCAATATATGTCGGAATTCTATAAAACAAGAATCTTTCAGATCTACTGAAATATAATTTTCAAATGAAAGCAATAATTCAAGATTTCATCTTATAGATTTTGAGTTCTGCCAAAACCAAGTTTTCAATAAAATCATGGTTTAGTTGATTATAAACTAAAACCATTAATTTAATGAAATGAAGTTTTTAATATATAAATTATGATGTCACGTAAATAAACATATTGTATGGACTTTGAAATAAATATTACATGTTATGTTGATTTGTGGTTAATTTAGGATTTGAATTTTTGAATTGTAGAGGTAGCATGAATGGTCAATTAAGTAAAAACCTGAAGCTGTTTAGCGAATAGTGACGCCTGATGGATTATCCGTCATTATGCGTAGATGAGGTTTATAACTTGAATAAGCCATTGGTTATAATTATTAGTGGTTATGACATTATATTGTATTGTTATGTATTGGTTTCTTTGGTTGCATGTAGCGTTGTGTTACATTTGTGTTGTTTGCCTATTTGCGTCATTATTGCCAGTTGCAACACATTTGGTTTTTGCATATGATCAAGATGTTGTTTGTGTATATGTTAGTTATCATTATGTTACTTGTTATTTGCTTAACGCTCTTTTAGGTTATGTAAGTGTAACGACAACGGTTTCGCCCGACCTTAATCGATCGCAAAATCGACCAAGACCGTTCAAAATCCGCATACGTTAACTTTGGGAATATAACAATATCAGAACAACAACAGCAGACTTTTATAACATCATAGTAAATGTTACATCAGAGTACAGAATATATCAGAGTACATTGACTAATAATACAGCGGAAGGTAAATTACAATATTATAGTACACTGCAGCGGAAATAAAATAACTAAGGCAGCGGAAGACTTCCAATGTTCTGGACACGGCTTTAAGCTTCAATCCAGGATCCTGCTAAAGAGATAAACCTGTAGACAAACTGCTCGACTGCCCGTGTGGAGAAGAGGGCACCCGAGTTTACAAAAAGGTGAAACAAACAACGGGTCAGTCGTGGGACTAGTATGAGAATTCTTAACCAATTAATCACTATTAATAGGACAAATCCAAGGACCACGCCGCTAACGCGGAATGGGTTTTATTCCAATGGATTGCCGTGCATAACTTAAAGTAAATCGTAAAACAACGCAATGCTTTTTAGAAAAATGAAATCACCATAAGACTCAGGTCCCATCACACAATGCAACGCACACCAGAGGATAGAGTTTTACCTTATGGTGATTAAACATGCTTGATACGTTAAAAACGAATTTGATATTAATATTAGTGTGTATATGTTTTAAAAACAATTTCAATCATAATGTATCAATCCTAGGAAGCATAGGTACCATATGATATGCCTCCGTACTGGTAATACAATCAAAACCGAATGGCGCGTATTGGAAATTGAGTTTCCATCATGAGTCAAGGCTAGGGAGGAACTCCTTACCGATTCGAGACACTCTAGCTAATGTCTCAGGATTCCCCGCAGTTAACCCTTGGATTCTACAGGGCCGGTCCACACATACAGCTTCGTGGATTAGTTATTCCTGAACACATGTTTCCCGGTCCTATAGGACCTATCCGAGGCGCCTCATTCCATCATCCACATAAGTAAAATGTCAGGGCTGGTAGGTCACTGACACCACTCTAGCTAGAAAGAAACGTGCTGCTCTCCCTGCGTTCCCTTCTCCCGTTTTAGACTCCGCCGGTGTAACACCCCGAATTTTCTATTAACACTAAAGTTGCTAAAATATTAATAAGTGTGTAAGAGGGGGGATGTATCTAATATGAATATAAAAGTGTGTAAGAGGGGGGATGTATCTAATATATAAAAGTGTGTAAGAGAGGGGATGTATCTAATATGAATATAATAATATTAATAAGTGTGTAAGAGAGGGGATGTATCTAATATGAATATAAAAGTGTGTAAGAGAGGGGATGTATCTAATATGAATATAATAATATTAATAAGTGTGTAAGAGAGGGGATGTATCTAATATGAATATAAAAATATTAATAAGTGTGTAAGAGAGGGGATGTATCTAATATGTATATAAAAACAATAATAAGTGTGTAAAAGGGGGGGGATGTATCTAATGTGTACATTGTAGAATATATATATATATATTGCTGAGTGTTTGCTGAGTCACTTCTGACTCATTGCTGAGCCAACAAGATAAACCCCATCTTGTCTGAACGGCTGCGGTTATTTCTAGGTTAAATCTAATGGCCTAAATGCATTCTAAAATCTATAAATAAGTGGGTAGACCCTAAACCTAAATCACTTGTAAAATTAGAGAAGCTACCGTCATGCTGCTGCCATGGAGTTCAGCGTAGCCGTCACAAACTAAGAAGAGGAAGCCTAATCATCTACAACTAAATCTACACAAATCAAATCAAAAGATCTCTCTTTCTCTAATTCTTTTCTTTTGTTAGTGAGTATGATGATTCTCACAAGACTATTACAAACTAATTTGACTCAGTTATGAATGGATCACAAGAAAGTGATGTGATTTGTAATTGTAAATTCTATATATTGTGGATCTCTTATTATGTTATTATGTTGTCGTATGATGTAAATTATATATGCTATGTCATGCTATGTTGTAAATTCTCTTATGCTATGTCGTGCTATGTTGAGAATCATGTCAAGCTATGTTATACTATCATACTATGCCATGTTATAAATCATGCTATATTATGTTGAAAAATCATGCTGTTGGATCATGCTTAAAGTTATGTTTTTTTTTTCTTAATTTAAATGGATCTTGTTTATGGGAATTTGCCTATTAGGTTAGGTGTACCCATAAACTTGAAACTATAATTAAATAAAACTTGATTATGGGAATTTGCCTATTGAGTTAGGTGTACCCATATAAAACCATGTTGTTAAAAAATTAGATGATGTTGATTCACACATGTTCATATGTAAGTTTATGAAAATTGATTGAGATTATATTAGGTGAATTTTGAACAAGTTGACACCTTTAGGTCCATGACATGTATAATCTATGCAAGTTGGACATATGCAAGTTTCACCCCTTATTATGATTCATTTGGTCACATATACATGTTGTTATTATGATAATCTCTTTTATGCTATGAGTTAGGCTATTCGAGTCTAACATATATTTTGCGAATAAACGTTCAAACGTGGGGTAGGGGTAATATTAGGAATTAATAAATTGGGTGCAATTTTGTAAGATTTTGCATACCATGAATGGATGTCCATAATTGAGTCAATTATGGACATTGTTAAAAAATGGAAGTAATTAATAATTCAAGTAGGGAATTATTAAAATTGGGGGAAAGTGGATTATTATTAATAATCAATGCTTAGGACACGAGGTTGGACCCGTTTGTGATGTAAACCTGCCCGGACCCGCCCGGCAAATCCAGTAGTCACAAATGTCGGCCCAATGTGAGAGGTCCTAGGCCCAAACTAAAGCATAACAGTTGTAAAGACACGAGGTTAGACTCTTTTATGGTGTAAGACTGCCCGGACCCGCCCGGCAAATCCAGCTGCCATAAATGCCAGTCTAATGTGAGAGGTCTTTATGAGGTTATGGCCTTAATGAACTAAGAAATACTTAACCAGATAATCATGTAAGGTGGGACATGGGGGTTAAGTAGGTGCCTTGGGTGGCATGAGGAATCTGGTGGTTGCCTTTAGAGGCATTTGAAATACGATTAGACTTAACCAAACACACATGTAAATGAACATGACTAAGTGGGTTAAGTGGGATGGACTAATGGGGACAAGCTTAGGTGGAATGCTTGTGGTAAATAGTGGGGGCCCATTTCAACCAGTATCCCAAAACGTATCTTTGTGGGCTCGACCCAAGTCGAGGACGGGACACGCATACTGGGTTTGACTATAAGTGGCCAAAACAGGGAGCGGTGGCAACGCAAGTCCAACGGGTTTCATATGCGTGTGTGGACCCGGGCTGGTAGGTAAGACGTTGTTGCATCGTGTAGGTATAAGCCGTGCATGTCCGTTGTATCAGGTTGCCACTTTAGGGGAGTGATACACCCCACTGTGGGGCCAGCACGGGTATCTACGAGTTAGGGAGCCGATCGAATAATGGGAAGTAGGGTACACCTAGTGGAGATAGGGGCAGGCGGCACCTATGTAGTCAGCTAGGGGTACGTAAAGCCATTGGGAAAGTTTCTAAGTGAAGCTAAGTGGGATGAATCTTTAGGGTGACTGGTGTGGTGCAGTATAGTGTTTATCCTTTAGTATTTAGGAGCGCCTATAACGTTGCCTTTAGCGATTGTCTATGTCCTTAATCTGCTCTTCATAGACATTTTCTTGTTTTCCAGCTTATGCCTTAGTCCAGTTATTTTGGTAATAGTATTGTAGAATTATCATATTCACCAGACTTTATGTCTGACCCCCTCTTTTCCATCCTTTTTCTCCCTTCAGGTCCGCAGGTTGGGCCAAGTTCTAGTGGAGTCTAGTTGGATCGCTTATCTTCTGGAAAGCTTGGACTGTTGAAGTAAAGTCCAGCTTGTTATCTTTCTTTTTAATGGCTATTCATGTAATGGGATTATGTACTTGTTTTATCAAGATAGATATTGTACTTGACATTGAATATGGTGTTATGATGTAATCAAACATGTTTTGACTTCTGCTACAATGAAATAAAGTTTTTGAATTTCCAAGTACTATTTTATATCTGTCTTGTTGTAATTTTACTGTTCTATATTCACTTAAAACCTCCATGGAAGTTAATGCATTCCCTTTGTGAGTGACATTAATGGACGTGGGGTGTTACACGTGGTATCAGAGCATAAGGTTACCAGAACAGATAAAAAAAATTTTAGAAAAATATTTTTTTTTCTAAAGTATTTTTGGAAGAAGTGCTTTCAAAAAAAAAAAACAAAAAAAAACATGTTATTTAAAGAGAGTTTTTATGAAAAACATAATCCCAAATAGCCACATCCTTATCTTTATCTTTCGAATTCTCCATTTTGAATCTTTCCTTTTTCGTTTCAGCATGGCTGAAGATCTTAATCTCCTAGAAGGTGTGACGATTCCAGGGTGGTTTAGGAGATACTTGGAGGTTAGGGCCACCACTGCAGGCCCAGCGGATACTCCTCCACCCCTAGTTGCACCCATTCCTCCTCCTCCTCCTCCTCGTGTTGACACTTTTGCAAAGACGTGCAAGGAATTCAAGGCTATGGGAGGAAAAACTTTTCAAGGGACTGAGACGTTTGTGGAGGCCAGAGATTGGCTTAAGGAGACTGAGGAATTGTTGGATATCTTTGAAGTGGACGATGGGAGGAAAGTCCGTTTAGCTGCTTGGTTAATGAAGGGAGAGGCCTCGTTTTGGTGGGAGGTCACTAACGGGGAACGTCCAGTTGATTCATGGGCGGATTTCAGACGAAGGTTTGAGGCAAAGTTTCTTTCAAGGGCAGAGGAGAACTTAAATATGGAAAAATTCCTGGCACTAAAGCAAGGGAGCTCATCAGTAAAGGAATATGTCAATAAATTTAATCAGTTAGCAAGGTTTGGCTTGGAGTTGGTGAACACGCCAGAGAAGAAAGCTTTGAGGTTCGTTAGAGGCTTGAATGAACCGTTGCAAGGGTTGGCTATGACCCACATCCCTATGGGAGCCACCTTTGAAAAGCTAGTAGAAATGGCACTTATGCATGAGGATAAGGCAGTTGAAAAGAAAGGGGATCAGAAGAAACCCCAACAGCAAAATAAGAAGGGTGGTAAAAACAATAATGGCAAAGGGAAGAAGAAATGCTTCAATTGTGGGACGCCTGGCCATCTCAGCAAAGATTGTAGAAAGAAAAAGAAGACTGGTTGTTTTCATTGTGGAGATGCGGGACATTTAGTGAAGGACTGTCCAAAGAAGGGGCAGAGGGCAGGGTCTACCTCGGGAGGACAGGTGCAGGCTCTTATGGCACCAGGGCAGGCAAGGGGGCAAGTTCAGGCTATTGCGGCCCCACCGCTGCAAGAAAGAGGTAGAACAATTTCTGTTGAAAGCTTAGTTTTTCTGTTTGATCATCCTGTCCGTACCTTATTCGATTCTGGCGCATCTCATTCGTTTATCTCTGCATCATTAGTTGAATCACTGCACTTGAACACCAGTTTAGTAGAGGATCCCTTGGTCGTTTCAAATCCAATTGGGGGTTCGGCTCATTTGACCATGATATGTTTGGATTTGAAAATCTCTATACTTAGCGTTGAATTTAGATGTGATGCTTATGTATTGGGCTTCACGGGCTATGGGCTAATTTTAGGAATGGATTGGTTGTCTAGAAATAGGGCCATTCTTGATTGTGAAAGGAGAGTAGTTAGGCTTGTGACTCGCCTTGGTAATGCTCTCGACATCTTTTGTAATCCCATAAATTCCGTTATGCTAAGTTATCTTGAATCGCTTGACGCGTCTGTAGAGAACCTGCGATCGGTAGAAGTGGTCCGGGAATATCCGGATGTGTTTGAGGAGGTGAAGGGCCTACCTCCAAAGCGGGAGATAGACTTTCAAATTTATCTTGTGGATAATGCTAAACCCGTATCTTTGCCAGTGCGCCACATGGCTCCTCGTGAAAGGAGGGAACTCAATAAGCAAGTAAAGGAGTTGCTTGAGAAGGGGTTCATAAGACGTAGTATATCGGAGTGGGGTGCTCCAGTAGTTTTTGCCACAAAGGCGGATGGGTCTCTTAGACTTTGTATGGACTATAGAGAACTAAACAAGCTTACTAAAAAGAACCGATACCCACTGCCGAGGATTGACGATCTCTTTGATCAGTTAGTTGGCGCCTCAGTGTTTTCGCAGTTGGACTTAGCCACTGGCTTTCATCAACTGAGAGTGGCTGAGGATAGTATAGATAAGACTGCTTTTAGGACTCCTGACGGATTCTATGAATGGCTAGTGATGCCCTTTGGTTTGACAAACGCCCCTGCATATTTTGTTGATTTGATGAGTAGGGTGTTTAGGGAATACCTTAACAAATTTGTGGTAGTCTTTGTGGATGACATCTTAGTCTTTTCTAAGAATAAAGAAGAGCACTCCCTACATCTTAGGGAAGTGTTGGAAACCCTTCGAGCGCATAACCTTAAGGCAAAATTTTCTAAGTGTCACTTCTGGAGGAAGGAAGTACGGTTCTTAGGACACGTGGTTTCCAAAGAAGGGATAGCAGTGGATCCCGCAAAGGTGGTGGCCATCCAAGATTGGAAGGTCCCTAAAAATGCAACCGAAGTAAGAAGTTTCTTGGGGTTGGCTGGCTATTATAGGAAGTTTATCAAAGACTTCGCAAAAATATCAGCTCCATTAACACGGTTAACGAAGAAGAACCTGGTTTTTACGTGGGACAAAGATTGCGATGATGCGTTCCAACGTTTAAAGAGAGCCTTAACTTCAGCCCAGTCTTAGTGCTGCCAGACGGGAATAAACCGTTTACCATCTATACTAATGCTTGTGGGACGGGACTTGGCGCGGTCCTCATGCAAGAGGGAAGAGTAATAGCCTATGGTGGAAGGCAGTTGAGGGTTCATGAAAAGAATTACCCCACGCATGACTTAGAGCTAGCCGCAATTGTTTTCGCGCTTAAGTCTTGGCGTCACTATCTTCTTGGTGAGAAATTCGAACTGTTCACTGACCACAAATCATTAAAATACTTATTCTCTCAGAAGGATTTGAATTTAAGGCAGCAACGGTGGATGGAATTCTTAGCCTCCTACGATTTTGAAATAGCATATACCCCGGGCAAGGGTAACGTGGTGGCAGACGCCTTAAGTAGGAAAAGGTTGTCCTTGAGTCCGTTGTTTGTTGAACGACAAAGCTTAGAATTCATCTCTATGTTTGACTTTAGACCCTCCGTTGACTTAGTACCCGGTCTGTTAGCATCCTTGGAGGTTAGACCTACACTTCTAGGACGGGTTGGTGAGGCACAGCGAGACGACCCACGGTTGGTTGAGATAGTAGAAAAGCTCAAAGGGGGGAGTCGTCAAGCCATCTTCGTAGGTATACCCTAGACGATAAGGGTTGGTTACGAAGGGATAATAGACTTTGTGTACCGCAAGACGAAGACTTAAGGAAGGCCATTCTTGATGATGCTCATCGCTCAAAAATGACCATTCATCCCGGCGGGGATAAGATGTACAAAGATATGAAGCGGGTTTTCTTTTGGGCCGGTATGAAAAAGGATGTGGCCGAGTACGTCGCTAGATGCTTGGTGTGCCAACGAGTTAAAGGAGAACAAAAGAAACCCGGTGGGTTGCTTCACCCATTAGAAGTTCCACTATGGAAATGGGAAAGCATCTCAATGGATTTTGTGGATGGATTACCAAGATCAAGGAAGGGTAACACGGGGATTTGGGTTATAGTAGATAGACTTACTAAAAGCGCCCATTTTATTCCCGTGAAAAGTACGAGGACTGCTCCGTGGTTGGCTTCTGTATACATTAAGGAGATAGTTCGTTTGCACGGTATTCCTTCTAGTATAGTAAGCGACCGTGACCCCATCTTTACTAGCGAATTTTGGAAGAGTTTACAAGAGGTGGTAGGGACTCAGCTATGTTTGAGCACCGCATATCATCCTCAGACAGACGGCCAGACCGAGAGGGTGAATCGCATTCTAGAGGATCTTTTAAGGCTTTGTATCCTAGACTTTGGGGGTACATGGGAAGAGAACCTTCCGTTAGTAGAATTCGCATATAATAATAGCTTTCAGTCTAGTATTGGCATGGCACCTTTCGAAGCTCTTTATGGAAGGCCTTGTTGTTCGCCTACATGTTGGTGGGAATCTACCGATAAAATCCTACTTGGGCCCGATATGGTTAGGGAAACCTCGGAGAAGATTGAGTTGATTCGAAGGAGGATGAAAGCAGCACAAGATAGGCAAAAATCGTATGCTGATAAGAGGAGGACAGATCTTGAGTTTGACATTGGGGACATGGTTTTTATCAAAGTATCTCCGTTACAGAATGTTGTTCGCTTTGGGTCCGTGGGGAAATTAGCACCAAGGTTTGTAGGGCCGTTTCCTGTAAAAAAAACAGGATTGGGAAGATGGCATATAGGGTGGAGTTGCCTGAGAAACTTAGTGGAGTACACGACGTATTCCATGTATCACATTTGAGGAAGTGTTTGCACAAGACCGCGGAGGTGGTAGAGCCGAGATTGCTTAAAGAGGTGGAAATAGAGCGTGATGCAACAATTAGACGAGCTCCTACATGCATTCTTGGGTCGGAGATCAAAAAGTTGAGGAATCGAGAGGTCAGACTGGTTAAAGTGCAATGGGGAGATGATGAGAGCAACGCAACTTGGGAGACAGAAGAGAAGATGCGTTCGTTGTACCCTTTTCTTTTTGAGGGTATGTCTTTTAATTTCTCCTTTATCGCTTAGCTTATCTTATCTTATCTTTAGTATGTCCTCTCATTAGTATCTTTGACCTTTAGTTAGGATAATCCTATGGTTGAAACATGTGTTTGAGACATGTTATGTATGATGGATGCAAAATGGATGCAAGTGTTTGCTAGTGGTTGCTCGTGGATGCATATATACACACACTTTAGGCACTAGATCGGCTCAGTCACTACATATTGCATATTGCATATATATGGATGTATTTAGTAAAATGGATGAACGATGGTTGTATTATCATGTGGATGCTGCATTCAGATGATGGTTGTGCACGCATATAGAAGTATTATGTAGCATTAAGAATCTTTTGCATACATAATGGATGCATGGCACGATCATAGTTGCATTAAGGAGGTCAACTGAATCAGTGGACCGCCTGATTTTGCATTAGATACGGACATATACACACACTGTGCATTTAAACATGAAAGCATTAGAAGTCTGTAAGGACAATGGATGCCTGTGTATGATGGATGAGTAGATGGACGTTTGGATGGTAGGATATACATTCTTCCAGACTTGAAGATTTCGGGGACGAAATCCTAAAAGGAGGGGAGAATGTAACACCCCGAATTTTCTATTAACACTAAAGTTGCGAAAATATTAATAAGTGTGTAAGAGGGGGATGTATCTAATATGAATATAAAAGTGTGTAAGAGGGGGGATGTATCTAATATATAAAAGTGTGTAAGAGAGGGGATGTATCTAATATGAATATAATAATATTAGTAGGTGTGTAAGAGAGGGGATGTATCTAATATGAATATAAAAGTGTGTAAGAGAGGGGATGTATCTAATATGAATATAATAATATTAATAAGTGTGTAAGAGAGGGGATGTATCTAATATGAATATAAAAATATTAATAAGTGTGTAAGAGAGGGGATGTATCTAATATGTATATAAAAACAATAATAAGTGTGTAAAAGGGGGGGGATGTATCTAATGTGTACATTGTAGAATATATATATATATATATATATATATTGCTGAGTGTTTGCTGAGTCACTTCTTACTCATTGCTGAGCCAACAAGATAAACCCCATCTTGTCTGAACGACTGCGGTTATTTCTAGGTTAAATCTAATGGCCTAAATGCATTCTAAAATCTATAAATAAGTGGGTAGACCCTAAACCTAAATCACTTGTAAAATTAGAGAAGCTACCGTCATGCTGCTGCCATGGAGTTCAGCGTAGCCGTCACAAACTAAGAAGAGGAAGCCTAATCATCTACAACTAAATCTACACAAATCAAATCAAAAGATCTCTCTTTCTCTAATTCTTTTCTTTTGTTGGTGAGTATGATGATTCTCACAAGACTATTACAAACTAATTTGACTCAGTTATGAATGGATCACAAGAAAGTGATGTGATTTGTAATTGTAAATTCTATATATTGTGGATCTCTTATTATGTTATTATGTTGTCGTATGATGTAAATTATATATGCTATGTCATGCTATGTTGTAAATTCTCTTATGCTATGTCGTGCTATGTTGAGAATCATGTCAAGCTATGTTATACTATCATACTATGCCATGTTATAAATCATGCTATATTATGTTGAAAAATCATGCTGTTGGATCATGCTTAAAGTTATGTTTTTTTTTCTTAATTTAAATGGATCTTGTTTATGGGAATTTGCCTATTAGGTTAGGTGTACCCATAAACTTGAAACTATAATTAAATAAAACTTGATTATGGGAATTTGCCTATTGAGTTAGGTGTACCCATATAAAACCATGTTGTTAAAAAATTAGATGATGTTGATTCACACATGTTCATATGTAAGTTTATGAAAATTGATTGAGATTATATTAGGTGAATTTTGAACAAGTTGACACCTTTAGGTCCATGACATGTATAATCTATGCAAGTTGGACATATGCAAGTTTCACCCCTTATTATGATTCATTTGGTCACATATACATGTTGTTATTATGATAATATCTTTTATGCTATGAGTTAGGCTATTCGAGTCTAACATATATTTTGCGAATAAACGTTCAAACGTGGGGTAGGGGTAATATTAGGAATTAATAAATTGGGTGCAATTTTGTAAGATTTTGCATACCATGAATGGATGTCCATAATTGAGTCAATTATGGACATTGTTAAAAATTGGAAGTAATTAATAATTCAAGTAGGGAATTATTAAAATTGGGGGAAAGTGGATTATTATTAATAATCAATGCTTAGGACACGAGGTTGGACCCGTTTGTGATGTAAACCTGCCCGGACCCGCCCGGCAAATCCAGTAGTCACAAATGTCGGCCCAATGTGAGAGGTCCTAGGCCCAAACTAAAGCATAACAGTTGTAAAGACACGAGGTTAGACTCTTTTATGGTGTAAGACTGCCCGGACCCGCCCGGCAAATCCAGCTGCCATAAATGCCAGTCTAATGTGAGAGGTCTTTATGAGGTTATGGCCTTAATGAACTAAGAAATACTTAACCAGATAATCATGTAAGGTGGGACATGGGGGTTAAGTAGGTGCCTTGGGTGGCATGAGGAATCTGGTGGTTGCCTTTAGAGGCATTTGAAATACGATTAGACTTAACCAAACACACATGTAAATGAACATGACTAAGTGGGTTAAGTGGGATGGACTAATGGGGACAAGCTTAGGTGGAATGCTTGTGGTAAATAGTGGGGGCCCATTTCAACCAGTATCCCAAAATGTATCTTTGTGGGCTCGACCCAAGTCGAGGACGGGACACGCATACTGGGTTTGACTATAAGTGGCCAAAACAGGGAGCGGTGGCAACGCAAGTCCAACGGGTTTCATATGCGTGTGTGGACCCGGGCTGGTAGGTAAGACGTTGTTGCATCGTGTAGGTATAAGCCGTGCATGTCCGTTGTATCAGGTTGCCACTTTAGGGGAGTGATACACCCCACTGTGGGGCCAGCACGGGTATCTACGAGTTAGGGAGCCGATCGAATAATGGGAAGTAGGGTACACCTAGTGGAGATAGGGGCAGGCGACACCTATGTAGTCAGCTAGGGGTACGTAAAGCCATTGGGAAAGTTTCTAAGTGAAGCTAAGTGGGATGAATCTTTAGGGTGACTGGTGTGGTGCAGTATAGTGTTTATCCTTTAGTATTTAGGAGCGCCTATAACGTTGCCTTTAGCGATTGTCTATGTCCTTAATCTGCTCTTCATAGACATTTTCTTGTTTTCCAGCTTATGCCTTAGTCCAGTTATTTTGGTAATAGTATTGTAGAATTATCATATTCACCAGACTTTATGTCTGACCCCCTCTTTTCCATCCTTTTTCTCCCTTCAGGTCCGCAGGTTGGGCCAAGTTCTAGTGGAGTCTAGTTGGATCGCTTATCTTCTGGAAAGCTTGGACTGCTGAAGTAAAGTCCAGCTTGTTATCTTTCTTTTTAATGGCTATTCATGTAATGGGATTATGTACTTGTTTTATCAAGATAGATATTGTACTTGACATTGAATATGGTGTTATGATGTAATCAAACATGTTTTGACTTCTGCTACAATGAAATAAAGTTTTTGAATTTCCAAGTACTATTTTATATCTGTCTTGTTGTAATTTTACTGTTCTATATTCACTTAAAACCTCCATGGAAGTTAATGCATTCCCTTTGTGAGTGACATTAATGGACGTGGGGTGTTACAGCCGGTGTGTGAGGCTCGCGAAGTCACGCTATACACAAAGCTATGCCTAAACAGACTATGCTTTGATCATCCCACAAGGCCTGCTTTTCAACAAAGCCTTGATCATATGCATCTTAGCATGCCACATCATCACTCCATATCACACTACCAATCCTTTGCCGAAATATATGAACGGGTGTTAAGCAAGAGAATAAATTCTCCGCCACCAAACATCCATACATTCGACAGAAGATTAATAACATGATATATAATGGAGTACGATGTCAGACACACAATCCATTTATAGGCTTATGCTCTGGGTCTGAGTGAAAGCCAAATCCGTACAAATCAACACTACGTCTGGGCAAATCCTACTATCACCTTATCATGGTAGCGAGCCATTCTAATGCAACAGTCATCATCGTCCATTCGATGTGGAGATTTGACGGTCTTCAATCGCCGTCTTCCAATCTTGGATTTTTAAACGTCGTTTAATTATTTGGAATGAGATAAACTCGGACTTTCCAAACAATCCTCGTATATATATATATATATATATATATATATATATATATATATATATATATATATATTGAAAATCCTTCTTACATATTAATAATTATTTTTATTAATGATTCATTCCTATTTTAATTATTTAAAATAATTCAGTTTTTATATAATGACGCCTTAAGTCCATGGGCGACAATGGCGCTGCATTCAACCAATTTTGATTTTCACATTTCTCAGAATCTAACCGTTGGATCCTAACGTAATATATATCATTGGAAAGATTTTTCCAAGACGGTCCTAACGGTTTCAGTTTCAAGAAAATCCGACGGTCAGATCTTCTTGTATAGTCGTTTAAAAGTACGATTTCAAAACGCGAACTACCACGCCCTATTCGTTAAATTTTAATTATATTTATATATAATCATTAAATCGTAATAACGTCGTTTGATTAAAACAACGCTCTACACAATTTCCGATACTTACTAAATTTTAATTCATTTGAAAATGAAGATAATATTACCGCATCCAAATTCAGTCTTTCCTTACATTGGAAATGTAAATTCCTTTTTTTTTTTACATGAAAATGTAAGTTTAATTCCTATGCAAATTCCTATATTCTTTATTTACATGTAAAACAAATGTAAAATTTGATACATTCAAAATCCTAATTTTAAACGTAGATTTCAACTTAAATGTACATTCTCATCTTAGTTACATTATAAAAATGTAACTTATATTTACAGTGAATCCTATTTCAAATTTACATATCAAATTGCAAGTTTTCTTTACAATGCAAACTCTACACCTATTTACATTGTAAAAATATGATTTTTAATTACAATGCAAAACACTACATCTGATTCACATTGTAAAAGTATGATTTTTAATTATAATGCAAACACTACATCTAATTCACATTGTAAAAATATGATTTTTAATTACAATGCAAACACTACATCTAATTCACATTGTAAAAGTATAATTTTTAATTACAATGTCACATTTCTACATCAAAATTACATATAAAATAAATCAATTTTATTTCGAATGTTCATTCTCATTTTATGTTACATATATACATAAGAAAAATGCAATTTCGATCATACAATGAAATTTCATCCTTTAATTGCATAGAAAAATGTAGTTTTGTCATACGGTATACTTTCCTATAGACAAAACATATAAAAATGTAATATTTAACACACAATGTAAATTCATGTTTTAATTACATATAAAAAATGTAAATTTTATCCTACGGTGTAATTCTCTATATAATTTACATATAAAAATGTAAATTTTCACATACGATGAAATTTCCATGTTAATTACAAAGGAAAATGTAATTTTTAACATACGGCATTAATTCACTTTATAATTTACATATAAAAATGTAATTTTTAACATACGGCATTAATTCACTTTATAATTTACATATAAAAATGAAATTTTCGACATGCAATGTAAATTTACATTTTAATTACATAGAAAAATGTAATTTTCAACATACGGTGCAAATTTATATATAAATTACATATAAAAATGTAACTTTTGTTCATGCGGTCATTCTTAAACTACATAATAAAATGTTATTTAATTCATGCGATGCAAATTCATTCATAAATAACAAAATAAAATGTTATATAATTCATGCGATGTAAATTCATTCATAAATATCAAAATAAAATGTTATATAATTCATGCGATGTAAATTCATTCGTAAATATCAAATTAAAATGTTATATAATTCATGCGGACCTAATTTCACAGATAAATAACATATAAAAATGTTATTTTTATTTTACATCGCAAAAATTCATTCTTTTATCTCATATTGAAAATGCAATTTATTTTACATCATAAAATTTCATTCTTTTACTTACAATGTAAAAACATCATCCTTTTATTCACCATGTAAAAGTATCTACTTTTATATTTTCAATGTAAAAATATCAACTTTTTATGTTTTACAATGTAAAGACATCAACTTTTATATTTTGCAATGTAAAAATATTAACTTCTCTATTTTACAACGTAAAAATATAATCTTTTCTATTTACAAATGTAAAAATATTACCTTTTCTACTTTACAATGTAAAAATGTAATCTTTTCTATTTACAATGTAAAAATAATGTCTTTTCTACTTTACAATGTAAAAATGTAATCTTTTCTATTTACAATGTAAAAATATTACCTTTTCTACTTTACAATGTAAAAATGTAATCTTTTCTATTTACAATGTAAAAATAATGTCTTTTTATTTTGAACATAAAAAGATGGTTTCTTTTTTTTCAACATAAAAAGATTGTCTTTTTATTTACATCGCCAAATTCTCAATATAAAATCCATTCTTTACAATGTAAAATTTACTCTTTAATTACAATGTAAAGTCCATTCTTTTTATTACATAAAAAAAAGTAAATCTTCCTACGGTGAAATTCATATATGTTAATATTAAAAATAATGTCAACTAATCCTACGGTTAAACTTCTTTTTAAAATTGACATTAAAAAATGTTAATGACATCCTACAGTTAAATTTACTATTTAATTTACATTAAAAATAATGTAAATTTGTACATGAAGTGAAAATACTTTATTTACATAATAAAAGGTAAATTTCATATCATCGCAAATTCTGATTTTAATTTTACATCCTACGGTTGAATTTCTATCATATTAACATTAAAAATGTTAATTTACATCCTACGGTTGAATTCCTATCATATTAACATTAAAAATGTTAATTTACACATACGATGTAATTACTTATTATTACACTAAGAATAATGTTAATTTTCTCATATGATGTAAATTTCTTATTTTAAATTTACATAATAAAATGTAAATTCCACCACAAGTCGCATTCTTATTTTATTTGCATCAAATAAGGTGTAAATTTTCATCACAATCATAACAACCACATCCCAAACATACAACAAGTCCAAATCTAACAACTAGCATCAAGGTAATTACTAGGTGATGTTATAACTTGGCATATGTAAAATCAACACGGCATGATTAAACACATAATTAATTTTAATTAATTATTAATTCAGATTTAAACCTCAACATTTCAGATCTAATCTCATGCAAATCAGATTCAACATCATACGGAGTGAACAGTTCAAATCCATGTTCTAAACATCACGTCTTATTAGATCTACTTATTAATAATCATAGATAATAATGATTAAATAAATCAAATTAAATTAAAAATAAATTCTCACAGTGGTCTGGTCTGAGAAGATGATATAGGTTCGATCCGATTCAGTGTTCGTATTCAAATAGATTTCAGATCTGGAACGATTCAAATACAAATACATATGAAAAATCAAAATTCAGCTTTTAACAACTGACACAGCGACATTTAAAAGCGTCGCAAAATCTGAAATAAATTTACCTAAAGTGTTCAAAACTTTGAATCGAGATAACTCGAGCTACGATCGACGGTTTTACGAACGATTTGCGGGAGATTGAAGAGCTACGAGAGGGCTATCTTCACCGGGAGTGGGAGGAGGTGCGGCTCAATGTGGGTGGCGCGGTGGGGCTGTGTTCGGCGGCGGTTTGGGAGGGTGGTGCGGCGGCTACAGGTGATAAGAGGTGGTGATTCTTGTCGGAGATTGAAGAGCACGAAAATTTCTTCGTAACGCGACAAACGGCGAAGGTTTTCGTTGAGAAACGAAGGAGAAATTGGAGTTTGAAATTTTGAGGAATGGTGGGTTTTGTGCGGCTGAAATGAGGAGGAAGAAGACGGAGTACTGTAGCAATTCGAATTTATAATATAATATTAGGTTTAACTAATGATTATTCAATCCTTAATTACCCAATAAAGGTCCGATTTGGCCCGAACTCAGAATTAGGCATGCTTACTGTCGTTCTTAGGGTTTTGACGTCTTCTGAGCGCAATGGGCTATGTCCCGGGGCCCAATTCTGATGTCTGTAGCGTTTTTTATTTAAAATCCTATTAAAAATTAATTAATTAAATATTGATCGTACATGAAAATTCACCGGGGCCACAAATTAACTTCAAAAATTCCCGAAAAATATATTTAGCTATGTTTTGACGCTGCAGACCTAGAAAAATTAATTTCATTCAATTCTGAGCTCGTATGAATTTTACTGAATTTTTAAAGTCAAAAATTGTCCGTTTACACTAAAAAATCAATTATAATTATATATTAATTCTAAAAATTACCGAAAAATCATTTTTAGCTTTGTTCTGACAATACGAACCCAACAAAATTATTTTCATCGAATTCTGAGACTGTTTGAAAAATGGCTATTTTTAAGGCGTTTAAATTTAACTTTTTTTGATGCAAAAAGGTAGTGAATCGCTAGATTCACGCCTTCATTCATTCATTAAACATAAAACAAGTACAACGTGTTCAGCATACATAGAGCTAGCTACTAGTTACATAAATAGTTACAGATATTTACATAAATATGTACAACCAAAATGCATGCACGCAGGCATGTTTACATAGTGCCCAAAAATTTTATGAAACGACAACAAAAAAACAGCATGCAAACCCAGTAAAGTGAAGCATAGCAACATCAAGCTCTGCTACCACGAGCCCTGTCCATCACTCGAGCTCCGATTGTGTCAACAAACTTGATTTCTTCCTTGCCTGACCAAAGAGAAACAAAATTAAGTATGCGAAAAATAACTGAGTTGGGCCGTTTCATTTTGCATTTAAACCTTCGTGAGTTGCGTTCATGCCAGAGGATCCAAACATAAGCAAAGTTCAAAATAGCAAACATATGGCGCATGTCAGTGTCAGGTAATGTAATAATAGTGCTATTCCAGAAAAGAAATTGGTCAGAGATGAAGTGAGACCAGTCTAAGCAGATGTTAAGGCTAACTAAACACTTCGTCCACACGTAAAAGGCGAAATCGCAATCAACAAAAAGATGCTGATAATCCTCGTCGTCATCAGTGCAGAAAACACATCCCCCAGTAACATGAACACCTTCTAGCCGTAATCTTTTCACTGTATTGAGCTTGTTGTGCATGATCATCCACATATGTATCTTGACCTTAGCAGGTACGGCCTTAAAACTCCACATTCTCATGAATCCATCATACTTTCTTCCTGCGAAGTTCATCAACTTATAAAGTGCACTCACGCAAAAGTTACCACCAATCTTCCACACAAAGTCATCCTCCTCATTGCTATGAAGGTGTACATCTTCTAACAAACGAATCAGGCCACAAAGTTGAAGCAGAGCATTACCAGCTACAATACGACTGAAGGACAGGTTCCATTTAAAATTGGCAGAATTCGCATTAAACATTGCACAGACTAAAGCACTTTTGTTGCATGCAATAGCAAACAGATCGGCGAATTCATTACGCAAAGGGATAGGAAGAAACCAACAGTCATACCAGAAAGAGACGCTTCGGCCGTTTTTAACTACAATCTCAGTCCCAATCTTCATCCAGTGAACATTTGCCATAACACCACGCCAGAATGTTGAGCAATGGGAAACGTCCGCATTCCAGTCAAATCTACCACCATAGCAAGTGTTTAAGATCCACTCCTTCCAGAGAACTTTCTTTTCGCTAAGCATAATCCACAGCCATTTACAAAGTAATGCAGAGTTCATGTTTTTCAAGTTGATGACTCCCAAACCTCCTTGATCTTTGGACTTGCACACCTGATCCCACGACACTAGACAGCAGGCTTTGCGCGTGTCCTTCGTACCGGTCCAGAAAAAATTACGACGAACAGCATCAATCTTCTGAACAACCCAACCCGGACACGAATAAAAAGAGAGCCAGTACAAAGGGATAGCCGCCAGAACAGAGTTCACCAGCACCAGACGTCCAGCCCTTGATAGACAATTTCCTTTCCACCTCGCTAATCGCCTGTCCACTTTATCAATCACATATTGCCAATCACTCTTCATCAATCTCTTTGGACGGATGTAAGCTCCAAGGTATTTGAGAGGGAAAGAATCCGCCATGCAGTTGAGCATTTTAGCACATTTCCTGTTCACATCAACGCTACAGCCCAAAGTGTAAACACTGCTCTTATGAAAATTAATCTTTAAGCCAGATAAACTTTCAAAAGCATAAAGCAAAAATTTTAAAGAGGCAATATTCTTGCAATCATTGTTGCAAAAAATAATAGTGTCATCAGCATATTGTAGAGAATTAATAACCCCAATGATGTGATCACGCCCAAAGCTTTGAATAATCTCATTAGAACTTGCCACCTGAAGGATCCGACAAAAGACATCGGCAGCCAAGTCAAAGAGGAGTGGGGAAAGTGGGTCACCCTGGCGCAGCCCTCGCTTGGATACAATAGTTTTGCCAGCCACTCCATTCACACAAATATTGGATCTGCTTGAAGTTAAAATGCAATGAATCCAGTTTAGCCATTTACACGGAAAGCCTCTCGCGCTAAGAAGATCCATGATAAACCTCCAGTCAACTGTGTCAAAGGCCTTAGCGAAGTCCAGCTTAAGGATTGCGCAAGGCACATTATGTCTATCACTATGGGAGATAACTTCCTGGACAAGTGCCGCACCATCAAGAATGAATCTTCCCCTAATAAATGTTGTCTGCGAAACATCAATCAGGTTGTCCATCTTCGCTTTCAGTCTGTTTGCGAGAACCTTAGTGATCAATTTGAAACTACTATTCAAGAGACTAATAGGTCGAAAATCCGCAGCCGAGACATTTCCTCCTTTCTTAGGGATCAAGACTACATTAGCGTACCCCAACATGTCCAATCTCCAGGAACTAGAATGAAATTCTTTGAATATGTTAATAACATCCTGTTTAATCACATCCCAATATTTCTTATAGAAGAAATTTGGAAAACCATCAGGGCCAGGGGCTTTATCACCAGGCATTTCGTTTAAAGCCGCGACGATTTCCTCTTCTGAGAACTCCGTATCAATGCCACTAAGATCAACAGATGAAGGATACAGCATCTTCCAATCAACATTCACACGATTCTCAATGCGTTCACCAAAGATTCCCTTATAAAATTCAGTAAAAACCTCCTCTATCCTTTGATGATCACAAATTTCAACTCCGTCTTTCCAAATGCTACATATTGTGTTAGTACGCCGTCTACCGTTCGCTACTTTGTGGAAATAACTTGTGTTACTATCACCAAGCTTAAGCCACTGAGTTCTCGATCTCTGTTTCCAAAAAATCTCTTCTTGATCAATCACCGTTAGAAGCTCCTTTTCTTTAGATTTTAACAAGGCACGCTCGGCCTCACTTAGATTACGCCCTTCCTCAAGCACATTAAGCTCCATAATCTCAGATTCAAGTCTCTGCTTCTTAACTCTGATGTTTCCAAAGACTTCTCTATTCCATTTGGCAAAAAATTTACGCAAAAGTCTCATTTTCCTACAAAAATTGCTAGCTGCATCCCCAAAGTTGCGAAATTCTACCCACTTCTGGCGCAACATCACATCAAAATTTGGTTCAATACACCACATATTTTCGAACTTAAAAAAAGATTTCCTTCTATAATCGACGTTAGTGTTAAGAACAACCGGGCAGTGATCAGAAATAAGGGAAGTAAGACCTCTTTGAAGAGTTAGGGGGTGCAAGTCATCAAAAGCAGAATTAATGAAGAAACGATCGAGTCGAACTAAAGTAGGAGGGGTCCTACCGTCAGTCCACGTATATTTTCTATTAGTCATGGGTAGGTCAATAAGGCCACAGTTACCAACAAAGTCACTAAAATCGTTCATGTCGCCCAAGCCAGCGTTTTTCACTACATTACGTTCAGACATAAATCTTGTAACATTAAAATCGCCGCCAATTACCCAGGGACCATACATGAGTTTATAAAAGTCCAAACCCTCGGCCCATAAAGTCATTCTTTCTCATCTTGTATTGGGTCCATAAACATTAGAAAAGAAGTAAAGTACATTTGTAGATTTACATTCCAGGGCCAAATGCAGATAGTAAGTTTGTTTGATTTCTTGCTTAAGCAACCAAGAATTACTATTCCAGCCAGTAAAAATGCCACCCGAGGTTCCCACAGCAGGTATAAAGGCCCATTCATCAATGACACCCCACCCCAGACATTTGAAAATAAATGGTTCAGGATTCTCAAGCTTAGTCTCTTGAAGCATAATGATGTCAGGTTTTACAGACTTGAGGTAATTTTTAACCCTAAGACACTTATCAAAAGTTCCTAGGCCTCTAACATTCCAAGTGACAATTATCATGCTGAACCATTAACCCTCTCATTTTCTTTGTTTTTAATATCACTTATCACATCATCATTTAACACAAAACCAGATTTACTTGCAATATCATGAAGTTGATCACTAGACAAAGTATTAAGTATAGCAGGAACAAAAATGCTACCTGCCAATGGATGACCCATCCCTCTTGCGCTGCGACGTAGCATGACCACACCATGATCCATTGCACGCTTGCCTTTACCACTTGTAGCCGAGCATTCCCCTGAGCTGGTTGGGGCCAGCGCCAAATCCCCAGCCAAATTTAAGTCTTGTGATTCGTTGTCCATGACTTGTTCATCCACCGCCTCCCTGGCACCTTGCATGTTGCTTCCCTCCCCAAGATCTTGCAAACCTACTCCATCATTTTCGTTGACGGCGATGATCTCTCTGGAGTTTGCACCCACTCCCACAATGTTGCCAACCTCGTCAATCTCTACCGCCACCCCATCATCAAATCGAACCACATAATTATCATTATTCCTCCTTGCGAAAACATCCCCTTCTCCTTCAATAGCCGAATCTGCCACCGAAGCAATAACTTCCTCCACATGCATTTTGGCACCCCCATCCTTGCTACTCAAAACTTTAAGCTTCCCTTCTCCATCGGTTGCAAACACCCTCTGCTTGAAAAGAGGAACATTGATTTTCGGCGGCGAATCTTCCTCGCATCTTTCAATCTGCACTACATGGGAAAAACCTTCGATTGGAATTGCCACTGAATCCGGCAATGGGGTGCCCACCTCTTTCGTAAATTTGGCACGCAAACAAGTATAATCCACGTCATGAATTGCACCATACTGGACCCTCTCCACGTCTCCATAATCTTCTAGAGCTGTTTGGAGGACGTCAAGTTTACGACATACTAGCGGGGCATTTTTCAAGAGGATCCAAAAGGTTTCCTTCTCCCTCGAGACACTGCCGAAACGCGGACTCCACCTCCTCAGGTTAATTCTCCCCATGGTAAAATTGAAGTTGTATTGGAAGTTTACTGTCAGCAGATGCTGTGGGAACCGAACAATAAAGACATCACCCATTCGCTTGACGTTCCAGTCCCAGGATGGGGTACGACGGCCATATCTGGCTTTCAAAATCTCCTCAATCTGCCGTATCGAGAAAGATCCACTCACAATAGAGATGATTACCATCGATCGAGCCCAATCAAAAGAATTTTGGTAGCGATTAGCGGAAATTTGTTTTCTGGATCTTTCAGCCATTTTTGGGGGTGGAGAACGAAAAGATTTGCAATTGAAACCCTTATGCCCTGTCTTATGGCATTTAAAACAAATAACTGGATTTCGACATGATCTCGCCCAGTGATCTGTCGATCCACATCTAAAGCAGCCATTTTTTGATTTGATATTATTGAGATTTTCATTATAGCTGTGGAGGATGCGAGGAGACGGTTTTGACAATGGTCTTTTATTATTTAAAAAAATCGGATCTGGATTTCGCTTTACAGCTGGCCTGAGCAGAATATCCTTAAAAGATGGATTAGCAGAAACGTTTTTAACGTTATCATCTTGGTCAACGTGTAAAGAAGAGATTTGAGAGGAGAGAGACGATTTGAGAGAAGAAAAAGCGTGTTTTGAATTTTCGAAAAGCGATCGCCATGACGTCGCCATTCCCTTATCTAATACTTTTTTAGTTCTATTCTATTATATATCTCGTTTAAATTTAACTTAAATAGTCAAAACACATTTTCTTTTCCCACGCTCACATATTAATTCGAAAAATCCTGAAAATTGAAACCTAGCTATAATTTGACATTTAGGTTCCAACAAAAGTGGTTTCATCGAAAACCGAGGTCGTTTGAAAAATGACTATTTTTAAGGCCAGTATATTTAATATTAAAAATACATTTTTAAACAAATAATTTTCGAAACTCGAAATATATAAGTGTTTACTGTTTTTCAATGTAGAAACATCATTCCGAACTCAATGAAAGTGGTTTCGAGTTCAAATTCCTTTATATGCAAAAGGTAGCATTTTTGACCCATATAAATTTCATAGCGACCTTCCTAAAAATTGAATTGGCCATAACTTTTGATTTCCGCTATGAAATTTCAATTTTTCGGATTCGTTGGAAAGATATTTTCAAATAGATTCTAATATTTTTGGTTTCACTAAAATCCGTTAAATTTTGCGTCCTGTATGGTAAGTCAAAGTTCAAGTTTGACTTTTCAAACTACCGCGCTATTTCTAACTCTTTTTATAATTAGAATAAAATTATTCATTCTAACTTCAATTTGAATCAAATTTGTGATTATTATTATTTAAAATAGATTATTTTAAATATCAAAACTCATTAAAATTACTTAAAATAAATTTTAAATTGGCCCCAAAATTCAGGGTTGTTACAGTCTCCCCCACTTAAAAACTTTTCGTCCTCGAAAAGGAACGAAGCTAAAAGTTGATTAATTAACTAACTAATATATATATATATATATATATATATATATATATATATATATTTTCTCCATTGGTTTAAATAATTTCATTAGTTGATTAACTTTCAAATATATAACTTTTTATATATTCAAAATCATATTTTCCAAAATAGAATATAATTAATCACAAATACGTATATTATAGGCTTGCTACTCTCAACTCATTCTAGGGCATTACTAACCCTATCTCTAATGAGTTTTCTCATTCTAGGATACTGCTGATCCTATCTCTAATGAGTATTCTTATTGGATATTACTAATCCAATCTCTGATGAGCCTTTTGTTCAGTTCTAATGAGTTGTACCCCAAAGATTTGAGCTAACCAAAGCTCTGATACCAATTGTAACGACAATGGTTTCGCCCGACCTTAATCGATCGCAAAATCAACCAAGACCGTTCAAAATCCGCATACGTTAACTTTGGGAATACAACAATATCAGAACAACAACAGCAGACTTTTATAACATCATAGTAAATGTTACATCAGAGTACAGAATATATCAGAGTACATTGACTAATAATACAGCAGAAGGTAAATTACAATATTATAATACACTGCAACGGAAATAAAATAACTAAGGCAGCGGAAGACTTCCAATGTTCTGGACACAGCTTTAAGCTTCAATCCAGGATCCTGCTAAAGAGATAAACCTGTAGACAAACTGCTCGACTGCCCGTGTGGAGAAAAGGGCACCCGAGTTTGCAAAAAGGTGAAACAAACAACGGGTCAGTCGTGGGACTGGTATGAGAATTCTTAACCAATTAATCACTATTAATAGGACAAATCCAAGGACCACGCCGCTAACGCGGAACGGGTTTTATTCCAATGGATTGCCGTGCATAACTTAAAGTAAATCGTAAAACAACGCAATGCTTTTTAGAAAAATGAAATCACCATAAGACTCAGGTCCCATCACACAATGCAACGCACACCACAGGATAGAGTTTTACCTTATGGTGATTAAACATGCTTGATACGTTAAAAACGAATTTGATATTATTATTAGTGTGTATATGTTTTAAAAACAATTTCAATCATAATGTATCAATCCTAGGAAGCATAGGTACCATATGCTATGCCTCCGTACTAGTAATACAATCAAAACCGAATGGCGCGTTTTGGAAATTGAGTTTCCATCATGAGTCAAGGCTAGGGAGGAGCTCCTTACCGATTCGAGACACTCTAGCTAATGTCTCAGGATTCCCCGCAGTTAACCCTTGGATCCTGCAGGGCATGTCCACACATACGGCTTCATGGATTAGTTATTCCTGAACACACGTTTCCTGGTCCTATAGGACCTATCCGAGGCGCCTCATTCCATCATCCACATAAGTAAAATGTCAGGGCTGGTAGGTCACTGACACCACTCTAGCTAGAAAGAAACGTGCTGCTCTCCCTGCGTTCCCTTCTCCCGTTTTAGACTCCGCCGGTGTGTGAGGCTCGCGAAGTCATGCTATACACAAAGCTATGCCTAAACAGACTATGCTTTGATCGTCCCACAAGGCCTGCTTTTCAACAAAGCCTTGATCATATGCATCTTAGCATGCCACATCATCACTCCATATCACACTACCAATCCTTTGCCGAAATATATGAACGAGTGTTAAGCAAGAGAATAAATTCTCTGACACCAAACATCCATACATTCGACAGAAGATGTGAAAACCCGTAACTTCCCCGTAAAGGAAAGCGGCGGATAGTTGGAGAACAAGCCACAACAGAACGCATACGGAAGAACGTTTCATTGTATATTACAACAATGCATCAGATTACAAGAATATACAGAGTATAAATGAATATTACACAGAAATATCAGAGATTTAAATTACATTTAAATACATAGCAGCGGAAAATAATACAATACACAACTAGAAGAGATATGCGGATACAAAGCTTTCCGGATATCGTTCCAGTTGTAAACCAGGATCCTGTGAATATAAATCTGCAAAACCAAAACTACTAGCTGCCCGTGTCAAAATAGGGGCACCCAGAGTTTAGGTTAAAACAATAAACTCCAGGTCAGTCATGTGACTGGTGTGAGAACTAAGACAGTTATTTAATCTTTATTTTAAAGTTAGGTAAATCAAGTGACCACGCCGTATAACACGGAACGGGTTTCCTCCCAAGAATACCAGTGCATAAAACAAACAGCGCAATGCTAAATAAAGAAAAATGAAGTTGTTATAAGACCCAGGTCCTATCACACAATGCAACGCAAGCCGGGGGATAGGGTTTTCCCTTATAACAGCCAAAGAATGCTTGATACGTTTTAAAAACAAATCATTTGATACTATTATCAGTGCATAGTGTATAAAATAACTTCAAATCATAAGTATCAATCATAGGCGACATGAGCGTCCCATGCCACTATGTCGCCATATATACGTTTACAAATAAAACCGCAAAGTCACATATTTGGAAATTGGATTTCTGTCTATAAACCGAGGCAAAAGATAGTCCTCAACCGATTCGAGACGCTCTAGCCCGTGTCTCAGGAACAGCCGTAACTGCCCCTTGGATCGTCAGGGCCGGTCCACCGATGTGGATTATTATGCCTGAACAATACGTCTCCCCGCCCTTTGGGGCGTCAATGAGCCAACGAATGACTCCATCGGACCCGGATCGTCTGATCAAACCGAGGCGCCTCGCAACAGCAACAACCACACAGGTGAAAAGTATATAAATGTCAGGGCTGGTAGGTCACTGACACCACCCTAGCTAGAAGGAAACGCATGCCCTCCCTGAGGTCCTCTCCCGTTTTTGGTTCACAACCGGGGTGCGAAACTCGCGAAGTAAACGTTACACAAAGCTACGCCGCAAAGGCCGTGCTTTGTTCATCACCACAAGACTTTGCTTTTCAACAGAAGCCTCGATTAATTGCCACTTAGGCATGCCACACAGACAATTCACTCCATGCGTTTGATATCCATCAATATATAACCTCTGAGCTCGTACGTCTCAGAGAAGCTCGTTAAGCAAGAGAATAAATTCTCCGCCGCTAAACAGATATATATTAATAGAGATCAATCGCACGGACTAAAATCCAATGTCAGACACACACAGTCCATTTACAAGTCCGTTCTGGGTCTGAACGAAACCGGAGGCACCTAGTACCCCGCATATCCATCGATCTCCAAGTACGTCTAGACAATCACCAACTGTTTCCATCTTCTTGGGTGTACATCCCAATCAAGATCATCAGTAATCACCCAAACGACGTGAAGACCTCCGGTCTTCGACCACCGTCTTCATCTTCGACTTATCGTCGTATCAGTTATTCAGAATGGGATAAACCCGGTCTTTCCGAATAACTCGCGTATATTTTAAATAAGTGTTATACAAACACAACATACGCCTCATTCCAATTCATCAGTCACTAACCGTAAATTAATTAAGAGAATAATTCCCTAAATATTAACCCCGAAGGCCGAAACCAACATCAGATCAATATCCAGAAAACCATTCTGCTTGGCTAACCGACCGTTAGTTTCTAAATTTCACATTTATAAGGAAAGGTTCCCATTAATTTTATCAAAGATAAATCATTAAAATTTATTCTTTAATCTCCTTTTGAATTTCGATTCAATCTAGTCGGGATTAGCGAACCTTACCGAAGTAATCATTTATTTTAATTTCCCAATCCCAACCTATTCATCCCATGAAGTAAAACTGGTAATACTTCATATCTAACACCACAGTGTTATCGGTAAATTCAATTACCATTTCACGTTCAAATCTAATTAAAGATTTAAATATCGCCTTGAGTAAAACTGGTGATACTCCATTCTCGATCTTTTCAATCTAATTAAAGATTCATTAAAACTCCACTTAGTTTTAATCTTTAACGGGGTTAAAGAATCAGTGTCATTTAAAAACACTGTTCACGATAAACCTCAAGATCACGTTCCATTAATTATTGGGTTAAAGAACAAGTGTTATTTAAAACACTGCTCACGATAAATCCAAAATTAATTCGAATTCAATTCCAATTGAATATAATTTAATTGGTACACTTCATTAAATCTAAATAAAAAGATTTAATTTTTTCTCAACTGGGTTCAAGAACAGTGTTAATGAATACACCATTCACGATAAACCCAAATCACATTTGATATTAAATACAAGGCTCTGAATAGAAAATATACCGGCTTATATTCAATATCAAATTCTACGATTAACAAATGTCGTATTGGAAATAACGATGTAAATATATATCTTTCAAATTTCCATAACAACATCTGTATAATCACGAATTCCAACATCGAAATATTCCGAAGACAATTTCGATTCAAATCCACTCCAATGCAATCATTGGAAATTTTGGTTATTTTTTAAACCCTTTTCAAATTCAAATTATTTATTTAAAAATAAATAGAATTATAATTCTAGTTCAAAACTAGTTTATTTCGATAAAAATCTATTTTTATCTTTTCAAGTATGGAGTTTTTCATCCCAATTCTTTCTAAATCATTTCTCATGATTTTACACAAATTATTACCGTTTTTAATAATTTTATCAAGGCCCGTACAGTCTATTTCCATCAACGGTCATCGAACTGCACTTACAGCGACCTTTTTCAAATTTGATTTGGACATAAGTCCAAATCCAACCGTTAGATTTCAAATTTCTAATATTAGTTAGAAAGCTCTTTTCGATACGAACCCAACGGTTCCGGTTTCAGGAGAATCCGACGGTCGGATCTCCCGCAATGTCCATTCGAAGTCGATGGTCGAAATTCGCGAATTGCCGCGGCGCGGCGCGTTCTATTCAGGCCATTTTATTATATATATAATATATACTTCGTTGATTTCCTTTTAAAACGTGCTTTATAAATCGTTTTAAATTCATTTTCAAAACGGTTTCAACTTCATGTTCAATTTCAAATCAAAATTGAATATTCCAATATAAATTCATTTTAAATTCATTTCAAATTGATTTCAATTCAAATCGATTTTGAATTCACTTTCAGTTCATTTTCTATTCAATTCAATTTCAAATCGAATCCATTTATATTAAATTTCAATTCGAATTCATTTCTATTCTAATTCAATTCGAATTCGTTCCTATTCGAATTTCAAATCATTTCAGTGTATTTCAAATTTCAAATCAATTCAGTTTAATTCGAATTTCAATTCACTTTAAGTATAATTCGAATTTCAATTCTTTTCAAAGTATTAGATTTTGAAATCACTTTCGATATTCATTATAAAATGAATAAAATCGATATAAATATCGTTCACGTCAAATTGGCGTCAATCTATCAACGCGGCTTCATATATTTCGATTTTCAAATATTCTATTTCAAATATTTTTTTTTTTAATATTTCTATTTTAAAACTGGAATGAGGCCTAATCAATTACCATATAATGTTAATTATATGGATTTTCTACAACACATGTATATATCAACAACGATGAATAATCAACCATCATACAAAGTGCATTCTACACTGTATAAGCATCAAATATAAATATTCAACGCTTATAACAGCCTGTCAATCAATCGATCGACATACAACTAAATAATCGGGATTAGTGTACGTCAAATATCATCCCAATACCCGTGTGGGGTTTCAAGCAATCAAACACAGATTTTTATTTGTGCAGTTAGGCGATGTGTAAAATTTATCGTCCCAATCAATGTCCTTCAAATAGGTGTACATAAACAAACCGTCCGGTTTGTAAATGAATATTAATTTATTCACATTCACGTTAAAAATTATATTTTTAACGATCAAACTATTTTATTCAACCTATTAATTTTCTATTCGATTCATTTATTAAATAAAATGTTATTTTTATTTTTCTAACTTATTTATAGAAAATTTCGGCGGCATAACGGCACGATACTAGAAACGGGACGAGGCCTAGCCTTATCCCCGGTCTAGTGAAGGCCCACGCCATTCACACATCAATCAAATCAATCTCATTTCATCAAACAATTCAATTCAATTCAAATTATCTAACCAACCACACAACCAAACAATTTAACAAACAAGCCATCCATGGTCTGTGGATGACGGGTGTCGGGTGCTACTAAACACCGTCTGCATCCTAGTATATATATATAACTAGAAAAATTAAATTGAAAGGTGAGAAGTTCTCACCGATAGCTATCCTAACTCCATGGTACTTCATTTGCAGAAGTCTTCGTCGTTCTCGCCTTTTTGTCACCTTCGCTGACCGTAGCCACTACATATATAAAAATCGAATTTTTACTTCGCTATTCAATATATAAAAATCGAATTTTTACTTTGCTATTCAATATATAAAAATCGAATTTTTACTTTGCTATTCAATATATAAAAATCGAATTTTTACTTTGCTATTCAATATATAAAAATCGAATTTTACTTCGATGTTCAATATATAAAAATCGAATTTTTACTTCGATGTTCAATATATAAAAATCACACTTTTACTTCGATGTTCAATATATAAAAATCACATTTTTACTTCGATTTTCAATATATAAAAATCACATTTTTACTTCGATGTTCAATATATAAAAATCATATTTTTACTTCGATGTTCAATATATAAAAATCATATTTTTACTTCGATGTTCAATATATAAAAATCATATTTTTACTTCGATGTTCAATATATAAAAATCATATTTTTACTTCGATGTAATACGATCATTTTGCTTTGAAAAATACGATCTTTTTGATATTTAAAAATATAAACTTTATTAAATAAAAAAATTCAATCTTTATCAAATTAAAAATTCATAGATCTTGTTAAAAATCCTGACTTTCCTACACAAAAATTCGATCTTTTCTACTTAGAAAATCCCGATCTTTCCTTCACTAATCTTACAAAAACTGATTTTACTTTACCTAAATAAATAAAAACGCATCTTTACTAACATAAAGATCGTATTTCCCTAAACTAAAAATCATAGCTTTTAGATTTTGAAGAATCCTAACTGTAAATAAATAAGTTAGGCTAAAAAGTAAAGTAATTAAAACTTACATTGGTTTAGGGAGGGTTGGGGGTGGAATAGGCGGCGGCAGGGGTGTCGACGTCGCGGGTTTGGGGTTCCTTCACGGAGGATGGTGGCGTGAGCTCGAGAGAAGGGGGTGTTTCCGCGTCGGGCTCTGGGCTGGGGGGCTTCTGCTTGCGGCGGCGCGCCAGGGGGAGGGGGGAAGGAGGTGGCGGCTGCGACGTGGGGGGGGCTACTGGGTTTCGTTTTTTTTTTTTTAAAATTCGATCTGAAGAATGAGAGGAGAGAGAGAGAGTGGAGGGTAGGAATATATAATAATTTATTTTATTTTATTATTCAATTAAAGTTGACTTTTTCATACGACCTCTAAACGAGGCCCACCGCCTGTCGTCCATAGCTAATTACCCCCATTCCGAACACAATGGGATATGTATCGTAGGTTGATTCGATTATTTGAATCAGTTTTCGTCAAATTTACACGTAACTCTATATATTGAATTTGAACGCGTATTTCAATTTGCCGGGGTCGCATACGAACTTTAAAAATTCCAGAAAAATATTTTCTGGCTTCGTATTGACGATACGGTCCTAACAAAACTAGTTTCGTCGAATTCTGAGACCGTCTGAAAAATGGCCATTTTCCAGACGATTAAAATCAACTGAAACTGGTCAAATGCGTTTTCCTTTGCCACGCTCACATATTGATTCGAAAAATTATGAAATTTGGAATCTAGCAATAACTTGACATCCCGGACCCAACAAAACTGGTTTCGTCGAAATCCGAGGTCGTTTGCAAAATCTCCATTTTTAAGGGCCTGAATTCCATAGCGACTATTCAGAATTTTCAACTGGACATATCTTTTGATCCCCGCTATGAAATTTTGATTTTTCGGATTCGTTGGAAAGATATTCACAAATAGATCCTATTTTTTTTGGTTTCACTAAAATCCGGATTGTTTTACACCCGGTATGTTCAATTGAAGTTTGAAATCGAATTATCGAACTACCGCGCCATTTTCAATTCTATTTATAATTATATATAAATATTTATATTCTAACGACGGCGTATATAATATATACGTTCGAATTATATTCAAAATAAATTTCTCATCGATATTATTTAAAATAATTCATTTTAAATAATCGACATTCGCTAAAATTGCCAAAATAAAAATTTTAAACTGGCCCGGATTTTCGGGTTGTTACAATCTCCCCCACTTAAAAATTTTCATCCCCGAAAAGGAACAAAGTCGAAAGTGGTTTGATTAATCAACTCTATGTTCGATCTGGCTTCCATTCTCCAACTTTTCAGTTTATGAGAATTTTCAAAAATTCAATAATTTGGCTAACACCCTAAATTTTCAAAAAATTTCGCCATAACCTCCCCTGCAATGGGAGCATCGGGAAATCTCAAATAGCTTCCCCGGTCCTTTAGATCTCAAAAAGAAAAAGAAAAAGCCAAGCGGCTAGCCAATAGGCTCATAAAATCATCATCACCCAAACAAAACAGTAAATTATGTAGTAAACATGTACCTATTTGTCGGGCAAACAAATTTTATTCTCTGCTCCAGCCTCCTTGCTATGACCTGTTTAATATAAGTATATGTATATGCAAGCAAATGCGACCAATTTTCAATACAATTCAATATTTGATACAGTTAAGCTAAATGGTTCAAAATTATCAAACAAATAAACAAACAACTCAAACATCAATCAATTAGTTGATTAGCTTTTCAAATGCATAACTTTGATATATAGTCAAAGAATCAGATTTTTGATGCCAAATCACAATAATAAGCCCTATCTAATTTCGGTTCTCACACCAGTCTAATGGAAATATAGAAATCTCACTTTCGTTACTCGAAAATAAATACTGGCGACAGTGCCCCATCACCAGAATTATCCCCGGGCAACTAGAGTATGATCCTATAACCATCCAGTATATTAAAACTTCGAATACACGTTTGCAAGACGCATATGCAAAATCTTTATATATCGGATTGTCCAAATCAATTAAATAAATAATCAAATACGAATAATTGATTTAAATTTTCAAAACAAAAATTGTTTTCATAATATACTCTTCACACTCGTTCTAGGATACTACTGACCCCATCTCTAACGAGTCATTCCCATTGGATATTACTAATCCAATATCTGATGAATTCTTTCGTATGGTTCTAATGTGCCTTGTTCTCTGCTTTGTAAACCAAAGCTCTGATACCAACTGTGAAAACCCGTAACTTCCCCATAAAGGAAAGCGGCGGATAGTTCGAGAACAAGCCACAACAGAACGCATACGGAAGAACGTTTCATTGTATATTACAACAATGCATCATATTACAAGAATATACAGAGTATAAATGAATATTACACAGAAATATCAGAGATTTAAATTACATTTAAATACATAGCAGCGAAAAATAATACAATACTCAACTAGAAGAGATATGCGGATACAAAGCTTTCCGGATATCGTTCCAGCTGTAAACCAGGATCCTGTAAATATAAATCTGCAAAACCAAAACTACTAGTTGCCCGTGTCAAAATAGGGGCACCCAGAGTTTAGGTTAAAACAATAAACTCCAGGTCAGTCATGTGACTGGTGTGAGAACTAAGACAGTTATTTAATCTTTATTTTAAAGTTAGGTAAATCAAGGGACCACGCCGTATAACACGGAACGAGTTTCCTCCCAAGAATACCAGTGCATAAAACAAACAGCGCAATGCTAAATAAAGAAATATGAAGCTGTTATAAGACCCAGGTCCTATCACACAATGCAACGCAAGCCGGGGGATAGGGTTTTCCCTTATAACAGCCAAAGAATGCTTGATACGTTTTAAAAACAAATCATTTGATACTATTATCAGTGCATAGTGTATAAAACAACTTCAAATCATAAGTATCAATCATAGGCGACATGAGCGTCCCATGCCACTATGTCGCCATATATAGGTTTACAAATAAAACCGCAAAGTCACGTATTTGGAAATTGGATTTCCGTCTATAAACCGAGGCAAAAGATAGTCCTCAACCGATTCGAGTCGCTCTAGCCCGTGTCTCAGGAACAGCCGCAACTGCCCCTTGGATCGTTAGGGCCGGTCCACCGATGTGGATTATTATGCCTGAACAATATGTCTCCCCGCCCTTTGGGGCGTCAATGAGCCAACGAATGACTCCATCGGACCCGGATCGTCCGATCAAACCGAGGCGCCTCGCAACAGCAACAACCACACAGGTGAAAAGTATATAAATGTCAGGGCTGGTAGGTCACTGACACCACCCTAGCTAGAAGGAAACGCATGCCCTCCCTGAGGTCCTCTCCCGTTTTTGGTTCACAACCGGGGTGCGAAACTCGCGAGGTAAACGTTACACAATGCTACGCCACAAAGGCCGTGCTTTGTTCATCACCACAAGACTTTTCTTTTCAACAGAAGCCTCGATTAATTACCACTTAGGCATGCCACACAGACAATTCACTCCATGCGTTTGATATCCATCAATATATAACCCCTGAGCTCGTACGTCTCAGAGAAGGGCGTTAAGCAAGAGAATAAATTCTCCGCCGCTAAACAGATATATATTTAATAGAGATCAATCGCACGGACTAAAATCCAATGTCAGACACACACAGTCCATTTACAAGTCCGTTCTGGGTCTGAACGAAACCGGAGGCACCTAGTACCCCGCATATCCATCGATCTCCAAGTACGTCTGGACAATCACCAACTGTTTCCATCTTCTTGGGTGTACATCCCAATCAAGATCATCAGTAATCACCCAAACGACGTGAAGACCACCGGTCTTCGACCACCGTCTTCATCTTCGACTTATCGTCGTATCAGTTATTCAGAATGGGATAAACCCGGTCTTTCCGAATAACTCGCGTATATTTTAAATAAGTGTTATACAAACACAACATACGCCTCATTCCAATTCATCAGTCACTAACCGTAAATTAATTAAGAGAATAATTCCCTAAATATTAACCCCGAAGGCCGAAACCAACATCAGATCAATATCCAGAAAACCATCCTGCTTGGCTAACCGACCGTTAGTTTCTAAATTTCACATTTATAGGGAAAGGTTCCGATTAATTTTATCAAAGATAAATCATTAAAATTTATTCTTTAATCTCCTTTTGAATTTCGATTCAATCTAGTCGGGATTAGCGAACCTTACCGAAGTAATCATTTATTTTAATTTCCCAATCCCAACCTATTCATCCCATGAAGTAAAACTGGTAATACTTCATATCTAACACCACAGTGTTATCGGTAAATTCAATTACCATTTCACGTTCAAATCTAATTAAAGATTTAACTATCGCCTGGAGTAAAACTGGTGATACTCCATTCTCGATCTTTTCAATCTAATTAAAGATTCATTAAAACTCCACTTAGTTTTAATCTTTAACGGGGTTAAAGAATCAGTGTCATTTAAAAACACTGTTCACGATAAACCTCAAGATCACGTTCCATTAATTATTGGGTTAAAGAACAAGTGTTATTTAAAACACTGCTCATGATAAACCCAAAATTAACTCGAATTCAATTCCAATTAAATATCATTTAATTGGTACACTTCATTAAATCTAAATAAAAAGATTTAATCTTTTCTCAACTGGGTTCGAGAACAGTGTTAATGAATACACCATTCACGACAAACCCAAATCATATTTGATATTAAATACAAGGCTCTGAATAGAAAATATACCGGCTTATATTCAATATCAAATTCTACGATTAACAAATGTCGTATTGGAAATAACGATGTAAATATATATCTTTCAAATTTCCATAACAATATCTGTATAATCACGAATTGCAACATCGAAATATTCCGAAGACAATTTCGATTCAAATTCACTCCAATGCAATCATTGGAAATTCTGGTTATTTTTAAAACCCTTTTCAAATTCAATTTATTTATTTAAAAATAAATAGAATTATAATTCTAGTTCAAAACTAGTTTATTTCGATAAAAATCTATTTTTATCTTTTCAAGTATGGAGTTTTTCATCCCAATTCTTTCTCAATCATTTCTCATGATTTTACACAAATTATTACTATTTTTAATAATTTTATCAAGGCCCGTACAGTCGATTTCCAACAACGGTCATCGAACTGCACTTACAGCGACCTTTTTCAAATTTGATTTGGACATAATTCCAAATCCAACCGTTAGATTTCAAATTTCTAATATTCGTTAGAAAGCTCTTTTCGATACGAACCCAACGGTTCCGGTTTCAGGAGAATCCGACGGTCGGATCTCCCGCAATGTCCATTCGAAGTCAATGGTCGAAATTCGCGAATTGCCGCGGCGCGACGCGTTCTATTCAGGCCATTTTATTATATATATAATATATATAATATATACTTCGTCGATTTCCTTTTAAAACGTGCTTTATAAATCGTTTTAAATTCATTTTCAAAACGGTTTCAACTTCATGTTCAATTTCAAATCAAAATTGAATATTCCAATATAAATTCGTTTTAAATTCATTCCAAATTGATTTCAATTCAAATCGATTTTGAATTCACTTTCAGTTCGTTTTCTATTCAATTCAATTTCAATTCGAATCCATTTATATTAAATTTCAATTCGAATTCATTTCTATTCTAATTCAATTCGAATTCGTTCCTATTCGAATTTCAAATCATTTCAGTGTATTTCAAATTTCAAATCAATTCAGTTTAATTCGAATTTCAATTCACTTTAAATATAATTCGAATTTCAATTTTTTTCAAAGTATTAGATTTTGAAATCACTTTCAATATTCATTATAAAATGAATAAAATCGATATAAATATCGTTCACGTCAAAATGGCGTCAATCTATCAACGCGGCTTCATATATTTCGATTTTCAAATATTCTATTTCAAATATTTCTTTTTTTTTAAATATTTCTATTTTAAAACTGGAATGAGGCCCAATCAATTACCATATAATGTTAATTATATGGATTTTCTACAACACATGTATATATCAACAACGATGAATAATCAACCATCATCCAAAGGGCATTCTACACTGTATAAGCATCAAATATAAATATTCAACGCTTATAACAGCCTCTCAATCAATCGATCGACATACAACTAAACAATCGGGATTAGTGTACGTCAAATATCATCCCAATACCCGTGTGGGGTTTCAAGCAATCAAACATAGATTTTTATTTGTGCAGTTGGGCGATGTGTAAAATTTATCGTCCCAATCAATGTCCTTCAAATAGGTGTACATAAACAAACCGTCTGGTTTGTAAATGAATATTAATTTATTCACATTCACGTTAAAAATTATATTTTTAACGATCAAACTATTTTATTCAACCTATGAATTTTCTATTCGATTCATTTATTAAATAAAATGTTATTTTTATTTTTCTAACTTATTTATAGAAAATTTCGGCGGCATAACGGCATGATACTAGAAACGGGACGAGGCCTAGCCTTATCCCCGGTCTAGTGAAGGCCCACGCCATTCACACATCAATCAAATCAATCTCATTTCATCAAACAATTCAATTCAATTCAAATTATCTAACCAACCACACAACCAAACAATTTAACAAACAAGCCATCCATGGTCTGTGGATGACGGGTGTCGGGTGCTACTAAACACCGTCTGCATCCTAGTATATATATATAACTAGAAAGATTAAATTGAAAGGGGAGAAGTTCTCACCGATAGCTACCCTAACTCCACGGTACTTCATTTACAGAAGTCTTCGTCGTTCTCGCCTTTTTGTCACCTTCGCTGACCGTAGCCACTACATATATAAAAATCGAATTTTTACTTCGCTATTCAATATATAAAAATCAAATTTTTACTTTGCTATTCAATATATAAAAATCGAATTTTTACTTTGCTATTCAATATATAAAAATCGAATTTTTACTTTGCTATTCAATATATAAAAATCGAATTTTTACTTCGATGTTCAATATATAAAAATCACATTTTTACTTCGATGTTCAATATATAAAAATCACATTTTTACTTCGATGTTCAATATATAAAAATCACATTTTTACTTCGATGTTCAATATATAAAAATCACATTTTTACTTCGATGTTCAATATATAAAAATCATATTTTTACTTCGATGTTCAATATATAAAAATCATATTTTTACTTCGATGTTCAATATATGAAAATCATATTTTTACTTCGATGTTCAATATATGAAAATCATATTTTTACTTCGATGTTCAATATATAAAAATCATATTTTTACTTCGATGTAATACGATCATTTTGCTTTGAAAAATACGGTCTTTTTGATTTTTAAAAATATAAACTTTATTAAATAAAAAAATTCAATCTTTATCAAATTAAAAATTCCTAGATCTTGTTAAAAATCCTGACTTTCCTACACAAAAATTCGACCTTTTCTACTTAGAAAATCCCAATCTTTCCTTCACTAATCTTACAAAAACTGATTTTACTTTACCTAAATAAATAAAAACGCATCTTTACTAACATAAAGATCGTATTTCCCTAAACTAAAAATCATAGCTTTTAGATTTTGAAGAATCCTAACTGTAAATAAATAAGTTAGGCTAAAAAGTAAAGTAATTAAAACTTACATTGGTTTAGGGAGGGTTGGGGGTGGAATAGGCGGCGGCAGGGGTGTCGACGTCGCGGGTTTGGGGTTCCTTCGCGGAGGATGGAGGCGTGAGCTCGAGAGAAGGGGGGGTGTTTCCGTGTCGGGCTCTGGGCTGGGGGGCTTCTGCTTGCGGCGGCGCGCCAGGGGAAGGGGGGGAAGGAGGTGGCGGCTGCGACGTGGGGAGGGGGGGACGGGGTTTCGGGTTTTTTTTTTTTTTAAATTCGATCCGAAGAATGAGAGGAGAGAGAGAGTTGAGGGTAGGAATATATAATAATTTATTTTATTTTATTATTCAATTAAAGTTGACTTTTTCATACGACCTCTAAACGAGGCCCACCGCCTGTCGCCCATAGCTAATTACCCCCATTCCGAACACAATGGGATATGTATCGTAGGTTGATTCGATTATTTGAATCAGTTTTCGTCAAATTTACACGTAACTCTATATATTGAATTTGAATGCGTATTTCAATTTACTGGGGTCGCACACGAACTTTAAAAATTCCAGAAAAATATTTTCTAGCTTCGTATTGACGATACGGTCCTAACAAAACTAGTTTCGTCGAATTCTGAGACCGTTAGAAAAATGGCCATTTTCCAGTCGATTAAAATCAACTGAAACTGGTCAAATGCGTTTTCCTTTGCCACGCTCACATATTGATTCGAAAAATTATGAAATTTAGAATCTAGCAATAACTTGACATCCCGGACCCAACAAAACAGGTTTCGTCGAAATCCGAGGTCGTTTGCAAAATCTCCATTTTTAAGGGCATGAATTCCATAGCGACTATTCAGAATTTTCAACTGGACATATCTTTTGAACCCCGCTATGAAATTTTAATTTTTCGGATTCGTTGGAAAGATATTCACAAATAGATCCTATTGTTTTTGGTTTCACTAAAATCCGGATTGTTTTGCACCCGGTATGTTCAATTGAAGTTTGAAATCGAATTATCGAACTACCGCGCCATTTTCAATTCTATTTATAATTATATATAAATATTTATATTCTAACGACGGCGTATATAATATATACGTTCGAATTATATTCAAAATAAATTTCTCGTCGATATTATTTAAAATAATTCATTTTAAATAATCAACATTCGCTAAAATTGCCAAAATAAAAATTTTAAACTGGCCCAGATTTTCGGGTTGTTACAGAAGATTAATAACATGATATATAATGGAGTACGATGTCAGACACACAATCCATTTATAAGCTTATGCTCTGGGTCTGAGCGAAAGCCAAATCCGTACAAATCAACACTACGTCTGGGCAACTCCTACTATTACCTTATCATGGTAGCGAGCCATTCTAATGCAACAGTCATCATCGTCCATTCGATGTGGAGATTTGACAGTCTTCAATCGCCGTCTTCCAATCTTGGTTTTTAAACATCGTTTAATTATTTGGAATGAGATAAACTCGGACTTTCCAAATAATCCTCGTATATATATATATATATATTGAAAATCCTTCTTACATATTAATAATTATTTTTATTAACGATTCATTCCTATTTTAATTATTTAAAATAATTAAGTTTTTATAAAACGACGCCTTAAGTCCATGGGCGACCATGGCGCTGCATTCAACCAATTTTGATTTTCACATTTCTCAGAATCTAACCGTTGGATCCTAACGTAATATATATCATTGGAAAGATTTTTCCAAGACGGTCCTAACGGTTTTAGTTTCAAGAAAATCCGACGGTCGGATCTTCTTGTATAGTCGTTTAAAAGTACGATTTCAAAACGCGAACTACCACGCCCTATTCGTTAAATTTTAATTATATTTATATATAATCATTAAATCGTAATAACGTCGTTTGATTAAAACAACGCTCTACAAAATTTCCGATACTTACTAAATTTTAATTCATTTGAAAATGAAGATAATATTACCGCATCCAAATTCAGTCTTTCCTTACATTGGAAATGTAAATTCCATTTTTTTTTTACATGAAAATGTAAGTTTAATTCCTATGCAAATTCCTATATTCTTTATTTACATGTAAAACAAATGTAAAATTTGATACATTCAAAATCCTACTTTTAAACGTAGATTTCAACTTCAATGTACATTCTCATCTTAGTTACATTATAAAAATGTAACTTATATTTACAGTGAATCCTATTTCAAATTTACATATCAAATTGCAAGTTTTCTTTACAATGCAAAATCTACTCCTATTTACATTGTAAAAATATGATTTTTAATTACAATGCAAAACACTACATCTGATTCACATTGTAAAAGTATGATTTTTAATTATAATGCAAACACTACATCTAATTCACATTGTAAAAATATGATTTTTAATTACAATGCAAACACTACATCTAATTCACATTGTAAAAGTATAATTTTTAATTACAATGTCACATTTCTACATCAAAATTACATATGAAATAAATCAATTTTATTTCTAATGTTCATTCTCATTTTATGTTACATATATACATAAGAAAAATGCAATTTCGATCATACAATGAAATTTCATCCTTTAATTGCATAGAAAAATGTAGTTTTGTCATACGGTATACTTTCCTATAGACATTACATATAAAAATGTAATATTTAACACACAATGTAAATTCATGTTTTAATTACATATAAAAAATGTAAATTTTATCCTACGGTGTAATTCTCTATATAATTTACATATAAAAATGTAAATTTTCACATACGATGAAATTTCCATGTTAATTACAAAGGAAAATGTAATTTTTAACATACGGCATTAATTCACTTTATAATTTACATATAAAAATGTAATTTTTAACATACGACATTAATTCACTTTATAATTTACATATAAAAATGTAATTTTAACATACGGCATTAATTCACTTTATAATTTACATATAAAAATGTAATTTTCGACATGCAATGTAAATTTACATTTTAATTACATAGAAAAATGTAATTTTCAACATACGGTGCAAATTTATATATAAATTATATATAAAAATGTAACTTTTGTTCATGCGGTCATTCTTAAACTACATAATAAAATGTTATTTAATTCATGCGATGCAAATTCATTCATAAATAACAAAATAAAATGTTATATAATTCATGCGGACCTAATTTCACAGCAAAATAACATATAAAAATGTTATTTTTATTTTACATCGCAAAAATTCATTCTTTTATCTCATATTGAAAATGCAATTTATTTTACATCATAAAATTTCATTCTTTTACTTACAATGTAAAAACATCATCCTTTTATTCACCATGTAAAAGTATCTACTTTTATATTTTCAATGTAAAAATATCAACTTTTTATGTTTTACAATGTAAAGACATCAACTTTTATATTTTGCAATGTAAAAATATTAACTTCTCTATTTTACAACGTAAAAATATAATCTTTTCTATTTACAAATGTAAAAATATTACCTTTTCTACTTTACAATGTAAAAATGTAATCTTTTCTATTTACAATGTAAAAATAATGTCTTTTCTACTTTACAATGAAAAAATGTAATCTTTTCTATTTACAATGTAAAAATATTACCTTTTCTACTTTACAATGTAAAAATGCAATCTTTTCTATTTACAATGTAAAAATAATGTCTTTTTATTTTGAACATAAAAAGATGGTTTCTTTTTTTTTTTCAACATAAAAAGATTGTCTTTTTATTTACATCGCCAAATTCTCAATATAAAATCCATTCTTTACAATGTAAAATTTACTCTTTAATTACAATGTAAAGTCCATTCCTTTTATTACATAAAAAAAAAATGTAAATCTTCCTACGGTGAAATTCATATATGTTAATACTAAAAATAATGTCAACTAATCCTACGGTTAAACTTCTTTTTAAAATTGACATTAAAAAATGTTAATGACATCCTACGGTTAAATTTACTATTTAATTTACATTAAAAATAATGTAAATTTATACATGCAGTGAAAATACTTTATTTACATAATAAAAGGTAAATTTCATATCATCGCAAATTCTGATTTTAATTTTACATCCTACGGTTGAATTTCTATCATATTAACATTAAAAATGTTAATTTACATCCTACGGTTTAATTCCTATCATATTAACATTAAAAATGTTAATTTACACATACGATGTAATTACTTATTATTACACTAAGAATAATGTTAATTTTCTCATACGATGTAAATTTCTTACTTTAAATTTACATAATAAAATGTAAATTCCACCACAAGTCGCATTCTTTTTTTATTTGCATCAAATAAGGTGTAAATTTTCATCACAATCATAACAACAACATCCCAAACATACAACAAGTCCAAATCTAACAGCTAGCATCAAGGTAATTACTAGGTGATGTTATAACTTGGCATATGTAAAATCAACACGGCATGATTAAACACATAATTAATTTTAATTAATTATTAATTCAGATTTAAACCTCAACATTTCAGATATAATCTCATGCAAATCAGATTCAACATCATACGGAGTGAACAGTTCAAATCCATGTTCTAAACATCACGTCTTATTAGATCTACTTATTAATAATCATAGAAATAATGATTAAATAAATCAAATTAAATTAAAAATAAATTCTCACAGTGGTATGGTCTGAGAAGATGATACAGGTTCGATTCGATTCAGTGTTCGTATTCAAATAGATTTCAGATCTGGAACGATTCAAATACAAATACATATGAAAAATCAAAATTCAGCTTTTAACAACTGACACAGCGACATTTAAAAGCGTCGCAAAATCTGAAATAAATTTACCTAAAGTGTTCAAAACTTTAAATCGAGATAACTCGAACTACGATCGACGGTTTTACGAACGGTTTGCGGGAGATCGAAGAGCTACGAGAGGGCTATCTTCACCGGGAGTTGGAGGAGGTGCGGCTCAACGTGGGTGGCGCGGTGGGGCTGTGTTCGGCGGCGGTTTGGGAGGGTGGTGCGGCGGCTACAGGTGATAAGAGGTGGTGATTCTTGTCGGAGATTGAAGAGCACGAAAATCTCTTCGAAACGCGACAAACGGCGAATGTTTTCGTTGAGAAACGAAGGAGAAATTGGAGTTTGAAATTTTGAGGAATGGTGGGTTTTGTGCGGCTGAAATGAGGAGGAAGAAGACGGAGTACTGTAGCAATTCGAATTTATAATATAATATTAGGTTTAACTAATGATTATTCAATCCTTAATTACCCAATAAAGGTCCGATTTGGCCCGAACTCAGAATTAGGCATGCTTACTGTCGTTCTTAGGGTTTTGACGTCTTCTGAGCGCAATGGGCTATGTCTCGGGGCCCAATTCTGATGTCTGTAGCGTTTTTATTTAAAATCCTATTAAAAATTAATTAATTAAATATTGATCGGTCATGAAAATTCACCGGGGCCACAAATTAACTTCAAAAATTCCCGAAAAATATATTTAGCTATGTTTTGACGCTGCGGACCTAGAAAAATTAATTTCGTTCAATTCTGAGCTCGTATGAATTTTTAATGAATTTTTAAAGTCAAAAATTGTCCGTTTACACTAAAAAATCAATTATAATTATATATTAATTCTAAAAATTACCGAAAAATCATTTTTAGCTTTGTTTTGACGATACGAACCCAACAAAATTATTTTTGTCGAATTCTGAGACTGTTTGAAAAATGGCTATTTTTAAGGCGTTTAAATTTAGTGAATATTAGGCACACATCCCTAAAACGAAACTTAATTAGGCTCACATCCGGTCATAAACTTATTATAAATTAGGTCCCTATTTTCAAAAACATATAAAAACATACAAAAAAAATATAAAAAAATCATGTAAATTCGTAATGAATTAAATCAAATAATCTTGAAAAAAATCAGATCAAAAAAACATCAAAAACAACGTCGAAATCATGAAATACAGAAAATCAACGAAATGCAGTAAATTGCATCAAAACATGCATATAAATCGATTAGTTGCATACATGTATGCATTTATTTCAAATCTGCGTCAAAACTGCAGTATAAATGCATACATGTATGCACATATTGTTAAAACATGCATCTGCCGATGCATTTGTTTAAAAACTGCATACCTACGTGCAACTTATTCACGTTTGCATGTATTTTGACATATATGCACACATGTATGCAGTTATATAGAAAAACTGCATACATGTATGCAATTTTTCAAACAGGCGTGCATAAGTATATGCATGTGTATTCGAATAGTTGCATAAATGTATGCAACTATTCGTAAAAGTTGCATACATTTATGCAACTTTTTTTTTTTAATTTCTGTGGACTTCCGGGAATGTTTACAGATTTTAGAAATTTTTTTTTTTTTTTAAGTGATAGCGCCTGAAAATTTGGACAGAAAACGAAAGAGGCGGAGGTATGGAAAGTGGCAGGCGGAAGATTCCAGGCGGCAGCTAAAATAGGGGGCGGGTTTACAGAGAAAACATTAATTACAGGGATGTATTGTGAATTTAAAAACATGCAAATAGTTGCATACATGTATGCAACTTTTGCCAATAGTTGCATACATGTATGCAAGTATTTCTGAAGCTGTTTTAGTTGAAAATGCATGCAGAAACCTGCATACATGTGTGCAACTATTTGAAATACTTGCACACATGCATGCAAGTATTTACATGTGAAAATAAAATATGTGCAGAAACTTGCATACATGTATGCAACTATTTTAAATACTTGCACACATGTATGCAAGTATTGCATGTAAAAATATAACATAGAAATACTTGCACAGATGAATGCAAGTATTCCAAATATGTGCATGATTTGATGCAAATTACTGCATTTTTCGTTGTTTTCTGTATTTTTTCGATTTTGATGCATGTTTTGATTTTATTATGATCTGAATTTTTGGGCGAGTACATGTTTTATTTAAATACGAATTTACGTGATTTTTTTATATTTTTTTAATATTTTTTTTATGAATTTTCGAAAAACAGGGACTAAATTTACAATAAGTTTATGACCGGGTTTTTTTTATATTTTGAAACCTAATAGGGACCTCTAAAAAACGCACCCTTAAATTTAACTGAAATAGTCAAAACACATTTTCTTTTCCCACGCTCACATATTAATTCGAAAAATCCTGAAAATTGAAACCTAGCTATAATTTGACATTCCGGTCCCAACAAAAGTGGTTTCGTCGAAAACCGAGGTCGTTTGAAAAATGACTATTTTTAAGGCCAGTATATTTAATATTAAAAATATATTTTTAAACAAATAATTTTCGAAACTCGAAATATATAAGTGTTTACTATTTTTCAATGTAGAAACATCATTCCGAACTCAATGGAAGTGGTTTCGAGTTCAGATTCCTTTATATGTAAAAAGTAGCATTTTTGACCCTTATAAATTTCATAGCGACCTTCCTAAAAATTGAATTGGCCATAACTTTTGATTTCCGCTATGAAATTTCAATTTTTCGGATTCGTTGGAAAGATATTTTTAAATAGATTCTAATATTTTTGGTTTCACTAAAATCCGTTAAATTTTGCGTCCTGTATGGACAGTCAAAGTTCAAGTTTGACTTTTCAAACTACCGCGCTATTTCTAACTCTTTTTATAATTAGAATTAAATTATTCATTCTAATTGAATCAAATTTGTGATTATTATTATTTAAATTAGATTATTTTAAATATCAAAACTCATTAAAATTACTTGAAATAAATTTTAAATTGGCCCCAAAATTCAGGGTTGTTACAGTAAGTATATACAAGAATATGAAAGCAATAGCTTATCTAGTATGCTTATGGTTTCTAGTTTCATTGGTACAGATAGTTAGCCGACAAGTTGGTATGTGTTAGAAATTTTTTAAATGATTTTGTAAGAAATGTTTTTAAGTAAAATTAATGGTTTTATGACATTCTTCTTAACTTGTGATTTTTGGGATGAAATCTTTTTATGGGGGAAGAATGTGATAATTTAGGATTTTTAGTACATGAATATAAAATTAAGTTAAATATTAAAACGATTAATTTTGAAATTTTGTGACTTGAGTTAAATTTAAATGAGAATTTGAAAATGAATGGATAAGTAAATTCCTACTACTCTCTTTCTTTCTCCTAATTGAAGAAATAATTGGAAAATAAAACATCAAGCATTTAAGGACCGCCCCCTTTTTAGAAAACAGAAAAAAATGATTTTTGTTAAAAAAAAATCTTATATAAAAAATAGTAAATTTGGCAAACCCATAATTTAAATGTAGTAAAGGAAAAACCCGTAAATAAATACGATTAACTTGAAATTGTAAATCATGAATTTAAAATTTAATTAAGTTTATTTTAAAGATATGTAAAATTGTATTTGAATGTGAACGATAATAATAAATCCTTATCAAAATTTTTGAATATTTGGAAATCGATTTTCGCTAACACATGAAAAAAGTAATTTTGCAAATGATTTCATAATTCGACAAAATCAATTTCATCGGATTCATACGATACACTATTGTAAGATTTCAAGTTTCGTACCAATCGGAGTTATTGTGTGGTTGTGTAGAATATTAACATGTGTCGATAAATGAATTTATATTATAGTAATATATAATTTTGATTTTAAGAACAACTGTTAAATATGAATGAATTTCTTTCCGAAGCTAAATCCATTGGATCCAAAATATAGGTATTTAGCTATGAAAGATAGTGAGCGCGTCTCATTAGGAGAACATAAAAATATAGGTGAATAGGGTCAGACATTTTCTACAAAGGGACTCCTAAAATTTTATTTTCCACTAAATCCAAAAAGAACTCTTGGTTGCCACTCTTCCACTCTATATACCCTTTAACCAACGACCTTAAATCATTATGTCAATCAAGAAATTTTTAGACCTAATCCCCAATGGCAATGTGAAGTATGCCAGCTTGAAGAGTTTATCTAAGGTCGCAATTATTCAATCAGAGCACCATGGATGCGGAGATTCAGCCATAAATTCATAGAGTTCACCACTTTTAATGGTGACAAAAGGAAGCCTTTAGGTCTAGCTTCTGGAGTGTCATTGTCTCTGGTCGGTAGAGGCTATGGTGACGGCGTGGGGTTGTCCAGCATTTGGAGGGAAGAGCTAGGCAGAGATGACAGAGTCTGGTTCATTTCATACTCTTCGAACCTAGAAGTGATAATGACGAGGGTTAATTCGTGGATTTGGATGCATATTAGCATTACATAAGAACAGTAACTAATTCGTTAATTGCTTAATTAGTTTAACTAAATTTATATCAATTCGCTTAAAACTTGTAGTATATTAGTATTTCATATGAGTTGGATTTTGACGTGACAAGTTCCAGATTTAAATCAAAGAATCCAATGCATATGAATTGGATTGGATTATTTCCGAACTACTTGGAATTTAACAAAATTTCAATTGCATGTTTGACATTAGAAAAAACACTGAGAAAGTTTATTTGGATGATGGATGGTGAGTTAAAACTCAAATTTTCTCGAATGTTATTTATTATATAATGAATTCATGTTTGATTTCTTATTCATTTATGTGCTTGGTAGTTACGATGTTTTACTGCTTATTCATTTGGTTTGTATTCCTTCCCATGGACTGGATGGCTTTTGACAATTCCTGCTTAAAAAGAAAAATTCATATATATGCTGACATATGAGTTTTGATGCAAAGGGACAGATTGAAGTGATGCAGCAGGATTCCTCCGATGATTTGGATGTTATCTGCATTCATATTATACACATATGAACCGTCTAATATAAGTAACAATAAATACTAATTTGGATTGAATTAAATTCATTCTTGAATGTTGTTAATTAGTAAACAAAATTGGTTAAGTGATTTTGCGTAGTGGCCTAAATAAACATTTTGAAGATATTGATTTGTTTTATGACAAAATGACTAACTTTTGAAGTTATAAACAATTTTACAACAAAATCAAGATGTTCAGTCGAACTGTTTATAAGTTGTTTTAAAATTTTTTTTTAAAAAAATCGACATTTATAATCATATTTTATAAAGGAAATTATAAAAATGATTGTTATAATGAATTCCTATGTTATGAGTAAGTTTTATAATCGAAGATTTAAAATGTTAAAACTTGACAAAGTTTTATGAAGTTATAAATCCATGTTTTATAATGAAAGGTTTATAAGTGATTTTAACGATTTATGAACAAGTATAATAAATATATTTATTGAACTGACAAAACGACTTAGGAATGATCTTGGATCTTAGAATAGAAACTTATGAAAAGTTGGATATTCATAAAAGAACTTATAAACGATTAATTGGATTTCAAGCGAAGTTATAGAATTTATAATCAAGAAGCCTAAATAAGAAATGAAGTTTTATAAAGAAAATCCAAGTTTTATGTTAAGATTTACATATAAATTTTTAAAAAGGGTTTCATGAAAGGATGCTTATAACAAATCCAAGCATTGTAGACAAGTTTTATAAAAAGAGATTTAAAGCTAATAAGATTGTTTTAATAAGGGTTAACTAAATAAACAAATTAAGTAAAATTGGTTATGATTGAAAAGAGATTTTTAAATGCAAGGAATGGTTTAGAGATTTATTAGTAAATGGAATTTGTTGTAACATATATTGGATATCATATTTTGAGTTAAGAAACTTCAATTTATCTTGAAGATAAGAATGATACTGAGTCAAGTTCTAAGCGGTAAATAAAATACTCAAACCTGAACGACTTCATTGCTATCCAAGTGATGGTACTATTTTGCAATCGAAAGTTAATATTGGAAATTAAATTATTATTTCATAAATTATATTATGAAATTAAACCTTTAAATTTTAGAAGTTAAACCAAAAAAAATGGGATTTATAGTAAACAATGCATCACTTGACATTGTTTTGACTCATATATGGTTTAGGACTATACTTATACCATTAAGTTAAGTATACAGAAATATTTTTTATGTACTGAAAATAATATAATTTGTAAATGTGCTTATTTCGAAGATATATGTGTATGGATATGTTTTCATGGAAATGAAAATAAGAGATTTGTGAATACGCTTATTCTATTGAGATAAGCATATGGAATCGATTATTAAGAATTGACGAAATGATATTTAATGAATGTTTTAGTTAAAAGGGCTTACACTTCTTATGTATTAACTGCATGATTATTATTGATAGATCAAGAACCGATAATCAATAAATCCTCTTTTAACGTATAACATGTTGGTTTAAGGAATCGACATTATAATTGAGTCCAAAACCACTTCAAACAGGCTTTGCATTCGAAATTGGAATCGTACATATGCTCATGACTATGAATTGAAGGTGTAAACCTTTGGAGCGAAAAGGATGCTTGTTGATGTCTCGGACTAGCTACCAGTATTATATCTGTAGTAATGGTCCCTACGATATGGGGTTCTGCATGATGCATGGACTATTCCTGATAGGATATGGTAAAAGAGTACTTTTGGTAGGTCATACTCCTGGAAAACTGGTATGGATAAATGGCTAACATTGCATTCTTAGGTTAAGTACATTAATTTTTCCAAATGTGCATCTATTGGTGGAAGAGAAGGCAACTTCTCTTAGCATTGTCACCCTTATTTAAGACATATGAGCTCGGAGGTTGTATTTTTGAGGATATCATGAATAAGTGCTTGATGAAATTGTAGTGTAGCATCAAGAGATTAGTTTATGCCATGTATAAAAGGTAAATACGTACTCTCTAGTCTCGTCAATAGGTAATGACTAAAACAAGGGATATGCTTCACGGCTAAGTGGGTAGCATCCAAATCGGGTGTTTTCACCTTGCAATCTAGAACTGGTGACCCTCTTGATTATTGTATGCTTTGGTTTGATTATTGATTACAACCAAGAGGGAGAAATATTCGAGGTAGGTTGGTCATGATTCGTTGGGAATCCATGTGAGTCTCTCGGTACGCTTTATGTGACGATCCCAAAATCCGAGGGGCGGTATTAAGGATAATCATTGGGAAATAACACATTAATCATCAAAGCAGAGTACAGATAATAGCAGAAACAATAAATAAAATACTTTTACATGGATATGACAGCGGAATCACAACATGTAGGAATATCAGAATAGCATAGCGTGGGATATACTTAGTAAAAAGAAAGGGAAGTGATCAGTCATCATCGCCAGAGGCGGAATACATACATGCTGTGACATAATAAGAGTATCAGTCTACATCACCGAAGGCGGAATACATATACATATAGTGAGAAATACGGAAAGTAAATCAGTCTGCATCGCCAGTGGCGGAATCATAATATAAATACAGTAATGGCGGAGAATATCTAAGTCATCTCTATGAAGTCAGCCTCGCCAAGAGCCAAAAGTGCATGCTATGCAGCAGTGCAGAACCAAAAATCACCCGTCACCTGTGTACTAGGCTGCCCGTGTGAAAATAAGGGCACCCGCGTTTGCAAAGTGAAACAAACAACGAGTCAGTTATGGGGACTGGTATGAGGAATCTATTTAACAGTTAAACAACAGTAATAGCAAATCATAGGTCCACGCCACTTTCGCGGAACGGGTTCACTCCAGTGATTGCTAGTGCATTAAAAACAAGGTAAATTCTTTTAAAACAACGCAATGCTTTTAGAAAGGATGAGGCCATTATAAGACTCAAGTCCCAACACACAATGCAACGCAAGCCGGAGGATAGAGTTTTACCTTATAATAGCCAAATATGCTTGATACGTATAAAGAGAAATCATTTGATATTATTACTAGTGCATATATGTTTCAAAAACGAATAGCATCATAAATATCAATCATAGGCGACATGAGCGTCCCATGCCACTATGTCGCCATCTATAAGTTACAATCGAAGCCGTTATCTCGTATTGGAAATTGGATTTCCGTCATGAGTCGAGGCAAGGGGCAAGCTCCTCTCCGCTTCGAGACACTCTAGCAAATGCCTCGGGACTACACACTCTGGGTAACCCCTGGATCCTCCAAGGCCGGTCCTCACTTACGTTAGAGGATTAATTATGCCTGAACAAACGTTTCCCGGTCCTTACAGACCTATAATCGAGGCGCCTCGCATTCCAACAACCACTAAGGTGAAAAGTAGATATATATGTCAGAGCTGGTAGGTCACTGACACCACCATAGCTAGAAAGAAACGTCATGTTCTCCTTGGGTCCTTCTCCCGTTTTTAACTCATACCAGGGTGTGAGGTTCGCGAATTTACGAAATACACAAAGCTAGGCCACGCAGACCTTGCTTTGATCATCATCCACATGACTTTGCTTTGCAACAGAAGCCTTGATCACGGCATCTTGGCATGCCACATAGGCAGTCCCCTCCATACGATTGATTTCCATCGATATATAACCTCTAAGCTCGTACGTCTCAGAGAAGGGCGTTAAGCAAAAGAATAAATTCTCCGCCGCCAAACAGATATATATTTTAACAGAGATCAATCAGTATAGAACAAAATCCAATGTCAGACACACAGTCCATTTACAAGTCCGTCCTGGGTCTGAACGAAACCGGAGGCGTCAAATTCCTCGTATATCCGTCCAATCAACATATACGTTCAGACGGCTACTACTTCCGTCCCTTTCCGGTAGCTACTCCGGTTAGGAACCTCAGTAGCGCCCATCCAACCGATACGAAGATCGTCGGTCTTGAATCGTCTTTGCATTTTCCAATTCGAATCGCTCGATGAATTATTTGAAATGAGGGTTAGCTCGGCCTTTTCAAATAATTCACGTCATTAGAATTTAAATCGATTCTTTATATGGTTATATTATTCGACATCCGTCTTTCAGTTATTTAGTGTTATTTTCATGTCATACACATACAACCATCAAATATCAAACAATTCAAGCCCAAATGGGTTTATTTGCAACCTATGTTGCTTATAATATTTTATAACAATTTTTCGCCATTTTTATTTATTTAAAAATGGCCATATTTAATTAAACGACGTTTCAGGTCGTTTCGTGTCACTGGCGTTGTTTTTCCCTTAATTTGTTTTACACATATCGGAAAATCTAACCGTTGGATTTCTACAAAGTCTATATCAGTGGGAAGATATTCCCAAAGCGAACCCAACGGTTCCAGTTTCGTGAGTATCCGACGGTCGGATCTTCCACACTAGTCGTTTGAAGTTACGGTTTCAAAATTCGAACTGCAGCGTCGTTATTCGACTAAATTTAATTATATTTATATTTATATATAAATATAAACGATTCTGGCGCTGTTTTTCTTCAGATTTGAATTAAACATTCCGGACAATCCAACCGTTGGATTTTTACAAGGTTGGTGCCGTTGGAAAGATATTTCCAAGGCGAACCCGGCGGTTGCGGTTTCGGGAAAATCCGATATCGGATTTCTCGTACTAATCGTTTCAAATTACAATTCCGAAACGCGAACTGCACGGCCTCTATTCCTTTTAATTATATTTATATTTATATATATAAATATAGTTCATTCCATAGTTTCAACTATAGTTCATTTTATATTTCAACTTCGTTTTCACTTCAAATATTTCACTAACGCCTTAATATTTCGAAAAATTTCGCCATAACCTCCTTTGTACGGGGAGGGGTTTGGAAATTTATTGGGCCGTATTAGGTACCCAATAAATCCTAAAAAGCATTCACATATTTTTAGTGATATATTTTGGTGTTTACGGGGGAGCGTGTACTGATAATCACTCCAGAGAATAAATTCCCGTCACCCCGTTTCCGTGTGGAAATAAATAGTCCATGTGCCGTATCTTATAACTAGAGCGACGTGATTATTGTCAACTCTAGACCCGTGTGGGGTTTTTATTAATCTGGCATTTTATCGTTATAATTTATATAGTCCATATCAGTCATCAGTTCAACCTGTAGTACATAGTCATCGCCATACAAGCCTCTTGCTTATATGGTAAATCTTCCACCTCGTCACACAAGCTCCAATTGCTTATGTGGAATATGATGAAGTATGCCTATCGTCAAGAAGTATGCCATGTAGTGTAGTTCAAAATTAATTGTTACTATCCTATGGCGTTGTTTATTATTTCACACAGAAAAACCAGCACTCTGCATCCAATGGCATTCACAGGAGTTGATATATAAATAAAATTGCGCAGCCAACTCATCAAGGTTTACCTATTTGTCGAGCACGCAAATAATTTCTTCACTCAACAGCTAATCCATTTTCCTGTTCAACACATGTATATATATGCAGAACAAAGCTAAAAATAATATTCCTAGCAAACTATTATTTATTTCCAACACGTGTGTATTTTTAACTAAGCGTATACATGATAAAAGGAATATTTTTATCATCAAAAATATTTATTCGACACATGTGTATTTTTAACTAAGCGTATACATGATAAAAGGAATATTTTTATCATCAAAAATATTTATTCGACACATGTGTATTTTTAACTAAGCGTATACATGATAAAAGGAATATTTTTATCATCAAAAATATTTATTCGACACATGTGTATTTTTAACACTTCATATTTATCATAAAAATATAGTTTTCAATGTCGATTCATTTTATTTTTAAAAGATGATAACATTCAACACATGAACTTCAACTCAACGAATGAATTGGCAACTCAACACATGAATATTCGATATCGTTTGTATATATAAAAATGTGATTTTTATTACTATAGCCATTTGTTTAAATTCGAATAATATTCAACACATGAATTTCAACTCAACGAATGAATTGGCAACTCAACACATGAATATTCGATATCGTTTATATATATATAAAAATGTGATTTTTTATTACTATAGCCATTTGTTTAAATTCGAATAATATTCAACACATGAATTTCAACTCAACGAATGAATTGGCAACTCAACACATGAATATTCGATATCGTTTGTATATATATATAAATGTGATTTTTTTTACTAAAGCCATTTGTTTAAATTCGAATAATATTCAACACATGAATTTCAACTCAACGAATGAATTGGCAACTCAACACATGAATATTCGATATCGTTTATATATATATAAAAATGTGATTTTTATTACTAAAGCCATTTGTTTAAATTCGAATAATATTCAACACATGAATTTCAACTCAACGAATGAATTGGCAACTCAACACATGAATATTCGATATCGTTTGTATATATATAAAAATGTGATTTTTATTACTAAAGCCATTTGTTTAAATTCGAATAATATTCAACACATGAATTTCAACTCAACGAATGAATTGGCAACTCAACACATGAATATTCGATATAGCATATGTAAATAATTTCAATGAAGGAAAATTATTCTAACACATAAATATTTCAGAAAATTTCGGCAGCATAACGGTAGGGTAGTTAAAACCGGGACTGTCCCTAGTACGGCTCCTCGCTCTACCTTAAAACCTCGCGGTTTTTGACAATGGGGATCATGCATCTAGTTCGCACGTAGGCGGCATGTTTTATTTTCAATTCCACAATCCTATTCTATTTTGTTTCAACCACAAAGGTATTTTTCAACCACAAAGGTATTTTTCAACCACAAAGGTATTTTTCAACCATAATATCAACCACAAACAATTATTTCCAACCATTCGTCAAACAATATGATATCACGTCAATCACAAGCAATAAATATCGTCCATGGTCTGTGGACGAGGGGAGTATATATATATATATATATATATATATATATAATAATTCACTTGCATTTCATCACAATTTAAAGCATATATGTTTCAAACAACGCTTGTATAATTTATACATCGCTAATATAACTTATACAACACATGTACATGAGGTATACAATGCGTATATAATTTACACTTCGCTTATATAATTTATACAATTCGATTTCATTCACACAAATAGTTTAGATTCCTCACATTGGTCCTTGCAGTGCTAAAAATCGTAGGAAGGCCAGAAAAATCCGCGGCTTCTTCTAGAATGTAGAGAGCCTCCTTGCGGTTACGGTGTCTCCTGTTTCATCGAATTTCGTTAACATAGCAAAACGATATGATTTTTACAAGTTTGCAACGCTTTAAAGTGTAAAAATCAGTTTCAGCCGTATACCCCTTTTTGATTCGAAAGCTAGGGTTGAATTTTTCGGCAAATCTACGAAGCTTTAGGACGAACGGCCAGCGCTACGTCGAAGAGGAAGGAGAGAGCTTCCCGATGACACCTGAGATGGCCAACTCGACGCCTCCTGGAGGGCACGGCGGCGGCGCAAAGATCGGAGCTTCCCGCCTCGATATCTCTCCCAATACTCAATGATAATTCTTGAAATTACTATGGATTTGAAGATCTCTCAACGCTCTTCAAATTGGAACTGGGTTTGCTTGATTTCGTTGAGTGGATGCGGAGAAATTGAAGAGAGAAGATTCGGAAGGTTTTCCGCGTCACGACAGAGGTTTTCGAGGGAGACGATGAAATCTGATTGGTTGATGCCCTTTTTATTTTAATTTTTAATTTATTTAATTCCAAAAATACCCCCTTCCACAAACGACCTCTAAATCACACCCAATGACTGTCGCCCCTAGCTAAATACCCCCATTCCGAACACAATGGGATATGTTTCGTTGGCCATTTCGACTGTTACAGTCAGTTTTCTCTCAAATTAAAATATAAAACATTCGATATTTAATTTAAACGTACATTTCAATTTGCCAGGGCCACAAACTGAATCGAAAAATTCCAGAAAAATAAATCTAGCTTTGTTTTGACGATACGGTCCTAACAAAACCAATTTCGTCGAATTCTGAGCTCGTTTGAAAAACGGCCATTTTTAGGTCGACCCATTTTAACAGAATTTGACCAAACACGTTATCTTTTGCCCCGCTCACATACTAGCTTCAAAAATTACGAAATTTGAAACTTAGCAATAATTTGACATCCCGGACCCAACAAAAGTGGTTTCGTCGAATTCCGAGGTCGTATGCAAAATCTCAATTTTCAAGGGCTATATATACTATATAGCGACCTTTCTGAAAATTCATTTGGCCATAACTTTTGATTTCCGTTATGAAATTTCGATTTTTCGGATTCGTTAGAAAGGTATTGATAAACAGATTTAAATATTTTCAGTTTCGTTAAAATCCGTTATATTTCCCACCCGGTATAGTCAGACTAAGTTTGTATTCAAAATTTCAAACTGCCATATCATACCAAATTCTATATTTTATTGAAATAGGCTATTTTAATCATTCAAATTTCTTGTTAATAACCTAATTTAAAAATTTTAAATTGGTTCACATTTTCCGGGTTATTACAATCTCCCCCACTTAAAACTTTTCGTCCTCGAAAAGGAAATAACAGTTAAGCAGGAAATAAAATGTAAATGCAAAGTATTGTAAAGGTACCTTGCACCGGAGTTAGTCAGAGATGTCCACTCTGCATTTGGGATAGGCTTGTTTAATGCTTTCCTCAGTCTCCCAAGTACAGTCTCTAGGATCACTACTCCACTGCACTTTGACTAAATGAATCTTTTTCCTCCTTAGCTCTCTAGTTTCTTTGCCAACTATCTTTAATGGATCCCTCTTGAGTGCTAATTCTAGAGTTATGTCAATATCCTGTTGTGCTGCTTCTTCTACAACAAGATCTGGATCATGAACATGTTTTCTGAGTTGCGACACGTGGAACACATCATGTATACCAGGCAACCAATTAGGTAATGAAACCCTGTATGCAAGAGTTCCAACCCGTTCAAGTATGGGAAAGGGACCAATAAATCTCGGTGCCAACTTCCCAGTCTTGCCAAATCTGATTACTCCTCGCATTGGAGAAACTCTTAAATATACATAATCGCCAACGACAAACAATATATCCCTTCTTCTCGCATCTGCATAACTTTTCTGCCAGCTCTGTGCGGTTTTTAATCGCTTCTTAATGAAATCGACTTTATCCGATGCTTCTTGAATCATATCGGGCCCTAACACAAGTCTGTTGCCAGGTTCTACCCAACATGCGGGAGATCTGCACGGTCTACCGTATAATGCTTCAAATGGAGACATTCTCAAACTTGCTTGATAGCTATTATTGTAAGAGAATTCTGCTAAATGTAAATGATCTTCCCATGAGCCTCCAAAATCGATAACGCAAGCCCGCAATAGATCTTCTAAAATTCTATTCACCCGCTCAGTTTGGCCGTCTGTCTGAGGGTGATAAGCGGTGCTTAGATTTAATTTGGTTCCCAATTCCGTCTGGAATGCTTCCCAGAATTTGCTAGTGAACAGGGGATCTCTATCGCTGACTATACTGAGCAGTACTCCATGAAGTTTAACAATTTCTTTGAAGTAAATCTGTGCCAGACTTTGAGCCATTCTGTTGGATCGGACAGGGATAAAATGGGCAGTCTTCGTGAAGCGATCTACGATTACCCATATACTGTCGTTCCCTTTCCTAGTTCTAGGCAGGCCATCGATGAAATCCATCGAGATTTGTTCCCACTTCCATCCAGGAATTTCTAATGGTTGCAATAGTCCAGCCAATTTCTGCTGATCACTCTTAACTAGCTGACAAGTGGAGCATCTACTAACATATATTGAAATATCTCTTTTCATCGCCTTCCACCAGAATGTGCGTTTAATATCATTATACATTTTGCTCACACCAGGGTGGATACTTAATTTGGACTTATGGCACTCATCAAGTATTTCTCTCCTAAGCTCTGGGATTCCAGGCACACAAATTCTCCCTTTTAATCTTAGAACTCCTTGGCTACCAAGGCTAAAATCTGAGGGTTTTCCTTCTTGGATCCGCTGGCTAATCCTTTTAATGAATTCATCGTCCTTCTGAAGAATAGTAATCTTATCTTGCAAGGAAGAAGTAATGATAAAACTGGCAATGATTTCATTTTTCCTGCTGAGCGCATCTGCTACAACATTGGCTTTCCCTGGAGTGTATATAATTTCAAAATCGTATGCTGCAAGGAATTCTAACCAACGTTGTTGCCTCAGGTTTAAATCTTTCTGGGTGAACAGGTATTTCAAGGATTGATGATCGGTAAATAGTTCGAATTTCTCGCCCAGTAAATAATGCCTCCATATTCTTAAAGCAAACACGATAACTAATAACTCAAGATCATGAGTAGCATAGTTTCTTTCATGCGGCTTTAGTTGACGGCTGGCATAAGCGATCACTTGGCCTTTTTGCATTAACACTGCGCCTAGCCCTCTAATAGAAGCATCTGTCCATACGGTCAAGTCTTGGTTACCTTCTATTATTGTCAATACCGGAGCGGTTGTCAACTTCAGTTTTAGCTCTTGAAAAGCTTCTTCACATTCGGGAGTCCATTTGAATTTCTCATGCTTCTTTGTAAGCTTTGTCAATACTCCTGAAATCTTTGAAAAATCCTGAACGAATTTCCGATAGTAACTAGCTAATCCAAGGAAACTTCGAACTTCTGTGGGCGTAGTAGGTTGTTTCCAGTTTTGAATCGCTGTAATTTTTCTTGGATCTACAGCAATTCCTTCTTTTGACACGACATGGCCAAGGAATTTAACTTCATTCTGCCAGAAGACACACTTAGAAAATTTAGCTTTTAAGACGTTTCTCCTCAGAATTTTCAACACTTGTTCTAAATGTTTTGCATGCTCTTCTTCCGACTTGGAGTAGATTAGAATGTCATCGATGAAGACTAGAACAAATTTATTCAACACACCACGAAACACCCTGTTCATAAGATCAACGAAGTATGCCGGAGCGTTGCACAAGCCGAACGACATTACTAACCATTCGTAGAATAAATCGGGACCCCTGAAGGCTGTCAAAGGAACACAGTCTTCGGCTATACGCAATTGGTGGAAACCTGTAGCTAGGTCCATTCTGGAGAATACTGTTGCTCCATTTAATTGATCTAACAGATCGTCTATTCGGGGCAAAGGATATTTGTTCTTTAGTGTTTGTTTATTGAGATCTCGGTAATCAACGCAAAGTCTTAGAGTACCGTCTGATTTCGGGACAAATACTACTGCGGCTCCCCACGCTGAAAAGCTTGGTCTGATCAGACCTTTCCAAAGTAATTCTCGGGTTTGACCACTTAGCTCTTCTTTTTCTTTCGGGGCCATTCTTCTTATCGGATGTACTACTGGTCGAGCATTCGGAATTAGATCAATTCTAAATTCAATTTCTCTTTGCGGCGGTAAGTTTTCTACTTCTTCAAACACATCCGCATAATTTTTCACGACCGGTATCTTTTCTATTGAAGGGGAAGTAATTTCTAAAGAAGACCAAAATTCCGTTCTATTAATTTCTGAGCCATGGCATGGTATATATATAGGTCCAAGCTTCGTTTCGACTTTAACGATTCTTTCGGCACATCTAACTTCGGCCTTATATTTTGTTAACCATTCCAAACCGAGAATAACATCGAATTCCGATAAATCCATAATTATTAAGTTGATAGGAAACTTGTAGAAGGAATAGGAGACAGGCACTCTACAGTATGTACTGAGACTAACAGAACCTCCTATCGGATTTTGAACTTTAATTGGTTCCTTTAGAATTCTTTGATTCAATTTTAACTTGTGAACAATTTTACCAGAAATGAAGCTACGTGATGCACCAGTATCAAAAAGTACAGAAACAGGAATATTTTTAATGGTAAGGGTACCTCCCAAGACATCGGGTTTACCTGATCCATCGGTGATAGCTGGCGGGGTATTCCCGTCATAAACATGGGCCACCAGTGCATTCTGCTTCAGAGGGCAGTTCCTGCTGTAATGCCCTTTCTTGTGGCAGTTGTAGCATTCAGCAGAGTCTTTTGCCTTTGGCTTCTTTGGGGCTTTGCATACATTAGAGAAATGACCGGGCTTCCCGCAATTGTAGCAGTTTCCTTTCGGGATCTTTGCGGGTTTTTGAGTAGCGGCCGCGGTAATGCTAGATTCGGGTTGGTCCGTTGAAGCCTTGCGCTTATTACCTGCTTGGCTTTTAGCGCGGTCTTGGCTAGCATGCCTCTCATCCATGTCTTCGTAGTTGCAAGCCATCTCTACTAGTTCTGTAAAAGAGAGTTTGATGTTGCTCATAGCTCTATCGTGATACTTGCGCTTCAGCCCAAATATGAATCTCTTATTCTTCGCTTTGTCGGTCAAAACCAGCTCTGGAGCATAGCGCGATAGCTGAGTGAACTTATTCAGATAGTCCTGAATAGAGAGGTCTCCCTGCTGGAGATTAGCAAATTGCTCCCGCATCCTCTCTAGAGCTTGTTCCGGTACAAACTTCTCATTGAATAGAGTCCTGAACTGCTCCCAAGTCCGGATAGTACCAGCTGCATCCCCAGAGGTAATGGCATCCCACCACAGCTCTGCCTCTTCCTGAAGGAGCCAAATGCCAAGTCGGGCTTTGTTGTTAGTTCCCATGCCCATTCCCTCGAAGATTTTCTCACAGGTTTTCAGCCAAGCGATAGCTTCGGTCACTGTGCCAGTGCCAGTAAAAGGTTTCCCTCCAAGATTTCTGTACCTCTTAGCTACTTTGTCAAGCTCAAAGTATTCTGGTGCTGGTGGCGGAATAATAGGACCTTCCACTACTACGGGGATATTCCCCCGTCCTCCTGCTGCATCTCCTCGGCCTCCACGGCCTCCTCTACTGCTGCTCCACGCGTAGCCATCTAAGAGTACTGTATAAGCAAGAAAAAGAGTCAAGCTCACAGATTTGATAATTTTCATACATAATAAAGCAAGGGAATACGAGGAAAGATAATGATGATGTGCTGATCAAATTGTTTTGCTAATCTGTTTAGCTCATTCTAGGACATTGCTAATCCTATCTCTAATGAGCTACTCGCATTAGAACACTACTGATTCTATTCTGACGAGGTGTTTAATGTGTTAGATCCCGGAACTAAGGTTAACCAAAGCTCTGATACCAACTGTGACGATCCCAAAATCCGAGGGGCGGTATTAAGGATAATCATTGGGAAATAACACATTAATCATCAAAGCAGAGTACAGATAATAGCAGAAACAATAAATAAAATACTTTTACATGGATATGACAGCGGAATCACAACATGTAGGAATATCAGAATAGCATAGCGTGGGATATACTTAGTAAAAAGAAAGGGAAGTGATCAGTCATCATCGCCAGAGGCGGAATACATACATGCAGTGACATAATAAGAGTATCAGTCTACATCGCCGAAGGCAGAATACATATACATATAGTGAGAAATACGGAAAGTAAATCAGTCTGCATCGCCAGTGGCGGAATCATAATATAAATACAGTAATGGCGGAGAATATCTAAGTCATCTCTATGAAGTCAGCCTCGCCAAGAGCCAAAAGTGCATGCTATGCAGCAGTGCAGAACCAAAAATCACCTGTCACCTGTGTACTAGGCTGCCCGTGTGAAAATAAGGGCACCCGCGTTTGCAAAGTGAAACAAACAACGAGTCAGTCATGGGGACTGGTATGAGGAATCTATTTAACAGTTAAATAACAGTAATAGCAAATCATAGGTCCACGCCACTTTCGCGGAACGGGTTCACTCCAGTGATTGCTAGTGCATTTAAAACAAGGTAAATTCTTTTAAAACAACGCAATGCTTTTAGAAAGGATGAGGCCATTATAAGACTCAAGTCCCAACACACAATGCAACGCAAGCCGGAGGATAGAGTTTTACCTTATAATAGCCAAATATGCTTGATACGTATAAAGAGAAATCATTTGATATTATTACTAGTGCATATATGTTTCAAAAACGAATAGCATCATAAATATCAATCATAGGCGACATGAGCGTCCCATGCCACTATGTCGCCATCTATAAGTTACAATCGAAGCTGTTATCTCGTATTGGAAATTGGATTTCCGTCATGAGTCGAGGCAAGGGGCAAGCTCCTCTCCGCTTCGAGACACTCTAGCAAATGCCTCGGGACTACACACTCTGGGTAACCTCTGGATCCTCCAAGGCCGGTCCTCACTTACGTTAGAGGATTAATTATGCCTGAACAAACGTTTCCCGGTCCTTACAGACCTATAATCGAGGCGCCTCGCATTCCAACAACCACTAAGGTGAAAAGTAGATATATTTGTCAGGGCTGGTAGGTCACTGACACCACCACAGCTAGAAAGAAACGTCATGTTCTCCTTGGGTCCTTATCCCGTTTTTAACTCATACCGGGGTGTGAGGTTCACGAATTTACGAAATACACAAAGCTAGGCCACGCAGACCTTGCTTTGATCATCATCCACAAGACTTTGCTTTGCAACAGAAGCCTTGATCATAGCATCTTGGCATGCCACATAGGCAGTCCCCTCCATACGATTGATTTTCATCGATATATAACCTCTAAGCTCGTACGTCTCAGAGAAGGGCGTTAAGCAAAAGAATAAATTCTCCGCCGCCAAACAGATATATATTTTAACAGAGATCAATCAGTATAGAACAAAATCCAATGTCAGACACACAGTCCATTTACAAGTCCGTCCTGGGTCTGAACGAAACCGGAGGCGTCAAATTCCTCGTATATCCGTCCAATCAACATATACGTTCAGACGGCTACTACTTCCGTCCCTTTCCGGTAGCTACTCCGGTTAGGAACCTCAGTAGCGCCCATCCAACCGATACGAAGATCGTCGGTCTTGAATCGTCTTTGCATTTTCCAATTCGAATCGCTCGATGAATTATTTGAAATGAGGGTTAGCTCGGCCTTTTCAAATAATTCACGTCATTAGAATTTAAATCGATTCTTTATATGGTTATATTATTCGACATCCATCTTTCAGTTATTTAGTGTTATTTTCATGTCATACACATACAACCATCAAATATCAAACAATTCAAGCCCAAATGGGTTTATTTGCAACCTATGTTGCTTATAATATTTTATAACAATTTTTCGCCATTTTTATTTATTTAAAAATGGCCATATTTAATTAAACGACGTTTCAGGTCGTTTCGTGTCACTGGCGCTGTTTTTCCCTTAATTTGTTTTACACATATCGGAAAATCTAACCGTTGGATTTCTACAAAGTCTATATCAGTGGGAAGATATTCCCAAAGCGAACCCAACGGTTCCAGTTTCGTGAGGATCCGACGGTCGGATCTTCCACACTAGTCGTTTGAAGTTACGGTTTCAAAATTCGAACTGCAGCGTCGTTGTTCGACTAAATTTAATTATATTTATATTTATATATAAATATAAACGATTCTGGCGCTGTTTTTCTTCAGATTTGAATTAAACATTCCGGACAATCCAACCGTTGGATTTTTACAAGGTTGGTGCCGTTGGAAAGATATTTCCAAGGCGAACCCGGCGGTTGCGGTTTCGGGAAAATCCGATGGTCGGATTTCTCGTACTAATCGTTTCAAATTACGATTCCGAAACGCGAACTGCACGGCCTCTATTCCTTTTAATTATATTTATATTTATATATATAAATATAGTTCATTCCATAGTTTCAACTATAGTTCATTTTATATTTCAACTTCGTTTTCACTTCAAATATTTCACTAACGCCTTAATATTTCGAAAAATTTCGCCATAACCTCCTTTGTACGGGGAGGGGTTTGGAAATTTATTGGGCCGTATTAGGTACCCAATAAATCCTAAAAAGCATTCACATATTTTTAGTGATATATTTTGGTGTTTACGGGGGAGCGTGTACTGATAATCACTCCAGAGAATAAATTCCCGTCACCCCCGTTTCCGTGTGGAAATAAATAGTCCATGTGCCGTATCTAATAACTAGAGCGACGTGATTATTGTCAACTCTAGACCCGTGTGGGGTTTTTATTAATCTGGCATTTTATCGTTATAATTTATATAGTCCATATCAGTCATCAGTTCAACCTGTAGTACATAGTCATCGCCATACAAGCCTCTTGCTTATATGGTAAATCTTCCACCTCGTCACACAAGCTCCAATTGCTTATGTGGAATATGATGAAGTATGCCTATCGTCAAGAAGTATGCCATGTAGTGTAGTTCAAAATTAATTGTTACTATCCTATGGCGTTGTTTATTATTTCACACAGAAAAACCAGCACTCCGCATCCAATGGCATTCACAGGAGTTGATATATAAATAAAATTGCGCAGCCAACTCATCAAGGTTTACCTATTTGTCGGGCACGCAAATAATTTCTTTACTCAACAGCTAATCCATTTTCCTGTTCAACACATGTATATATATGCAGAACAAAGCTAAAAATAATATTCCTAGCAAACTATTATTTATTTCCAACACGTGTGTATTTTTAACTAAGCGTATACATGATAAAAGGAATATTTTTATCATCAAAAATATTTATTCGACACATGTGTATTTTTAACTAAGCGTATACATGATAAAAGGAATATTTTTATCATCAGAAATATTTATTCGACACGTGTATTTTTAACTAAGCGTATACATGATAAAAGGAATATTTTTATCATCAAAAATATTTATTCGACACATGTGTATTTTTAACACTTCATATTTATCATAAAAATATAGTTTTCAATGTCGATTCATTTTATTTTTAAAAGATGATAACATTCAACACATGAACTTCAACTCAACGAATGAATTGGCAACTCAACACATGAATATTCGATATCGTTTGTATATATAAAAATGTGATTTTTATTACTATAGCCATTTGTTTAAATTCGAATAATATTCAACACATGAATTTCAACTCAACGAATGAATTGGCAACTCAACACATGAATATTCGATATCGTTTATATATATATATAAAAATGTGATTTTTTATTATTATAGCCATTTGTTTAAATTCGAATAATATTCAACACATGAATTTCAACTCAACGAATGAATTGGCAACTCAACACATGAATATTCGATATCGTTTGTATATATATAAAAATGTGATTTTTTTTTACTAAAGCCATTTGTTTAAATTCGAATAATATTCAACACATGAATTTCAACTCAACGAATGAATTGGCAACTCAACACATGAATATTCGATATCGTTCATATATATATATAAAAATGTGATTTTTATTACTAAAGCCATTTGTTTAAATTCGAATAATATTCAACACATGAATTTCAACTCAACGAATGAATTGGCAACTCAACACATGAATATTCGATATCGTTTGTATATATATATAAATGTGATTTTTATTACTAAAGCCATTTGTTTAAATTCGAATAATATTCAACACATGAATTTCAACTCAACGAATGAATTGGCAACTCAACACATGAATATTCGATATAGCATATGTAAATAATTTCAATGAAGGAAAATTATTCTAACACATAAATATTTCAGAAAATTTCGGCAGCATAACGACAGGGTAGTTAAAACCGGGACCGTCCCTAGTACGGCTCCTCGCTCTACCTTAAAACCTCGCGGTTTTTGACAATGGGGATCATGCATCTAGTTCGCACGCAGGCGGCATGTTTTATTTTCAATTCCACAATCCTATTCTATTTTGTTTCAACCACAAAGGTATTTTTCAACCACAAAGGTATTTTTCAACCATAATATCAACCACAAACAATTATTTCCAACCATTCGTCAAACAATATGATATCACGTCAATCACAAGCAATAAATATCATCCATGGTCTATGGATGAGGGGAGTATATATATATATATATATATAAAATATAATAATTCACTTGCATTTCATCACAATTTAAAGCATATATGTTTCAAACAACGCTTGTATAATTTATACATCGCTAATATAACCTATACAACACATGTACATGAGGTATACAATGCGTATATAATTTACACTTCGCTTATATAATTTATACAACGCGATTTCATTCACACAAATAGTTTAGATTCCTCACATTGGTCCTTACGGTGCTAAAAATCGTAGGAAGGCCAGAAAAATCCGCGGCTTCTTCTAGAATGTAGAGAGCCTCCTTGCGGTCACGGTGTCTCCTGTTTCATCGAATTTCGTTAACATAGCAAAAAGATATGATTTTTACAAGTTTGCAACGCTTTAAAGTGTAAAAATCAGTTTCAGCCGTATACCCCTTTTTGATTCGAAAGCTAGGGCTGAATTTTTCGGCAAATCTACGAAGCTTTAGGACGAACGGCCAGCGCTACGTCGAAGAGGAAGGAGAGAGCTTCCCGATGACACCTGAGATGGCCAACTCGACGCCTCCTGGAGGGCACGGCGGCGGCGCAAAGATCGGAGCTTCCCGCCTCGATATCTCTCCCAATACTCAATGATAATTCTTGAAATTACTATGGATTTGAAGATCTCTCAACGCTCTTCAAATTGGAACTGGGTTTGCTTGATTTCGTTGAGTGGATGCGGAGAAATTGAAGAGAGAAGATTCAGAAGGTTTTTCCGCGTCGCGACAGAGGTTTTCGAGGGAGACGATGAAATCTGATTGGTTGATGCCCTTTTTATTTTAATTTTTAATTTATTTAATTCCAAAAATACCCCCTTCCACAAACGACCTCTAAATCACACCCAACGACTGTCGCCCCTAGCTAAATACCCCCATTCCGAACACAATGGGATATGTTTCGTTGGCCATTTCGACTGTTACAGTCAGTTTTCTCTCAAATTAAAATATAAAACATTCGATATTTAATTTAAACGTACATTTCAATTTGCCAGGGCCACAAACTGAATCGAAAAATTCCAGAAAAATAAATCTAGCTTTGTTTTGACGATACGGTCCTAACAAAACCAGTTTCGTCGAATTCTGAGCTCGTTTGAAAAACGGCCATTTTTAGGTCGACCCATTTTAACAGAATTTGACCAAACACGTTATCTTTTGCCCCGCTCACATACTAGCTTCAAAAATTACGAAATTTGAAACTTAGCAATAATTTGACATCCCGGACCCAACAAAAGTGGTTTCGTCGAATTCCGAGGTCGTATGCAAAATCTCAATTTTCAAGGGCTATATATACTATATAGCGACCTTTCTGAAAATTCATTTGGCCATAACTTTTGATTTCAGTTATGAAATTTCGATTTTTCGGATTCGTTAGAAAGGTATTGATAAACAGATTTAAATATTTTCAGTTTCGTTAAAATCCGTTATATTTCCCACCCGGTATAGTCAGACTAAGTTTGTATTCAAAATTTCAAACTGCCATATCATACCAAATTCTATATTTTATTGAAATAGGCTATTTTAATCATTCAAATTTCTTGTTAATAACCTAATTTAAAAATTTTAAACTGGTTCACATTTTCCGGGTTATTACACTTTATCTAGAATGGTACCATGATGGGCTATACCCTAGTAGCCTAGTCATTGTATGAAAATCCAAACTCCAACACATATCTTTTATGGTTTTAGTTGTATACCTATTAAATGTAATAATTTTAGCTAAGATTTATTCGTACTGGCGTCTAGAAATTATTATAACATCATTAGATTTTCTCTTAAGTGTTTTGGTTACCGTAAGGGAAAAACATTTTCCATATTTATGTGAGATCATATCTTATAAGAGATCCTTTCCTTCAAAAATGTTTTCTAAAATTAAGCAAGCTGTTTATGATATGAGTTTTCTCACTCTTGTATTTCAAATTGATCTCGACATTGTTTTTCCTAAATGCTCGAGTCAGGCCGAGTATATTTCTTGATTTTCTTTAGGTTTGCTTGGAGCTTCAGGAGAGAAGCTCCAGTCGAAACATATTCTCGTATTTCTTGTACTGCCTATTTTCATTGTGCCATGATGTTTTGTTGTATTTCACTGTGTTAAGTTGTTGTATTTATCAGCCGTTGTATGGACAGATTATTATAACTATACAGGCTGATTTATTTGTATACTTTGATGATTTATTCATGTATATATATATATAGTTTTTCTGCTATATAAAGAGTATTGGTATGTTATATTTTATTCATTTCGTTGTGAGATTCTAGTCTTCTCTAATATAATGTGATTGCATTTTTTATTATATTTTAACATTTCTTTCTCTTTCTCACCCTATAACTTCTTTCTTCCAACTTTTAGATCTTCGATACTTGAGTTCAGGGATGTGAATACAAAGGATGTATTAATGTCCAAATTCAAGGGCTGAATATTCTGGCACTACATATCCAGTTTTGTGCATATAGTGTGCATAAGACAATAAATAAATGTAGCATATTCTAACTGATCTTTTTCTCTCTACTATTAAAATAAGGTTGTATATATGGGTTAAATGCGGGTGCTTACGGGGTTGCAATCAAATTGATTAAACCTTTTTAGAATCTTCTCAATGTAATGAGACTGCGTAATGGACAACCCTTCTTCTATTTTTGTGATTATTATTCCTAGAAATAGCTTCAGCTTCCTTATATCCTTTGTTCAAAATCTAAAGATAGAAATCTTTTTGTTTCCTTAATACTCCTAGAATCAGTCACAAAGATTAACATACCATCAAAGAAGGACATATAATCACACCTTTACCAACATGAATGTAACACCCCACCTCCGTTAAGGTCACTCACAAAGGGAATGCCTTAACTTTGGTGGAGCATTTAAGTAAACAGAACAGAAACTTACAAGACAGATAAAACAGTACTTGAAAATTTTTAACTTTATTACAGTAGAAACAGAAATCAATATGGTTACATCCTTTCAAATCTCAGAATTCAAGTACAAATATCAGTCTTGTACAAAAGCCTTCAAAATGCATGTTTAAAATCATAATCCCCATAGAACGGGAGCTATACGGAGCCAAGCCATACTTTAAGCACTTCAAGCAGAGAGAAATCCGGATCAAGCTAAAGTATTCCCTCCTTAGATAACCTGGGGGGGGGGGGAACGGAAGAAAGGAGGCGAAACAACAAGGGTCAGACAAAAAGTCTGGCAAGTCCAGTGACTTTCAGCATATGAACAGATAATAATAATATGACATGAACATAAAACTGGATGAGAGATAACTGTAACAGGTGTAGCAGATATAACAGAAGAACCGAATGACATAAACTATTGCTTTACACTTCTCTGCACTAATACTAGTATAACAGAATTAGGTGCCACCCTAATGTCTAAACAGAAACGGATACAGAATAATTTAACAGAAATAGATTGCTAATAATGGGCCTTTACTACCCGATCAGAGACAGACAGAAGCAGAAACAGATTAATCCTTATGGAAACAGAATGTAGAATTAGGTGTACACTAGTAATGAGCCTTTACCTCCCGAACAGACGGTACCACACAGAAACAGACAGGTGTTACCACCCAACAGAAACAGACGGTACCAACAGAAACAGACAGAACTAAGTGTACCCTAAAACCCTACCCCAAGCGATCGGCTCCCTAATACATAAATATTCTGTGTCGGCCCCACAGTAGGGTGTATCACTCCCTAAAGTGACAACCAATTGGCACAGACCTATTTACAGATGTCACGGCGTCTTACATCCTCAGAGGCAGACCGGGATCCATGCACGCACATGACCCGGTTGGAACGCACCATCAACACCCCTCGCCATTATCAGAATGAACCTCTTATAATTAGTTCAGTAAGCGTGCCCGGACCCTACTTACTGTTGGGTCAAAGTTTTGATACCAGAAAGGGTTACTGACTAATATGGGTCCCAAACAACAGATGACACAAGTAATTTCCCTCCTAACCTTGTGTCCCCAGACTAACAGATTTCAGATTAACTTGTTTACAAGTTCAGACATACAGAATTCAGATTTACTAGTTCACAAATTAAGTTAACAAGTTTTCAGACTAACGGATTAGATGTACAGATTTTTCAGATTTGTCTAACATTGTATTGGGCCTACAGATTCATGGACGGGTTTACTACACCTATTAATCCCGTTGGTTTATCCCTATTTTCCCCAATACGTTTTAGACGTCATTCTTATCTTAGATTTGCATTAATTAATTATTAATGCCTAGACCTCTCACATTAGGTCGCTAGCTTGTGGCCGCTGGATGGGCCGAGCGGTTCCGGGCAGACTTCTGCCACAAGCCAGACCTAACCTCGTGTCTTAAGCAGGTTATGACTAACTTCTCACATTAGAACCTATTGTTTGCGGCCACTGGATGTGCCGGGCGGTTCCGGGCAGAATTACGCCGCAAACTCATTCTAACCTCGAGTTAGCCATGTTTATCTTTGCGGCCAATTAATTAATAATTTACCGTTTATGCGCACGCCCAATATATATATGCCAATTCAGATTATATCTATAACAGGATGATTATATCAACACAGCAGATAACAGATTTTAGCAGATAGCAGATTTTCTAGATTATATGACGTAACGGATTTAACAGATTTAGCAACTTAGTAGATTTTGGCATATAACAGGTTAGGCATCTCAACAGACAAATTTAACAGATTTGGCATTTCAATCTAATTAGCAGTCTAGGCAATATAACAAAACTAGCTGTTTAGGCAACTTGGCAAATTAGCAGATTTAGCAAATCTAATATTTCTAAAGGTTCTATTTACATGCCTTGCCTAGTCATAAATTAGGCCTAAATTCATATGCCTACATAATTTTCATGATGAACATATACTCCATGTTTGCATAAAGTTACATAGCACAGAATGTGGACATATAACATATGTTCCAATTTTTGTTAAACTAGCATTTTATAGCAAATTCACATATAAATTATACCAAATATAACCATTAATTTCAATGCATGCCATATATCTAAGAATCCCTATTTAGGTGTGATCACAATAATAGATATCCTAATTAATGTAAATCTTTACACCTAAGTTTCCATATCCTTCTTCTTTCAACTTATGAATCATTATGCAAAATATACCCAACAATCTAAATCTTTAAATTATATCTCCTAAAAATTAGGTCTTGACTTTTATCTGCATTTTGTCCAAAGTCTCAAATCATAAGTAATCTTACAATGGTTCCTCTCTTCTTTTATCACAGAATATGCATAGGTTTAAAACTAGTTTACAACATATGCTTACTTTTCTAATTAATTACAGATCTAAATAACATATGTTCATTTCTCTAATTAGTTACAGATCTAGATTACAACGTACACAACATATATAAATTACATGTTTACAGTCAAATTCATGCATCTAATCCCAAGTCATATGTCAATATATTTTATGCCTCGGATCTAAAGTCATATGTTCAAATCAGCCTTGTCAAATTTCGCAACATTCATTATTTGTCCCAAAATTTGCGTTCATACGTTAATCTCTTATGAGATTAGGCACAGGCTCGTGGTAGCCTGGCTATAGAAACAGAAAGGAAGCAGAAAGGGATACAGAACAGTCACAGAAAAACAGATCTGACAGATATACAGTCTCAGATTCAGATTCACAATTCATGTCAAAATCAGAATTAACGTTTATAGCGGAAAATAACTGTACTTGCCTTGATTGGATTAAAGAAAGAACTTTAGTTGTTGCAGAATTGTTGCAGAAGCTTTTATCTCAAATTTGAATTGAACTGCTTAGGTTGATGTTGATTAGCTTCTAGTTTTGATTCTAGCAGAGTAGCGACGCCATTTTTTTTATCTTAGTTAGAATAAAGGCAGAGTATAGGTAGAATGAAGTTGTGTGGAGAAAAAGTGAGGTTTGGGGGTGTTTTTATAGGAGAATAGGGTGATTTAGAGCCTTCAGATCAGTCCAGAAGTCATCAGAATCGTACAGCTCGAATACACATCATCCAGCCACTCAAAAGAAGACACGTCACCTCAGAACACTCCAGAATTCGGTGCTGGATTTGTATGGGCGCACTTGGCAGGTGCGCCAGTGTATTTTTGTACTGGCGCACTTCACAAGTGCGCCAGTGTATTCTGGCCTGTTTCCGGTTTTTCTACCTAACTTCGTTCGTCCATATCTTCTTCATACGGACTCCGATTTACGCAAATTCGGACTCTATTTCGCGTATTTTTCCGAGACGAACACAATGGTGCAACCCGTTTCCCTTATTTCTTCTCCTAAAAATTAATTATACCTTGATTTTTAACTCTTATGCTTACAGAAAATACGGGGTGTTACAATGAATTTGCTATAGACTCGTTTTTCTATTTCGCAAATCTAAAACTATTTGATATTATATTATAGTCGGATTTCTCATGCTATTTTTTTAATTCTAGTTTAATGTTGCAAACATATGTAGTAAGTTTACATACTTTACGTTCTTGTCTAGCCATCACAAAACCTTCAAGTTGAGACATATATATGTCTTTATCAGATTATCTATTGAACAAATTGTCTTGGATTCCATTTGATAAATTCAAAAATTATAAATAGATGCTAACGCAGTTTATGTCCTAACTGTTGAAAATATAGCTATAGGTGCATAGGTATCAAAATAATATATTCCTTCCATTTTGGTAAATTCCTTAGCAACTAATCTACCCTTAAATTTTTCTACCTAGTCATATTCCCTTAATTTCTTCTTAGATATTCATCATGTTGGTTGAGAATTACTAGGTATGCATATTGGTTTCCATTTTAGTTTCTCATTATTGACACCGACAATGTACCAACACATTTGAACGAGTCCTAGTAGAGAATAAATGAAGAAAAAGTAAATTAATGCAATATAAAATGAGAACATGATCATTTTATAGCGGTTCTGCAATTGTAAGCCTATGTCCACTTTTCTTTTTTTACTCTTTATTGCTTCACTTAGAGGATTTCAAGATTTTAAGTTGTAACAGACCTAAGTTACAATGATAGTATTAGTAGAAAATGCCAAGAGCCAAAAGGTTCTAAATTCTATAATACAACACCTATTTATAGGCAATGGTAAGCTCGGATCGGTCGGAAAATTAGGAAAGAAGTTGGAGATGATATGAAGACCATTTCTGGAAAGTTTGGGTCAGATCACTCAAACTTAGGTTTTGGATAGGTTCCAAACTAGGGCAATCTATATTAGTGTTATTCTGTACTGGTGCTAATTCGGATTTTCCCAGGCTTGGGTGATCCAATCTGAAGCTAATTCCCTATTCTTGAGCCTTCATCTGATCTGAAGTTTCTAAAGTCATGGATGGCTAGTCAATCTAAATTAGATTAGCTTAGGGCAGCCCGGAATGCTTAAAATCCAAATGGTTTGATCAATCTATGGTTGGTTGATCTGATCTTCTGCACTTCCAAATTCTATCTTGAGTCTTTCGTTGCACCATTACTTTGAATTCCGCAGATCATTGTGTAATCTTGGATAGCCACGTCTAAAGACCGGGTAGTACTTGCACCTTAAGGTGTGTCTTTCTAGAAGCATGACATGCTTTGGATTGCATCGGATTTCGCTATCTAGTAGAATGCAAATTTCTTTTAGAATAACTACCGTTTTTACTAGAAGTTGCCTAAAAAATTCACATATCTTTGGATATTTGCAATGTTTGGTTAACTATAGTTTGTTTAAATAGCCAGATGTGTCCTCCTGACTAGGTTCTGTTCAGTTCTTCCAAGTCAATTATTTTGGATTGAAAATTATTAGAATTTACTTGTAACAACTCAAACTCTTTTAGGTCAAAAGGTACAGTGTGCTCAATTGTTCGCTCCTGCACATTAAGTCATCATCTCCTAAGTGCATAAAAACACAGCTAGGTCATTGCCGGATAGAGTAGTCGCATACTTGATCATTTTTTGACATCCGGATCGGTCAGCGATGCAGACTTTTAAGTTTTTCTCCTCGAGTCGGCCCAATCAAGGGTCTTGCTATTACTACTAGAGAGATCCAAGAGTAACACATTAAGGGGATAAGAAACCATATACCCTTTTATTTTCTCATCTTCTATTCACTAAACCCCGAACCGACTTATCCTTTTATGCTTCTACATTCATCGCATCAAGCACCAACGAGAATCAACCACCAAGTTGCATTGCTTTAGCTCCACGCATCACGAATAGGTGGTTCTTGATTCACCAAAGCCAGAACGATAGTATGGGGTCAGCAGCGCCATTGAAGGGAGGTGAGTTCGTTACGCACCAAGCTTGAATTCTCATGGCAGTGGTTATCATAGGAGTTTAAGGCAGAGAGATTAGTGTAGGCAAGTATTCTCATCGTTGTCAGTATCAATATTGGTTTTGTAGGCAAGACACTATATTAGCCCGACACAAGAAGAGGAAGGAAAGGATCTTAGAGGTTGGATCGGTTCAGGCGTGGGGTCTTCATAAATAGAGGAACAAAAAGGGAGGACCCGAATCGATGTGTTCTGAGTCAGGGGAATTCAAAGAAAACTGGATCGGTCAAGCCTTTTTAGTAGGCCGATCTAGGTCGATGAGGTATGTTTGACCATGGGTTATCTTGAACTTGGCTTGGCGAGGCTTTGGTGCACGATAAACTTTGACATACTTGAATATTCGAACTTGCGATGGACTCATAATACTAGTATGTATTTGGACCGATTCACATGCTTAGACATGCATAATTTTGAACTGATAATGAAAAACATTAATTGGACCACAAATCTTTTATAGTCCAACATTAATCCTCCTACTGAGCTAAATTTTAAATACATCGGATTTAGGAATAATGAGACGGATAGCTATGACGGTCACTCCAATCACAACCTAGATTAAGATTTTAAGGCTTTCCTATTAAATTTTGACATGCACATCTCTACATAGCACTACACCATTCACACTGCACTAGATCGTGCATGAGGGTATGGGTTAATTGTTAATGTTTATTGAGTTGCATAGACAATGAAATGAAGATGCTCCAGCCGAGCCGTTGATCTGGCTACTAAGAAGGTGCGAGTATAAAGATCCAGACACTAAATCCGATCCAACCACTGAGTCAGACACCGGCTACTAGAACAACAAGTTAACCTGCCAATCATTCATCAAGTGATTGCTACGGGTGCAGCCACTATTGTTGCCTCGGCTCCTCATACTTTATAGGGGGAGACACTTATGGAGAATCCGATCAATTCAATGCCTTTTATGATGGATAAAGCAAAGCTTAAGAGACTATGTAGAAAGCATAAGATTCCTTTTGAACAAGTATGTGTCCCAGCCTTAAAGATAGAATGCACATCCAAAAGGTTTAACAACATGCTGTTGTCATATGTGCACTGTAACAACCCATATAGAACTAGCCTAAATCCTGACTAAAAGGGCCTATTGAAACTAAGAGCTAGCCATAACATAAATGCAAATCAAGTAGTGCTTTGGGACGTATCTATTGTAATTAGATACGGCTATAAGCCATATCAATTTATTGCGTTTTTATCTATTAGACACCGCCAATAGCCGTATCTAAGTCATAAGAGGATACGGCTTATAGCCGTATCTAAACACAAATAGATACGGCCTTAAGTCGTATCTTACCGGAAATAAGATACAGCCATAAGCCGTATCTAAATGATCAAAAGATAAGAGTAGAAGCCGTATCAGCTAGATGAATTTGATATGGACTTTGACCGCATCTAAGGTCTTATCCAGATAAGGTCTAGAACCATATCTAAGTCGTACTATATGAAGAAGATACAGTTTTCAACCATATCTAAGTTGTAATACTATTTATGAATTACAACCAGCAGCATACCCCCTCCAATTTATACAAAAGGCTAATAAATATCATTCAAACTCTATTTGACAAATTATAATAGTGTGTGTTATAGATATGAAAATGCTACTTATATTCCACTTATGATGAGTATGACAATGATAGAGATCATAAATGTAACACCCCGTAAATTTAAATATTAACGTTAGCAAATTAAAGAATAATTAATTTTAAATGTGAGAAACAAGGGAAATGGGTTACGCCATTGTGTTCATCTCGGAATTCTGGTTGAGATAGAGTCCGAGTTTGCGTAAATTGGACTTCGTATGAAGAAGTTATGGCTGTCGGAAGTTCCCAGAAAATTCAGATAAATTCAAATAGCTCGAAACAGATTCAAATTCAAATCAGAAGTCAGAAGCGGGCTGGGCGGGAAAATTTCTGTCCAGGACCCAGGTCGACCTAGTGTCGACCTCCCCCCTACAAGTCGACCTGGGGGTCGACCTACCCCCCACCCCTCGGGAAGATCTGAAAGATGACGATTTTATGACTTGTTGCTGAGTCACTAGGGTTTCTGGATAGTTCTGATCTGGTCTGAATGGTCTTGATTGATTCTAGGTTGATCGGATGGCCTAAATTAATCCTAAATTCTATATAAACACATGTAGACTCAAACCCTAAAACCAAATAAAAATTAGAACCATGGTCGTCATGCTATCACCTTGCAACCAGAGTAGCCGCCACCAACTAGAGAGAAATGAAGCTAATTGTAACACCCCACCTCCGTTAAGATCACTCACAAAGGGAATGCCTTAACTTTGGTGGAGCATTTTAGTAAACAGAACAGAAACTTACAAGACAGATAAAACAGTACTTGAAAATTTTTAACTTTATTACAGCGGAAACAGAAGTCAATATGGTTACATCCTTTCAAATCTCAGAATTCAAGTACAAAATGCCAGTCTTGTACAAAAGCCTTCAAAATGCATGGTTTAAAATCATAATCCCCATAGAAGAAGACAAGCCATACTTTAAGCACTTCAAGCAGAAGAAATCCGGATCTAGCTAGAGTATTCCCTCCTTAGAAAACCTGGGGAGGGGGGGAGGGAAACGGAAGAAAAGAGGCGAAACAACAAGGGTCAGACATAAAGTCTGGCAAGTCCAGTGACTTTCAGCATATGAACAGATAATAATAATAATATGACATGAACATAAAACTGGATGAGAGATAACCGTAACAGGTATAGCAGAAATAACAGAAGAACAGAATGACATAAACTTTTGCTTTACACTTCTCTGCACTAATACTAGTATAACAGAATTAGGTGTCACCCTAATGTCTAAACTGAAACAGGAACGGGTACTGAATAATTTAACAGAAACAGAATGCTAATAATGGGCCTTTACCACCCGATCAGAAACAGACAGAAGCAGAAACTGATTAATCCCTACGGAAACAGAATGTAGAATTAGGTGTACACTAGTAATGGGCCTTTACCACCCGAACAGACGGTACCACGCAGAACAGGCAGGTGTTACCACCCAACAGAAATAGACGGTACCAACAGAAACAGACAGAACTAAGTGTACCCTAAAACCCTACCCCAAGCGATCGGCTCCCTAATACATAAATATCCTGTGTCGGCCCCACAGTAGGGTGTATCACTCCTTGAAGTGACAACCAATTGGCACAGACCTATTTACAGATGTCACGGCGTCTTACATCCTCAGAGGCAGACCGGGATCCATGCACACACATGACCCGGTTGGAACGCACCATCAACACCCCTCGCCATTATCAGAATGAACCACTTATAATTAGTTCAGTAAGCGTGCCCGGACCCTACCTACTGTTGGGTCAAAGTTTTGATACCAGAAAGGGTTACTGGCTAATATGGGTCCCAAACAACAGATGACACAAGTAATTCCCCTCCTAACCTTGTGTCCCTAGACTAACAGATCTCAGATTAACTTGATTACAAGTTCAGACATACAGAATTCAGATTAGGTTAACAAGTTTTCAGACTAGTAGATCAAATGTACAGATTTTTCAGATTTGTCTAACTTTGTATTGGGCCTACAGATTCATGGACGGGTTTACTACACCTATTAATCCAGTTGGTTTAACCCTATTTCCCCCAATACGTTTTAGACGTCATTCTTATCTTAGATTTGCATTAATTAATTATTAATGCCCAGACCTCTCACATTAGGTCGCTAGCTTGTGGCCGCTGGATGTGCCGGGCGGTTCCGGGCAGACTTCTGCCACAAGCCAGACCTAACCTCGTGTCTTAAGCAGGTTATGACTAACTTCTCACATTAGAACCTATTGTTTGCGGCCACTGGATGTGTCGGGCGGTTTCGGGCAGATTTACGTCGCAAACTCATTCTAACCTCGAGTTAGCCATATTCATCTTTGCGGCCAATTAATTAATTATTTACCGTTAATGCGCATGCCCAATATATATGCCAATTCAGATTATATCAATAACAGAATGATCACACCGACTCAACTGATATAGCAGATAACAGATTTTAGCAGATTGGGTGACTTAACAGATTTAACTGATTTAGCACTTAGCAGATTTTGGCATATAACAGATTAGGTATCTCAACAGACAAATTTAACAGACTAGGCATTTCCATTTAATTAGCAGTTTAGGCCATATAACAGAACTAGCAGATTAGGCAACTTAACAAATCAGCAGGATCGGCATTTCAACAGATTAAGCGGATTAGCAGGGCAGATAACAGATTTAGCAGGTTTGGCATCTTCAATAGACTTAGCAGATGACAGATAACAAATTAGGCATATCTACAGATTTAGTTTAGCAGATTTAGGCGATTCAACAAATTTAGCCTACACTTATATGCCAAATCATGGTCATAATTCATAATTCAACATAGGCTACAGATTTTTAGTTAAACATTGCATAGTACAGAAGAATCTCTAAAAACTCCAAATCATATGCCTAGACTCATATAAAACAAAGTTTGAGTAGATGATCATGGGTAGACCTAACTCAATAGGTAAATTCCCAAATCATGGTATGAATTATGCCAAGGTATAGCCTTTATTGCTAATTATCCAAGAATCCATATTTAGGCATGTTCACATTTATAGTTATCCTTTTTTTAATATAGGTCCTTTATGCCTAAACAACATGTTCGTTTTAGCCCAAGTCATAATATGTCCAAGGATCTAGATCTAAGAAATGTCCTTTAGTTCAGATCTTAATATTCCAGATATTACAAGTCATATATTACCATATGATATTCCCAAACTGTCATGTATGCACAGATCTAGATCTAGTTTACAACCTATGTCCTTTATTCAATTCAGTCACATATCAGTCCAATTTATGCCTTAGATTTATGTTCTAGGTTCCAAGTTCAACCTATGTTCTTTCCTTAAATTAGTCACATATCGGTCATGCCCAATTTATGCACATTCATTTGATTGTCCCAAACATTTTAGCGTATGTTGATCTCTTATGAGATTGGCTCAGGCTCGTGGTAGCCTGGCTATAGAACAGAAAGAGGAAAGAGGTACAGAATAAGATAAATCAAATCAGAACAGAACAGATATAACCTCAGATTAAGGTTTAGAATTCATGTCACAATCAAAATTAACGTTTATAGCTGAGAATAACTGTACTTGCCTTGATTGGATTAAAGAAAGAACTTTAGCTGTTGCAGAATTGTTGCAGAAGCTTTTATCTCAAATTTGAATTGAATTGCTTAGGTTGATGTTGATTAGCTTCTAGTTTTGATTCTAGCAGAGTAGCGACGCCATTTTTATTTTTATTAGAACAGAGGCAGAGAAGAAGCAGAATAGAATTGTGTGTAGAGGAGGCTAGGTCTTAGGATCTATTTATAGGTGTAGTTAGTTGTTTTAGGCCTTTAGATAAACCCTAAAACAGATCAGAACCGTCAGAATTCGTCACAGACAGCCCAAAAACCCATCCAGATGCACCCAGGCCGACCTGGCTCGACCAGGGAGGTCGACCCCCAGGTCGACACCCAGGTCGACTCCCCAGTCGACCTGGGGGGGAAGGTCGACCCCTAGGTCGACACCCAGGTCGACTCCCCAGTCGACCTGGTCTGGGCGGGAATTTTCCCGCCTGGCTCGTTTTCTGCATTTTTGAAATCTGTTTCGTTTTTTCTGATTTTTCGTGAAACTTCTGAAGGCCATATCTCGGTCATACTAACTCCGATTTACGAAATTTCGGACTCTATTTCGCGTATTTTTCCGAGACGAACGCAACCGCGAAACCCGTTTCCCTTAATTCTGATTTTATATTTTAACTACACTCAGATTTGTAATTCTTAAGTTCACAGAAAATACGGGGTGTTACATTCTCCCCTCCTTAAAGGATTTCGTCCCCGAAATCTTCAAGTCAAGAAGAATGTATATCCTAATCATCCAAACAACCATCTACTCAACCATCAAACACAGGCATTCATTGTCCTTAGAAATTTCTAGTGCTGTATGAACATTTGCAAAAGTGTGTGTATATGTTCCTTATCTAATGCAAAGATCAGGCGGTCTACTGATTTAGTTGACCTCCTTAATGCGAATTATGTTAGTGCCATGAGACCAATATGTATGCAATTTTCCTATTTGATACATATCATTTCTATATGAGTGCACAACCATCCACTCATATGCAACATCCATGTGCTGATTCAACCATTTTGCATCCATAAAAATTTAAAATGCTCACACATCCATATGCAGTATGCAAGTGTTTTCGAGCCGATCTAGTGCCTAGTCTGTGTATATGCATCCACGGGCAACCACTAGCAACCACTTGCATCCACTTGCAACCATCAAACATAACATGTCTCAAACACATGTTTACACCCATTAGTTTCTGCCTAAAGTTCGAAGATTCGATCGATAGGATACAGTCGAGTGATGGAGCGAGTACAGATAAAACAAAAACTTGATTCCTATCAGACATTGGTTGAGAAAATAATCCCCCTAAGTGTCAACCCCGAAGACCGAAATCAACATCAGATTGACACCCAGAGGGTTACCCTCTTTAGACAATGTCAAAACTGGAAATTTTATCAGAAGTATTCAGATATTTACAGACTACTGGTACAGATCAGGTTCCCTAATGATTCTTCGGAAGCTAAGCATGATAAAATCATATCCCACAAAAACTCAGAATATATGCGTCATATTTGACGCCTAACACAGATATCCCTCAAACCTTAACTTAAAACAGATGAGTCATACCCTTTATGGGTCTGAGTCTACAGCAGATTTCAGAAGTAATACTAGTATTAAAGTGCAGAGTATCAATTACAAAATCAAAATACCAGAATCAGAAAAAGTCTTAACTCCATAATCAGATAAAGAAATTAATCCTACTATAGAAATTTTCCTATTTCTATCCTAGCCACTAGCCTCGAGAGTGTTTGCCTGTCCTCCTTGCCCTCGTCTCTTCGGGCAGTCCCTAGTGAAGTGTCCCTTCTCTCCACAGTTGAAGCAAGCGCCTTTCCTTTTTCTGCAATCCTTGTTCAGATGAGTCGAGCTCCCACAAGTAAAGCATTTTTTTCCTTTCTTATCTTTAGTCTTTTCATCCTTCTTTTGTGTTTCCTTTTTGGGCCCCGCTTTCTTATTCTATGGTTCTTCCTTCTTGGTCTCTTTCGGGCCCTTGTCTTCCTCGTGCAGTAGTGTCATGTCCACCAATCTCTCGTAAGTCACTCCCATGGGTACATGAGTCATGGCTAGGCTGTGCAGTGGCTCGTTTAATCCTTTAACAAAGTGGAGAGCCTTTTTATGCTGGGTGTTGACTAAATCCAATCCGAACCTAGCTAGTTGGTTGAACTAGTTGACGTATTCCTTGACCGTCATACTTCCTTGCTTAAGAGATAAGAACTTTTCCAGTTGTAAACTCCGTTCAGCTTGCGAGAGAAATTTTGTCTCAAACCTTGTTCTGAAATCCATCCATGTCTCAACCAGCCTCTCGGCGTTAGTGACTTCCCACCAGTAGGAAGCTTCGTCTTTGAGCAGCCATACTGCCAACTATACCTTCTGCCTATCGTCCACCTCGAAGATAACGAATAGATCCTCAGTTTATTTGAGCCGGTTCCTCGCTTCTACGAATGACTCAGTTCCTTTGAAATCCTTCCCACCCATGGCCCTAAAATCTCTACAGATCTTTGAGAAAGCAATTGCACGAGGAGGGGGTGGGGGATCATTTGCTGGACCTGCAGCGGCGGTCCTAGCCTCAAGATATTGACGAAACCAGCCGGGTACATGAACACCCTCTGGTATCTTAGAAGCTTCAGACATGCTGAAACGAAAAAGGAAAGGTTCAATACAAAAAGGACTGAAGGAAAGATATATGGCTCTTGGGGATCATGTTTTTCAAAATAAGCTTTAATTTTGAAAATACTTCCTTTTAAATCCTTTTTGAAAATAGTTTTCAAAAACTTTTATCTAATCTGGTAACCTTTAGCTCTGATACCAAGTGTAACACCCCACCTCCGTTAAGATCACTCATAAAGGGAATGCCTTAACTTTGGTGGAGCGTTTTAGTAAATAGAACAGAAACTTACAAGACAGATAAAACAGTACTTGAAATTTTTTAACTTTATTACAGCGGAAACAGAAGTCAATATGGTTACATCCTTTCAAATCTCAGAATTCAAGTACAAAATATCAGTCTTGTACAAAAGCCTTCAAAATGCATGGTTTAAAATCATAATCCCCACAGAAGAAGACAAGCCATACTTTAAGCACTTCAAGCAGAAGAAATCTGGATCTAGCTAGAGTATTCCCTCCTTAGAAAACCTGGGGGGAATGGAAGAAAAGAGGCGAAACAACAAGGGTCAGACATAAAGTCTGGCAAGTCCAGTGACTTTCAGCATATGAACAGATAATAATAATAATATGACATGAACATAAAACTGGATGAGAGATAACCGTAACAGGTATAGCAGATATAACAGAAGAACAGAATGATATAAACTATTGCTTTACACTTCTCTGCACTAATACTAGTATAACAGAATTAGGTGTCACCCTAATGTCTAAACTGAAACAGGAACGGGTACTGAATAATTTAACAGAAACAGAATGCTAATAATGGGCCTTTACCACCCGATCAGAAACAGACAGAAGCAGAAACAGATTAATCCCTACGGAAACAGAATGTAGAATTAGGTGTACACTAGTAATGGGCCTTTACCACCCGAACAGACGGTACCACACAGAACAGGCATGTGTTACCACCCAACAGAAATAGACGGTACCAACAGAAACAAACAGAACTAAGTGTACCCTAAAACCCTACCCCAAGCGATCGACTCCCTAATACATAAATATCCTATGTCGGCCCCACAGTAGGGTGTATCACTCCCTAAAGTGACAACCAATTGGCACAGACCTATTTACAGATGTCACGGCGTCTTACATCCTCAGAGGCAGACCGGGATCCATGCACGCACATGACCCGGTTGGAACGCACCATCAACACCCTTCGCCATTATCAGAATGAACCACTTATAATTAGTTCAGTAAGCGTGCCCGGACCCTACCTACTGTTGGGTCAAAGTTTTGATACTAGAAAGGGTTACTGACTAATATGGGTCCCAAACAACAGATGACACAAGTAATTCCCCTCCTAACCTTGTGTCCCCAGACTAACAGATCTCAGATTAACTTGATTACAAGTTCAGACATACAGAATTCAGATTAGGTTAACAAGTTTTCAAACTAATAGATCAGATGTACAGATTTTTCAGATTTGTCTAACTTTGTATTGGGCCTACAGATTCATGGACGGGTTTACTACACCTATTAATCCAGTTGGTTTAACCCTATTTCCCCCAATACGTTTTAGACGTCATTCTTATCTTAGATTTGCATTAATTAATTATTAATGCCCAGACCTCTCACATTAGGTCGCTAGCTTGTGGCCGCTGGACGTGCCGGGCGGTTCCGGGCAGACTTCTGCCACAAGCCAGACCTAACCTCGTGTCTTAAGCAGGTTATGACTAACTTCTCACATTAGAACCTATTGTTTGCGGTCATTGGATGTGCCGGGCGGTTCCGGGCAGATTTACGTCGCAAACTCATTCTAACCTCGAGTTAGCCATATTCATCTTTGCGGCCAATTAATTAATTATTTACCGTTAATGCGCATGCCCAATATATATGCCAATTCAGATTATATCAATAACAGAATGATCACATCGACTCAACTGATATAGCAGATAACAGATTTTAGCAAATTAGGTGACTTAACAGATTTAACCGATTTAGCACTTAGCAGATTTTGGCATATAACAGATTAGGCATCTCAACAGACAAATTTAACAGACTAGGCATTTCCATTTAATTAGCAGTTTAGGCCATATAACAGAACTAGCAGATTAGGCAACTTAACAAATCAGCAGGATCGGCATTTCAACAGATTAAGCGGATTAGCAGGGCAGATAATAGATTTAGCAGGTTTGGCATCTTCAATAGACTTAGCAGATGACAGATAACAAATTAGGCATATCTACAGATTTAGTTTAGCAGATTTAGGCGATTCAACAAATTTAGCCTACACTTATATGCCAAATCATGGTCATAATTCATAATTCAACATAGGCTACAGATTTTTAGTTAAACATTGCATAGTACAGAAGAATCTCTAAAAACTCCAAATCATATGCCTAGACTGTAACACCCCGAATTTCAATTAACACTAATGGTTAGTAATTAAAGTATAATTAATCTCAGATGTGAGAATCAGGGGAAACGGGCTGCGTCATTGCGTTCGTCTCGGAAAAATACGCGAAATAGAGTCCGAGTTTGCGTAAAACGGGTACCGTATGAAAGAGATATGAACGAACGAAGTTAGGCAGAAAAACCCGAAACAGGCCAGAAATGCACTGGCGCACTTGTGAAGTGTGCCAGCACAAAAATAAACTGGCGCACTTGGGAAGTGCGCCCATGTCGGGACAGGAAACCTGCACAGTTTCTAGAGAGTTCTGTGGTTGGGTGCACCAGTTTCGGGTTTGGGCTTGGTCATAGGGCTGGTTTCTGGAAGGTTCCGAAATCTAAGGGTCCTAATCTAATTTAGGGTTAATCTAAGGGCCTAAAACACTCACCTAATCTATAAATACACCCTAATACTACCCTAATTCATACTAAAAATAGAAATGATGCCACCATGCCGCCAAAATCAAACTTGACAGGAACCTCCACTAGTTTATGAAGAAAGTTGCAAGCTAATCAACCTCTAATCATCATCTTCTTCTTGTATAGCAACTAGTTCTACTACATAAGTTTGCTAATCTTGGTTTTGGTGAGTTTCTATCACTTTAATAACCAATTGCTAAATTAAGTAGATGAGATATGATGAGATCATGCGGTTTTGTATGCGGATTTGTGGGGTTTAAGTCATATGATATGATGTTAGTTTGCTAATCTATGTTTAATGTTAACCCTATGTTTGTGCAAGTTTAGTATAGTGTATGTTATGTGTTTTGCAAGTTTTATGCTATATGCAAGTTTAATGCCATGTTTTATGATGCAAAACACTATATTGAACATTTATGCATATGTAACATGATATGCAAACTATATGTGAGAGTATATACAAGTTATATGTAACATGATATGCAAGTTATGTATTTGGTTTTATGCATGCTAAGTATTTGGTTTTGTGTATGCTAAGTATTTGGCTTTATGCATACTAAGTGTTTGGTTTTATGCAAGTTTGTCTCTTTTTATGATATGCATAATATATGCAAGTTTGCCTCTAAGTATGGCATGTTATGCAAGTTCATATGCAAGTTATGATGCAAGTTCATATGCAAGTTATGATGCAAGTTCATATGCAAGTTCGCCTCTATGTATGACATAAGTACATGTGCAAGTTCATCCCTTTTAGACCTATGACATGTATGCAAGTTGACATCTTTTATGATAGGTCTATGACATGAACATTTAAGCAAGTTACCATCTTCATGACATATGTGATTCATGCAAGTTTGGGGTTGGTTATTTATGTAAGTTGGGTTTATGGTCATATATACAAGTTGACACCTTTTAAACCCATGATAATGCTAATGATATGCTAAGTTGAACCCATGGTGTGTATGATGAATCTTCTCCTTTGAAGTATGTCATGTTAACGTATTTACGTGGGGACGATGGGGTAAAAATTAATGAACACATAAAATTGTGTAAAGTGGGTATGATTAAACATACCGTAAAGTGGATGGACATAATTGGGAATTTACCTATTAAGTTAGGTCAACCCATATTATGGAATTGGGAATTTACCTATTGAGTTAGGTCTACCCATATTCTTAAATATTTGTAATTAATTAGGGATAATTAATACAAATTATGGGGGTGATTAATTAGGTGTAATTAATCTACTAAGACACGAGGTTGGACCCTTTTGTAGCATAAGACTGCCCGGAACCGACCAGCAAATCCAGCGGCTACAAATGATTGGCCCAATGTGAGAGGTCTTAGTCATAAACTAAATACGTGACAAGTGTAAAGACACGAGGTTAGACTCCGTTATGGTGTAAGGCTGCCCGGAACCAACCGGCATATCCAGCTGCCATAAAAGACAGTCTAATGTGAGAGGTCTTTACAAAGGTTACGATCTTAATTAATTAAGAAACACTTAACCAAATTAGCATGTAGAGGGGCATGAGGGGTTAAGTGGGTGCCTTGGGTGGCATGTAGTAACTAGTGGGGGTGCCTTGGGTGGCATGACGAAACTAGTGGGTTGCCTTGGGTGGCAATAGAAAATACGATTAGAATACTTAACCAAAGTGGAACATGTAATTAAAACATGGTTAAAGGGTTAAGTAAGTGCTTTGGGTGGCATGTGGAAATCTAGTGGGTGCCTTGAATGGCAATTAAAATATGATTAATGACTTAACCAGAATTTATAACATGTAAGTGGACATGGTTAAAGGGTTAAAGGGTTAAGCGGGATTCACTAGAAATAACAAGCTTAGGTGGTAGCTTGTGGGGGCCCATTTCAACCAATATCCCAAACGTATCTTAGTGGGCTCGACTCTAGTCGAGTGACGGGACACGCATATTGGGCTTGACTATAAGAGGCCAAAATGGGTTAGCGGTGGCAACGCATGACCAACGGGTTTCATATGCGTGTGTGGACCCGGGCTGGTAAATAAGACGTTGTTGCATCATGTAGATATAAGTTGTGCACCGTTAGTTTTATCAGGTTGCCACGTTGGGGAATGGTACACCCCACGGTGGGGCCAGCACGGGTATCTACGTTAGGGAGCCGATCGAATGGGGAGTAGTGTGTACACCTAGTGGATTGTAGGGCCCTGTGGTGTCTACTCAGTCACCTAGGGGTACGCGAGAACTATTAAGTTAATTTTATAAGTCCATGGGTGGGATCAACCTTTAAGTTAGGAATGACTGGTGTGGTGCAGTTTAGTAATTTACCTTTGGAAGGGTAGATGCGTCTTTACGTTTCTTAGTTTATCCTAAGTCTGCCAAGCTGCTTAGTGTAGCCATTCATCCCCAGACGACACCGTATATCAAGCTTATGTCTTCTCTAGTTACTTTAATGATTGTATTGTTAAAGTTATAGGACTCGCTCAGACTTATGTCTGACCCCGTTGTTTTTATCTTTTTTTCCCAACCCTCAGGTTATCAGAGTGGGCCCAGTACGAGTGGGCTTTGATCAGGCTGCTTTATTCTCTTTTGGAGCTTGGACCATAGATGTAGAGCTCAGCTTACCCTTTCTTTTATGGCTATCAGTTTATGTATTGGGATTATGTACTTTTATTTATCAGGATGGATATTTTGTACTTGACTCTTATTATGGTTTTGTGATGTAACCAAACATGTTTTACTTTCCGCTGCAATGAAATGATGTTTTAAAATTTTCAAGTATTACTTATATCTGTCTTGTTGTAATTTTTCTGTTCTATATTCACTTAAAATACTCCACCGATGTTATGGCATTCCCTTAGCGAGTGACCATAGCGGATGTGGGGTGTTACACGTGGTATCAGAGCTTAAGGTTACCAGAACAGATAAAATTTTTAGAAAAACTATTTTCTAAGAATATTTTTGAAAGTAGTATTTTCAAAAACATGTCTTTTAAAAGAAAAGTTTTTGAAAGAAAAGCATAATCCCCAATAGCCATATCTATATCTTTCGAATTCTCCGTTTTGAATCTCTTCCTCTCTCGTTTTGAGTTTCCCCTCCGCGTATAGATGACCTTTCTAAGATAGATAAGAATGGAAAACCACTTCAAGGGACTTAGACGTTAGTCAGATTAGAAGTTGGTTCAAGAAGGAGGAGGACTGGTAGGTATCTATTGGATAGACGAAGGGAGGAAGGCTCAAATAGTTGTTTGGTTAAAGAAGGATGAAACCTCATTGGTGGGAGGTTAAGAGTGGAGAATGGGATGAAGAAGGCGAGTAGTTATCCTTTTGGGAGGAATAGGACACCTTATTAGGATTGTCCAAAGAGGCAAGGGCAAGGTACGGAATCTCCTAGAGGGTAGTTGTATTCCCTCACGACTAGGGTACCAAATGGGGATAGACCGTCTAGGTTGGAATTTGGATTTCTTTATTATCCGATTTGAACTTTATTTAATTCTGACGCATCGAGTTCGTTTATCTCATCATTGTTAGTTGAGTCACTGCACTTAGACACCAGTTAGTAGATGATCCCTTAGTTGTTTCAAACCCAATTGGGGCTCCATGAAGTGTTTGGGGTTTGAAAGTTGCTATACTTAGCGTTGAGAGTAGATGTGATGCTTTTTGGGCTTCACGAGCTATGGGTTAGTTTTGGGCATGGACTGGTTATCCAGTAGGGGTGCCGTTCTTGATTTTGAAGGGAGAGTTGTTAGGCTTATGACCCGCTTGGGTAACACTCTCGAGATCTCTTGTAATCCCATGGAATCTGTTATGCTAAGTTATCTAGAATCGCTTGACACGTCGGTCGAGAGTTTGCGATCTGTTAGAGTGGTCCGGGAATACTCGGATGTGTTTGAGGAGGTGAAGGGCTCACCTCCGGAGCGGGAGATTGACTTCCGAATATATCTCGTAGACAATGCTAAACCTGTATCTTTACCAGTGCGCCACATGGCTCCTCGCGAGAGGAGGGAACTCCATAAGCAAGTAGGGGAGTTGCTTGAGAAGGGGTCCATAAGACAAAGTATATCGGAGCGGGGTGCTCCAATAGTTTTTGCTACGAAGGCGGATGGGTCCCTCAGACTTTGTGTAGGCTAAAGAGAACTAAATAAACTCACAAAGAAGAATAGACACCCATTGCCGAGGATTGATGATCTCTTTGATCAGTTGGTTGGCGCCTCAGTATTTTCGCAGTTGGACTCAGCCACAGGGTTTCGTCAGTTGAGAGTGGCTGAGGATAGTATAGAGAAGATTGCCTTTAGGACTCCGGATGGTTTTATGAGTGGCTGGTGATGCCATTTGGTTAGACGAACGCCTCCGCATACTTTGTTGATTTGATGAGAAGGGTGTTCAGGGAGTACCTAAATAAGTTCGTGATGATCTTGGTGGATGACATCTTGGTCTTTTCTAGGAGCGAAATAAGTTTTCGTATGTGCTCAATAGGTTGAGAAAAGCCAGTTATGGGATAAACGGTGGTTTTGGAGCGAGACTGGCAAGGACATCCAGAGTTGGACAAGGGCTTAATTATTTAGCCGTTTTTACTAGTATCATCTCACGTAGGTCGTCTGAATTCGAAGGAGGTATCCCTTGGGTGTTTGTCTGATATTGGTTTAGGCCTTTGGGGCTTGCATTTGGGGGATGTCGAGTTCGACTAAGGTGGTCTGCGTGAGAGATGGATAGTTGTGACGATTTTGCATGGGAGAATATCCTGATTTTCTCTAGAAGTGGAGAAAAGCATGCCCTACATCTTAGGGAAGTGTTGGAGACTCTTTGAGCGCATTGTCTTAAGACAACAAAGGTGGATGGAATTCTTAGCATCCTATGAGTTTGAGATAGCGTACACCCCTGGCAAGGGTAACGTGGTGGCAGACGCCTTGAGCAGAAAAAGGCTGTCTTTGAGTCCATTGTTCGTGGAATGGCGAAGCTTGGAGTTTAATTCTATGATTGACTTTAGACCTTCCGTTGACTTTGTACCCGGTTTGCTAGCCTCCTTGGAGGTTAGGCCTACTCTTTTGGGGCGGATTGGCGAGGCACAGCGAGACGACCCACAGTTGGTTGAGTTAGTAGAGAAGCTCATAAGGGGGGAGTCGTCCAGCCATTTGAGTAGGTACACCCTAGATGGTAAGGGGTGGTTGTGTAGAGACAGTATACTTTGTGTACCGCAAGACGAGGGTCTGAGGAAGGCTATACTTGATGATGCACATCGGTCAAAGATGACCATTCATCCTGGTAGGGACAAGATGTACCAAGACATGAAGAGAGTTTTCTTCTGGGCCGGTATGAAGAAAGATGTGGCCGAGTATGTGGCTAGATGCTTAGTGTGCCAACAAGTTAAAGCGGAGCAAAGGGAACCCGGTGGGTTGCTACACCCATTGGAAGTTCCGCAATGGAAGTGGGATAGTGTCTCGATGGATTTCATCGATGGGTTACCGAGATCGAGAAAGGGCAATACGGGAATTTGGGTTGTGGTAGACAGACTTACCAAGAGTGCCCATTTTATACCCGTGAAGAGTAAGAGGACCGCTCCATGGCTTGCTTCAGTCTATGTTAGAGAGATTGTTAGATTGCATGGCGTACCATCCAGCATTGTGAGTGATCGAGATCTTATCTTCACTAGTGAGTTTTGGAGAAGTTTGCAAGAGGCGGTAGGGACTCAGTTGTGTTTGAGCACCGCATATCATCCTCAGACGGACGGTCAGACCGAGAGGGTGAACCGTATCTTAGAAGATCTCTTGAGGCTTTGTATCTTGGATTTTGGAGGTACATGGGAAGAACATCTTCCTTTGGTGGAGTTCGCATACAATAACAGCTTTCAGTCTAGTATTGGCATGGCACCTTTCGAAGCTCTTTATGGAAGGCCTTGTCGATCTCCTACATGTTGGTGGGAATCTACGGATAAGATCTTGCTTGGGCCAGATATGGTTAGAGAGACTTCAGAGAAGATTGATTTGATTCGAAGAAGGATGAAGGCAGCGCAAGATAGACAGAAATCTTATGCGGATCGGAGAAGGACGGATCTTGAGTTTGAGGTTGGGGACATGGTTTTTGTCAAAGTATCTCCGTTGAGAAATGTTGTTCGCTTTGGGTCCGTTGGGAAGTTAGCACCGAGGTTTGTTGGGCCGTTTCCTATTAAGGAAAGGATTGGACGGATGGCATATAGGGTGGAGTTGCCCGACAGACTTAGTGGTGTTCATGATGTATTCCATGTATCACATTTGAGGAAGTGCTTACATGAGACCGCAGAGGTCGTAGAGCCGAGCTTGCTTAGAGATGTAGAGGTAGAGCGTGATGCGACGATTCGACGAGCTCCTACTCGCATCCTTGGGTCAGAAACTAGGAAGTTGAGGAACAGAGAAGTTCAGCTAGTTAAAGTGCAATGGGGAGAAGACGAGGGCAATGCTACTTGGGAGACGGAAGCGAAGATGCGTTCTTTGTACCCATTTCTTTTTGAGAGTATGTCTTTTAACTTCTCCTTTATCGCTTGTCTAGTACTTATCTTATCTTTAGTATATCCTCTCGCTAGTACCTATGACCTTTAGATAGGGTAAAACCTATGGTTGAAACATGTGTTTGAAACATGTTATGGTTGATGGATGCATGTGGATGCAATTGTTTGCTAGTGGTTGCTCGTGGATGCATATACACACACATTAGGCACTAGATCGGCTCAGTCACTTCATGTTGCATATCGCATAAATGGATGTGGTAGTTAGATTGATGGATGTATCATGGCTGTGTTATCATGTGGATGATGCATTTTTGTGTATGGTTGTGCACGCATATAGAAATTGTATGTGTCAATAGGGTTTCGCATACATATTGGATGCATGGCACTTCATGGTTTGCATTAAGGAGGTCGACTGAATCAGTAGACCGCCTGATTTTGCATTAGTATACGGACATATACACACACTTTCTGCATATGTTCATACATCATTAGAATTTTCTAAGGATAATGGTTGCTTGTGGTTGATGGTTTAGTAGATGGTTGATTGGTTGGTAGGATACGTTCTTCTTGACTTAGAGATTTCGAGGACGAAATCCTTTAAGTAGGGGAGAATGTAACACCCCGAATTTCAATTAACACTAATGGTTAGTAATTAAAGTATAATTAATCTCAGATGTGAGAATCAGGGGAAACGGGCTGCGTCATTGCGTTCGTCTTGGAAAAATACGCGAAATAGAGTCCGAGTTTGCGTAAAACGGGTACCGTATGAAAGAGATATGGACGAACGAAGTTAGGCAGAAAAACCCGAAACAGGCCAGAAATGCACTGGCGCACTTGTGAAGTGCGCCAGCACAAAAATACACTGGCGCACTTGGGAAGTGCGCCCATGTCGGGACAGGAAACCTGCACAGTTTCTAGAGAGTTCTGTGGTTGGATGCACCAGTTTGGGGTTTGGGCTTGGTCTTAGGGCTGGTTTCTGGAAGGTTCCGAAATCTAAGGGTCCTAATCTAATTTAGGGTTAATCTAAGGGCCTAAAACACTCACCTAATCTATAAATACACCCTAATACTACCCTAATTCATACTAAAAATAGAAATGATGCCACCATGCCGCCAAAATCAAACTTGACAGGAACCTCCACTAGTTTATGAAGAAAGTTGCAAGCTAATCAACCTCTAATCATTATCTTCTTCTTGTATAGCAACTAGTTCTACTACATAAGTTTGCTAATCTTGGTTTTGGTGAGTTTCTATCACTTTAATAACCAATTGCTAAATTAAGTAGATGAGATATGATGAGATCATGCGGTTTTGTATGCGGATTTGTGGGGTTTAAGTCATATGATATGATGTTAGTTTGCTAATCTATGTTTAATGTTAACCCTATGTTTATGCAAGTTTAGTATAGTGTATGTTATGTGTTTTGCAAGTTTTATGCTATATGCAAGTTTAATGCCATGTTTTATGATGCAAAACACTATGTTGAACATTTATGCATATGTAACATGTTATGCAAACTATATGTGAGAGTATATGCAAGTTATATGTAACATGATATGCAAGTTATGTATTTGGTTTTATGCATGCTAAGTATTTGGTTTTGTGTATGCTAAGTATTTGGCTTTATGCATACTAAGTGTTTGGTTTTATGCAAGTTTGTCTCTTTTTATGATATGCATAATATATGCAAGTTTGCCTCTAAGTATGGCATGTTATGCAAGTTCATATGCAAGTTATGATGCAAGTTCATATGCAAGTTATGATGCAAGTTCATATGCAAGTTCGCCTCTATGTATGACATAAGTACATGTGCAAGTTCATCCCTTTTAGACCTATGACATGTATGCAAGTTGACATCTTTTATGATAGGTCTATGACATGAACATTTAAGCAAGTTACCATCTTCATGACATATGTGATTCATGCAAGTTTGGGGTTGGTTATTTATGTAAGTTGGGTTTATGGTCATATATACAAGTTGACACCTTTTAAACCCATGATAATGCTAATGATATGCTAAGTTGAACCCATGGTGTGTATGATGAATCTTCTCCTTTGAAGTATGTCATGTTAACGTATTTACGTGGGGACGATGGGGTAAAAATTAATGAACACATAAAATTGTGTAAAGTGGGTATGATTAAACATACCGTAAAGTGGATGGACATAATTGGGAATTTACCTATTAAGTTAGGTCTACCCATATTATGGAATTGGGAATTTACCTATTGAGTTAGGTCTACCCATATTCTTAAATATTTGTAATTAATTAGGGATAATTAATACAAATTATGGGGGTGATTAATTAGGTGTAATTAATCTACTAAGACACGAGGTTGGACCCTTTTGTAGCATAAGACTGCCCGGAACCGACCGGCAAATCCAGCGGCTACAAATGATTGGCCCAATGTGAGAGGTCTTAGTCATAAACTAAATACGTGACATGTAACAACCCGTATTTTCAATAACCTGTTATAACATAAATGGAGGCAGAATTAAATTGTAAAATCAGAATCAAGGGAAACGGGCTATGCCATTGCGTTCGTCTCGGAAAAATACGCGAAATAGAGTCCGAGTTTTCGAAAATCGGAGTCCGTATGACCAAGATATGGCCTCGCGAAGTTTCACGAAAAATTCCCAAATTAAAGTATACTTAATTAAGTGAAATGGGTTGCGCAGAAAAATATATATATATATATTGATATATATATATATATATATATATATAATTGAAAATTAAATAAATATGCAAAAATGTTCAAAACAGCGAATTGGGAGAGGGGAATAACCGAACCGGCCGATTTTTGAGGTCGACCCGAGCTCGCTGGGTCGACTAGGGGTTAATCCAGGGTGTTTGGCTGTTAACCCGTGGGCCGATTCGCTCAAATGCAGATTTTGCATTTGGATGGTTCTCATGGTTCATCTTTAATCTAAAGGCCCTAGATGGTTCCTACACTTGACTTCTTCCCCAAGACATGCTTTGATGGCTTGGATTGAATCTAGGTTTAATCCTATGGCCTAAAACACTTGCCTAATCTATAAATAAGACCCTAACCTATCCTAAATCCTCATTATTCATTCATGCAACTAAACTATGGCAAAATTTCTACTCTCATGGCCTCCACTCAACTATCCTAGCCTCCACTTCATTTCTATGAAAGGTTTCGTGATCATGAAAGTGTTAGAGAGTCCCTATGCTAGTATGAGAGCCTCTCAAGTTGATTTCAAGGCAAAAGCTTTGATCTTTGTTCATAAAGATAGTGTTTTTGTTGATTTGGGGCATCCATCTTTGGGTTTTTGGGTGATGGCATGCATAGGCTTCCTCACAAGCTTTAGTTTAATCGATTTAGGCCTTCATAGCAATGTAAGCCCTTCCCTACTCTTAGATATTAACTATGAGGTTAAATGTTCATGTTGAAAGTTTGGGTTTGGTCATTGAGAATGATGCATGCTATCATGTTATGCAAGTTTATGAAGTCATTATCTTGATCCTATGAGCTAAAAGCTACAACCTTTATGTTGAAATGTTGCATTATGCAACATGAGAATCTTCATAACCATTATGTCAACTTGCATATGAAGTCATAACCCTTATATGATGATGTATGCGAGTTTCTAGTCATCATTCTATGTCTTTTGTCACCATGATTCGCTTATGTGCCAAGTTTGGGTTTATGCATGTTTTGAGGCTTAAGAATGTAACATGCAAGCTAATGAACACATTTGTGCCTCATTTGCCACCATGATTAACTTGTGGCTTAATATCCATTTTTGTCATGCCTTTGTCAAGTCTCTTCTTTTAGTCCATTACGTTGTTGCGAACATATATGCGAGTTTAAAAGCGTTGGGTTCACATTATGAGGAAAACATAATGACATGAACATGATTTGGGTAAATGGGTATAAACATGACAATATGTAACGTTAAATATGACATGAAAATACAACTTGAAAACATGACTTGAAATATAACATGGAAGTTGACATGTAAGTATGCATAAAAACATAAGCTTGGGAATTTACCTATTAAGTTAGGTCTACCCTTTGGGAATTTACCTATTAAGTTAGGTCTACCCAAATGCTTGAAAACTTGTAACATGTTTTGGGAAACATGATGGACATGACACTTAGATAATATAAGTGTGGCCAACTCGAGGTTGGGTTGAGTTTGCAACGTAAAACTACCCGGAACCGACCGGCCTAACTAGTAGTTGCAAACAATAGGACCCAATGTGAGAAGTTGGTCATGTTGTGCTTGAACCCGAGGTTAGACCAAGTTGTGGTGTAAAGCTACCCGGAACCGACCGGCTTAACTAGTAACCACAACAAAGTCTAATGTGAGAGGTGAAGGTGCATTAAGTAATTAATGCCACATGATAGGGTTAAGTTAATTTGATTAATGACTCTTAACCAAATATGACATGGACAAATGGGTTAAGTAATTTGATTAGGCTAATGATACTTAACAAAACATGACAAGGTTGGGTAGGTTAAGTAACTTGATTTGCCTAATGACACTTAACCATTTTTATATGACTAGTGGATGGGGTTAAGTTAACCAACACTTAATCAATCCAACGCGATAACCTGGTAAGGTTAAGTAAGTTTTCTTAATGACGCTTAACCGAAAAATACGGTTAACGAATGGGGTTAAGATTAGACTCAACTAGTCTAAACATGGAAATCGGATGGGGTTAAGTTAGCCTAGACTTAATTAATCCCACTTGGTAGTTTAATGGGGTTAAGTTAAACACTTAACTAATCTAAACATGATGAATTGATGTGGTTAAGTGACCTATACTTATCCAATCTAACTCGTTAATTTATTGTGGTTAAGTTAACCCGTGAAAACATGATAAGGCTAAGTCACGAATCGCTTGAATACACTTGACCAATTTGACTAAGTAAATTGATAGGGTCAAGTTAATATATACTTAACCAATCTAGAATGATAATTGGACGAGGTTAAGTCGTGAATTGCTTAATATACTTAACCAACTTGAGCATGGTTTGTAGGGTTAAGCCTTGAACTTGGATACTTAGCCAATTTTGACAGGATTTGTAGACAGGTTAAGTCATGAACTTAAGTGACACTTAATCCATTATGTAAACCCTAGTTCTGACGATTAGGTGGATAACCGTAGTTAACAAGGATAACGGGAACAATGCTAAGTGGTAAACCTTAGTTGAAGAATAACTAAGTAATGATTCTTAGTCAAGGAAATTTAGACCAGTTCATAGATAGATGAGTAACCTGATACGGTAGGTCATCGTTTAAGTATACGAGTAGGAGCAAGTATCTGATTTAGATAAAGGCTCCAGCGAACTGGGTAACGAAGCAGCGGCTTCGGGGAACGTGAGGATATTCTTGGTATCCCTCTATGAGCTGCCAGGTGATTATACTAGGCTCATGAGAGGTTAAGGTCTGCGTTAGAAGAACCAAGAGTATGCCTTGGTTGCTATACGAGCGACCTAAAGACGGGGATGGATAGGGGATAGTCGACGATACACGGTCGTACCCTAGATAGCATTTCGTCAGGCTACCTACCATCTTTGGTCAAGTGTGTACGTACGGAAAGGCAGAGAACACCCAAAAGACCATAATTGCTATCTAATTATGGTTGCGGTAAGGCTTGGATGTGGGTTGGCCAGTGTTGTGTTCTCATACAGGATTTATCCTGTCTTGTCTTTCACTAGTTGAGGGAGTGGTCTCGTGGGACCATAGCCACGTATAAGAAAAACAGACCTTAGCATCTGCATCGGCAGATAAATCGAAAGCTCCCGACCGAGTCCTGTATTTCTTGATTTGCTCTGTGACAGGACTCGGATGGCACGATGTGATATATGTGCATACAGTCATGGAAAAGCGATTCACGATGAATGCGTGGGAAAAAGGGCGCGGTTGGCGGTTAGCTTAATCCCTAGTGGCCCTAGGTGGTTGAACCCAAACCGAGATACGAAAACGTGCAATAGGTAAGCATAATCCCTAGCAGCCCTAGGTAGCATAAGTCCTAGTTGTACAAACAATAATTCATGTTGGAAGACCCTAGCTAGGTTTAGGGTAACAGTCCAAACCGATCTTAAGGATCATGGAACTATGTTAAAGTAATATAGAATCTCATGGGAAAGCCCGTATGGTCTACGGCAAGGGACTGAACATTTACATGGAATAAAACATACAAGTTGAGTAACCTATATATGCGATATATTAGGTTGACATGGACCATTACACGACTTTTGAGTGAGGGTCATTCTTGGTTAACACATGACACGGTGGGGATACTAGTACGGTAGGTGCAGAGCTAAAATACAGGATAGATATCACGGGGCGTTATACGTGACAGATATCTTGGGGATATTATACTTGATAGAAACCTGACGATGTGATACCTTGTTTTATCTTGACATCGTAATTTATCATGACACCTTAGTTTATCTGAGTTCAGTAGTTCATCCTGTTATTTTGATTTAGCTTATCTATCTTGTTATCATGCTTATGTTCATCTCAGTTTCTCATGTCAGTTAACTTTACTAGTTTTTATGCTAATAGTAGATAGGGCTTACTCAGTCTTTTTGATTGACCCATTTTGTTTCGCCTCTTTTCTTCCGTTTCCCCCCAGGTTACAGGGAGGAAATACTGTTGTTTAATTCGGACTTCTTCTGCTTGAAGGTCATCATGGATGGCTTGGACTTTTCTTGGCTAATGGCTACTTTACTGTTTTTACTTGGGGAATAATTTATGAAAATGTCTTTATGCTTCTTTACTATTGCAAGACAGGTTTTGATGTACTCTGATGTAAAAGGCTTTAGACCTTATTTATTCATGTTATGAAAGTTTGATTTTACTTCCGCTATTTCATATGTTCTGTCTTGTGATATTTCTGTGCATGTTTACCAATAATGCCCCTCTAAATCTAGTGCATTCCTTTGCGAGTGACCCTAGCGGAGGCGGGGTGTTACACTTGGTATCAGAGCAGAAGGTTACCAGACTGGGCAAAAGTTTTTAAAGACCTTCTGAAAACTATTTGAAAAAAAAAAAACCGTTTACAAAGAAGCATTTTTCTAGAAAATTTTCTTTTAAAAGAAAAAGGCTATTCCCCAAAGGCCATTAGCACTATCCTTGTTTCCTTAATTGAGTCTCTTTTCCTTTCTTTCCTCCATCTGTAGTCACAGTAGTTTTAACTGCGACTAGTCTTTTCTACCTACGAAAGTGCTTTCCATACGATGGAGGTGGTTCTCGAGAGACCAGTGGCCGCATTATAAGAAAGGATCGTGAGAAAGAAGGATAAAGGATACGAGCTTAAGGATGAGCAATTTGTTGGTATGGCTTAGTCCTCAAAGGAGGGAGAAAGATGAACAATGAAACCCATGACGAGAGAGTACCTTTGGCATGGTAAAACGGGGCGGATAGTTAAGTATTATGGGACAAGAACAAGATCATCGGGAGGGCAGTAGTATGCTCTCATTTCTAGAGTACCTCGGAAGGAGGGTAACGATCTTGTTAAAGGTTTAGCTTTTCTTCTCTATCATCCCGTTAGGACTTCGTTGTTCGTATCATTTAAGTCTGCTTCGATAGTTGAGTCTCTGCACCTTAAGTACTAGCGTAATAGAGAATCCCATTTTTGTCTCAAAGTCCTATTGGAGAATCAGTCCATTTATACATGACTTGTTTGGATTTGGGAATGTCTATGCCAAGTGTTGAGTTTGGAAATAATGCTTATGTATATAAGCTATGGATGGATTCTAGGGATGAAGTGGTTATCCAGTAGGGGGTGCCACTCTCGGTTTTGATAGGAGGGTAGTTAGACCTTTTGACTAGCCTTGGTAATGCCCTCGAAGTATCGGGTAACCTTTTTGAGGTTCTGTCATGACTAGTTACTTAGAATCCCTTGATGCCTTTATTGGAAATTTGAAGCCCGATCGAGTGGTGTTCGCCAATAAGACGGATGGTTTACTTCATTTATGCATGGGTTATAGAGATCACCCTAGTAAGTGCGCATGATAACCTGATTGACATCTGTTTACTTTCAACAGAAAGTTCTTCTACATGGAATGCATTATAGTATATAAACGAGATCCAAGATTCACTAGTGAATTTTGGAAAGCTTGCATGAGATCATGAGTACGCAGTCATGTTTGCGTCAAGTATTCTAGGAAAAGGATAAGTGCAAGTGGAACGAGAGGCGACGAAGAAATGAGTTCCAGCTCATGTTATGTAAACAGGAATAAGAAGCTACAAAATCGCGAAGTTAAAAGACGACTTTGATGGTCAAAGACTAGATACGCGCATGATATCTCTTTTTGGGAGTATATCCTTGATCCCTGTTTTCTGTAGAGCTTACTTGTAGGCTATCTTTTGTGGACATCCTCTCAGTCCTATTCTCCGTTACAAACCCTGTAAGGAGTTTGTCCTGTTTATCTTCTCGACCCTGTTTCAGGGAATTCTAGGTAGAACCCTATGGATGTAAACATGTATTTGAAACATGTTATGATTGATATGGTTGCAAGTGGTTGCAAGTGGTTGCTCGTGGATGCGCGAATACACATTAGATACTAGCTCGACTCGGTCACATTTCATATTGCATATGCACGAGTATTTATACTTGTTTATGGATGAAATCGAATGTATTATCATGCGGTTGTTGCATATGAATGAATGATTGTGCACGCATATAGTATCTATATGACTAGGACTATTTGCATACATGTTGGATTCATGGCACTATACATATTTTGCATTAGAAAGATTATTCAGGCCTGATCATTAGCATTAGCTAAGGAACATGTACACACACGTTTTGCATATATTCATACAGCATTAGAAATCATCTAAGGACAATGGTTGCTTGTGGATGATGTTTTGAGTAGATGGATGATGGATGGTAGGATATGTTCTTCCTAACTTGGAGATTTCGGGGACGAAATCCTAAAAGGTGGGGAGAATGTAACAACCCGTATTTTCAATAACCTATTATAACATAAATGGAGGCAGAATTAAACTGTAAAATCGGAATCAAGGGAAACGGGCTATGCCATTGCGTTCGTCTCGGAAAAATACGCGAAATAGATCCGAGTTTTCGAAAATCGGAGTCCGTATGACCAAGATATGGCCTCGCGAAGTTTCACGAAAAATTCCCAAATTAAAGTATACTTAATTAAGTGAAATGGGTTGCGCAGAAAAATATATATATATTGATATATATATATATATAATTGAAAATTAAATAAATAAATATGCAAAAATGTTCAAAACAGCGAATTGGGAGAGGGGAATAACCGAACCGGCCGATTTTTGAGGTTGACCCAAGCTCGCTGGGTCGACTAGGGGTTAATCCAGGGTGTTTGGCTGTCAACCCGTGGGCCGATTCGCTCAAATGCAGATTTTGCATTTGGATGGTTCTCATGGTTCATCTTTAATCTAAAGGCCCTAGATGGTTCCTACACTTGACTTCTTCCCCAAGACATGCTTTGATGGCTTGGATTGAATCTAGGTTTAATCCTATGGCCTAAAACACTTGCCTAATCTATAAATAAGACCCTAACCTATCCTAAATCCTCATTATTCATTCATGCAACTAAACTATGGCAAAATTTCTACTCTCATGGCCTCCACTCAACTATCCTAGCCTCCACTTCATTTCTATGAAAGGTTTCATGATCATGAAAGTGTTAGAGAGTCCCTATGCTAGTATGAGAGCCTCTCAAGTTGATTTCAAGGCAAAAGCTTTGATCTTTGTTCATAAAGATAGTGTTTTTGTTGATTTGGGGCATCCATCTTTGGGTTTTTGGGTGATGGCATGCATAGGCTTCCTCACAAGCTTTAGTTTAATCGATTTAGGCCTTCATAGCAATGTAAGCCCTTCCCTACTCTTAGATATTAACTATGAGGTTAAATGTTCATGTTGAAAGTTTGGGTTTGGTCATTGAGAATGATGCATGCTATCATGTTATGCAAGTTTATGAAGTCATTATCTTGATCCTATGAGCTAAAAGCTACAACCTTTATGTTGAAATGTTGCATTATGCAACATGAGAATCTTCATAACCATTATGTCAACTTGCATATGAAGTCATAACCCTTATATGATGATGTATGCGAGTTTCTAGTCATCATTCTATGTCTTTTGTCACCATGATTCGCTTATGTGCCAAGTTTGGGTTTATGCATGTTTTGAGGCTTAAGAATGTAACATGCAAGCTAATGAATACATTTGTGCCTCATTTGCCACCATGATTAACTTGTGGCTTAATATCCATTTTTGTCATGCCTTTGTCAAGTCTCTTCTTTTAGTCCATTACGTTGTTGCGAACATATATGCGAGTTTAAAAGCGTTGGGGTCACATTATGAGGAAAACATAATGACATGAACATGATTTGGGTAAATGGGTATAAACATGACAATATGTAACGTTAAATATGACATGAAAATACAACTTGAAAACATGACTTGAAATATAACATGGAAGTTGACATGTAAGTATGCATAAAAACATAAGCTTGGGAATTTACCTATTAAGTTAGGTCTACCCTTTGGGAATTTACCTATTAAGTTAGGTCTACCCAAATGCTTGAAAACTTGTAACATGTTTTGGGAAACATGATGGACATGACACTTAGATAATATAAGTGTGGCCAACTCGAGGTTGGGTTGAGTTTGCAACGTAAAACTACCCGGAACCGACCGACCTAACTAGTAGTTGCAAACAATAGGACCCAATGTGAGAAGTTGGTCATGTTGTGCTTGAACCCGAGGTTAGACCAAGTTGTGGTGTAAAGCTACCCGGAACCGACCGGCTTAACTAGTAACCACAACAAAGTCTAATGTGAGAGGTGAAGGTGCATTAAGTAATTAATGCCACATGATAGGGTTAAGTTAATTTGATTAATGACTCTTAACCAAATATGACATGGACAAATGGGTTAAGTAATTTGATTAGGCTAATGATACTTAACAAAACATGACAAGGTTGGGTAGGTTAAGTAACTTGATTTGCCTAATGACACTTAACCATTTTTATATGACTAGTGGATGGGGTTAAGTTAACCAACACTTAATCAATCCAACGCGATAACCTGGTAAGGTTAAGTAAGTTTTCTTAATGACGCTTAACCGAAAAATACGGTTAACGAATGGGGTTAAGATTAGACTCAACTAGTCTAAACATGGAAATCGGATGGGGTTAAGTTAGCCTAGACTTAATTAATCCCACTTGGTAGTTTAATGGGGTTAAGTTAAACACTTAACTAATCTAAACATGATGAATTGATGTGGTTAAGTGACCTATACTTATCCAATCTAACTCGTTAATTTATTGTGGTTAAGTTAACCCGTGAAAACATGATAAGGCTAAGTCACGAATCGCTTGAATACACTTGACCGATTTGACTAAGTAAATTGATAGGGTCAAGTTAATATATACTTAACCAATCTAGAATGATAATTGGACGAGGTTAAGTCGTGAATTGCTTAATATACTTAACCAACTTGAGCATGGTTTGTAGGGTTAAGCCTTGAACTTGGATACTTAGCCAATTTTGACAGGATTTGTAGACAGGTTAAGTCATGAACTTAAGTGACACTTAATCCATTATGTAAACCCTAGTTCTGACGATTAGGTGGATAACCGTAGTTAACAAGGATAACGGGAACAATGCTAAGTGGTAAACCTTAGTTGAAGAATAACTAAGTAATGATTCTTAGTCAAGGAAATTTAGACCAGTTCATAGATAGATGAGTAACCTGATACGGTAGGTCATCGTTTAAGTATACGAGTAGGAGCAAGTATCTGATTTAGATAAAGGCTCCAGCGAACTGGGTAACGAAGCAGCGGCTTCGGGGAACGTGAGGATATTCTTGGTATCCCTCTATGAGCTGCCAGGTGATTATACTAGGCTCATGAGAGGTTAAGGTCTGCGTTAGAAGAACCAAGAGTATGCCTTGGTTGCTATACGAGCGACCTAAAGACGGGGATGGATAGGGGATAGTCGACGATACACGGTCGTACCCTAGATAGCATTTCGTCAGGCTACCTACCATCTTTGGTCAAGCGTGTACGTACGGAAAGGCAGAGAACACCCAAAAGACCATAATTGCTATCTAATTATGGTTGCGGTAAGGCTTGGATGTGGGTTGGCCAGTGTTGTGTTCTCATACAGGATTTATCCTATCTTGTCTTTCACTAGTTGAGGGAGTGGTCTCGTGGGACCATAGCCACGTATAAGAAAAACAGACCTTAGCATCTGCATCGGCAGATAAATCGAAAGCTCCTGACCGAGTCCTGTATTTCTTGATTTGCCCTGTGATAGGACTCGGATGGCACGATGTGATATATGTGCATACAGTCATGGAAAAGCGATTCACGATGAATGCGTGGGAAAAAGGGCGCGGTTGGCGGTTAGCGTAATCCCTAGTGGCCCTAGGTGGTTGAACCCAAACCGAGATACGAAAACGTGCAATAGGTAAGCATAATCCCTAGCAGCCCTAGGTAGCATAAGTCCTAGTTGTACAAACAATAATTCATGTTGGAAGACCCTAGCTAGGTTTAGGGTAACAGTCCAAACCGATCTTAAGGATCATGGAACTATGTTAAAGTAATATAGAATCTCATGGGAAAGCCCGTATGGTCTACGGCAAGGGACTGAACATTTACATGGAATAAAACATACAAGTTGAGTAACCTATATATGCGATATATTAGGTTGACATGGACCATTACACGACTTTTGAGTGAGGGTCATTCTTGGTTAACACATGACACGGTGGGGATACTAGTACGGTAGGTGCAAAGCTAAAATACAGGATAGATATCACGGGGCGTTATACGTGACAGATATCTTGGGGATATTATACTTGATAGAAACCTGACGATGTGATACCTTGTTTTATCTTGACATCGTAATTTATCATGACACCTTAGTTTATCTGAGTTCAGTAGTTCATCCTGTTATTTTGATTTAGCTTATCTATCTTGTTATCATGCTTATGTTCATCTCAGTTTCTCATGTCAGTTAACTTTACTAGTTTTTATGCTAATAGTAGATAGGGCTTACTCAGTCTTTTTGACTGACCCATTTTGTTTCGCCTCTTTTCTTCCGTTTCCCCCCAGGTTACAGGGAGGAAATACTGTTGTTTAGTTCGGACATCTTCTTCTTGAAGGTCATCATGGATGGCTTGGACTTTTCTTGGCTAATGGCTACTTTACTGTTTTTACTTGGGGAATAATTTATGAAAATGTCTTTATGCTTCTTTACTATTGCAAGACAGGTTTTGATGTACTCTGATGTAAAAGGCTTTAGACCTTATTTATTCATGTTATGAAAGTTTGATTTTACTTCCGCTATTTCATATGTTCTGTCTTGTGATATTTCTGTGCATGTTTACCAATAATGCCCCTCTAAAGCTAGTGCATTCCTTTGCGAGTGACCCTAGCGGAGGCGGGGTGTTACATGACAAGTGTAAAGACACGAGGTTAGACTCCGTTATGGTGTAAGGCTGCCCGGAACCAACCGGCATATCCAGCTGCCATAAAAGACAGTCTAATGTGAGAGGTCTTTACAAAGGTTACGATCTTAATTAATTAAGAAACACTTAACCAAATTAGCATGTAGAGGGGCATGAGGGGTTAAGTGGGTGCCTTGGGTGGCATGTAGTAACTAGTGGGGGTGCCTTGGGTGGCATGACGAAACTAGTGGGTTGCCTTGGGTGGCAATAGAAAATACGATTAGAATACTTAACCAAAGTGGAACATGTAATTAAAACATGGTTAAAGGGTTAAGTAAGTGCTTTGGGTGGCATGTGGAAATCTAGTGGGTGCCTTGAATGGCAATTAAAATATGATTAATGACTTAACCAGAATTTATAACATGTAAGTGGACATGGTTAAAGGGTTAAGCGGGATTCACTAGAAATAACAAGCTTAGGTGGTAGCTTGTGGGGGCCCATTTCAACCAATATCCCAAACGTATCTTAGTGGGCTCGACTCTAGTCGAGTGACGGGACACGCATATTGGGCTTGACTATAAGAGGCCAAAATGGGTTAGCGGTGGCAATGCATGACCAACGGGTTTCATATGCGTGTGTGGACCCAGGCTGGTAAATAATACGTTGTTGCATCGTGTAGATATAAGTCGTGCACCGTTAGTTTTATCAGGTTGCCACGTTGGGGAATGGTACACCCCACGGTGGGGCCAGCACGGGTATCTACGTTAGGGAGCCGATCGAATGGGGAGTAGTGTGTACACCTAGTGGATTGTAGGGCCCTGTGGCGTCTACTCAGTCACCTAGGGGTACGCGAGAACTATTAAGTTAATTTTATAAGTCCATGGGTGGGATCAACCTTTAAGTTAGGAATGACTGGTGTGGTGCAGTTTAGTAATTTACCTTTGGAAGGGTAGATGCGTCTTTACGTTTCTTAGTTTATCCTAAGTCTACCAAGCTGCTTAGTGTAGTCATTCATCCCCAGACGACACCGTATATCAAGCTTATGTCTTCTCTAGTTACTTTAATGATTGTATTGTTAAAGTTATAGGACTCGCTCAGACTTATGTCTGACCCCGTTGTTTTTATCTTTTTTTCCCAACCCTCAGGTTATCAGAGTGGGCCCAGTACGAGTGGGCTTTGATCAGGCTGCTTTATTCTCTTTTGGAGCTTGGACCATAGATGTAGAGCTCAGCTTACCCTTTCTTTTATGGCTATCAGTTTATGTATTGGGATTATGTACTTTTATTTATCAGGATGGATATTTTGTACTTGACTCTTATTATGGTTTTGTGATGTAACCAAACATGTTTTACTTTCCGCTGCAATGAAATGATGTTTTAAAATTTTCAAGTATTACTTATATCTGTCTTATTGTAATTTTTCTGTTCTATATTCACTTAAAATACTCCACCGATGTTATGGCATTCCCTTAGCGAGTGACCATAGCGGGTGTGGGGTGTTACATAGACTCTCATAAAACAAAGGTTGAGTAGATGATCATGGGTAGACCTAACTCAATAGGTAAATTCCCAAATCATGGTATGAATTATGCCAGGTTATAGCCTTTATTGCTGATTATCCAAGAATCCATATTTAGGCATGTTCACATTTATAGTTATCCTATTTTAATATAGGTCCATTATGCCTAAACAACATGTTTGTTTTAGCCCAAGTCATAATATGTCCAAGGATCTAGATCTAAGAATTGTCCTTTAGTTCAGATCTTAATATTCCAGATATTACAAGTCATATATTACCATATGATATTCCCAAACTGTCATATATGCACAGATCTAGATCTAGTTTACAACCTATGTCCTTTATTCAATTCAGTCACAGATCAGTCCAATTTATGCCTTAGATTTATGTTCAAGGTTCCAAGTTCAACCTATGTTCTTTCCTTAAATTAGTCACATATCGGTCATGCCCAATTTATGCACATTCATTTGATTGTCCCAAACATTTTGGCGTATGTTGATCTCTTATGAGATTGGCTCAGGCTCGTGGTAGCCTGTCTATAGAACAGAAAGAGGAAAGAGGTACAGAACAAGATAAATCAAATCAGAACAGAACAGATATAACCTCAGATTCGGGTTTAGAATTCATGTCACAATCAAAATTAACGTTTATAGCGGAGAATAACTGTACTTGCCTTGATTGGATTAAAGAAAGAACTTTAGCTGTTGTAGAATTGTTGCAGAAGCTTTTATCTCAAATTTGAATTGAATTGCTTAGGTTGATGTTGATTAGCTTCTAGTTTTGATTCTAGCAGAGTAGCGACGCCATTTTTATTTTTATTAGAACAGAGGCAGAGAAGAAGCAGAATAGAATTGTGTGTAGAGGAGGATAGGTCTTAGGATCTATTTATAGGTGTAGTTAGTTGTTTTAGGCCTTTAGATAAACCCTAAAACAGATCAGAACCGTCAGAATTCGTCACAGACAGCCCAAAAACCCATCCAGATGCACCCAGGCCGACCTGGCTCGACCTGGGAGGTCGACCCCCAGGTCGACACCCAGGTCGACTCCCCAGTCGACCTTGGGGGGGGGGGGAGGTCGACCCCTAGGTCGACACCCAGGTCGACTCCCCAGTCGACCTGGTCTGGGCGGGAATTTTCCCGCCTGGCTCGTTTTCTGCATTTTTGAAATCTGTTTCGTTTTTTCTGATTTTTCGTGAAACTTCTGAAGGCCATATCTCGGTCATACTAACTCCGATTTACGAAATTTCGGACTCTATTTCGCGTACTTTTCCGAGATGAACGCAACCGCGAAACCCGTTTCCCTTAATTCTGATTTTATATTTTAACTATACTCAGATTTGTAATTCTTAAGTTCACAGAAAATACCGGGTGTTACACTAATCAACTCAATCCAACTCAAATTCATAACAATAACAACAACAACGAATTTGTCTTCTTCAAAGGCGAGCTAAATCAATTTCAGAACTCAGATTCCAGAACTCAAGACCTTTTTTGAGTTGTGAGTTCAGTATCTTTAATAAGATAATTGGGTTGAGTTATAAATTGGGTCATATGTCTATGTTTGTGAAACATTGGAAAAATGTGATACTTTGTGAATATATGCTAGTTGTTCATAATGATATTTTTGTTGTGGATCCCTTTTCATATGCCAAATCACCTATGTTCAACTTGATTCATGTTTGATATCATTTTATATGCAAGTTTGGGTGTAGATTATATGCTAGTTTCTATACGAATTGTATACAAGTTTACGTATGAATCTAATAAAGTGACTATATGCAAGTTTAGGTAGAGATTGGATTCACATATATGCAAGTTTACACCTTTAGATAAAGATCTATGATGTACACAGTTTTATGCAAGTTTGTGACTATGGCCTATACAAGTTTTGGAATGAAAACTATATTCATATATGCAAGTTTTAGGTGAAAAACTATATTATATATATGAAAGTTCACACCTTTAGGCCTATGTTTAGATACATGACAATACAAAGTTTATGCAAGTTATGTTGTAATCCTTATTTGCAATATTAGATCCATTTTGTGTGTTATGCAAATTTGCGATGTTTCTTCCCTTTTATGTGCTAGACTAATTACTAGTCTAATATACATATATGTCATGACTAACGAACGAACAACGTGGGGACGATGGGGGTAATATTGAATATACACATATTGAAAATTGGCATAAATGGCTTTAAAAAGGCATATAATTAATTTAAGACATTAATTGGGAAAATTAGCATTTATGGACATAATTGAGACAATTATGGACATAAGTATATTTGGAATTTATTTACAAATTTTGAATAGGGTTATTAATCCACTTTGGATTTAATAAAGATGTGTAATAATAAATCACCAAAGACACGAGGTTAGACTCGTTTGTGGTGTAAGACTACCCGAACCCGCCCGGCAAATCCAGCAGCCACAAATGCCAGTCTAATGTGAGAGGTCAAAGGCATGAATTAAATGTGTAACAGTTTAAAAGGCACGAGGTTAGGCTCGTTTGTGGTGTAAGATTGCCCAGACCCTCCCGACAAATCCAACTGCCACAAATGCCAGTCTAATGTGAGAGATCTTTACAAGGTTTCGGTGTTAATGAATTAAGAAACACTTAACCAGATAAACATGTGGTGGGACATGAGGGGGTTAAGTGGGTGCTTTGGGTGGCATGGGAAATTAAGAGGGTGCCTTGGGTGGCATGTGAAATACGATTAGATGCACTTAACCAAGATTGAAACATGTAAAAAGACATGAATAAGAATGGGGTTAAGTGGGGAAAAAAACCTTAGAGGGGACCAAGCATAGGTGGAAAGCTTGTGTCATGCATGAGGGCCCTTTTCAAACAAGTAACCCATTAAGTATCTTTGTGGGCTCGTCCCAAGTCGAGGACGGGACACGCATACTGGGTTTGATTGTAAGAGGTCAAAACGGGTTAGCGGTGGCAACGCAAGTCCAACGGGGTAATATGCGTGCGTGGGCCCGGGATGGTAGGTAAGACGTTGTTGCATCGTGTAGATATAAGCCGTGCATCTTGGTAGTATCGGGTTGCCACTTTGGGGAGTGATACACCCCATTGTGGGGCCAGCACGGGTATCTACGAGTTAGGGAGCCGATCGAATGGGGGTAGTGGGTACACCTAGTGGAGATAGGGGCAGGCGACACCTATGAAGGCAGCTAGGGGTACACGAAACTACCATTATCATTATTAAGTTGTGTATGCGGGATCAACTTTTAGGGTGTTTGGTGTGGTGCAGTGTAGTAATTATCCTATAGTGATTAGGTACGCCTTTAACGTTAACTTTGTTCATCTTATTTCCTTTGTTTGCTCTATCATACCCAATTGTTCACAGTCATTTCCTTATTTTCCAGCTTATGCCTTGTCCTAGTTACTTAATGATAATATTGTTAAAGTTATTGCACTCGCCAGACTTTATGTCGGACCCGCTTTGTTTCCACCTCTTTTCTTCCCCCCCCCCCCCAGGTGCTTAGGGTGGGACTAGTACTAGTGGAGCTTGATTTGGACAGATTTATCTGAAGTAAAAATTCATCCTATCTTATTTATGGCTATTTTATGCTGGGGTTATGTCCTCCATTTTATGTACTCTGATTTAATCAAGATGGATATTATGTACTTGACTCTAGTCTTTGGGTTTTTGGTGATGTAATCAAACTTATTTGTTTACCGCTGCAATGAATGAAGTTTTAAATTTTTAAGTACTGTTTTATGTCTGTCTTGTTGATAAGTTTCTGGTTTATACACACTTAAACGCTCCATAGAAGTTAATGCATTCCCATTGTGAGTGACATTAATGGACGTGGGGTGTCACACGTGGTATCAGAGCTAAAGGTTACCAGAACAGATAAAGTATTTTGAAAAACTATTTTTCAAAATCATTTTATAAAGAAATACTTTCAAAAGTATGTTTTAAGGAGAGTATTTTCAAGAGAAAAGTTTATTTTAAAAACATAACACCCAAGAACCATATATCTTTCTTTCCAATTCTTCGTTTGAATCTCTTCATTTTCTTTTTAGCATGTCTGGAATTCCTGAGATACCCGTGGGGATACCGATACCAGGATGGTTTAGAAGGTATCTGGAAGCTAGGGCCCATGTCGCAGGCCCAGCAAATGCTCCTCCTCCTCCTCCCCGCGTTGACACTTTCGCAAAGATATGCAAGGACTTTCGGGCAATGGGCGTGAAACCTTTTCACGGATCGATGACGTTTGTTGAAGCTCGAAATTGGCTAAAGGAGGTGGAATAATTGTTTGGAATCTTTGAGGTAGAAGATGGAAGAAAGGTCCAGTTAGCCGCCTGGTTAATAAAGGATGAGGCCTCGTTTTGGTGGGAGGTCACTAATGGGGAGCGTCCAGTTGATACATGGCCTGATTTCAAGCGTAGGTTTGAGCCAAAGTTTCTCTCACGGGCTGAAGAGAATCTATACGTGGAAAGGATTTTGGCGTTGAGGCAGGGGAATCTATCAGTGAAAGAATACATCAACAAGTTCAATCAGTTGGTGAGATTTGGCTTGGACTTGGTGAATACACCCAAAAAGAAGGCCCTGAGATTTGTTAAGGGTTTGAACGAGCCGCTACATGGGTTAGCTATGACCCACATCCCCATGGGGGCCACCTTTGAGAGACTAGTTGACATGGAGCTTATGCATAAAGAGGAGAAAGTCGCCAATGCTAATAAGGCACTTGAGAAGAAAGGGGATCAAAAGAAACCACAACAGCAACAACAAAACAAGAAGGGTGGTAAAGACAACGATGGTAAGGGAAAGAAAAGAAGCTTTAACTGTAGGACACCAGGACATCTAAGCAAAGACTGTAGAAAGAAGAAGAAGACTGGTTGTTTCCACTGTGGCGAGGCAGGACATCTGATTAAGGACTGCCCAAAGAAAGGGCAGAGGGCAGGGCCTACCTCTGGAGGGAAGATTCAGGCTCTCATGGCACCAAGGTAGGCAAAGGGGCAGGTCCAGGCTCTCGTGGTCCCACCGCTGCAAGAACGAGGTAGAGAAATTTCCGTTGAAAGTTTAGTTTATCTTTTTGATCAACATGTTCGCACACTCTTTGATTCTGGCGCATCACACTCTTTTATATCCACTACTTTAGTTGAGACACTACACCTAAACACCAGTATAGTAGAGGATCCCTTAGTTGTTTCAAATCTAGTTGGGGGCTCAGCCTATTTGTCGATGATTTGTTTGGATTTGGAAATTTCTATACTTAGCGTTGGGTTTAGATGTGATGCTTATGTTTTGGGCTTCACGGGCTATGGGCTAATTTTGGGCATGGATTGGCTATCCAGTAATGGAGCCATCCTAGATTGTGAAAAGATAGAGGTTAGGCTTATGACTCGCTTGGGCAACACTCTCGAAATCTCTTGTAATCCCATGAATTCTGTTATGCTAAGTTATCTAGAATCGCTTGACGCATCTGTTGAGAATTTACAGTCTGTTAGAGTGGTCCGTGAATACTCGGATGTCTTCGATGAAGTTCGAGGTTTACCCCCGAGGCGTGAGATAGACTTTCGAATATAATTAGTAGATAATGCAAAGCCAATTGCATTACCAGTGCGCCACATGGCTCTGAGAGAGAGAAGAGAACTCAGTAAGCAAGTGAAAGAATTGCTTGAGAAGGGGTTCATAAGAAGAAGTATTTCGGAGTGGGGTGCTCCAGTCGTTTTTGCTACAAAATCTGATGGTTCACTTAGATTGTGCGTGGACTATAGAGAGATGAATAAGCTAACAAAGAAGATTAGGCACCCATTGCCGAGGATAGATGATTTATTCGATCAGTTGGTGGGTGCTTCAGTTTTCTCGCAACTAGATTTGTCTATAGGGTTTCATCAACTAAGGGTGGCTAAAGATAGCGTCGATAAGACTGCATTTAGAACTCCTAACGGTTTCTTCGAGTGGGTCGTCATGCCTTTTGGTTTGATGAATGCACCTGCATACTTTGTAGACTTAATGAGTAGGGTGTTTAGGGAGTTTCTGAACAAGTTTGTGGTAGTCTTTGTAGACGATATTCTGGTTTTCTCTAAAAATGAAGAAGAGCATGCCCTACGTCTTAGGGAAGTCTTAAAGACCCTCCGAGCACATCAGCTAAAAGCTAAATTCTCTAAGTGCCATTTTTGGAGAAAAGAAGTGAGGTTCTTAGAACACGTGGTCTCTAAGGAAGGGATAGCTGTGGATCCCGCTAAGATAGTGGCAATCCAAGATTGGAAAACGCCTAAGAATGCAACCGAAGTAAGAAGCTTTTTAGGGTTGGCTGGCTATTATAGGAAGTTCATTAAGGACTTCGCGAAGATATTAGCCCCTCTCACTCGATTAACGAAGAAGAATTTGACTTTTACTTGGGACGTTGACTGTGAAGATGCTTTCCAACGTCTGAAGAGAGCTTTGGCGACAGCTCCAGTTTTAGTTTTTCCAGACGGGAGTAAGATATTCACTGTATATGCCTATGCTTGCGGGACAGGGCTTGGTGCAGTTTTAATGTAGGAGGGAAGGGTGATATGCTATGGTGGAAGACAGCTGAAAACCCATGAGAAAAATTATCCTACCCACGATTTAGAGTTGGCGGCCATAGTTTTTGCGCTTAAGTCGTGGCATCATTATTTGCTTGGCGAAAGGTTTGAGTTGTATACATACCATAAGTCGCTAAAGTATTTATTCTCTCAGAAGGACCTAAACTTGAGGCAACAGAGATGGATGGAGTTTTTGTTATCCTACGATTTTGAGATCGCATATACCCCTGGCAAGGGTAACGTTGTAGCTGACGCCTTAAGTAGAAAGAAGTTAACTTTAAGTCCTTTGTTTGTAGAGCCACAGAGTTTGGAGTATATATCTTCCATTGATTTCAGACCCTCTGTCGAATATGTACCTGGAATGTTGGCATCATTAGGGGTGCAACCTACACTTTTGGGTTGAGTTGGAGAGGCACAGCGGAACGACCCACAGTTAGTTGAGATAGTAGGCTAGCTTATAGGAGGGGAGTCCTCAAGACATCTTGATAGTTATGCAATAGATGAAAGAGGTTGGCCACGTAGAGATGGAAGACTTTGCGTACCACAAGATGAGAGTTTGAAGAAGGCAATTCTTGAGGACTCACATCACTCTAAGATGACCATACATCCCGGGGGTGATAAGATGTATAAGGATATGAAGCGAGTTTTCTTTTGGGCCGGAATGAAGAAGGGCGTGGTCGAGTTCGTTGCAAGATGCTTAATGTGCCAGCAAGTCAAGGCAGAGAAAAAGAAGCCCGGAGGTTTGCTCCATCCCTTAGAGATTCCGCTTTGGAAATGGGAAAGCATTTCCATGGATTTTGTAGACGGGTTACCAAGATCGAGGAAGGGTAATACGGGGATTTGGGTAATTGTAGACCGACTTACTAAAAGTGCCCATTTTATTCCCGTCAAAAGTAAAAGGACCGCCGCATGGTTAGCATCTGTTTACCTTCGAGAGATAGTTCGTTTGCACGGCATACCCTCCAGCATTGTGAGCGATAGAGATCCTATTTTCACAAGCGAATTTTGGAAGAGCTTACAAGAGGCGGTTGGAACGCAACTATGCTTAAGTACCGGTTATCATCCTCAGACGGACGGCCAGACCGAGAGGGTGAATCGGATTCTAGAAGACCTTCTGAGGCTATGCATTCTAGACTTTGGAGGAACATGGGGAGAACACCTTCCACTAGTAGAGTTCGCCTATAATAATAGTTTTCAGGCTAGCATTGGCATGGCACCTTTTGAGACTCTTTATGGACGACCGTGCCGATCACCTGCATGTTGGTGGGAATCCACGGATAAGGTTTTTCTTGGACCCGACATGATTAGGGAGACTTCGGAGAAGATAGACCTGATTCGACGGCGATGAAGATGGCGCAAGACCGACAGAAGTCATATGCTGATAGTAGATGAACCGATCTTGAGTTCAATGTTGGCGACATGGTTTTTATTAAGGTGTCACCATTGAGAAACGTAGTCCGCTTTGGATCGGTAGGGAAGTTGGCACCAAGGTTCGTAGGACCCTTTCCAATTACAGAGAGGATTGGGCAGATGGCGTACAAAGTAAAGTTACCAGAGAAGCTCAGCGGAGTTCATGATGTGTTTCACGTTTCACATTTGCGTAAGTGTTTGCACGATACGGCGGAAGTGGTAGAGCCGAGCATGCTCGAAGAAGTGGAAGTAGAGCGCAATGCCATGATCAAACGAGCTCCTACACGCATTCTCGGATCGGAGGTCAAAAAGCTTCGCAACAAAGAGGTCAAGTTGGTCAAAGTGCAATGGGGAGATGATCAAAGAGACGCGACTTGTGTAACGACCCAGAAAATCTGAACCAATTTAAAATTTTTAAATTGGCTAAAATAATGGACTTTAAATATTTAAAATAAATATTTTAGATAATGGCGATGAAAACTGAGTTTGAATCGACATTTGAAAACGAATATAATTAATTATAATTATATATAGAATTGAAAATGGCGCGGTAGTTCGATAATTCGATTTAAAACTTCAATTGAATATACCGGGTGCAAAACAATCCGGATTTTAGTGAAACCAAAAATAATGGAATCTAATTGATAATATCTTTCTAACGAATCCGACCAATCGAAATTTGATAGCAGGAATCAAAAGATATGTCCAGTTGAAAATTCTGAATAGTCGCTATGGAATTCAGGCCCTTAAAAATGGATATTTTGCAAATGACCTCGGATTTCGACGAAACCACTTTTGTTGGATCCGCAGGGTCAAGTTATTGTTAGGTTTCAAATTTCATAATTTTTCGAATCAATATGTGAGCGTGGCATAGGAAAACGCGTTTGACCAGTTTCTGTTGATTTTAATCGACTGGAAATTGGCCATTTTTCAAACGGTCTCAGAATTCGACGAAACTAGTTTTGTTAGGACCGTATCGTCGATACGAAGCTAGAAAATATTTTTCTGGAATTTTTCTAGTCCGTATGTGACCCCGGTAATTTGAAATGTGCGTTTAAAATTCAATATAATGATTTAAATGAAAATTCAAAAGGAAACCGATTGTAACGATCAAACCAGCTTGCGATACATATCCCATTGTGTTCGGAATGGGGGTGAAACGCTATGGGCGACAGGCGGTGGGCCTCGTTCCGAGGTCGTATGTAAAAGTCAACCTTTTTACAATAATTAATTAATTAATAAAAAAAAAATATTATTTTAATTTTCCCCCCTTTTTTCTTCTTCATTGCCCCCTGATTCATTTATCAGAACCAAAAAAAAAAACCTAATTCTAAATCGCGCCCCCCCCCCCCCGACCTCGAAGCCGCCGACGAACAAACCGCCGCCCTTACCCTCCGTCCGACCTCCTCCTTCCCACCGCCTCTCCTCCTCTCTCGCGTGGAACCCCAGACCTGCGCCACATCGAAGAACGAATTCGCGAGCCCTCCTCGAGGCCAGCTCCGCCCTGACGATCTCCTGCCGCCGACCGCCACCAGAAACCCCCCCCCCCCCCCGCTGTAAGTCGTTTTATTTTATTTATTATTCTGGAAAATAAAAACTGATTTTATAAAAGTAAAGTAAAAACTGATTTGTTAGAACATTAAAACTGAATTTTTAAAAGATTTTAAAAACTGTTTTTTTAAAAAAGAAACTGAAAACTGGATTTTTAAATAATGTAAAAACAGATTTTATAAAAGGAAAAAAAAACTGCATTTGAAAAAGGATTTAAAAACTGCATTTTTTATAAAGATAAAAACTGCATTTGAAAAAAGATAAAAAACTGCATTTTTATAAAAGAGAAAAACTGATTTTATTTTGAACTTTAAAATAGGAAAAAGGTTTAATCTTTTAGTAGAAAAAGATTTGAACTTGCAAAAGTAAAAATCATATTTTTAAATATTGAAAGTCGAAGTAAAAATCATATTTTTATATATTGAATTGCGAAGTCAAAATTCGATTTTTATATATTGAATAGCATAGTAAAAATTCTATTTTTACATATGTAGAGAATACGGGCGAAAGCGACAAAAGGCGAAGATTTCTCTAAGGAAGTGTCGAGAAGTTGGATAGCTATTGGTGAGATTTCTGATTTAAAATTTATATATATATGTGTGAAGTAAAAGTGAATTGCTATATATAAATATATATATATATATACGCCCCTCGTCCACAAACCATGGACGATATTTATTGATTGAAATTGTTGTGATAATTGGTTGATAGCGAATGATTGTTTGGGATTGTTTGTGATTGATATTGGTTGATTGTGGTTGAAAAATACCCATTGGTGGTTGTGAAATATTTGGTTGAAACCACATAGGATTAGTTTGTGGAAATGAAATAAATATATACATGCCGCCTGCGTGCGAACTAGATGCATGATCCCCATTGTCAAAAACCGCGAGGTTTTAAGGTAGAGCGAGGAGCCGTACTAGGGACGGTGCCGGTGTAACTACCCTGCCGTTATGCTGCCGAAATTTTGAATAATATTTGTGTGTTTGAATTATTTTCATATGCTTAAACTATATTTATTCATTGTATAGAAAACATTCATGTGTTGAATTGATATTCATTCGTTGTTTAGAAATTCATGTGTTGAATGGTATTCATATTTTGAAATAAACTGTTCGATAATAAAAATCACATTTTTATCTATATATAAAAACTATTGAAAACATTCATGTGTTGAATTGATATTCATTCGTTGTTTAGAAATTCATGTGTTGAATGGTATTCATATTTTGAAATAAACTGTTCGATAATAAAAATCACATTTTTATCTATATATAAAAACTATTGAAAACATTCATGTGTTGAATTGATATTCATTCGTTGTTTAGAAATTCATGTGTTGAATGGTATTCATATTTTGAAATAAACTGTTCGATAATAAAAATCACATTTTTATCTATATATAAAAAATATTGAAAACATTCATGTGTTGAATTGATATTCATTCGTTGTTTAGAAATTCATGTGTTGAATGGTATTCATATTTTGAAATAAATCGTTCGATAATAAAAATCACATTTTTATCTATATATAAAAAAACTATTGAAAACATTCATGTGTTGAACTGATATTCATTCGTTGTTTAGAAATTCATGTGTTGAATGGTATTCATATTTTGAAATAAATCGTTTGATGATAAAAATCACATTTTTATCTATATATAAAAACTATTGAAAACATTCATGTGTTGAATTGATATTCATTCGTTGATTAGAAATTCATGTGTTGAATGGTATTCACATTTTGAAGTAAATCGTTTGATAATAAAAATCACCTTTTATCGACTATATGAACTATATAGAAAAGTAGTGTTTTGAAATAAATCGTTTTACAATAAAAATCGCATTTTTATTGTATGCATAAATCGTTGAAATGTGAAGTGTTAAAAATAGTCACTTGTTCAAAATAAACATATATGAGTTGAAATATTCATTAATTAGCTAATGAAATGATTTGCACCTATTTATGTAACATTAGAATGAATGGAGTTTTTAAACCAAATAGAAATCAAATATGAAGTCGAATAGAAATTGATAAATGATAAGAACTGTATATATATGTACATGCAATATTCATTGAACAGGTTATAGCAAAGGGGCTAGAGAAGAGGAATAAAATTTTGTGCCCGACAAATAGGTACACATTTACTGATTTGTTTGGGTGATGATTTTGAGCCTGTTGGCTAGCCGCTTGGCTTCTTCTTTTTCTTTTTGAGATTAGAAGGACCGGGAACGCTATTTGCGATTTCCCGATGCTCCCGGTGCAGGGGAGGTTATGGCGAAATTTTTCCAAAATTTAAGGCGTTAGAAAAATATTTGAAGTGAAAACGATATTGAAATTGTTGAATGAACTACATTTATATAAATATATAAATATAAATAAAATTAAAACGAAACGAGGCCGTGCAGTTCGTATTTTGAAATCGTGATTTCAAACGACTAGTGCGGGAAATCCGACCATTGGATTTTCCCGAAACCTCAACCGTCGGGTTCGCCTTGGAATAATCTTTCCAACGGCACCAACCTTGTAAAAATCCAACGGTTGGATTGTCTGGAATGTTTAATTCAAATCTGAAGAAAAACAGCGCCAGAAACGATTATATTTATTTATATATATAAATATAATTATATTAAATCGAATAACGACGCTGCAGTTCGTAATTTGAAATCGAAAATTCAAACGATTGTACCGGGAGATCCGACCGTCGGATTTTCCCAAAACTGGAACCGTTGGATTCGTTTTGAAAAGACCTTTCTAATGATGTAAATTTTGTGAAGATCCAACGGTTAGATTTTCAGATATGTGTAAATCAAATCTGAAGAAAAACAGCGCCACGGCCGCCTTATGGCCCGAAGCGTCGTTTTGAATAAAATGGCTATTTTAAAATAAATAAAAATAGCGATAAATAGTTATAAAATATCATAAGCGATATGGAATGGAAATAAACCGAATTTGCTTGATTTATGTGATGTTTGATGGTTGAATGTGTTTGGTGTGAAAATTACATTAAAGGACAAAACCAGTGTTGTCGAATAATTTAACCATTGAAATAAATCGATTTGAAATTCTAAATATACGTGAATTATTTGGAAAGGCCGAGTTAATTCTCATTTCGAATAATCGACCGACGATTGAAATTCGAAGATGAAGACGATGGTCGAAGACCGGAGATCTTCACCTCGTTTGGATGGTAACCGAGGTCCTGATTGGGAGGCATCCCGAAATATGGATAATGAGTGGTGATCGTCCAGACGTACGTGTTGGTCGATGGGTTTGCGAGGTATTTAGTGCCTCCGGTTTCGTTCAGACCCAGAACGGACTTGTAAATGGACTGTGTGTCTGACATAGGATTTATTCTGTGTGGCATGCTAAGATGCAGTGATCAAGGCTTCTGTTGAAAAGCAAAGTCTTGTGGTGATGATCAAAGCACCGCCTGTGTGGCATAGCTTTGTGTATAACGTGAATTCGCGAGCCTCACACCCCGATATGAACCTAAAACGGGAGAACGGACCTCAGGGAGGGCCTACGTTTCCTCCTAGCTAAAAGTGGCGTCAGTGGTTTTACACGCCCTGACGAGTTTGACTTATGTGGTTGTTGCTGTTGCGAGGCGCCTCGGTTAGATCGGACGATCCGGGTCCGATGGAGTCACTTGTTGGCTCGCTTACGCCCCAAAGGGCGGCGAAACGTAGTGCTCAGGCATTTTTAATCCACTCCGTGTGGACCGGCCCTGACGATCCAAGGATCGATGCGTTCTGATCCTGAGACTCGGGCTAAGCAGTCTCGAATTCGGTAAGGACTATCTTTTGCCTTGGTTCATGACGGGAATCCAATTTCCAAATACGTGATCGTGCGGTTTTGATTGTATATATATATGGCGACATGATATATGGTACCCATGCCGTCTATGATTGATAGTTATGATTTGAAATTGTTTCAAAACATATAAACACTAGCAATAATATCAAATGCCTTTGTTTTATTCGTATCAGTCATATTTTGGCCATTATAAGGTAAAACTCTATCCTCCAGTTTGCGTTGCATTGTGTGATGGGAACTGAGTCTTATAATGGCTTCATTTTTATAAAAAGCATAGCGATGTTTAAAAGAAAGATTTGTTTTAAAGCACTGGCAATCCAATGGAGTAAACCCGTTCCACGAAAGTGGCGTGGTCCTGTGATTAGCCAATTATATATGTGTTGAGTAGATTTCTCATACCAGTCCCATGACTGACTCGTAGTTTGTTTCACTCTCAAACTCGGGTGCCCCTTTTTCTACACGGGCAGCCTTGTATTCAGGTTTAGCTGGTTCTTTCTGGATAGCTGGAGCTGAAGATGGATTCTATCATCTATTTCTTTTTATGCTGTTCAGCTCCTATTGTACATATTTTGTTTATTTCCGCTGTAGACATTTATGTATAGCTGAACTGTATTTGTACTAAGTAAGATCCTGTATACTGTGTAACTCTGATGATTACTTTTATCCAGTATATTTTGTTGTTCATTCTGGTGTATTTATTTAATTCTGTTCTGCTATTATATGTTTCTGTGTTATATTCCAAAGATAACCTTGTTTCCGTGAGAACGGGAAATCGGGTCGTCTCAACGTGGTATCAGAGCTTTGGTTAAGCTTAGTTCTGGAATATAACATTCGAACGAACTCGTCAGAAATAGAACCAGTAGTGTTCTAGGACGGGTAACTCTATACAGATAGGATCAGCAATATCCTAGTATGAGTAAAGCAGAATGAAATTACACCTTGATAGACACATTTACATTGAAGTATGTGTTTCTATGTTTTAAATTATCTTTTCTGTGACCTGACACTTGATCTGCTAATTGCAGAAGTACTAGAAAAATGAGTGCCAGAAACAGAAGGAATACAGAACCCGATCTAGAGGCTCTATTAAAGAAATATCGAAATCTGAACGGAGCGCAATTCTCGGGCAATGAATCTATTATTCAAACTCAATCTTGGTTGAGTTCTGTCGAAAGAATCTTTGAGCATATCCAGTTGAGAGATGACCAGAAACAGTTAGTAGCATCTTGGGCGCTCAAAGAAGAAGCTTTAATCTGGTGGGAAACAATCATCAAAGATAATCCAGAAGGTGATATCACCTGGGATAGATTCAAAGTGATTTTCCTAGAGAGATTTACTCCTCCCGAAGTAACCGAGAGATTATGTGATGAATTTTCTTATCTAATACAAGGTGATATGACCATTCCCGAATATCATAAGAAATTCAATGAACTTGCTCACTTCGCTCCTCATCTAATTCAAAATCCGAAGAGGAAAAATATGAGATTTATTCACGGGCTTCAAAGGAAATACCAGAATAAAGTATTGGGGCATGTGAAGCTTCCTTTTTCGGAAATGATTTATATGGCTTATCAATATGAAGATCTCCATAAGAAAGGAATGTTATGCGACGAAGAAGAAGTCGGTTCTAGTGATAAAACAGAGTCAGAAACTGATCGTCCGGAGGCCATAACAACGTTAGAGGTCAGCAAGAAGCCCAAAGCAAATCGAAAAAGGGCTAAATCTGAAAAAGAGCGGGCAACGACTGCCACATGCTCTAACTGCAATAAACAGGGGCATCTGACCAGGAAGTGTAAAACCTCGAAGAAACGAAAGAAGGGGTCTAAACCCGATAACCAGTTTCGAGAGAATAGAAAATGTTGTCAATGTCATCGGATTGGCCATCTTAAAAAGGATTACAGGCAATTTAAGAAGTCCAAAACAGTACACATAAATGAAGTAGCAGAAGCGTCTGGGCCCTCAGCTAGCCAAGAAAGACCAGATGTTTTAGAAGGCACGCTAACTATCAAAGACATCCCAGTTAAAGTACTGTTTGACACAGGCGCGTCAAGAAGCTTCATTGCCAAAGATGCAGCTAAGAAACTGGAATTGAATTTGAAAAAGCTCAAGGAACCAATGACTGTCCAGAATCCGGTTGGGGGTTCCATTGATCTCAGTTGGGTTTGTGGAGTGTCGGTTTCTTTCTCTCGTTATCGGTTTCCTACCATCGCAGTCGTCATGAATTTTAAAGAGTTTGATCTTATCTTGGGGTTAGACTGGTTGACCAAATATGAAGCTGAAGTTAAATGCGCCGACAGAGTCGTAAAGGCGAAGATTAAATCAGGTGATTATATAACCATTCCCTGTGAAGGTCAGAAAGCTAATAGAAAAGACTTCTGGGCAGCTTTGAATGTTTCTCCAGCCCAAATTGAAAATGTCCCTGAAGTCATAGAGAATATTCCCGACCTCATCAAAGATATTCCTGTCGTCAAGAACTATGCGGACGTGTTCAAAGAAGTTGTTCGCTTACCTCCGCAAAGAGAAATAGATTTCAAAATTGCTTTAATTCCCAATGCAAGGCCTATAGTTCACGCTATTCGAAGAATGTCCTTGAAAGAGAAGGAGGAACTAGACAATCAAACACGACAGCTAGTATGGAAAGGTCTGATCAGGCCTAGTTTCTCTGATTGGGGTGCAGCAGTGGTATTTGTCCCAAAATCTGATGGTACTCTACGGCTATGCGTGGATTATCGAGATCTGAACAAACAGACAATAAAGAACAAATATCCATTGTCGCGGATTGATGATTTGTTGGATCGATTAAATGGAGCACAAGTATTCTCAAGGATGGACCTAGCAACAGGTTTCCATCAACTTCGAATTGCCGAAGAATGTGTTCCAATGACAGCGTTCAGAGGCCCCGACTTATTCTACGAGTGGTTAGTAATGCCGTTCGGCTTATGTAACGCTCCAGCTTATTTCGTCGATCTGATGAACAGAGTATTCAGAGGAGTATTGAATAAATTTTTTCTGGTTTTTATTGATGATATTCTAATCTTCTCTAAATCAAAGGCCGGACATGAAAAGCATCTGGAACAAGTTCTAGAAATTCTGAGAAGGAATATATTGAAAGCAAAGTTTTCCAAATGTATCTTCTGGCAAGATGAAGTGAAATTTCTGGGCCACGTCGTATCGAAAGATGGAATCGCTGTGGACCCAAGCAAAATCACAGCTATTCAAAACTGGAAACAGCCTAGTACCCCCACTGAAGTCCGCAGTTTTCTCGGATTGGCTAGTTATTACCGGAAGTTCGTTAAAAACTTTTCGAAGATATCTGGTCACTTAACGAAGCTTACAAAGAAGCATTCTAAATTCAAATGGACTCAAGAGAGTGAGGAGGCTTTCGAAGAGCTGAAGTTGAGATTAACGACAGCTCCAGTGTTAACCATCATCGATGGCAACCAAGATTTAAAAGTCTGGACTGATGCTTCTAGAGAAGGCCTTGGCGCAGTGTTAATGCAAAGAGGTCAAGTGATTGCTTATGCTAGCCGTCAATTAAAACCGCATGAGAAAAACTACGTAACTCATGATCTTGAGTTATTGGCTATCATATTCTCTTTGAAAATCTGGAGACACTATCTTCTGGGCGAGAGATTTGAACTATTTACAGATCATTAGTCATTAAAGTACCTGTTCACTCAGAAGGACTTAAATTTGAGGCAGCAACGTTGGCTGGAGTTTCTTGCGGCGTATGACTTTGAAATTATATATACTCCAGGAAAAACCAATGTCGTGGCCGATGCATTAAGCAGAAAGAATGTAATGATCGCCAGTTTTATTATCACGACTTCATTACTAGATAAGATATCTGTTCTTCAGGAGGATGATCGCTTCATTCATAAGATCAGAGGGATAATTCAACAAGGCGAGCCCTCGAGTTTTCAAGTAGACAATGAGGGGATTCTAAGGCTCAAAGGTCGAATATGCGTTCCAAACATTCCTGAACTTCGAAAGGAAGTACTGGATGAATGCCACAAGTCGAAACTCAGTATCCATCCGGGAGTAAGCAAAATGTATAATGACATCAAACGCACTTTCTGGTGGAAGTCGATGAAAAGGGACATTTCTTTATATGTCAGCCGATGCCCTACTTGCCAGCTAGTCAAAAGCGATCAACAGAAATTGGCTGGATTATTACAACCACTGGAAGTTCCTGGTTGGAAGTGGGAGCATATTTCTATGGATTTCATTGATGGTTTGCCCAGAACCAGGAAAGGAAATGACAGTATTTGGGTGATCGTAGATCGTTTCACGAAGACCGCCCATTTTATACCTGTCAGATCAAACAGAACTGCTCAGAGTCTGGCGCAGATATACTTCAGGGAAATAGTTAGACTACATGGAGTGCCGCTCAGCATAGTAAGTGATAGAGATACGATATTCACTAGTAAATTCTGGGAGGCATTTCAAGTCGAGCTGGGAACGAAGTTAAACATGAGCACCGCTTATCATCCTCAGACAGACGGTCAGACTGAGAGGGTGAATCGCATTTTAGAAGATCTATTGCGGGCTTGTATTCTAGATTTCGGTGGATCATGGGAAGACCATCTGCATTTGGCTGAATTCTCTTATAACAACAGCTACTAGGCGAGTCTGACAATGTCGCCATTCGAAGCATTGTATGGTAGACCGTGTCGATCTCCTGCTTGTTGGGTCGAGCCTGGAAATAGACTTGTGTTGGGTCCCGATATGATTCGAGAAGCTGCCGACAAAGTCGATTTTATTAAGAAGTGATTACTCGCCGCTCAAAGCCGACAAAAGAGCTATGCCGATAGAAGAAGAAGAGATATATCCTTTGAAGTTGGCGACTATGTATATTTGAAAGTATCGCCGATGAGAGGAGTTATCCGGTTCGGTAAAACTGGAAAGTTAGCACCCAAATTCATTGGTCCGTTTCCTATTCTGGAACGGATTGGAACTCTCGCTTATAGGGTCAAATTTCCAGACTGGTTGCCTGGAGTGCATGATGTATTTCATATATCTCAACTTCAAAAGCACGTTCATGATCCAGACTTGATCGTGGAAGAAGCAGCTCAACAGGATATCGAAATTACTCCAGAATTAGCCGTGAGGCGAGAGCCGCTAAAGATCATCGGCAAAGAAACCAAAGAGCTGAGAAACAAGAAGGTTCACTTAGTCAAAGTGCAATGGAGTGGAGATCCGCGAGATTGTACTTGGGAAACTGAGGAGAGCATTCAGAAAGCTTATCCTAGATGTCGAGTAGATATCTCTGATTGACTCTGGTGCAAGGTACATTTACCCTACCTTGCATTACCATTTAATTCTCTATTCTGTTGCTATTTTCTTCCCATGGATGTGCATTGTTTATTCCATACTCTGAATATTAGAAACAAATTGGTTGTTGTATTGTGAGATCGTAGATTTATCAAACCACTTTCGACTTTATTCCTTTTCGGGGACGAAAAGTTTTAAGTGGGGGAGATTGTAACGACCCAGAAAATCTGAACCAATTTAAAATTTTTAAATTGGCTAAAATAATGGACTTTAAATATTTAAAATAAATATTTTAGATAATGGCGATGAAAACTGAGTTTGAATCGACATTTGAAAACGAATATAATTAATTATAATTATATATAGAATTGAAAATGGCGCGGTAGTTCGATAATTCGATTTCAAACTTCAATTGAATATACCGGGTGCAAAACAATCCGGATTTTAGTGAAACCAAAAATAATGGAATCTAATTGATAATATCTTTCTAACGAATCCGACCAATCGAAATTTGATAGCGGGAATCAAAAGATATGTCCAGTTGAAAATTCTGAATAGTCGCTATGGAATTCAGGCCCTTAAAAATGGATATTTTGCAAATGACCTCGGATTTCGACGAAACCACTTTTGTTGGATCCGCAGGGTCAAGTTATTGTTAGGTTTCAAATTTCATAATTTTTCGAATCAATATGTGAGCGTGGCATAGGAAAACGCGTTTGACCAGTTTCTGTTGATTTTAATCGACTGGAAATTGGCCATTTTTCAAACGGTCTCAGAATTCGATGAAACTAGTTTTGTTAGGACCGTATCGTCGATACGAAGCTAGAAAATATTTTTTTGGAATTTTTCTAGTCCGTATGTGACCCCGGTAATTTGAAATGTGCGTTTAAAATTCAATATAATGATTTAAATGAAAATTCAAAAGGAAACCGATTGTAACGATCAAACCAGCTTGCGATACATATCCCATTGTGTTCGGAATGGGGGTGAAACGCTATGGGCGACAGGCGGTGGGCCTCGTTCCGAGGTCGTATGTAAAAGTCAACCTTTTTACAATAATTAATTAATAAATTAATAATAAAAAAAATATTATTTTAATTTTCCCCCCTTTTTTCTTCTTCATTGCCCCCCGATTCATTTATCAGAACCAAAAAAAAAAAAACCTAATTCTAAATCGCGCCGCCCCCCTGACCTCGAAGCCGCCGACGAACAAACCGCCGCCCTTACCCTCCGTCCGACCTCCTCCTTCCCACCGCCTCTCCTCCTCTCTCGCGTGGAACCCCAGACCCGCGCCACATCGAAGAACGAATTCGCGAGCCCTCCTCGAGGCCAGCTCCGCCCTGACGATCTCCTGCCGCCGACCGCCACCAGAACCCCCCCCCCCCGCTGTAAGTCGTTTTATTTTATTTTTATTTATTATTCTGTAAAATAAAAACTGATTTTATAAAAGTAAAGTAAAAACTGATTTGTTAGAACATTAAAACTGAATTTTTAAAAGATTTTAAAAACTGTTTTTTTTTAAAAGAAACTAAAAACTGGATTTTTAAATAATGTAAAAACAGATTTTATAAAAGGAAAAAAAACTGCATTTGAAAAAGGATTTAAAAACTGCATTTTTTATAAAGATAAAAACTGCATTTGAAAAAAGATAAAAAACTGCATTTTTATAAAAGAGAAAAACTGATTTTATTTTGAACTTTAAAATAGGAAAAAGGTTTAATCTTTTAGTAGAAAAAGATTTGAACTTGCAAAAGTAAAAATCATATTTTTAAATATTGAAAGTCGAAGTAAAAATCATATTTTTATATATTGAATTGCGAAGTCAAAATTCGATTTTTATATATTGAATAGCATAGTAAAAATTCTATTTTTACATATGTAGAGAATACGGGCGAAAGCGACAAAAGGCGAAGATTTCTCTAAGGAAGTGTCGAGAAGTTGGATAGCCATTGGTGAGATTTCTGATTTAAAATTTATATATATATGTGTGAAGTAAAAGTGAATTGCTATATATAAATATATATATATATACGCCCCTCGTCCACAAACCATGGACGATATTTATTGATTGAAATTGTTGTGATAATTGGTTGATAGCGAATGATTGTTTGGGATTGTTTGTGATTGATATTGGTTGATTGTGGTTGAAAAATACCCATTGGTGGTTGTGAAATATTTGGTTGAAACCACATAGGATTAGTTTGTGGAAATGAAATAAATATATACATGCCGCCTGCGTGCGAACTAGATGCATGATCCCCATTGTCAAAAACCGCGAGGTTTTAAGGTAGAGCGAGGAGCCGTACTGGGGACGGTGCCGGTGTAACTACCCTGCCGTTATGCTGCCGAAATTTTGAATAATATTTGTGTGTTTGAATTATTTTCATATGCTTAAACTATATTTATTCATTGTATAGAAAACATTCATGTGTTGAATTGATATTCATTCGTTGTTTAGAAATTCATGTGTTGAATGGTATTCATATTTTGAAATAAACTGTTCGATAATAAAAATCACATTTTTATCTATATATAAAAACTATTGAAAACATTCATGTGTTGAATTGATATTCATTCGTTGTTTAGAAATTCATGTGTTGAATGGTATTCATATTTTGAAATAAACTGTTCGATAATAAAAATCACATTTTTATCTATATATAAAAACTATTGAAAACATTCATGTGTTGAATTGATATTCATTCGTTGTTTAGAAATTCATGTGTTGAATGGTATTCATATTTTGAAATAAACTGTTCGATAATAAAAATCACATTTTTATCTATATATAAAAACTATTGAAAACATTCATGTGTTGAATTGATATTCATTCGTTGTTTAGAAATTCATGTGTTGAATGGTATTCATATTTTGAAATAAATCGTTCGATAATAAAAATCACATTTTTATCTATATATAAAAAAACTATTGAAAACATTCATGTGTTGAATTGATATTCATTCGTTGTTTAGAAATTCATATTTTGAAATAAATCGTTTGATAATAAAAATCACCTTTTATCGACTATATGAACTATATAGAAAAGTAGTGTTTTGAAATAAATCGTTTTACAATAAAAATCGCATTTTTATTGTATGCATAAATCGTTGAAATGTGAAGTGTTAAAAATAGTCACTTGTTCAAAATAAACATATATGAGTTGAAATATTCATTAATTAGCTAATGAAATGATTTGCACCTATTTATGTAACATTAGAATGAATGGAGTTTTTAAACCAAATAGAAATCAAATATGAAGTCGAATAGAAATTGATAAATGATAAGAACTGTATATATATGTACATGCAATATTCATTGAACAGGTTATAGCAAAGGGGCTAGAGAAGAGGAATAAAATTTTGTGCCCGACAAATAGGTACACATTTACTGATTTGTTTGGGTGATGATTTTGAGCCTGTTGGCTAGCCGCTTGGCTTCTTCTTTTTCTTTTTGAGATTAGAAGGACCGGGAACGCTATTTGCGATTTCCCGATGCTCCCGGTGCAGGGGAGGTTATGGCGAAATTTTTCCAAAATTTAAGGCGTTAGAAAAATATTTGAAGTGAAAACGATATTGAAATTGTTGAATGAACTACATTTATATAAATATATAAATATAAATAAAATTAAAACGAAACGAGGCCGTGCAGTTCGTATTTTGAAATCGTGATTTCAAACGACTAGTGCGGGAAATCCGACCATTGGATTTTCCCGAAACCTCAACCGTCGGGTTCGCCTTGGAATAATCTTTCCAACGGCACCAACCTTGTAAAAATCCAACGGTTGGATTGTCTGGAATGTTTAATTCAAATCTGAAGAAAAACAGCGCCAGAAACGATTATATTTATTTATATATATAAATATAATTATATTAAATCGAATAACGACGCTGCAGTTTGTAATTTGAAATCGAAAATTCAAACGATTGTACCGGGAGATCCGACCGTCGGATTTTCCCGAAACTGGAACCGTTGGATTCGTTTTGAAAAGACCTTTCTAATGATGTAAATTTTGTGAAGATCCAACGGTTAGATTTTCAGATATGTGTAAATCAAATCTGAAGAAAAACAGCGCCACGGCCGCCTTATGGCCCGAAGCGTCGTTTTGAATAAAATGGCTATTTTAAAATAAATAAAAATAGCGATAAATAGTTATAAAATATCATAAGCGATATGGAATGGAAATAAACTGAATTTGCTTGATTTATGTGATGTTTGATGGTTGAATGTGTTTGGTGTGAAAATTACATTAAAGGACAAAACCAGTGTTGTCGAATAATTTAACCATTGAAATAAATCGATTTGAAATTCTAAATATACGTGAATTATTTGGAAAGGCCGAGTTAATTCTCATTTCGAATAATCGACCGACGATTGAAATTCGAAGATGAAGACGATGGTCGAAGACCGGAGATCTTCACCTCGTTTGGATGGTAACCGAGGTCCTGATTGGGAGGCATCCCGAAATATGGATAATGAGTGGTGATCGTCCAGACGTACGTGTTGGTCAATGGGTTTGCGAGGTATTTAGTGCCTCCGGTTTCGTTCAGACCCAGAACGGACTTGTAAATGGACTGTGTGTCTGACATAGGATTTATTCTGTGTGGCATGCTAAGATGCAGTGATCAAGGCTTCTGTTGAAAAGCAAAGTCTTGTGGTGATGATCAAAGCACCGCCTGTGTGGCATAGCTTTGTGTATAACGTGAATTCGCGAGCCTCACACCCCGGTATGAACCTAAAACGGGAGAACGGACCTCAGGGAGGGCCTACGTTTCCTCCTAGCTAAAAGTGGCGTCAGTGGTTTTACACGCCCTGACGAGTTTGACTTATGTGGTTGTTGCTGTTGCGAGGCACCTCGGTTAGATCGGACGATCCGGGTCCGATGGAGTCACTTGTTGGCTCGCTTACGCCCCAAAGGGCGGCGAAACGTAGTGCTCAGGCATTTTTAATCCACTCCGTGTGGACCGGCCCTGACGATCCAAGGATCGATGCGTTCTGATCCTGAGACTCGGGCTAGGCAGTCTCGAATTCGGTAAGGACTATCTTTTGCCTTGGTTCATGACGGGAATCCAATTTCCAAATACGTGATCGTGCGGTTTTGATTGTATATATATATGGCGACATGATATATGGTACCCATGCCGTCTATGATTGATAGTTATGATTTGAAATTGTTTCAAAACATATAAACACTAGCAATAATATCAAATGCCTTTGTTTTATTCGTATCAATCATATTTTGGCCATTATAAGGTAAAACTCTATCCTCCGGTTTGCGTTGCATTGTGTGATGGGAACTGAGTCTTATAATGGCTTCATTTTTATAAAAAGCATAGCGATGTTTAAAAGAAAGATTTGTTTTAAAGCACTGGCAATCCAATGGAGTAAACCCGTTCCATGAAAGTGGCGTGGTCCTGTGATTAGCCAATTATATATGTGTTGAGTAGATTTCTTATACCAGTCCCATGACTGACTCGTAGTTTGTTTCACTCTCAAACTCGGGTGCCCCTTTTTCTACACGGGCAGCCTTGTATTCAGGTTTAGCTGGTTCTTTCTGGATAGCTGGAGCTGAAGATGGATTCTATCATCTATTTCTTTTTATGCTGTTCAGCTCCTATTGTACATATTTTGTTTATTTCCGCTGTAGACATTTATGTATAGCTGAACTGTATTTGTACTAAGTAAGATCCTGTATACTATGTAACTCTGATGATTACTTTTATCCAGTATATTTTGTTGTTCATTCTGGTGTATTTATTTAATTCTGCTCTGCTATTATATGTTTCTGTGTTATATTCCAAAGATAACCTTGTTTCCGTGAGAACGGGAAATCGGGTCGTCTCAACTTGGGAGACGGAAGATAAGATGCGTACGTTGTACCCTTTCCTTTCTGAGGGTATGTTTTAATTTCTCCTTTGTCTACCGCTTTGTTGATACTTGTCCTATCTTTTAGTATTATCTTTGCGATGACATCTTCGATCTTTAGTTAGGAAGAACCCTATGGTTGAAACATGTGTTTGATACATGTTATGTCTGATGGATGCAAATGGATGCAAGCGGTTGCTAGTGGTTGCTCGTAGATGCATATACACACACCTTAGGCACTAGATTGGCTCAATAACCTTCATGTTGCATATAAATGTGTGTGCATATTTAATTTAATGGATGTATAATGGTTGTGTCATCATATGGATGCTGCATTTTGATGAATGGTTGTGCACACATGTAGAAATAATATGTATCGATAGGATTCTTTTGCATACATAATGGACGCATAGCACTATCATGATTTACATTAAGGAGGTCAACTGAATCAATAGACCACCTGATTTTGCATTAGATAAGGAACATATACACACACTTCTTGCATACGTTCATATAGCATTAGAAATTTTGTAAGGACAATGGATGCCTGTGTTTGATGGCTGAGTAGATGTTAGGATATGCATTCTCCTTAACTTGGAGATTTCAGAGGAGAAATCCTTTAAGGAGGAGAGAATGTAACACCCCATAAATTTAAATATTAAAGTTAACAAATTAAAGAATAATTAATTTTAAATTTGAGAATCAAGGGAAATGGGTTAAGCCATTGTGTTCATCTCGGAATTCTGGTTGAGATAGAGTCCGAGCTTGCGTAAATTGGACTTCGTATGAAGAAGTTATGGCTGTCGGAAGTTTCCAGAAAATTCAAATTAATTCAAACAGCTCGAAACAGATTCAAATTCAAATCAGAAGTCAGAAGCGGGCTGGATGGGAAAATTCCCGCCCAGGACCCAGGTCGACCCTAGTGTCGACCTCCCCCTACAGGTCGACCTGGGGGTCGACTTACCCCCCCCCCCCCCCGGGCAGATCTGAAAGATGGTGATTTTATGACTTGTTGCTGAGTCACTAGGGTTTCTGGATAGTTCTGATCTGGTCTGATTGGTCTTGATTGATTCTAGGTTGATAGGATGGCCTAAATTAATCCTAAATTCTATATAAACACATGTAGACTCAAACCCTAAAACCAAATAAAAATTAGAACGATGGTCGTCATGCTATCACCTTGCAACCTAGAGTAGCCGCCACCAACTAGAGATAAAGTGAAGCTAATCAACTCAATCCAACTCAAATTCATAACAACAACAACAACGAATTTGTCTTCTTCAAAGGCGAGCTAAATCAATTTCAGAACTCATATTCCAGAACTCAAGACCTTCTTTGAGTTGTGAGTTCAATATCTTTAATAAGATAATTGGGTTGAGTTATAAATTGGGTCATATGGCTATGTTTGTGAAACATTGGAAAAATGTGATACTTTGTGAATATATGCTAGTTGTTCATAATGATAGCTTTGTTGTGGATCCCTTTTCATATGCCAAATCACCTATGTTCAACTTGATTCATGTTTGATATCATTTTATATGCAAGTTTGGGTGTAGATTATATGCTAGTTTCTATATGAATTATATACAAGTTTACGTATGAATCAAATAAAGTGACTATATGCAAGTTTAGGTAGAGATTGGATTCACATATATGCAAGTTTACACCTTTAGATTTAGAGATATGATGTACATAGTTTTATGCAAGTTTGTGACTATGGCCTATGCAAGTTTTGGAATGAAAACTATATTCGTATACGTAAGTTTTAGGTGAAAAACTATATTATATATATGCAAGTTCACACCTTTAGGCCTATGTTTAGATTCATGACAATACAAAGTTTATGCAAGTTATGTTGTAATCCTTATTTGCAAGATTAGATCCATTTTGTGTGTTATGCAAATTTGCGTTGTTTCTTCCCTTTTATGTGCTAGACTAATTACTAGTCCAATATACATATATGTCATGACTACCGAACGAACAACGTGGGGACGATGGGGTAATATTGAATATACACATATTGAAAATTGGCATAAATGGCCTTAAAAGGGCACATAATTAATTTAAGACATTAATTGGGAAAATTGGCATTTATGGACATAATTGAGACAATTATGGACATAAGTATATTTGGAATTTATTTACAAATTTTGAATAGGGATATTAATCCACTTTGGGGTTAAATAAAGATGTGTAATAATAAATCGCCTAAGACACGAGGTTAGGCTCGTTTGTGGTGTAAGACTGCCCGGACCCGCCCGGCAAATCCAGCAGCCACAAATGCCAGTCTAATGTGAGAGGTCAAAGGCATGAATTAAATGCGTAACAGTTGTAAGGACACGAGGTTAGGCTCGTTTGTGGTGTAAGACTGCCCGGACCCGCCCGGCAAATCCAGCTGCCACAAATGCCAGTCTAATGTGAGAGGTCTTTACAAGGTCACGGTGTTAATGAATTAAGAAACACTTAACCAGATAAACATATGGTGGGACATGAGGGGGTCAAGTGGGTGCCTTGGGTGGCATGGGAAATTAAGAGGGTGCCTTGGGTGGCATGGGAAATACGATTAGATGCACTTAACCAAGATTGAAACATGTAAAAAGACATGAATAAGAATGGGGTTAAGTGGGGAAAAACCTTAGAGGGGACCAAACATAGGTGGAAAACTTGTGTAATGCATGGGGGCCCTTTTCAAACCAATAACCCATTAAGTATCTTTGTGGGCTCGACCCAAGTCGAGGACGGGACACGCGTACTGGGTTTGATTGTAAGAGGTCAAAATGGGTTAGCGGTGGCAACGCAAGTCCAACGGGGTCATATGCGTGCGTGGGCCCGGGATGGTAGGTAAGACGTTGTTGCATCGTGTAGATATAAGCCGTGCATCTTGGTAGTATCGGGTTGCCACTTTGGGGAGTGATACACCCCATTGTGGGGCCAGCACGGGTATCTACGAGTTAGGGAGCCGATCGAGTGGGGGTAGTGGGTACACCTAGTGGAGATAGGGGCAGGGGGCACCTATGAAGGCAGCTAGGGGTACACGAAACTACCATTATCATTATTAAGTTCTGTAGGCGGGATCAACTTTTAGGGTGTTTGGTGTGGTGCAGTGTAGTAATTATCCTATAGTGATTAGGTACGCCTTTAACGTTAACTTTGTTCATCTTATTTCCTTTGTTTGCTCTGTCATACCCAATTGTTCACAGTCATTTCCGTATTTTCCAGCTTATGCCTTGTCCTAGTTACTTAATGATAATATTGTTAAAGTTATTGCACTCGCCAGACTTTATGTCTGACCCCCTTTGTTTCCACCTCTTTTATTCCTCCCCCCTCCCCCCAGGTGCTCAGGGTGGGACTAGTACTAGTGGAGCTTGATTTGGACAGATTTATCTCTTTCTTTGGAAGTTGCTTGGATCGCTGAAGTAAAAATTCAGCCTATCTTATTTATGGCTATTTTATGTTGGGGTTATGTCCTCCATTTTATGTACTCTGATTTAATCAAGATGGATATTATGTACTTGACTCTAGTCTTTGGGTTTTTGATGATGTAATCAAACTTATTTGTTTACTGCTGCAATGAATGAAGTTTTAAATTTTTAAGTACTGTTTTATATCTGTCTTGTTGATAAGTTTCTGTTCTATACACACTTAAACGCTCCATAAAAGTTAATGCATTCCCTTTGTCAGTGACATTAATGGACGTGGGGAGTCACAATAAATCTAAAGTATGGTCAGTCCCCTTTATACATTTATGTTTTTTGGTATCATATGATTTCTAATACCTTGTAAAGTACTTTGATGTTATCTACATATGTAACAATTGTATACATAAATGTATCATCGGTATCCAACTTGCATTCACATATATTACCGACTTATTACAATTAGGAAATGTGTTTACAATTATTTCATAGACATATGGGTTCACAATGGTCGATTATATACAACTCAAATTTCTTTTACATCTAAAATTTGTATTGTGAAAACAAGTATTAACTTTGTTGTCTTCAGTGGATGTAGTCATCCAACAGATATCCTAATAGTTTCCTAATGATTTATGGGACAAGTTGCTAACTAAACCTAGGCCAGACTCGTGTTAACCTGCAAGGGAATTTCATCACATTACATCAACAAAACATTTAGCTAAAGAACTATGAACATACTCCCATTTAACTATGCAGGAAATAAATTACAAAGTACAATACAACTACCTAGATTGGGAAACCCAACGCTTATATATGATCTAATTAGCAACTGTATATAAGTTAATTAGGTCAATTATTATCAATGAACTAGGTGCACATAAAGTTCGTAGTAAGTTATTCTTTTCGGCCAATTCAATGAAAAAGAAGACTTCTACTTATTATAGCCAATATCTACAACCATCAATTTGCAAATAAACTCAATGAAAAACTTCCCACGTAAATATCATATGGTGGTCGCCTCTAATATTCCCTCAGTCAGCCGTGTATGTGAGAGAGCGAGAAATAGAAAGTCCTATGGTGGAACAAGATGTTTGAATCATAAAAAGGTATGATCGTTAGAAGAAAATGCAGAACTTAACATTAAACAAAACTATTTCTCGGTTGAAGACCAAAAATGATTCATATGAATCAATTGTTATATCTAAACTCTGTAGGTTGTGTGGACGAAACACAATAAATATGTAGGCGGTGGACGGTCCACCTTAAAAACCAATTAGGTTATTGTCAACCACAATCACATGTACTATACTATATTTTTATTATTGATTATAATAAAAAAAGTTACGGATCACTAAAAAAACCGGTCGGCTATGCCTATGTATATATATATATATATATATATATATATATATATTTTAAAATTGGTTCTCTTTATTGCTAAACCAATTAAAAACCTACTTTACAAGCCTTGTTAAAACCTTGTAATCCCCTTAGTGGGTACCTTACAAGGAAAAAGGGTACTCATAAAATAGGCAAAATACAAGACATGAACTAGCTAGAATAGTCAAAATAAAATACATCAAAATAACAAGCAAAACAAAAGAAATAAAGTCCCTCTTCTCGGCCCACATTGAGCCCAAATAGCCACCGCTACAAACTTGTTCAAACTCTTCACTTTAACCGACATCAACCAGTTCGATACCCCATTTGTTTAACAGTTGTACACTCCTCAAACTCCGTGCCGTCTTTGATCCATTCCTCTGAACTAGATCCACAATTTCTTTTCCAATTCTCAGCAATAAAATTGAAGCAGTCGATCTCTCGTTCTGGAAGATCCTCAAGTTCCTTTCTCGCCAAAGAAAGTAGATTGCAGTGGTAAATGCTCCAAAAGCTAAGTCCCTAGTTTGATCTTTGTTTAGAAATCTCAAGAATAGATTCTGAGCTTCCTCCTTAACATCGGCAAGCAGATCTAAAGGTTTTTCTAACTTTTCTTTCAGTGATTTCCATATATAAGAAGAATAATCACACTGAAAAAATAAGTGAGAAATAGATTCAGGATGATTTTCACATAACGGACACATGATATTCTCCACTAAACTATAACGAAGCAGTTGATCTTTTGTATTTAATCTTCCCAGTACTGCTAGATAAGATATAAAATACATTCGCCTACTATTTTTCTTATGCCATACCACTGAGAATAAAGTGTCAAATGAGTCCTTTGATCTTATATACTCCTATGTTTTATGAAAAGAAAAATCCCCTCCTTCACACCATTCATAAAGATCCTGACTTTGATTAGTATGAATAGGAATTGAACTAATTTCTTCAATTAATTCTCTCGTTGCAGGATGGATTTCAGGATGGAAAGCCTCATTTCTAATGATCATATTCACTGTTTGCTCAGGATGCCCAATGATCTGAAGTCTATCATAACCAAGAAGATCTACCATACATTTACAATTTATCCAAGGGTCAAACCATAGATAAGTATTTTCCCCTTTGTATATTTTCCTATTAAACAATTGCCTTGAGTTTTATCTTAATTTCAGAATTGATTTCCAAGTACTAGATGCATTAGGATCACTTGCCATTGACCAAAAAAAATCATTTTTACAATATCTGTTATGAATCCATCTACTCCAAAGAGATGAATTAGATAGAAAATTCCATAATAATTTCACACAAGCAAATTTTTTAAGGTCAGAAAATTTCTTCAAACCAATCCCCGCTTCTTTCTTAGGTTTACACAAGGTTGACCAAGCTACTTTATGTGCAGTAACCCCCCCTCCCCAAAAAAATCTGCACATAATGATTGCAATTTGTCCAAAGTGAACTCTGGTATTTGATAAATTAGAAGCCAGAATAAAATTATTGGGGTTAATACTGAACTGATTAGCTCAGCACGACCTGCAAAACTCAGTAATTTAGTCTCCCAGCCTTGTCTTTGAATCAGTGAATTACACTCAGAATAGTGTAAATAGTTAGATGATAAGGGGACTCCTATGTATTTAACTGGCAATGATCCTTGCTCAAAACCCAAAATATTCCTTATTTCTGAATGGTTTAAAACTGAAATACTAAAAAATATTTTAGTTTTTGTAGCATTGACATTCAGACATGCATACATGCTAAGCTTCTGAAAAATCATCTTTAAACAGTTTGCATTTTGACATGAAGCTTTTCCAAATACCAATAGGTCATTTGCATATAACAAATGAGAAATCACAGGCTGAATTTGACTGCTTGGCTGGAAAGAATTTGAAATTATAGTTTCATCCATTAGAAAAGTAAAATATTGCATTGCCAAAGCAAATAGATAAGGAGAAAGAGGATCTCCTTGTCTTATTGCTCTTGTAGATGTTATGAAACACTTTGGAATTCCTTGAATCATTATAGAAAAAGTGGCTGTTGACATGCATTCATAGATGAAATTCATAAAGTGAGTAGGAAACTTCATGCATTCCATCACATAACAAATAAATTCTCTATTCACCATGTCATAAGCTTTCTGTAGATCAACTTTGACACTCATTTTTGGCATACCTGATTTCCTGAAATCTCTTAACAATTCATGTGCAAGTAAAATATTGTCTCCAATATATCTTCCTTTTATAAATGCACTTTGATTTTCAGAAATCAGAAAAAGGAGAAAAGGTTTCAGTCTATTACATAAAGTTTTTGAATTTTTTTTGTAATAGACATTGAGCAATTTCTGATGGTCTGTCATTTTTTGGTATTAGTGTAATGAAAGTATGATTTAAAGCTTTGGGAATTTTACCTGACTTAAAAATATCTGAGACAGCATTAAGCAGATCAATTTTTATTGTTTCCCAATGCAATTTAAAAAATTTGACACTAATACCATCTGGACCTGGACTAGACTCATCACGTATAGAAAAAACTGCTTCTTTGACTTCATCAAGTTCAATATTCCTCACTAAATTACTTTGGCCTTGGTCATTAATATGAGAAATTGGTTGAAAACTTGGAAACCAGATGAGCTAGAACCATTGAACATAGAAGAAAAATAATCAATGGCTTCAGTTTCTATATCATCAGGTTTATACAGCAGATTACCATTTGAATCAATTAGAGCTCGGATTTGGTTGAAATATCTTCTGTTTGTCATTCTGGAATAGAAAATTTTAGAATTTGTATCTCCTTGTTGCAACCAAGAAATTTTTGCTTGCTGTTTTAAATCTTTAAATACCATAACCTGAACATTATGCAAATCCCTTTTAGCATGCAGGTAATCATCATACAATTGAAGATCATCAGGATGAAGATCCACATCAGATTCTAAAAGAGAAACTTTATGTTCTGCTAAGGTAAGATTAGTTTCAGTTCTACTTCTCATTTTATTCCAACTTTTAAGTTCTATTTTGCAATTTTTGAGTTTCTGTTGAAACTGATAACTAAGAAAACCCCGCACATTTGAGCTTAAACCTTTTTGAATTGCATCATTATAGCCATTATAACAACTCCAATCATTTCTGTACCTAAAAGGGAAACCCTTAACCTCTTGAGTAGGAATAAGATCCAAGAGAATGGGATTATGATCACTTGATTTTTGTGGGAATGAGAGAGCTTTCGTATTGAGAAACTGATTCATACACACATTATTCACCAAGATTTTATCAATGTTAGTAGCAATTCCTCTTCTTCTCCAAGTAAAATTAAATCCCAAATGCTTTAAATCAGTCAAACCTGTTTGTATCAAAAACTTTTGGAATTCTCTTATATGTTGATATGGCATTGGAGCTCCCCCTTTTTTATCATTAGGAGATAAAGGATTATTAAAATCCCCCATTAAAATCCAAGCATTTGAATAAGAAATTGATTCTCTAACAAGAGTTTCCCATAGGACCAACCTCTCTACAAAAGTATTACTACCATAGATAACTATGAAAATCATCATAAATCCCCCTTGATTAACTGCCTTCACTGTAAAATGCTGAGGTGAAAAAGAGATCAAATCTAGATGCCAAACCTTTGAATCCCATATTAACAAAATCCTCCCTGAACTCAAAACAGAGTTATTTGTCAAAATTTTCCAATCATTAGGTAATAAAGAAGAAAATAATAGCAAATTTGCTGATGATAATTTGGCTTCAACTAAACCAACCATAGTTGATTTAGTCTTATTTAGGAGTGTGAATGCTTCTTTCATACGAAAAGTTGTATTCATACCCCTAACATTCCATGTTATTAGTGTCATTTAATAGATGAAGAACTCCTCGTAGCTCTTTTAGCAGGAGTATGATTTTTATATATAGAACTTTACAAATAATTTGCATTTTTTTCAACCATAGAGGATGTTTCAACTTGCTTTCCTTTATCCTGATTTATCACTTTATCTGTCTCCTCTATATGATCAGCTACATTATTTAACATGTCACGAATCAAAGTTTCTGGAAGTTTAGAAAGATTAAGATCTACTTTATCACCAGAGGAGTTAACAGGTTGGGATTGACCAGGTATTTCAACTTCAGTGTTATCTGAATTTCCAATCTTATGAGATACTGGAATCTCATTTTGTAGAGCAGAATTATCATTTTAAGCTTCAGATTCATGATTTTGAGTTTCATTATGAATGTCAGGAGTTTTCCATCTTGGATCCGTGGATTCTTCATGATAATCTTCATCATGACCAAATAAACTACACTAAAGACACTTCATAGGTACATACTCATATTCAACTTGTATTTTTAATTTCTGGCCATTATGCATATGAATAGGAATTTCATTTTTGAGTTCAGTTGAAGTATCTACTAAAATTAGAACTCTAGCATATTTTGTGTACTTTTTCTCAGTTGTGTTAACATCAATCAATAGGGGTTTTGATATAAAACTAGCCATCATTTGAATTGCTTCATTAGTCCACAACTCCAATGGTAGATCTAACAATCTAACCCATATCTGAACCATTGAACTTTGTTTGCTATTAAAATCGAAGCCAGGGTACCAAATCTCAACAAACAATAATCTACCAAAATAAGAATATGTAGTACACTCTGTAAGACGATCAAAATCCTCTTTGAAATCAAATTGAACCACAAAGTTGAAACCAGGAGTAGAATGAACATTGAAAGTACCAATAGGTTTCCAAATTTTTGATACATATTCCTTGAGTTTAATAGTAGATAACCTGAAATGAATCGGGATCAGTGCAATAGTATTCTTCCATGAGGTCTCTGATTTGTTGTATATGATTTCAGGAATAAAAACATGATCTGAAGCTGGTTGCACAAACTCGAGCTTACGTTTGCTCAGATCCGAAACCAGAACTGAAATTGCTAAAGCATTTGAGACTACTTTTATATTAGATTTATCAATAGATAAAGTTGTATTATAACAACCCGTATTTTAATAACGTGTTATAACTATAAATCAAGGCATAATTAATTTTTAAAATAAGAATCAAAAGCAACGGGTTACGCCATTACGTTCATCTCGAAATTCTGCTTGGAAACGAGTCCGAGTTTTCGAAAATCGGAGTTCGTATGACCAAGTTATGACCCTTCAAAGTTTTAGAAATTTCAAGTCCAAAAATAGCTCAGAATTCGAATTCAAATTTCGAATTCAAACCCAGAACGGACTGGGCGGGAAATTTCCCGCCCAGGACCAGGTCGACCTGGGGGTCGACCATAGTGTCGACCTGCCCAGGACTAGGTCGACCATAGAGTCGACCTGGGTATCGACCTGGTTGCCGAGCCCATTTTTGAGTCAGAGTTCACTCTGATGTTTCTAGTCCGATTTCTGTCTAAATTCGTTGGCCTGACCCTGTATAAACAGCCCCTAACTCTAGTCTCTCTACACAAATTCTCTCTGGTCTTATTCTGCTAAAACTCTAGTTGAAAAGTTAGAGAAAAAGGAATTGCTTCTTCTCCAACAAGGCTACGTGTAGAGTATTGCTGTTTAGGAGATTTCTGTTAGACTCGAGATTCAACATCGCCTCTTTGTTTTCTAATTCTCAAACCACGATCTGTAAGCCCCGGTTACTTTTAGATCTAAACTTTAAACTTAATATGGACATGTTGTAAATTGAAATTGAACCTAAGTATGTCAATTATCTTGGATCTATCATTGTATATCTTGGGTCTATTATTGTTCCTTTTGGATCGATTATTTTGGATCTACTATTATTCACCTTGGACCTATTCATCTTGAATCTTGACTTGTTGTAATATTTATATGAAATTGATTTGGGGCCTAAACATGTTGTAAACCTAAACCCCTCATGTCCATGATGTTAACATGCCTGTGATGTTGAATTAGTTCTTATTCACAAGTTTGGGGTTATTATCTTATGTCAACAGTTACCATGACTATCACCCTATTTTACTAGGTTAGATATTTGAGACCACTATTCCATATGCCAGTATTGTTGTAATAATTTACCTCAAGTTATACCATGCTTGACTTATAATCACTTTTGCCGCCTTATGCCCGTTCTTTCTATGTTATTCCCTAATTAGATTTGTTTGTATCGATTCGAATTCACGTGCGATGGGAATACGATTTGGGTAGTTTAGGCAAACCTGAATTTACTATAGACTTGAAACATGAACATTGTTATAACTTGAACCTGGAGATGGACATGAACTTGACACAATTTGACATGAAACATGACATGAAAACTTGACATGAATTTAGACTCGAAACTTGAATCTGGACATGACACTTAGAATGAATTTGAAAATGGCCAACTCGAGGTTGGGTTGAGTTTGCAGTGTAAATCTGCCCGGAACTGCCCAACGAATCCAGTGACTACAAACAATAGGATCCAATGTGGGTAGTCAGTCATATCGCACGTAAGACCCGAAGTTAGACTATGTTGTGGTGTAAATCTGCCCGGAACCGCCCGGCAAATCCAGTGACCACAACAACTAGTCTAATGTGAGAGGTTGGGGTGCATTAATGAATTAATGCCACATGATAGGGTTAAGTCATGATCCACTTGAATATACTTAACCAATTTGACACGATGATTTGATAGGGTTAAGTCATGAACTGCTTGAACACACTTAACCAACTTGATACATGATTTGGATAGGGTTAAGTCACGAATTTGAATGACAACACTTAACCCATTAGACACCCTAGTTACACGGTCCTTTTCAGTAGTAACCCACTTAGATGTATCACAATACCCTGGGACTAGCCAGGGTGGGGCACGATTACTGGGCTGATTGTAAGCGACCAGAACGACGGCTGAGTAGGTGCGCCATTGTAGGTTCAGGCGGACTATGGTCGTGCACGTAGTCCGGAGTTGAAAAAGCAGGCATTGGGCACCCATAGGTTTACACTGTGCGTGCTTGATTCATGTCATTGGTTGGCACCCTAGGGCTTGATACACCCTAGGGTGGACCTAGCACAGGTGACTACATTTCGTGATTGGGCCGTATGACACAGACACGTGACAAGCTAGAACTTGTAGGGAGCCGATCGATTAGTAGATCATACCGTAGGACCCCGTAATGGGTCACTTCATGATATTGGGCCAAGGGATCATTTCATGGTTAACACTTGACATGGGTTAGAATACTAGTACAGTTGGTGCAGCGAATCTTGAATATGCGATGCTAGGCTTGATTTATCTTGTTATCTTAGTTATCTTGGCAGTCTAATTGTCATCCCTATGTTTACTTTCCGTTTACTCATGTCTTGTTAACTTTACTAGTTTTTATACTGAAAGTCACTAGGACTTACCAGTCTTTATGACTGACCCTTTTTCTTTCGCCTCTTTTTCTTTCATTCCCCCCCAGGTTCTCAGGGAGGAAACACTAGCTCTTAGCTTGGATTTAGCTTTCTTTCTGTCAGCTTATGTACGGTTTGGTCTTAAGCTATGCTATGGCTGCACTTCTGCTATGTTGAGGAATAAATTACTTTTGTTATCTTAAGTTTATGCTTCTTTATTTAGAACTTGATGTAATGGAATAATTTGTACCTTGGATATATGAGGTTTTGTTTCTTTTCTTGAAAGTAATAAAAATTTGGTTTTTAATTTCTACCGCTGCTTTATTTATGTTCTGCCTTGTGATATCTCTGTGTATGTTTACCTAGATAATACTCCACCAAAACTAGTGCATTCCCTTTTGTGAGTGACCCTAGCAGAGGTGGGGTGTTACATTTGGTATCAGAGCAGAAGGTTACCAGACGGGGCAAAAGTTTTAAAAACCTCCTAAAACTATTTTCCAAAGCCGTTTATAAAGAAGCATTTTTCAATAAAAGTTTTATGTTTAAAAAGGCTATTCCCCAAAAGCCATTAGCACTTTCCTTTGTTTCCTCGTTTGAATCTTTTTCTTTTTGTTTTTCAGCATGTCTGATCTTAACCTTCCTGAGGGAGTACCCATACCTGGATGGTTCCGAAGGTACTTAGAAGCTAGGGCCAACGGCGCGGGCCCGGCAGACATCCCTCCTCCTCCCCCCCCCAGTGGTCGCGGTTCCTCCTCCTCCTGGTACTGCCTTTGCCAAAATATGCAAAGACTTTAAAGCAATGGGCGGCAAGAACTTAGTTGGAACCGAAACCTTCGTTGAGGCACGAAACTGGCTAAAGGAGACTGAAGACTTGTTTATTATCTTTGATGTGGAGGATCATAGGAAAGTTCAGTTGGCAGCATGGTTGTTGAAAGAGGAAGCTGCATTTTGGTGGGAAGTCGCCAACGCTACCAGGCCAGTTGAGACTTGGGCAGACTTTAGGGAGAGGTTTGGGCTTAAATTCTTATCATCAGCAGAAGAGAACCTTCAGATGGAGAGGTTCCTAGCACTCAAGCAAGGGGACATGTCTGTTAGGGAGTACGTGAATAGGTTTAATCAGCTTGCTTGGTTCAGTTTGGACTTGGTCAACACGGCCCAGAAAAAGGTTGTACGCTTTGCTCGAGGATTGAACGAGCCACTACACAGTTTGGCCATAACTCATATACCCATGGGGGCGACCTTTGAAAGCTTGGTGGATATGGCTCTACTTCATGAGGAAGACAAGAATAGCAAGAAGTAGGTTAAGCCTAATGAGATTCAGAATAAGAAAGTTGACTTCAAGAAGGGAGGCAACAAGAATAACAAGAATAACAAGGGCAACAACCACAATAATAACAAGGCACGTGAGACAAGGAAGTGTAACTTTTGTGGGATTACGGGGCATCTAGCCAAGGACTGTAGAAAGAAGAAGAGAAAGTTGGGTGAATGCTTTCATTGTGGAGATACTGGACGCATCAGCAAGGATTGCCCTAAAAAGCAAGGACAGGGGCAAGGGCAGACCCTGCGAGCAGGACCTTCTGGAGGGCAGTTGCATGCTCTCAACACCACCCCAGCTCTTGACCAAGGTAGTAATATTTCTGTGGAAAGCCTTGTTTACATTTCTGACTTTCCTGTTCGAACCTTATTTGACTCTGGCGCATCGCATACTTTTATTTCTTCTGATATTGTTGAAAATATGCACCTAAGTACTAGTCTAGTTGAGGATCCCGTTAGTGTTTCAAATCCAATTGGGGGCTCCGCTCATTTATCTATGATGTGTGTGGAATTGAGGATTTCTATCTTAAGCGTAGAATTCACGTGTAATGCTTATGTTCTCGGATTTATGGGATACGGTTTGATCCTAGGTATGGATTGGTTGTCCAATTATGGAGCCATTCTTGATTGTGAATGAAGGGTAGTGAGGCTCATGACTCGCCTTGGTAATACCCTTGAAATTTCTTGTAACCCTAAGGGTCCGGTCATGTTGTGTTATCTTGAATCTCTTGACTCGTCCATCGACAATTTGCAATCTGTAAGAGTGGTCCGAGAATATCAGATGTCTTTGATGAGGTGAAGGGGTTACCCCCTAAACGTGAGAGAGATTTCCGTATTTATCTTGTTGATAATGCCAAGCCAGTTTCATTGCCCGTTAGGCACATGGCCCCGCGAGAAAGAAGGGAGCTCAGTAAACAAGTTAAGGAGTTGCTTGAGAAAAATTTCATAAGACGAAGCATTTCTGAATGGGGTGCTCCGGTGGTATTCGCCACTAAGGTGGATGGTTCGCTTCGTCTATGCGTAGATTATCGTGAGTTCAACAAGCTAGCTAAGAAAAATAGACACCCACTACCAAGAATCGACGATTTGTTTGACCAGCTTGTGGGAGCATCTGTTTTCTCTCAACTCGATCTAGCCACAGGATTCCATCAACTTAGAGTGGCTGAGGATAGCATTGACAAAACTGCGTTTAAGACTCCAAATGGGTTCTTCGAATGGCTCGTCATGTCGCTTGGGTTAACGAATGCACCCGCGTACTTTGTGGATTTGATGAGTAGGGTGTTTCGGGAGTTCCTTAACAAGTTTGTAGTGGTTTTCGTAGAAGATATTTTGATCTTCTCAAAGGATGAAGAAGAGCATGCTAGACATCTCAAGGAAGTCATGGATACGCTTAGAACACACCAGTTAAAGGCTAAGTTCTCCAAATTCCATTTTTGGAGGAAGGAAGTTCGGTTTCTTGGACATGTAGTTTCTAAGCAAGGCATAGCCGTGGACCCCGCAATGGTAGTTGCGGTGCAAGACTGGAAAGTTCCTAAGAACGCAACTGAAGTGAGAAGCTTTCTCGGTTTGGCAGGCTACTATAGGAAGTTCATTAAGGACTTCGCTAAGATTTCAGCTCCCCTTACTAGGTTAACGAAGAAGAACCTAGCGTTTGCATGGGACATAGAATGTGAGATTGCTTTTCAGAGACTCAAGAGAGCCCTCACCACAGCTCCAGTTTTGGCATTACCCGACGGAAGTAAGATGTTTACGGTGTACACAGATGCGTGTGGCACGGGATTAGGCGCAGTCCTAATGCAAGAAGGGAAAGTGATTTGCTACGGGGGTAGACAACTTAAATTTCATGAGAAGAACTATCCCACACATGACTTGGAGTTGGCAGCGATCGTTTTTGCACTTAAATCTTGGCGCCATTATCTTCTACGGGAGAGGTTCGAGCTGTATACTGACCACAAATCGCTTAAGTACCTCTTCTCACAGAAAGATTTGAATCTGAGACAACAGCTGTGGATGGAACTCTTGGCATCATATGACTTCGATATAGCTTATACCCCTGGCAAGGGTAACGTGGTGGCGGATGTGCTAAGTAGGAAAAGGTTGACCTTGAACCCCTTGTTTGTTGAAAGGAAAAGTCTAGAGTTTATAGCAACCTTTGATTTTACACTTGTTGTTGAGTCATTGACTGTTACGTTAGCATCTCTTGAGTTAAGACCTACACTTCTAGATCAAGTAGGGACTTCACAGATAGTCGAAATCATGGACAAGCTGATTAGTGGTGAGATGTCAAGTCACCTCGGTAGGTATTCCATAGATGAAAAGGGATGGCTAAGGTGTGATGGAAGGCTATGTGTCCCACAAGTGGGAGACTTAGTAAGGAAAGTCCTCGAGGAGGCGCATCACTCGAAGATGACTATACACCCCGGAGGGGATAAGATGTACAGAGATATGAAACGCATTTTCTTTTGGACTGGAATGAAAAAGGACGTGGCAGAGTTCGTTTCAAAGTGCATGGTGTGCCAACAAGTATAGGCCGAGTCGAAGAAGCCCGGCGGGCTATTACATCCTTTGGAGGTTTCGCAATGGAAGTGGGAAAGTATCTCTATGTATTTCGTGGATGGATTGCCTAGGTCAAGGAAGGGAAATACTAGCATATGAGTCATAGTAGATAGACTCACAAAAAGTGCTCACTTCATTCCGGTGAAAAGAAAGAGGACCGCATCATGGCTAGCATCTATTTACCTTCGAGAGGTAGTACGGTTGCACGGGGTTCCTTCTAGTATAGTTAGTGATCGTGACCCGATTATCACTAGCCAGTTTTGGAATAGTCTGCAAGAAGCAATGGGTACACGACTGAGTTTAAGCATGGCCTATCACCCGCAGACGGATGGACAAACTGAAAGGGTAAATAGGGTACTAGAGGATCTTTTGAGACTATGCATTCTTGACTTTGGTGGTACTTGGGAAGACCATCTTCCTCTCGTGGAGTTTGCATACAATAATAGCTACCAAGCTAGCATAGGAATGACACCGTTCGAAGCCTTGTATGGAAGACCGTGCAAGTCACCAACTTGCTGGTGGGAGTCGACAGACAAGCTTATACTTGGGCCCGACATGATAAGAGACACTTCTAAGAAGGTTGAGTTGATACGAAGACAGATGAAAACAGCCCAAGATAGACAGAAATCTTATGCGGACAAGAGAAGGACAGACCTAGAGTTCGAAGTCGGAGATATGGTCTTTATAAAAGTTTCTCCTTTACGCAATGTAGTTTGTTTTGGAGCGGTTGGAAAGCTAGCACCAAGGTTCGTAGGACCGTTCCCTATCACTGAGAGGATCGGGCAGATGGCCTATAAGGTAGAATTACCCGAGAAGCTAGCCGGAGTACACAATGTCTTTCATGTCTCGCATCTCCGAAAGTGCTTACATGAATCAGCCGAAGTGGTTGAGCCAAGCATCCTTGAAGGCGTAGAAGTGGAAAAAGAGGCAACATTTGAGACGACCCCGTTTCTCGTACTGACGGAGACAAGGGTAATCTTTGGAATATAACACAGAAACAGATAATAGCAGAACAGAAATAAATAAATACACCAGATAATGAACAATAGAATATACTGGATAAAAGTAATCATCAGAGTTACACAGTATACAGGATCTTACTTAGTACAAATACAGTTCAACTATACATATATGTCTACAGCGGAAAAACAAACATAATGTACAATAGGAGCTGAACAGCGGAAAAACAAACATAATGTACAATAGGAGCTGAACAGCATAAAAAGAGATAAATGATAGAATCCATCTTCAGCTCCAGCTATCCAGAGAAAGTCAACTAAACCTGAATACAAGGTTGCCCGTGTAGAAAAAAGGGCACCCGAGTTTGAAAGTGAAACAAACTACGAGTCAGTCATGGGACTAGTATGAGAAATCTACTCAACACATTATAATATGGCTAATCATAGGACCACGCCACTTTCGTGGAACGGGTTTATTCCATTGGATTTCCAGTGCTTTAAAAACAAATCTTTCTTTTAAACATCGCAATGCTTTTTATAAAAATGAAGCCATTATAAGACTCAGCTCCCATCACACAATGCAACGCAAACCGGAGGATAGAGTTTTACCTTATAATGGCCAAAATATGATTGATACGAATAAAACAAAAGCATTTGATATTACTACTAGTGTTTATATGTTTCAAAAACAATTTCAAATCATAACTATCAATCATAGACGACATGGGTACCATATATCATGTCGCCGTATATATATATATATACAATCAAAACCGCACGATGTCGTATTTGGAAATTGGATTTCCGTCATGAACCAAGGCAAAAGATAGTCCTTACCGAATTCGAGACAATCTAGCCTACCATGTCTCAGGAACAGCCGCAACTGCCCCCTGGATCGTCAGGGACGGTCCATCGATGTGGATTATTATGCCTGAACAATACGTCTCCCCGCCCTATGGGGCGCAAATGAGCCAACGAATGACTCCATCGGACCCGGATCGTCCGATCTAACCGAGGCGCCTCGCAACAGTAACAACAACATAAGTAAAATGTCAGGTCGTGTAAAACCACCGACACAACTCCTAGCTAGAAAGAAACGCATGCCCTCCCTGAGGTCCTTCTCCCGTTTCTGGTTCATACCGGGGTGTGAGGCTCGCGAATTCACGTTATACACAAAGCTACGCCACACAGGCGGTGCTTTGATCATCACCACAAGACTTTGCTTTTCAACAGAAGCCCTGATCATTTGCCACTTAGGCATGCCACACTGGCAATTCATGCCATGCGACTGATATCCACCGATATACAACCTCTGAGCTCGTGTGTCTCAGAGAAGGGCGTTAAGCAGAAGAATAAATTCTCTGCCGCCAAACAGATGTATATTTAATAAAGATCAATCAATCATAGAATAAAATCCAATGTCAGACACACAGTCCATTTACAAGTCCTTTCTGGGTCTGAACGAAACCAGAGGCACTAAATACCTCGCAAACCCATCGATTATCACGTACGTCTGGACGATCACCACTCATTATCCATATTTCGGGATGCCTCCCAATCAGGACCTCGGTTACCATCCAAACGAGGTGAAGATCTTCGGTATTCAACCATCGTCTTCATCTTCGACTTTCAATCATCGGTCAATTATTTGAAATGAGAATTAACTCGGCCTTTTCAAATAATTCACGTATTTTTAGAATTTCAAATCAACTTATTTCAATGGTTAAATCAATCGACAACACCAATTTGTTCTTTAATGTACTTTTCACACCAAACACGTTCAACCATCAAAAAACCACATAAATCGAGAAAATTTAGTTTATTTCCATTCCATATCGTTTATGATATTTTATAACAATTTATCGCTATTTTTATTTATTTTAAAATAGCCTATTTAGTCACAACGACGCTTCGGGCCATAACGCGGCCGTGGCGCTGTTTTTCTTCAGATTTGATTTACACATATCAGAAAATCTAACCGTTGGATCTTCACAAAATTTACATCATTAGAAAGATCTTTTCAAAGCGAATCCAACGGTTCCAGTTTTGGGAAAATCCGATGGTCGGATCTCCCGGTACAATCGTTTGAAGTTTCGATTTCAAAATACGAACTGCAACGTCGTTATTCGATTAAATATATTTATATTTATATATATATATAAATATAATCGATTCTGGCGCTGTTTTTCTTTAGATTTGAATTAAACATTCCAGACAATCCAACCGTTGGATTTTTACAAAGTTGGTGCCGTTGGAAAGATATTTCCAAGGCGAACCCAACGGTTGTGGTTTCGGGAAAATCCAATGGTCGGATTTCCCGCACTAGTTGTTTGAAATCATGGTTTCAAAACACGAACTGCACGGCCACGTTTCGTTTTAATTTTATTTATATTTATATAAATATAGTTCATTCAACAATTTCAATATCGTTTTCACCTCAAATATTTCGCTAACTCCTTTAAATTTTGGAAAATTTCGCCATAACCTCCTTTATACGGGAGGGGCTGGGAAAATTCCCAAATAGCCACACGGGCGTCTCATATCAAAAATAAAAAGAAAAAGCCAAGCGGCTAGCCAACAGGCTCTTAAAATCATCACCCAAACAAAACAGTAAATGTGTACCTATTTGTCGGGCACAAAATTTTATTCCTCTTCTCTAGCCCCTTTGCTATAACCTGTTCAATAAATATGCATGTACATATATACAGTTCTTATCACTTATCATTTTCCATTCAACTTCATAATTGATTCCATTTGGTTTAAAAACACCATTCATTCTAATGTTGTATGCATAGGCAAAAATATATCATTAGCTAATTAATAAATATTTCAACTCATGCATATTTATTTGAACGAGTGGCTACTTTTAACACTTCACATTTCAAAAATTCATGTATATAATAAAAATGTGATTTTTATTGTAAAACAATTCTTTTCAAAACACTATTATTTTTAGTTCCTATGCATGTTGAAAATAATATTTCTTCACAAATATTTATTTCAACGTCCGCATATCTTTAGCATATCACATAGATGATAAAAATGATATTTTTATCATTTAAAATATTTATTCGACAAATAGATGTTTTCAACACTTCATAGTTTCAATAAAAATGTAATTTTTATTGTTCAATCTTTTTATTCAACACATGAACTTTCCACTACACACACTTCTCAACACATGAGCATTTCCACACATGGATATTTTATTTATGTTGTTCATATAAGAAAGATAGAATTTTTTTGTTGTTGAAACTATTTATATATAAGGCGAATATTTTACATACTTCATATATATTATAAAAATGTGATTTTTTTTGTTTAGACACTTCATTCATTCACAAATGAATTTAATTTTCACCCATCACTTTTCAACACATGAACATTTCCACACATGGATATAGTTTCAACATATGACTTCAATTTCAACGCGTGAAAAAGAATTTCAACATATGAAAATTATTCTAACACATAAAGATTATTCAAAATTTCGGCAGCATAACGACAGGGTAGTTAAAACCGGCACCGTCCCTAGTACGGCTCCTCGCTCTACCTTAAAACCTTGCGGTTTTTGACAATGGGGATTCATGCATCTAATTCGCACGCAGGCAGCATGTTTTATTTTCATTTCCACAAATATTTCCAATTCATTTCAATCACCAATGGGTATTTTTCAACCACAATCAACCAATATCAACCACAAACAATCACAATCAACCATTCGCTATCAATCAATAAATATCGTCCATGGTTTGTGGATGAGGGGCGTGTATATATATATATATATATATATATATATATATAAATTCACTTCTATTTCAACATATATATAATTTTTACAACGCATATATAACTTATACATCGAACGTACAACTTATACAACGCTTATACATGAGGTGTACAACGCTTATATAACTCATACATCGACTATATAATTTATACATCGTCGTTTTCCATATCGTTTATAATTTAGAAATCTTACTTTGGGTTCCACTCCACCAAAAATAGCAGAAGGCTCAGAAAAATATGCGGCCTCTTCTAGAATGTAGAAGACGTCCACACGAGTCCACTGTCTCTTGTTTCACTGGATTTCGACAAGAAACGAAAAAGATATGATTTTTCAAAGTTTGCAACGGTTTTAAACTGTTAAAAACAGTTTTAAATTAAACAGCCGTATACCTCTGTTTTTCTTCAAAACTAGGTTTGGATTTTCATGCAAATCCGTGTAGCGGTTGGGCGATCGGAGTATGCAGCGCTGTAGGGGGTCGTACGGCGCACGTGCGCCTGAAGGGGGGTCCACTTCGGTGACCCCAGGCGTCGACGGCGGCGGTGGGAAGTCGAGAACTTCCTGGGCGTGGATCTCGGTGAAGGGGCACGAGACGGGGGGTGGCTGGTGTTGATTGGAAGAGGGGAGAGAGGGCTTCAAAGTTTGGGTGGTGGTGAGGCCTATCGTGGCATGGCGGCGACGGAAAATGAACGGGAAGGTTGGAGGTGGTTTCCGCCATTAATCGCGCTTACGGGGAGAGAGAAAATGAGGGATTTTTTTTATAAAAATTCTGATTGGCCGGTGGAGTTTTAAAGGGGTTTTCTGACACGACCACCAATCTAAACCCAATGACTATCGTCCTTAGCGTTTTACCCCCATTCCGAACACAATGGAATATGTTTCGTAGGCCCATTCGACTATTTCAGTCAGTTTTCCTTCAAATTAAAATATATAACATTCAATATTTAATTTGAACGTACATTTCAATTTGCCAGGGCCACAAATTGATTCGAAAAATTCCAGAAAAATAAATCTGGCTATGTTTTGACGATACGGTCCCAACAAAACTAGTTTCGTCGAATTCTGAGACCGTTTGCAAAAAGGCCCATTTCTGGTCGATCCAATTTAACTTTAATTGACCAAATCACATTTTCCTTTGCCACGCTCACATAATAGCTTCAAAAATTATGAAATTTGAAACCTAGCAATAACTTCACATCCCAGATCCAACAAAAGTGGTTTCGTCGAATTCCGAGGTCGTACGCAAAATGGCCAATTTCACGGGCTATATAAATTCCATAGCGACCTTTCTGAAAATTCATTTGGCCATAACTTTTGCTTTCCGTTATGAAAATTCGATTTTTCAGATTCGTTAGAAAGGTACTCACTAACAAATTTAAATATTTTTGGTTTCATTCAAATCCGTTTTGTTTCGCACTCGGTACAGTCCGACAAAGTTTGAATTCAATTTTTGAAATTGCAGCACCATTTTAGGCCTTTTTTATAATTATAATTAATTATATTCGTTTTCAATTGTCGATTCAACTCACTTTTCATCTCTATTATTTAAAATATTTATTTTAAATATTTAAAATCCATTATTTTAGTCAATATAAAAATTTTAAATTGGTTCAGATTTTTTGGGTCGTTACAACATTGAGGCGAGTTCCGATTCGTATCTTAGGAACGGAGATCAAGAAGCTAAGGAATCGAGAAGTCAAGCTGGTTAAAGTACAGTGGAGTGAAGCCTAAGAAGACGCAACTTGGGAAACCAAAGAGAAGATACGCGTGCTTTACCCATTTCTTTTTGAGGGTACATTATCGATCTCTTTTTCCTAAAAACTTGAAAACCTTTCGTATCATGCTTTTACTACCTATGTTTGTCGTGTTATCTTCTCGATCTTATCTTGAAAACCTTAGGTAGAACCATATGGATGTAAACATGTGATTGAAACATGTTATGGTTGATGTTTGCAAATGGTTGCAAGTGATTGCTAGTGGATGCATGACACACATTAGGCACTAGATCGGCTCAATCACATTTTCATGTTGCATATGCATGAGTGTTTATACTTGTACATGGATGGAACTTGTTATGCTATCACTTGGATGTTTCATATGAATGAATGTTTGTACACTCATGTGGAGATTATAAAGTATGTTAGGAATTTTGCATACATGTTGGATTCATTACACTAACATATTTTGCATTAAGGAGGTCTACTGAATCAGTAACCGCCTGATCTTTTGCATTAGATAAGTACATATACACACACTTACTGCATATGTTCATATAGCACAAGAAATCTTTTAAGGACAATGGTTGCCTGTGGATGATGTTCTGAGTAGATGGATGATTGGATGGTAGGATATATTCTTCCTAACTTAGAGATTTCGGGGACGAAATCCTTTAAGGAGGGGAGAATGTAACAACCCGTATTTTAATAACGTGTTATAACTATAAATCAAGGCAGAATTAATTTTTAAAATAAGAATCAAGGGCAACGAGTTATGACATTACGTTCGTCTCGAAATTCTGCTTGGAAACGAGTCCGAGTTTTCGAAAATCGGAGTCCGTATGACCAAGTTATGACCCTTCAAAGTTTCAGAAATTTCAAGTTCAAAAATAGCATAGAATTCGAATTCGAATTTCGAATTCAAACCCCAGAACGGACTGGGTGGGAAATTTCCCGCCCAGGACCAGGTCGACCTGGGGGTCGACTATAGTGTCGACCTGCCCAGGACCAGGTCGACCATAGAGTCGACTTGGGTGTCGACCTGGGTGTCGACCTGGTTGCCGAGCCCATTTTTGAGTCAGAGTTCACTCTGATGTTTCTAGTCCGATTTCTGTCTAAATTCGTTAGCCTGACCCTATATAAACAACCCCCAACTCTAGTCTCTCTACACAAATTCTCTCTGGTCTTATGCTGCTAAAACTCTGGTTGAAAAGTTAGAGAAAAAGGAATTGCTTCTTCTCCAATAAGGCTACGTGTAGAGTATTGTTGTTCGGGGGATTTCTGTTAGACTCGAGATTCAACATCACCTCTTTGTTTTCTAATTCTCAAACCACGATATCTAAGCCCCGGCTACTTTTAGATCTAAACTTTAAACTTAATATAGACATGTTGTAAATTGAAATTGAACCTAAGTATGACAATTATCTTGGATCTATCATTGTATATCTTGGGTCTATTATTGTCCCTTTTGGATCTATTATTTTGGATCTACTATTATTCACCTTGGAATTATTCATCTTGAATCTTGACTTGTGGTAATATTTATATGAAATTGATTTGGGGCCTAAACATGTTGTAAACCTAAACCCCTTATGTCCATGATGTTAACATGCATGTGATGTTGAATTAGTTGTTATTCACAAGTTTGGGGTTATAATCTTATGTCAACAGTTACCATGACTATCACTCTATTTTGCTAGGTTAGATATTTGAGACCACTATTCCATATGCCAGTATTGTTGTAATAATTTACCTCAAGTTATGCCACGCTTGACTTATAATCAATTTTGCCACCTTATGCTCGTTCTTTCTGTGTTATTCCCTAATTAGATTTGTTTGTATCAATTCGAATTCACGTGCGATGGGAATACGATTTGGGTAGTTTAGGCAAACCTGAATTTACTATAGACTTGAAACATGAACATTGTTATAACTTGAACCTGGAGATGGACATGAACTTGACACAATTTGACATGAAACATGACATGAAAACTTGACATGAATTTAGACTCGAAACTTGAATCTGGACATGACACTTAGAATGAATTTGAAAATGGCCAACTCGAGGTTGGGTTGAGTTTGCAGTGTAAATCTGCCCGGAACCGCCCGGCGAATCCAGTGACTGCAAACAATTGGATCCAATGTGTGTAGTTGGTCATATCGCACGTAAGATCCGAGGTTAGACTATGTTGTGGTGTAAATCTGCCCGGAACCGCCCGGCAAATCCAGTGACCACAACAACTAGTCTAATGTGAGAGGTTGGGGTGCATTAATGAATTAATGCCACATGATAGGGTTAAGTCATGAACCACTTGAATATACTTAACCAATTTGACACGATGATTTGATAGGGTTAAGTCATGAACCGCTTGAACACACTTAACCAACTTGATACATGATTTGGATAGGGTTAAGTCACGAATTTGAATGACAACACTTAACCCATTAGAAACCCTAGTTACGCGGTCCTTTTAGCAGTAACCCACTTAGATGTATCACGATACCCTGGGACTAGGCAGGGTGGGGCACGATTACTGGGCTAATTGTAAGCAACCAGAACGACGGCTGAGTAGGTGCACCATTGTAGGTTCAGGCGGACTATGGTCGTGCACGTAGTCCGGAGTTGAAAAAGCAGGCATTGGGCACCCGTAAGTTTACACTGTGTGTGCTTGATTCGTGTCGGTGGTTGGCACCCTAGGGCTTGATACACCCTAGGGTGGACCTAGCACAGGTGACTACATTTCGTGATTGGGCTGTATGACACAGACACATGACAAGCTAGAACTTGTAGGAAGCCGATCGATTAGTAGATCGTACCGTAGGACCCCGTAATGGGTCACTTCATGATATTGGGCAAAGGGATCATTTCATGGTTAATACTTGACATGGGTTAGAATACTAGTACAGTTGGTGCAGCGAATCTTGAATATGCGATGCTAGACTTGATTTATCTTGTTATCTTAGTTATCTTGCCAGTCTTATTATCATCCCTATGTTTACTTTCCGTTTACTCATGTCTTGTTAACTTTACTAGTTTTTATACTAAAAGTCACTAGGACTTACCAGTCTTTATGACTGGCCCTTTTTCTTTCGTTTCCCACCCCCCCTAGGTTCTCAGGGATGAAACACTAGCTCTTAACTTGGATTTAGCTTGCTTTCTGTCAGCTCATGTATGGTTTGGTCTTGAGCTATGCTATGGCTGCACTTCTGCTATGTTGGGGAATAATTTACTTTTGTCATCTTAAGTTTATGCTTCTTTATTTAGAACTTGATGTAATGGAATAATTTGTACCTTGGATATATGAGGTTTTGACTCTTTTCTTGAAAGTAATAAAAATTTGGTTTTTAATTTCTACCGCTGCTTTATTTATGTTCTTCCTTGTGATATATCTGTGTATGTTTACCTAGCTAATACTCCACCAAAACTAGTGCATTCCCTTTTGTGAGTGACCCTAGAAGAGGTGGGGGTGTTACATGTATTAATAGATCTGTTTTGTCGAGAAAAAGTAGTTGTATTCTTCTGGTTTGTTTCCGCCACTAAGGTGAAGAAAAAGTAGCTATGCCTATATATATATATATATATATATATATATATATATATATATATATATATATATTATATCTAAACTAACTTTACTAGACCAAACTTAAGATTCAATTTTCTAGGTCTAAATTACATAGTAAAACAACTAAAAGGATAAATATAAAATTATAATTAATAGACAAAAAACTTTTTGTTGTAATCTATAGCTGGTATCTGAACTGGAGCTGGGAGAAGACGCTAACTTATGTAGATATCTGAACTTGAGAGAGAAGTAAATTTATACGCAGTATGAATATCATTTGAAGGAATTATCCAGAGCTAATAAAAACCCTAAATCAAAATATTGCAAAAATTACAAAATCAAAACGAACGATTTTGAAATCACAAAATCAAATCAAAAAAACTACCAGAAATCGAGACAAAGATTTGTAGACAATAATGAAGAAGCCAATTTGAATTGATTTGAGAAGACAATTCTTTGATTTGTAAGCTATGTTGAACCAATGATTTGAGAAGAACCAGGGAATTGAGAAATGGAGAAGAGGGCATGGGTATTGACATACGAGGGAAATATAAAAAGGAGGGAGAGGTGCGAGGGAAATTAAAAAAAGGAGGGAGTGGCGTACGTTGTAGGTGGAAAATTTTCCATGAAAACAGACATGAATTTGATACATGTTATAGTCGTATCAAACACAAATATTGCTTAAAGCCATATCTAAATATTTAAATGGAGCTAAGAGCCATGTTAAATTTGATACGGCTATAAGCCGATTCAAATTTGGTGGATAGAGGAGTGACAAAATCATCTTTGTGGTGTGTTGGCTGCTCTAAATAGTTTAATTGTTACTATGAGGAATAAATTTGCTAGAGCCAAACTAAAAAGAAATCAGAAATCACAACAGAATGGACAAAGTATAATAGAAAATAAGATGTATCATTTCATAAAACCATAATAATTTTGGAATACATCATAGTCATGATGTCATTAATATTGAGTCGTAGGTACATCAGTATACTAAATGTCACACAATAAGATAATAATAAAGTAAGATAGCTGCCATCATCTCTAAGTCCATCATCACCAAGCTTGTGCCTCAAGTCGACCATCCTACCTAACCTACGTTGTTAAGAGGAGGAGGTTAGAAAAACAAATTTTAGTGAATAAAATCTCTAAGCTTGAACACTTTTACCAACATTTGGGCAGTATAAAAGTTGTCAAGGGTATGTCTAGGTAGTAATACACATATATAAAAATATTTTCCTACTAATTAATATATTGGAAAGAAGGCGGACCATACAATCGCTTAATACCATAACAAAGCATCGATTATCATGATCACTTAATACCCAAAGGTGGATCCTTATGGTCACTTAATACCAATGGAGGTCCCAGTCACTTAAGACCTAATTCCTACTTGACGTTGTAAATACATAATGCTTCCAAAATAGTGTGAGAAATAGTATACAACCACTTAGTATCATGAAGGCAGGTGACTCCTCTACCATTTAATACCTTACAAATGGCGAACCCATTTGTAACTATCCAACTATCAACTAAAGAGGAAGTCCTAGCCACTTAATACTTCCTATAGGTAGACAGTCCCCCCTACATATTAGGCGAACTCTTAAATAGTTGATCCATAGCTCGATCCTCACTGTTTTCACCTAAAGAAAGCAGGAAACTTCCAAAACACAACCTAACCTAATTTGAGAACCATTAATACCTCAATTTTAAAAAAATATGGAAAGGTAGACACATCTATCACTTAATACCTAACCAGGGCGGGCCCTATGACTGTAGTCCATACTCCAAAGGATAAATCCATTGGTAAAGGTGTGAGTTCAACCACTTAATACCTAAAGAAGATGGATGGTCAGTTAATACCTTTCCTGGTAGGCCTATCAAAACATTAAATAGCCCATGGTACTAAATGCCTCATATTAACCCACCTTCTTGTAGTTATTGGTAGTCAGGATGTCTGGGTAAACTTCTGCTACAAAGAGGGGTTAACCTCGTGTCCTCATGTCATTTAATGCCAAGTAAAGGCCATTTTCAAACTCATAAGAAGCCAAATTTCTAGTAGGAACATTTAACTCAAAGCTCCTGATTTAAATGACAAATATATATTTAAGATACATAGATTACACTATGATAAATATTAATAATGACATATTAAATATGCATAACTAGAAAGTGCAATAATCGTGCAAAATGTTAACCTACATATACAAGATTAAATATGTAAAATTTGGATTCCCTATTATTCATATCATGGGATAAAAGATCCAACAAAATAGGGCTTATATATTAGGAAGAGAAACATTAATAACATATATCAAAGACAGACTTGTAATCTTAGGCCTCAGATTACTTTAGTAGACAAAGAATCTTGATTAAAAGTAACACATGCATATTTCATTTTTGTCCAATCTCGCTTCCTTTCAAGTTTACGTAAACTTTATAAGAAAATAAGGACCTAATACTACAACAAAAATGCTTTATTACAACTGTTGTTTTACAACTGGCATAAAATAACAGTTGTAATAAAGTGGCCTTTTGCCCTTCCCAAACCTAAATTTTTATTTTCCCTCTTCTCTCTCCTCGTTAATTTCATTTTCGGCTCTTCTTTATTTATTTTCCGCTTGCATAGTTTTTCTTCTCCCAACGAAATTGAATGGCTCGAAAACTTGTCACTTCCTCGCGCTATTTTTCTCCAGTTAAATTTACAATTCATTATATTATATGAATCTGATAAAATGGCATCTCTTTCCCTGTTTCTTCGCTAAAAAAGCTGTTTTTACGTCGAAAGTTAAACCGCCCTTCTCCATATTTATTTACAGGTGATAGATCTAACCTATGCGAATTTGGATTTGTAACTTTGAGGCGTTTATCTTCATTCAAGCTCCTATTTTAGTGATGTAGAAAATCAGGTACGTCACAATCTATTCTCAGATTTGTAGGATTTAATTTGAATTTTGTTTTAATTTCAGCTATAATTAAACAACCTTTGTATTCGCTAATCTCAAATTCGAGTATTTGTGGATCCTTTCGAACTCCTACATCTCGTGGAATGGAAGATAATTAGTTCCACTGATGTATTTGGAGACATAAATCTTGAAATATAATTTTCGCTTTCCTTAAGAACAGCTGTAGAGATTCACATGGATATTTGGTGCATAAGTCGAATGAACAGAACTGAAATTGTTACTCAATTGCCATTGCATGCTAGATTCCAGCCTCTTGATTCTAGAAATAATTATGCAAGGGTTGAAATTGACATCCCAGATTTGCTTGTGCACTGTAGACTGAAACATGTGCCAGATTTTTTGCAGTTAGTAATTTGCGACCTGAGATGTAACACCCCGTAATCTTAAATATTGAGGTTAACAAATTAAAGAATACTTAATTTCAAATGTGAGAATCAAGGGAAACGGGTTACGCCATTGTGTTCGACTCGGAATTATGGTTGAGATAGAGTCCGATTTTGCGTAAATTGGACTTCGTGTGAAGAAGTTATGGCTGTCGGAAGTTTCCAGAAATTCAAATAACTCGAAACTGGATTCAAATTCAAAACAGAAGTCAGAAGCGGACTGGGCGGGAAAATTCCCGCCCAGGACCCAGGTCGACCAGGGGGTCGACCCTAGTGTCGACCTCCTCCCTACAGGTCGACCTGGGGGTCGACCTGCCTCCCCCACCCCAGGCCAGATCAGAAAGATGACGACTTATGACCTATTGCTGAGTCATTTGGGTTTCTTGATAGTTCTGATATGGTCTGAATGGTTGTGGTTAACTCTAGGTTCATCCGACGGCTCTAATTATTGAAATTCTATATAAACACATGTAGACTCAAACCCTAAAACCTACTCAAAATTAGAACCATGGCCATCATGCTATCACCCCGCAACCTAGAGTAGCCGCCACTAACTAGAGGAAAAGTAAAGCTAATCAACTCAAGTCTATAACAACAACAACTAGGAATTTGTCTACTTCAACGGCGTGCTAAATCAATTTCAGAACACAAATCCCAGAACTCAAGACCTTCTTTGAGTTGTGAGTTCGATTTCTTTAATAAGATAATCAACAAGTTAATTAGGTTGAGTTATAATTTGGGTTATATGGTTATGTTTGTGAATCATTGGAGAAATGTGATATTTTGTGAATATATGCTAGTTGTTCATAATGATAGTTTCATTGTGGATCCTTTTTTATATGCCAAATCACCTATGTTCAACTTGATTCATGTTTGACATCAATTTATATGTAAGTTTGGGTGTAGATTATATGATAGTTTCTATGTAAGTTGTACACAAGTTTACGTGTGAACCAAGTAAAATGATTATATGCAAGTTTAGGTAGAAATTGGATTCACATATATGCAAGTTTACACCTTTAGATTTAGATCTATGACGTACATAGTTTTATGCAAGTTTGTGACTATGGCCTATGCAAGTTTTGGATGAAAACTATATTCATATATGCAAGTTTTGGGTGAAAAACTATATTATATATATGCAAGTTCACACCTTTAGGCCTATGTTTAGATTCATGACAATACAAAGTTTATGCAATTTATGTTGTAATCCTTATTTGCAAGATTAGATCCATTTTGTGTGTTATGCAAATTTGCGATGTTTCTTCCCTTTTATGTGTTAGACTAATTGCTAGTCTAATATATATATATATATATATATATATATATATATATCATGATAAGCGAACGAACAACGTGGGGGTGATAGGGGAAATATTGAATATACACATATTGAGAATTAGCATAAATGGCCTTAAAAAGGCGTATAATTAATTTAAGACATTAATTGGAAAAATTGGTATTTATGGACATAATTTTAAGAGACAATTATGGACATAAATAAATTTGGAATCTATTTAAAAATTTGAATAGGGATATTAATCCACTTTGGGTTTAAATAAAGATATGTAATAATTAATTGCCTGAGACATGAGTTTAGACTCGTTTGTGGTGTAAGACTGCCCGGACCCGCCCGGCAAATCCAGCATCCACAAATGCCAGTCTAATGTGAGAGGTCAAAGGCATGAATTAAATGCGCAACAGTCGTAAAGACACGAGGTTCGGCTCGTTTGTGGTGTAAGACTGTCCGGACCCGCCAGTAGCCACAAATGCTAGTCTAATGTGGAAGGTCTTTACGAGGTTACGGTTTTAATGAATTAAGAAACACATAACCAGATAAACATGTGGTGGGACATGCGGGGATTAAGTGGGTGCCTTGGGTGGCATGCGAAATTAAGAGGGTGCCTTGGGTGGCATGTGAAATACAATTAGATGCACTTAACCAAGATTGAAACATGTAAGAAGGCATGAATAAGAATGGGGTTAAGTGGGGAAAACCTTAGAGGGGACCAAGCATAGGTGGAAAGCTTGTGTCATGCATGGGGGCCCTTTTCAAACCAGTAACCCATTAAGTATCTTTGTGGGCTCGGCCCAAGTCGAGGACGGGACATGCGTATTGGTTTTGATTGTAAGAGGTCAAAACGGGTTAGCGGTGGCAACGCAAGTCCAACGGGGTCATGTGCATGTGTGGGCCCGGGCTAGTAGGTAAGACGTTGTTGCATCGTGTAGGTATAAGCCGTGCATTTTTGGTGGTATCGGGTTGCCACTTTGGGGAGTGATACGCCCCACTGTGGGGCCAGCATGGGTATCTACGAGTTAGGGAGCCGATCGAATGGGGGTATTGGGTACACCTAGTGGACATAGGGGCAGACGACACCTATGAAGGAAGCTAGGGGTACACGAAACTACCATTATCATTATTAAGTTCTGTAGGCGGGATCAACTTTTAGGGTGTTTGGTGTGGTGCAATGTAGTAAATTATCTTATAGAGATTAGGTGCGCCTTTAACGTTATCTTTGTTCATCTTATTTCCTTTGTTTGCTCTGTCATACCCATTTGTTCATAGTCATTTCCTTATTTTCCAGCTTATGCCTTATCCTACTTACTTAATGATTATATTGTTAAATTTATTGCACTCGCCAGACTTTATGTCTGACCCCCTTTGTTTCCACCTCTTTTCTTCCTTCCCCCCCCCCCTTACAGGTGCTCAGGTTGGCACTAGTACTAGTGGAGCTTGATTTGGACAGCTTTATCTCTTTCTTTTGGAAGTTGCATGGATCGATGAAGCAAAGTTCAGCCTATCTTATTTATGGCTATTTTATGTTGGGGTTATGTCTTTTATTTTATGTACTCTGATTTTGTCAAGATGGATATTATGTACTTGACTCTAATCTTTGGTTTTTTATGATGTAACCAAACTTATTTGTTTACCGCTACAATGAATGAAGTTTTAAATTTTTAAGTACTGTTTTATATTTGTCTTGTTGTTAAGTTTCTGTTCTATACACACTTAAAACGCTCCATAGAAGTTAATGCATTCCCTTTGTGAGTGACATTAATGGACGTGGGGTGTCACACGTGGTATCAGAGCTGAAGGTTGCCTAACCAGATATGAATTTTGAAAAACTATTTTTCAAAAAACACTTTTATAAAGAAAAACTTTCAAAAATACGTTTTAAGGAGAGTATTTTCAAGAGAAAGGTTTATTTTAAAAACATAACCCCCAAGAGCCATATATCTTTCTTTCGAATTCTTCGTTTGAATCTCTTCATGTTCTTTCCAGCATGTCTGGAATTCCCGAGATACCCGAGGGGATACCGATACCGGGATGGTTTGGAAGGTATCTGGAAGCTAGGTCCCATGTCGCAGGCCCAGCAAATGCTCCTCCTCCTCCCCGTGTTGACACTTTCGCAAAGATATGCAAGGAATTTCGGGCAATGGGCGGGAAACCTTTTCACGGGTCGGAGACGTTTGTTGAAGCTCGAAATTGGCTAAAGGAGGTGGAAGAATTGTTTGGAATCTTTGAGGTAGAAGATGGAAGAAAGGTCCAGTTAGTTGCCTGGTTAATGAAGCATGAGGCCTCATTTTGGTGGGAGGTCGCTAATGGAGAGCGTCCAGTTGATACATCGCCGGATTTCAGGCATAGATTTGAGGCAAAGTTTCTCTCATGGGCCGAAGAGAATCTATACATGGAAAGATTTTTGGCATTGAGGCAAGGAAATCTATCAGTGAAAAAGTACGTTAACAAGTTCAATCAGTTGGCGAGATTTGGCTTGGACTTGGTGAATACACCCGAAAAGAAGGCCCTAAGATTTGTTAAGGGTTTGAATGAGCTGCTACATGGGTTAGCTATGACCCATATCCCTATGGGGGCCACCTTTGAGAGACTAGTTGACATAGCGCTTATGCATGAAGAGGAGAAAGGCGCTAATGCTAATAAGGCACCTGAGAAGAAAGGGGATCAAAAGAAACCACAACAGCAACAGCAGAACAAGAAGGGTGGTAAAGACAACAATGGTAAGGGAAAGAAAAGATGCTTTAACTGTGGGACACCAGGCCATCTAAGAAAAGACTGTAGGAAGAAGAAGAAGACTGGTTGTTTCCATTATAGCGAGGCAGGACATCGGATTAAGGACTGCCCAAAGAAAGGACAGAGGGCAGGGCCTACCTCTGGAGGGCAAATTCAGGCTCTCATGGCACCAGGGTAGGCAAGGGGGCAGGTCCTGGCTCTCGTGGTCCCACCGCTGCAAGAACGAGGTAGAGCGATTTCCGTTGAAAGTTTAGTCTGTCTTTTTGATCATCCTGTTCGCACACTCTTTGATTCTGGTGCATCGCACTCTTTTATATCCACTACTTTAGTTGAGACACTACACCTAAACACCAGTATAGTAGAGGATCCCTTAGTTGTTTCAAATCCAATTGGGGGCTCAGCCTATTTGTTGATGATTTGTTTGGATTTGGATTTTTCTATATTTAGCGTTGGGTTTGGATGTGATGCTTATGTTTTGGGCTTCACGGGCTATGGGTTAATTTTGGGCATGGAATGGTTATCCAGTAATGGAGCCGTCCTAGATTGTGAAAAAGAGAGGTTAGGCTTATGACTCGCTTGGGAAACACTCTCAAAATCTCTTGTAATCCTATGAATTCTGTTATGCTAAGTTATCTAGAATCGCTTGACGCGTCTGTTGAGAATTTATAGTCTGTTAGAGTGGTCCGTGAATACTCGGATGTCTTCGATGAAGTTCAAGGTTTACCCCCGAGGCATGAGATAGACTTTCGAATATACTTAGTAGATAGTGCAAAGCCAGTTGCATTACCAGTGCGCCACATGAATCCGAGAGAGAGAGAGAAGAGAACTCAGTAAGCAGGTGAAAGAATTGATTGAGAAGGGGTTCATAAGAAGAAGTATTTCGGAGTGGGGTGCTCCAGTTGTTTTTGCTACAAAAGCTGATGGTTCACTTAGATTGTGCGTGGACTATAGAGAGCTGAATAAGCTAACAAAGAAGAATAGACACCCGTTACCGAGGGTAGAGGATTTATTCGATCAGTTGGTGGGTGCTTCGATTTTCTCGCAACTGGATTTGGCTACAGGGTTTCATCAGCTAAGGGTGGCTGAAGATAGCATCGATAAGATTGCATTTAGAACTCCTGACGGTTTCTTCGAGTGGCTCGTCATGCCTTTTGGTTTGACGAATGCACCCGCACACTTTGTTGACTTAATGAGTAGGGTGTTTAGGGAGTTTCTGAACAAGTTTGTGGTAGTCTTTGTAGACGATATTCTGGTTTTCTCTATGAATGAAGAAGAGCATGCCCTACATCTTAGGGAAGTCTTAGAGACCCTACGAGCGCATCAGCTAAAAGCTAAGTTCTCCAAGTGCCATTTTTGGAGAAAAGAAGTGAGGTACTTAGGACACGTGGTCTCTAAGGAAGGGATAGCTGTGGACCCCGCTAAGATAGTGGCAATCCAAGATGAGAAAATGCCTAAGAACGCAACAGAAGTAAGGAGCTTTTTAGGGCTGGCTGGTTACTATAGGAAGTTCATTAAGGACTTCGCGAAGATATCATCCCCTCTCACTCGATTAACGAAGAAGAATTTGACTTTTACTTGGGACGTTGACTGTGATGATGCTTTCCAACGTCTGAAGAGGGCTTTGACGACAGCTCCAGTTTTAGTTTTGCCAGACGGGAGTAAGGCATTCACTGTATATGCCGATGCTTGCGGGACAGGGCTTGGCGCAGTTTTAATGCAAGAGGGAAGGGTGATATGCTATGGTGGAAGACAGTTGAAAACCCCCGAGAAAAATTACCCTACCCACGACTTGGAGTTGGCGGCCATAGTTTTTGCGCTTAAGTCATGGCGTCCTTATTTGCTTGGTGAAAGGTTTGAGTTGTATACAGAACATAAGTCGCTAAAGTACTTATTCTCTCAAAAGGACCTAAACTTGAGGCAACAGAGATGGATGGAGTTTTTGGCATCCTACGATTTTGAGATCGCATATACCCCTGGCAAGGGTAACGTTGTAGCTGACGCCTTAAGTAGAAAGAAGTTAACTTTAAGTCCTTTGTTTGTAGAGCAGCAGAGTTTGGAGTATATATCTTACTTTGACTTCAGACCCTCTGTCGATTATGTACCCGGATTGTTGGCATCATTAGAGGTGCAGCCTACACTTTTGGGTCGAGTTGGAGAGGCACAACGGAACGACCCACAGTTGGTTGAGATAGTAGGCAAGCTTATAGGAGGGGAGTCCTCAAGACATCTTGATAGATATGATATAGATGAGAGAGGTTGGCTACGTAGAGTTGGAAGACTTTACGTACCACAAGACGAAAGTTTGAAGAAGGCAATTCTTGAAGACTCACATCGCTCTAAGATGACCATACATCACGGTGGTGATAAGATGTATAGGGATATGAACCAAGTTTTCTTTTGGGCCGGAATGAAGAAGGACGTGGCCGAGTTCGTTGCTAGATGCTTAGTGTGCCAACAAGTCAAGGCGGAGCAAAAGAAGCCCGGAGGTTTGCTCCATCCCTTAGAGATTCCGCTTTGGAAATGGGAAAGCGTTTCCATGGATTTTGTAGATGGGTTACCAAGATCGAGGAAGGGTAATACGGGGATTTGGGTAATTGTAGACCGACTTACTAAAAGTGCCCATTTTATTCCTGTCAAAAGTAGAAGGACCGCCGCAAGGTTAGCATTTGTTTACCTTCGAGAGATAGTTCATTTGCACGGCATACCCTCCAGCATTGTGAGCGATATAGATCCTATTTTCACAAGCGAATTTTGGAAGAGCTTAGAAGAGGCGGTTGGAGCGCAATTATGCTTAAGTACCGCTTATCACCCTCAGACGGACGGACAGACCGAGAGAGTGAATCGGATTCTAGAAGACCTTCTGAGGCTATGCATTCTAGATTTTGGAGGAACATGGGAAGAACACCTTCCACTAGTAGAGTTCGCCTATGATAATAGTTTTCAGGTTAGCATTGGCATGGCACCTTTTGAGGCTCTTTATGGACGACCGTGCCGATCACCTACATGTTGGTGGGAATCCACGGATGTGGTTTTGCTTGGACCCGACATAATTAGGGAGACTTCCGAGAAGATAGACCTAATTCGACGGCGAATGAAGACGGCGCAGGACCGACAGAAGTTATATGCTGATAAGAGATGAACCGATCTTGAGTTCAATGTTGGGGACATGGTTTTTATTAAGGTGTCACTGTTGAGAAACGTAGTCCGTTTTGGATCGGTAGGGAAGTTGGCACCAAGGTTCGTAGGACCCTTTCCAATTACAGAGAGGATTGGGCAAATGGCGTACAGAGTAAAGTTACCAAGGAAGCTCAACAGAGTTCATGACGTGCTTCACGTTTCACATTTGCGTAAGTGTTTACGCGATAGGGCGGAAATGGTAGAGCCGAGCACGCTCGAAGAAGTGGAAGTAGAGCGGAATGCCACAATCAGACGAGCTCCTACGCGCATTATCGGATCGGAGGTCAAAAGGCTTCGCAACAAAGAGGTCAAGTTGGTCAAAGTACAATGGGGAGATGATCAAAGAGACGCGACTTGGGAGACGGAAGATAAGATGCGTACGTTGTACCCTTTCCTTTTTGAGGGTATGTTTTAATTTCACCTTTTTCTACCGCTTTGTTGATACTTGTCCTATCTTTTAGTATTATCTTTGCGATGACATCTTTGATCTTTAGTTAGGAAGAACCCTATGGTTGAAACATGTGTTTGAGACATGTTATGTCTGATGGATGCAAATGGATGCAAGTGGTTGCTAGTGGTTGCTCGTGGATGCATATACACACACCTTAGGCACTAGATCGGCTCAATCACCTTCAAGTTGCATATAAATGCGTGTGCATATTTAAATTAATGGTTGTGTTATCATATGGATGCTGCATTTTGATGAATGGTTGTGCACACATGTAGAAATAATATGTATCGAAAGGATTCTTTCGCATACATAATGGACACATGGCACTATCATGATTTGCATTAAGGAGGTTAACTAAATTAGTAGACTGCCTGATTTTGCATTAGATAAGGAACATATACACACACTTCTTGCATATGTTCATACAGCATTAGAAATTTTGTAAGGACAATAGATGCCTGTGTTTGATGGTTGAGTAGATGGATGATTGGATGTTAGGATATGCATTCTCCTTAACTAGGAGATTTCGGGGGCGAAATCCTTTAAGGAGGGGAGAATGTAACACCCCATAATTTAATTTCAAATGTGAGAATCAAGTTAAACGGGTTACTCCATTGTGTTAGTCTCGGAATTCTGGTTGAGATAGAGTCCGAATTTGCGTAAATTGGACTTCGTATGAAGAAGTTATGGCTGTCCGAAGTTTCCAGTAGTTCAAATAAATTCAAACAGCTTGAAACCGGATTCAAAATTCAAAACAGAAGTCAGAAGCGGGCTGGGCAAGAAAATTCCTGCCCAGGACCCAGGTTGACCAGGAGGTCGACCCTAGTGTCGACCTCCCCCCTACAGGTCGACCTGGGGGTCGACCTAGGGGTCGACCTGGGGGTCGACCTGCCCCCCTCCCCCGGGGCCAGATCTGAAAGATGACGACTTATGACCGGTTGCTGAGTCATTAGGGTTTCTGGATAGTTCTGATCTGGTCTGAATGGTTGTGGCTAACTCTAGGTTCATCCGGCGGCTCTAATTGAATTGAAATTCTATATAAACACATGTAGACTCAAACCCTAAAACCAAATCAAAATTAAAACCATGTTCGTCAAGCTATCACCCCGCAACCTAGAGTAGCCGCCACCAACTAGAGGAAAAGTAAAGTTAATCAACTCAAGTCTATAACAACAACAACTACGAATTTGTCTACTTCAAAGGCGAGCTAAATCAATTTCAGAACACAGATCCCAGAACTCAAGACCTTCTTTGAGTTGTGAGTTCAATTTTGTTTAATAAGATAATCAACAAGTTAATTAGGTTGAGTTATAATTTGGGTTATATGGTCATGTTTGTGAATCATTGGAAAAATATGATATTTTGTGAATATATGCTAGTTGTTCATAATGATAGTTTTGTTGTGGATCCTTTTTTATATGCCAAATCACCTATATTCAACTTGATTCATATTTGACATCAATTTATATGTAAGTTTGGGTGTGGATTATATGATAGTTACTATGTAAATTGTACACAAGTTTACATGTGAACTGAGTAAAATGATTATATGCAAGTTTAGGTAAAAATTGGATTCACATATATGCAAGTTTACATCTTCAGATTAGATCTATGACGTACATAGTTTTATGCAAGTTTGTGACTATGGCCTATGCAAGTTTTGGATGAAAACTATATTCATATATGCAAGTTTTGGGTGAAAAACTATATTATATATATGCAAGTTCACACCTTTAGGCCTATGTTTAGATTCATGACAATACAAAGTTTATGCAATTTATGTTGTAATCCTTATTTGCAAGATTAGATCCATTTTGTGTGTTATGCAAATTTGCGATGTTTCTTCCCTTTTATGTGTTAGACTAATTGCTAGTCTAATATATATATATATATATATATATATATATCATGATAAGCGAATGAACAACGTGGGGACAATAGGGGTAATATTGAATATACACATAGTGAGAATTGGCATAAATGGCCTTAAAAAGGCGTATAATTAATTTAAGACATTAATTGAAAATTTTGGTATTTATGGACATAATTTTAAGAGACAATTTTGGACATAAATAAATTTGGAATCTATTTAAAAATTTGAATAGGGATATTAATCCACTTTGGGGTTAAATAAAGATATGTAATAATTAATCGCCTGAAACACGAGGTTAGACTCATTTGTGGTGTAAGACTTCCCGGACCCGCCCAGCAAATCCAGCATCCACAAATGCCAGTCTAATGTGAGAGATCAAAGGCATGAAATAAATGCGTAACAGTCGTAAAGACACAAGGTTAGGCTCGTTTGTGGTGTAAGACTGCCTGGACCCGCCCGGCAAATCCAGCAGCCACAAATGTCAGTCTAATGTGGGAGGTCTTTACGAGGTTACGGTTTTAATAAATTAAGAAACACTTAACCAGATAAACATGTGGTGGGACATGAGGGGGTTAACTGGGTGCCTTGGGTGGCATGTGAAATTAAGAGGTTGCCTTGGGTGGCATGTGAAATACGATTAGATGCACTTAACCAAGATTGAAACATGTAAGAAGACATGAATAAGAATGGGGTTAAGTGGGGAAAACCTTAGAGGGGACCAAGCATAGGTGGAAAGCTTGTGTCATGCATGGGGGCCCTTTTCAAACGAGTAACCCATTAAGTATCTTTGTGGGCTCGACCCAAGTCGAGGACGGGACATGCGTGCTGGGTTTGATTGTAATAGGTAAAACGGGTTAGCGGTGGCAATGCAAGTCCAACGGGATCATGTGCGTGTGTGGGCCCGGGCTGGTAGGTAAGACGTTGTTGCATTATGTAGGTATAAGCCGTGCATTTTTGGTGGTATCGGGTTGCCACTTTTGGGGAGTGATACACCCCACTGTGGGGCCAGCATGGGTATCTACGAGTTGGGGAGCCGATCGAATGGGGGTAGTGGGTACACCTAGTGGAGATAGGGGCAGACGACACCTATGAAGGCAGCTAGGGGTACACGAAACTACCATTATCATTATTAAATTCTGTAGGCGGGATCAACTTTTCGGGTGTTTGGTGTGGTGCAATGTAGTAAATTATCTTATAGTGATTAGGTGCGCCCTTAACGTTATCTTTGTTCGTCTTATTTCCTTTGTTTTCTCTGTCATACCCATTTGTTCACAGTCATTTCCTTATTTTTCCATCTTATGCCTTATCCTAGTTACTTAATGATTATATTGTTAAAGTTATTGCACTCGCTAGACTTTATGTCTGACCCCTTTGTTGCCACCTCTTTTCCTCCTCCCCCCCCCCTCCCGCCCCGGTGCTCAGGGTGGGACTAGTACTAGTGGAGCTTGATTTCGATAGCTTTATCTCTTTCTTTTGGAAGTTGCTTGGATCGCTGAAGCAAAGTTCAGCCTATCTTATTTATGGCTATTTTATGTTGGGGTTATGTCTTTTATTTTATGTACTCTGATTTTATCAAGATGGATATTATGTACTTGACTCTAGTCTTTGGTTTTTGATGATGTAACCAAACTTATTTGTTTACCGCTGCAATGAATGAATTTTTAAATTTTAAGTACTGTTTTATATCTGTCTTGTTGTTAAGTTTTTGTTCTATACACACTTAAAACGCTCCATAGAAGTTAATGCATTCCCTTTGTGAGTGACATTAATGGACGTGGGGTGTCACATGAGCGGAACGGTTCCTTCTAGCAAATAACTAGTGGTAACAAGCCACTTAGTGGAATTGTATCTGGTATTTCTTTTGGTTCTACACTTCTTTGTTCCTTTATAATTGTTTGCTCTGCTATGTATTTTTCCTAAAACAATGATGTTAGTACTATGCGATCATTGCAAGACTTTTATTCCCATAATCATAAAGCATTACACAAAAATTAGACTGTATTTCTTCTTTCTCATGGTTATTTCGTTGTACTATTACAACTTGATAAGTAGTTTTTGTAGCAGCTATGTTTTATATATATATATATATATATATATATATATATGTGGACTAATATAAATTTGGGTCGTGGACAAATGTTACACAATCTAGTTTGGAGGTGGAATATGGATAGTGTAAAAGCACAAAAATGGTCGTTAATGCTAACAGTTGAACCTATTATGGTTACTCACATACAAGGTTTTAAATCTCGGATATCGGCCGTGTTTCGTCTCGGAGATTTTATAGACTCGTTCTCGTATCGGGGGAGATCTCAGACGATATGAGTCTAACTTGGGAGTTCATCTCGGATTTTCATCTCGGGTCTGAAAGCTCATATCGGAACAATCTCGGGGTACATGATATGTTAAAAATAATATTTTAACAAAATGATTTTTATGAATGTTATTAAAAACGTAGAAACTTAAACTTAAAATACAAATTAACTTTATTATTCTTTATTTTGTGAAAGATCATTCGTACTCTAAATCGTAATATGCTTAAAACAAGAATATTGTTAGCGAGGAAACATTCAAAGGATCCAAAACATTAAAAATTTCGGGATAAATAGACCATAAAATACACAATTTCATAAGTAACATGTATATAAAAAGACGAATATGAAAATCATAAGCATTGTAAAATATATACGAACATACAATATAGTCATTTAACATGAAAAATGTAAAATAACAAAAGATTGATATGGGAAGATTTGAGTTTTTTAATTATAGTTTTAGTTCAGGCACAAATTTAAATTTTAACCAAAAAAATTGAGATCCTGGACGATATTCCAGTATTCTGTCTCGGTCGATATATCGTTCGATATTGCAATATCTCGGGCGATATATTCGAAAGGAGATTTAGAGTGATATTTGCTGTTTCGTTTCGGAAGGAGCCCAAAACGAGATCTCGGAGGAGATCTCGGGCGATATTTGCGAGATTTGAAACAGTGCTCACGTATGACATTTGCTTGTTTTTTGCCTGATACTAAGAGCCGTTAATTATGTTTACTAGCATAAATGAATATATTTTGCATAGAATGTGGTTTTTTTAGTGTTCAGATTGATAGGATAAAAAAATTTCTGAACACTTAAAGCACAATATGGAAATGTTTATATGAGTTTAGTGTAACGACCCGCCTTTTTGCTCGGTTCTCGCCGGTAATTAAACCAACTTAAACCATTCAGAAAGACGAATTGTTATGTGTACATACATACATTGAACAAAACAACATAATTTTTCATTGCTCAAATACAATATTACATCAGAGTTACATGAATATCAGAGTTACGACATTCATATATACAGCGGAAGAAAGAAATATACTCTCAGCAGAAGAACATATGTTACAGTGGAAGTTTCAACTCTTGCGTGGTCTCAAACTCAGAAAGTGCTTTAAACTTTGCTCCAACGAATCATAACTACAAAATCTAAACTACTAGCTGCCCGTGTCAAAATTAATGGGCACCCAGAGTTTAGGAAGGAACAATAAACTATGGGTCAGTCATGGGATTGGTTTGAGAACATAAAAAAGTTGCTTTAAGGTTTATTTTAAGTTGGGAATTTCACTGGACTACGCCGCTAGCGCGGAACGGGTTTACTCCATGTGAATGTCCGTGCATATAAATACGCAACGACTTTTGAAAATGAAGCTATCATAAGCTCGTCCCACATCACATAATGCAAGCGCATACCAAATGGGTGAGGTTTATCTTATGATAACCAAATATGCTTTCATACGTAAAAATCCTCTTTCAAAGCCATAATACATATATATAGTGTGGAAAACATTTCGCAAATAAATGTATTAATCCTAGACAACATAATACCCCATAATATTATGTCACCATATATATACAATCAAAAATTGTATGCCTCGTATTGGAGATTTGGGTTTCCAACTTGATGATTCCTGACACGAAAGATCAATCAGAACACAAACAAAATGTAATCACGGGTTTTTCATCCAGACGCGGACACCAATACAAATCGCAATGTAGATCAACGGTTTTCGACTAGACACGGCCCCCCGAACATACCATATTCCATAAGCCATAAGTGGTTTCCCACTGCTGCAGCGATCATCATAAATTCATATATATGTACACCACCTAACCGCCAGTCTCTCATCATCCGGGGTGTGAGGTTTGTCGATGTCACGTCATACACAAAGCATGCCTAGAGAAGCAATGCCTTGATCGTATAAGCTCATTTCATCTCTTAAGTATGTCACATTATCCATTCACAACATGACCATTGATTTTCATCCATACATAACTACTTCGAGCTCATATGTCACAAACCAGATACATATCAACGGAAATCAGTTTTATGCTGTCAATTACAATGTCAGACACACAAACCATACAAGTCCGTCCTGGGTCTGAACGGAACAAAAATCCGAAAGTTCTCCCAATACGTTCGGACTTTCTGCCACTCCAGTAATAGGGGCATCTCTCTACTGTAGCTATCAGTAAAGAAACCAATCAGCAGGCGGTCTGTTCGATTTGTGAAGAACCACGGTCTTCATTCATCGATTCCAAGTCTTGAATTTCCTTCATGCGTCGTATTATTACTTGGAATGGTTTTTGGACTTAAATCTGATCCCGGTCATTCCAAGTAATAAGCGTATTCATAAAACAATGGTTATGAACACACAGGTTCTGAATTCAAATTTCCCTCCAAATCGTTCTCCATTAATTTCTAAATCAAGGTTGGATTGATCATAAGTTCCGTTATTATCTTAACCCTTTCTTTGAAAACCCAATATTCGATTTATCAATCCTTTTATTTAAACTTACCTTTAAAATTCTTACGCTTAGAACATACATTTTTATTCCTTTCCTTATGTCTTCCAACCTACCAAAGCTACATTTGGATTACAATTCAATTCACGATAATCCAATAAAATTACATTCAAATATAAGTTTGACGGAGTTAATTTGACTTATATTCGATATAAATACTCAACTCGACAAACACTACCAGAATTTGATGTGAATATTCTCTAATGATCCTGATAGTATTTGTTCAACTTTGGAATTATATATCGAGTATCCGACACAAAATCTATCCAACTCATTTCCCTTTTAAACTCAAACTTTTAGAATCCATAAATAATTCCATATTTATTCACTTAAAACTTTTCCAAATCATTTACAATCCATTTCACCATTTGAAATAACGGTTCGCTATTTAAAATTTCCAAACCTATTCCTCTTTGGATAATGATAATAACGTTTGGAATGTTATTGAAAGCGCTGCCAATTTCTCTTTAGAAAATGATAACAACGTTTGAAAATGTTACTGAAATGCTGAAATAGCCATTTAAATCAAGTAGATTTAAAAATTCGAATTTCTATTCTAATCGCTTTAAACGAATAAAGTAAGATAAGTTCCTTAAATTTTTAAAACTTGTTTCCCTTGATTTTCCCTTATGGTCGTCGACTGCAGTACGGCGACATTTTCCAAATTTGTTTTAAATATAACTTGAAAATCGTACGCTGAAATTTGAAAATACCTTTTCTATTCAAAAATTGTTAATATTTGAAAATCAATGTTTCTCATTTCAAGTCAAACGATTTCAAATGCTCAAGTTATAACCATTCAAGATTTAAATTGATATTTACGAACGGTCGCGCCGCAGCGTGTTATATATCGATTTAGATATAATACGTTCAAATCCCTTTAGAATTGAAATAAAAATTCAAGATAACTTAACTTAAACTGATTAATAAGTTTAAAACCAAATGATTTCATAATTCCAACAATTTAAATTTAAATAAGTTGTAAACCATAGGAATTCAAAAACCCTTTTAAATTTAAACTTCATAAATGCTCCTCACGCGACATTTATTAATTTAAAATTTAAATTTGTCTCTAAGTTTAAATAATTTCAAATTATAATTTAAATTAACTGTCCCGTCCGTCGGACCGGTTAAGGATAGCCAGTGAGAGCAGGAAACTGGATTTCCAAACCCAAGCCTAGACACTATCCTCTCTGTCATCCTAGAACGGTCTGGTAAATCATACTATAAAATATTATATTTAAATTTCCAAATCTCTTTCCAAATTAAACTAGACTTTAAAAATAACATTTTAATATTTGAAAACCAAATTTCACTTATATGGAAGGAACATTGAATCGATCACCTGTATAATTTCACAACCATGATGTTGTGTGTGCATCATGCAAACATAATAAATCAACCATATAAGTCGGATGATCATGAATCATAATCATCCAAATAAACCACCAATTCAGCTGTGCACAAGCGTTACTATCAATAACGATTTTCAGTGTTCAGTGTTTTAACTAACTACATGCACATCCATTCACATAATAACATTCATATCCAACCAATAATCATAAATCAACACATCGCATTTTAAATCACTACTAATTAAAATTAATGATTAAATTAATTGTTCTCACTGAAATAGCTCCAAAAATCTTTACTGACAGGACAAACAAGCCAACGAACACTGCCACTGTTACTCGTACTGCCTCCAATTTCATATCCATTAGCAGTTGGTGATTTTCTGCTAATTACATATATATATATATATATATATATGTATATATATATATTAGAATTGAATTAACTACATTTGTTTAATATATATATCGTCATATATATATGTATGGACTTTCAACTTATTTTCCATAAAAAAATTCTTTGCTAAAATTTCAAACCTATATATAATTAGATTCTATTTTCCGATACAATTCTAACGCATCTGACGGTGTTTAAATCCGAGTACACTGAGTGAGATATTAGTATTAGAAGTTTAAACTTTTTTTAACACAAATTACATAAATTAAATCATACCCCCAACAAGGAGGCCCAACCCAACTCAAGTACACCGATCCAATTCCCCAAAGCAGGCCTACTTCCCTATTCTCCTTCTTCCTCCTCACGGCATACTCCTGGAACCCAACAAAACCGTGCACGACCGTGCACTCGTACACACACAAACTCCCATCAAACCCAAATCCGAACCCACCAACCCCCTCGTCTTTGGCTCTACTCCTAACCGCACCTAAGCACCGTCATCTCGGAACCACCCATGAAAATCCGAACTCGAACCCGCAGCTGGAGCAGAATAAAACCCGTGACGGTCATATTGTCGCACCACCCAAATGTACACCGAGATCCCCCGAAATTCGCCACACGAAAGCTTGCTCCATTCTAATCACAACGCCATCCTCCAATTCAACCATCATCGCCTCCATCTCCGGTAAAACCCAAACCTAATTTCCGACGATCCAAAACATCAACACGGAAAGGCCTCGTTTTCGCACTAAAAATACTACACGCTTCTCTGATCATAACGGCGCAGATGGCGAGATCTAATTCTTCTTGGTTTGTGAGATTTGATTTTTCAAAGATCTTTGAACCCATTTTTATATTTACTGTAAAATAGACATTTCTCTTTCGATAGTCCACGAAAATTTGTTTTGCTGATCTCTAAAAATCTGAAATGATAATTCAGACAACTTCCGTGTTGGTCATTTTGGCTGGAAGTGGATGGATATGGAGATTTGGATTTTAAAGGGAGAGGATACATTATTTTATTTTACTGAAGCTTTGAAAACAAGGAAGAAGGAAACAGTCGTGAGAAATCTACAGCTCAGTTTTGACTAGAGAGAAAAACATGGCTTTGTATATGAATTTTAAGAGGTAATTAAAAATATTTAATAAAGGACACTTGCCTTCTCTTCATGAATTCAATAACATGCATTAAGACAACAAAGATGACACCTAATACTTATTTAAAAATCAACCAATGCATGTTGATATAAATAGTTTATTTATTTATTTGTTAAATTTATATTTTTAGCTACATCTTAGTGACATTTATAAATGTAGCTAGCTTACAATACATATATGTGAAACAATATTTTACATAAGATTTATAACGTACCTAATATTTCAAAATACTTATTCATTATTACATATAAAGTAAAAAAATATGAGGTTTAGAACTCAACAAATCTTTATGGAAGTCAATATAATTTATAAACTAAATAATATTATCCTTTATTAACATTGAAAGTATTTATTTAAAAAAAATCTTTAAAAAAATCATATAATACGTTATTCATATCCAAATAATCAAAACAAAACATTTATTCAACTCATATATATGTAATATCTTTTAAAACAAAATTTGTATTGAAATCTTGTTAAATTCATTTGGTATTCAGAAAAAATTGAAATTTTTATTATATTTTAATCATTGAAAATTCTACTTCATTACAATCTCCCCCACTTAAGACTTTTCATCCTCGAAAAGGAGAGTTCGTAAAATTATACATAAGTAAAATAAATCTTACCTATAAATTTCAATTTTTCCGCAAACTCAAGATGATCTCTCGGACTTGGAATCCCAATTTCTATTTCAAACCATTGAAATAAACTAATTCCTCTCATATAGGAAATCATACTTCCCTTTGGGATTTCAAAAACCATTTTGCTTCCAAAATTACAAATATACTATGACGAAATCTATACTTTATTAGTTAGAGAAGTTATCCTCATGATAGGGCAACTGAGTATCACCCATCGCACAAAATCTAGTTGAAACGACCCGAACTTCCCCGATCTCTTAAGAGAAGAGAAAGAACGAATTGTTTTGAGAACACGACAAAATAGAACGCAGACGGGAGAACATTTCATTGTATATTACAACAATTCATCAGATTACAAGAATATACAGAGTATAAATGAATATTACACAGAAATATCAGAGATTACAATTACTTATAAATACATAGCAGCGGAAAATAATACAATACACAACTAGAAGAGATATACGGATACAAAGCTTTCCGGATATCGTTCCAGCTGTAAACCAGGATCCTGTGAATATAAATCTGCAAAACCAAAACTACTAGCTGCCCGTGTCAAAATAGGGCACCCAGAGTTTAGGTTAAAACAATAAACTCCAGGTCAGCCATGGGACTGGTGTGAGAACTAAAACAGTTATTAATATTTATTTTTAAAGTTAGGTAAATCAAGGGACCACGCCGTATGACACGGAACGGGTTTCCTCCCAAGAATACCAGTGCATAAAACAAACGGCGCAATGCTAAGTAAAGAAAAATGAAGCTGTTATAAGACCCAGGTCCTATCACACAATGCAACGCAAGCCAGGGGATAGGGTTTTCCCTTATAACAACCAAAGAATGCTTGATACGTTTTAAAACAAATCATTTGATACTATTATCAGTGTATAGTGTATAAAACAACTTCAAAACATAAGTATCAATCATAGGCGGCATGGGTACCATATATCATGTCGCCATACTAGTTCTACAATTAAAACCGCAAATGTCACGTATTTGGAAATTGGATTTCCATCTATGAACCGAGGCAAAAGATAGTCCTCAACCGATTCGAGACTCTCTAGCCCGAGCCTTAGGATCAGAGCTCGAGTGACCCTTGGATCGTCAGGGCCGGTCCACACGGAGTGGATTAAAATGCCTGAACTATATGCTAGTCTGCCCTATGGGGCATAAATGAGTCCACTGACTCCATCGGTTCGAGAACGACCGATATAACTGAGGCGCCTCCAATTCCAACAACCACATGAGTCAAACTCGTCAGCCAGTTCAAGCACTGACGCAGCTCCTAACTAGAAACCAGCATATGTCCATATCCCTGATGTCCGTCTCCAGTTTTTGGTTCATACCGGGGTGTGAGGCTCGCGAATTCACGTTACACAAAGTTGTGCCACACAGGCTGTGCTTTGATCATCAACCACAAGACTTTGCTTTTCAACAGAAGCCTTGATCATTTGCATCTTAGCATGCCACATAGGCAAACCATTCTATGCAACCGATATCAGTCACAGAGAATGAAATCCGATGTTAGACACACAGTCCATTTACAAGTCCATTCTGGGTCTGAACGAAACCGGAGGCACTTTCCTCGCATATCCTTCGATCTCCAAGCACATCTGGACGATCACCAACTGTTTCCATCTTCTTGGGTGTACAGCCCAATCAAGATCATCAGTAATCACCCAAACGACGTGAAGACCTCCGGTCTTCGACCATCGTCTTCATCTTCGACTTATCGTCATATCAGTTATTCAGAATGGGATAAACCCGGTCTTTCCGAATAACTCGCGTATATATTATAAAAGTGTCACACAAACACAACATACGCCTCATTCCAATTCATTAGTCGCTAACCGTAAATTAATCAAGAGAATAATTTCCCAAATATTAACCCCGAAGGCCGAAACCAACATCAGATCAATATCCAGAAAACCATTCTGCTTAGCTAACCGACAGTTAGTTTCTAAATTTCACATTCATAGGGAAAGGTTCCCATTAATTTTACCCAAGATAAATTCCTTGAATTTATTTTTGAATATCAATTAAAACTAGTCGGGATTAACGAACTTTACCGAAGTAATCATTTGTTTTAATTTCCCAAACCCAACCTATTCATCCCATGAAGTAAAACTGGTAATACTTCATATCTAACACTACGGTGCTATCGGTAAATTCAATTACCATTTCACGTTCAAATCTAATTAAAGATTTAACTATCGCCTGGAGCAAAACTGGTGATACTCCATTCTCGATCTTTTCAATCTAATTAAAGATTCATTAAAACTCCACTTAGTTTTAATCTGTGACTGGGTTAAAGAATCAGTGTCATTTTAAAACACGGTTTACGATAAACCCAAAATCACATTCATTGATTATCGGGTTAAAGAACAAGTGTTATTCAAAACACTGTTCACGATAAACCCAAAAATCAATATTAATTCAATTCCAATTAAATATCATTTAATTGGTACACTTCATTAAATCTAACTAAAAAGATTTAATCTTTTCTCAACTGGGTTCAAGAACAGTGTTGATGAAGACACCATTCACGACAAACCCAAATCACATTTGATATTAAATACAAGGCTCTGAATAGAAAATATATCGGCTTATATTCAATATCAAATTCTACGACCAACAGATATCATATTGGAAATAACGATATATATATCTATATCTTTCAAATTTCCATAACCACATCTGTATAATCACAAAATCCAACATCGAAATATTCCGAAGACAATTTCGATTCAAATCCATTCCAATGCAATTATTGGAAGTTCTGGTTATTTTCAAAAACATTTCAAATCCAATTTATTTATTTAAAAATAAATAGAATTATAATTCTAGTTCAAAACTAGTTCATTTCGATAAAAATTTATTTTCATCTTTTCAAATATGGAGTTTTTCATCCCAATTCTTTCTAAATCATTTCTTATGATTTTACACAAATTATTACTATTTTTAATAATTTTATCAAGGCCCGTACAGTCGATTTCTATCAACGGCTATCGAACTGCACTTACAGCGACCTTTTTCAAATTTGATTTGGACATAATTCCAAATCCAACCGTTAGATTTCTAATTCCTAATATTCGTTAGAAAGCTCTTTTCGATACGAACCCAACGGTTCCGGTTTTAGGAGAATCCGACGGTCGGATCTCCCGCAATATCCGTTCGAAGTCAATGGTCGAAATTCGCGAACTGCCGCGGCGCGGGGCGTTCTATTCAGGCCATTATATTATATATATTATATATATAATATATATTTCTTCGATTTCTATTTAAAACGAAATTTATAAATTGTTTTAAATTCGTTTTCAAAACGTTTTCAACTTCATTTTCAAATTCAAATCAAAACTGGATTTTCCCTTTCAAATTCGGTTTAAATTCATTTCAAATTGATTCCAATTCAAATCGATTTTTAATTCAATTTCGATTCGTTTTCAATTAAATTTCGATTCGTATTCAATTCTATTAAATTTCAATTCGAATTCATTTCTATTCGAATTCAATTCGAATTCATTTCTATTCGAATTTCAAATCATTTCAGTGTATTTCGAATTTCAAATCAATTCCGTTTAATTCGAATTCCAATTCACTTTAAATATAATTCGAATTTCAATTCATTTCTATATAGTTCGAATTTCAAATCTATTCAATATTCATTGAAGAATGAATAAAATCGATATAAATATCGTTCACGTCAAAATGGCGTCAATCTAACCAACACGGCTTCATATGTTTCTATTTTCAAATATTCTATTTCAAATATTTCTATTTCAAATATGTAATGAGGCCCAATCAATTACCATATAATGTTAAGTATATGGATTTTCTACAACACATGTACACAATAACAACGATGAATAATCAACCATCATCCAAAGTGCATTCTACACTGTATAAGCATCAAATATAAATATTCAACGCTTATAACAGCCTGTCAATCCATCGATCGACATACAGCTAATTATTGGGACTAGTGTACGTCATATATCATCCCAATACTCGTGTGGGGTTTTCAAACAATCAAACACAGATTTTATTTGTGCAGTTGGGCGATGTGTAAAATTTATCGTCCCAATCAATATCAGTCAAATGTGTGTATATAAACAAATCGGCAGAATTGTTTATTTTTATTTCATTTTCAAATATTTCTATTTTTAACTATAAAATACTTTTCCACTATAAAATATTTTATTTCGTTTCACATCACATCACACAATCAACTACACATCAAAATCAAACAAACAAGCATACAAGCCGTCCATGGTCTGTGGACGACGGGTGTCGGGTGCTACTAAACACCGTCTGCATCCTAGTATATATATATATAACTAGAAAATTGAATTAAAGAGTGAGAAATTCTCACCGAAAGCTAAATCCAACGCCACAACTCTTCTTATGTAGAAATCTTTGCCGCTCTTGCCTCTTGTCACTTTCTCTGCCCGTATTCTCTACATATGTAAAAATCCCATTTTTACTTCGCTATTCGATATATAAAAATCAAATTTTTACTATGCTACTCAATATATAAAAATTGAATTTTTACTTCGCTATTCAATATATAAAAATCGAATTTTTACTATGCTATTCAATATATAAAAATCATATTTTTTCTATGCTATTCAATATATAAAAATCGAATTTTTACCTTGCTATTCAACATATAAAAATCGAATTTTTACCTTGCTATTCAATGTATAAAAATCAAATTTTTACCTTTCTACATTATAAAGATTATATTTTTACCCTTGTTAGACCGAAATTTGGGCCTAACACCCAAAGTCTATGTGAAAACCCCACAATCACAGAATAAATGCAGAAAAAACAGTAAAATAAGAGGAGACACACGAGATTTTTATAGTGGTTCGGCTCAATCCAAGCCTACGTCCACTTTATAGTTTCTTAAATCCTGAGAAGTTATTACAATGTTGTTTGTTTACAGCTTATACACGAAATCCTCGTGTTTACAATGAAGAAGAGGAGAAAAGAGATTGAATTTATGCACGATAGCCTCGTGTTTGATTGAGTTGAGGAGTCCCCAAAGTCCTTGAATACTTGGTAATGGAGGTCGGGAGGTGTTAGTGCCGGAAAAGTCCCTTGAAATGACCATCTCGTGGTGTATTTATAGGCGTAGAGGAGCTGCTGGGAGTCCTGAATCGGGTCGGATCGGGTGTGACGTGGTGAGCGGAGAGGACATCTCGGAGAGAGTGGAGAAGTGGCCTTCAGATCGTGTGCACATAGGTGGCGGCCGATCCGAATTAGTAGGAGGTAGTTATCCCTTAAGAAGCGGTCAAACTTGCTGCGTCTGAGCAGGTACAGGGGAATCGGTTCGGGTCCGACCTGAACCGAGCTGGTGTCTTCAATCCGAAGACTTCATGTGCCAGGTTAGTGCGATGGAGGTCGGATCGGTTCGGCTCTGAACCGAACCGAGGAGGAGGCTCCGAACCGGAGTTATGATGTATACTTCTGAGCTGAGTGCAAGCCGGGTCGGGTTCTGATAGTCCGATCCGAATCGAGGTGAGATGGAATCCAAGTTTGAGCATCTTCGAAGTGTGGAGTTGGAGCGGGTCCGATCCGATCCGGGAGGTCAAGCCAATTTCCAAATTCCAAGTTTTCGGTTCTGCATGCATTCACGGAAACGGGCATAACTTTCAAACCGTAAGTCCGATTGAGCCAAACCAAAGCTCAAACTGAAGCTAATTCAGAGATCTACAAGTGTTACGGAGCTTAGCTCCGTAATCGCTGTTTTCGGTCCCAAAAAAGGTCATCTGGTAGGAGTTTCGGGCCATTCTTTATTTGTGATGCGATTTTGACCAAATCGCTGTCTGTCTTCTGACGGTATTTCCGATACTTGAGCGTATTATTGATAAGAGATTCCATGTGTGACTGCTTTGGCTAAAAAGCGGGTCAACAACCCTTTTCAAAGAAATAAAAATCGTTGATTTTCAGTTTTAAAGATCATATATTTTATCATATAGAAGTCCTCTCTCTATTATTAAAAATCATAACTCTAACTTAATAAAAATCACGCCTTTAACTTATATAAAAACTTATCTTTTAAATTAAACCGTTTCATAGAAAGGATCCACAAAATAAAACAAAAACGACGTTTTTAAATCAAAATCAAAACAAAGTAAAATAAAAGAAATACTCACATCGTCATTGAACTGAAAGGGGGCGGAGGAGGAGCATTCGCCATCGTCAGCGATGGGAGGGGGAGGGTCGGTTCATGGAGGCGCGGGTCAGCTAGGGTTTGGGTGCGGCTGTTGGGGGTTCGAGGTGGTAGGGGTTCGCCGTTTAAGGAGGGAGAGAAGAGAGCGAGGGGAGGAGAGAAGGGGGTGGCGGCGCAGAGGGCGTAGGTGGAGGAAGAGGCGGCGGCTGCGGCATAGGGGGGGCGAAGCGATTTGGATGCGCTCGTCGTTTTTTTTTCTTTTTTTTCTAATCGGGTTTTACTGATTTGAATTGGGGGGGTGACCTGGTAGGGAGAAAGGGAGGAGGGGTTTGAAGGAAATTATTTATTTATTTATTTATTTAATTTCAAAAAGCAACTTTTAATTCCAACCTCGAAATCGATCCCACCGACTGTCGTCCTTAGCTAATTACCCCCATTATGAACACAATGGGATATGTTTCGTAAGCTGATTCGATTGTTTCGATCAATTTTCGTCAAAATCAAAATATAACTCTATATATTGAATTTGAACGCGCATTTCAATTTACCGGGGTCACATACGAACTCTAAAAATTCCCGAAAAATATTTTCTAGCTTCGTATTGACGATACAGTCCTAACAAAACTAGTTTCGTCGAATTCTGAGACCGTTGGAAAAATGGTCATTTTCCAGTCGATTAAAATCAACTGAAACTGGTCAAACGCGTTTTCCTTTGCCACGCTCACATATTGATTCGAAAAATTATGAAATTTGGAATCTAGCAATAATTTGTCATCACGGATCCAACAAAAGTGGTTTCGTCAAAATCCGAGGTCGTTTGCAAAATTCCCATTTTTAAGGGCCTGAATTCCATAGCGACTATTCAGAATTTTCAACTAGACATATCTTTTGATCCCCGCTATGAAATTTCAATTTTTCGGATTTGTTGGAAAGATATTATCAAATAGATCCTATGATTTTTGGTTTCACTAAAATCCGGTTTGTTTTGCACCCGGTATGTTCAATTGAAGTTTGAAATCGAATTATCGAACTACCACGCCATTTTCAATTCTTTTTATAAATATAAATAAATATTTATATTCTATCGACGAACTATATAATATATACGTTCGAATTCCATTCAAAATAAATTTCTCGTTGATATTATTTAAAATAATTCATTTTTAAATGTTCAAAATTCTCTAAAATTGCCAAAATAAAAAATTTAAACTGGCCCAGATTTTCGGGTTATTACACCAGTCTTTCATCCCGACCCAGTTTTAGTCATGTTTACTCGAACAAACCAATCATTTCATATCCCAAAGTTGTAAATTATTTTGCAACCATACTTTACAAATACTTATTGTTTTCTAAACATTTCAAAATATTGGTTTTCTAGTCGTCGAAACCATTGTTTATTATAAACAGTTTATAACCAATCTATCATATCTAAAACGGTTGAAAAAAAATCCAAGCAACTTATGTCCACATCAACATTTAAAGTTTCGAATTCATACCAAACTTTGTGAATTTAAATTTTCATTCTTTACCTAAGTTGAATTTTTTTCCATATCGACCCATATTACCATAAATTGGCCTTATGCAAATTTAAACTTACATTCCAACCGTTTAAACTTCATCCATGGCATTAACTTCTTTTAAAATTAAATATTGCTTCAACATTTCAATACTTTTATAAAATTGTTTTCCAAGAGTCTAATTTCATAGTTTAGAAGTCATATTCATAAAATCGAACAACTTTTCTTTTTGTTTGTAATTCGAGATCTACGACATTTATTCCTTCTTGTTCCAAATTCCAAATCTAGTTTGGAAAGTTACTTTATTCAACCAGTCTAGCGAAAATCTTTGAAACATTCCTTTCAAATTACCACTACGCTTTCGCTGCGCTACTCCGATTTAACGTATACATATTTCAAACAATTTGTCCCAAACACTAGAAATTGATTTCGAAGATTATCCGGACTAAAATCTTTATATTTCGAAAAGTCAAATTTTTCCTAGTCTACTTACTACGCAAGGCTTACTGTTTGAAGTTCGGTTAGCATAAGGCTTTGGACAAATTGAAATTACCTAATCTGAATCAATTCCTAGTTTGTTGGGTACTCAGGTATTTTTTTCTTTTCATTAACTTTTCTTGAGTAAATCTCACTTCAAATTTCATTTTCCATTGTAACATAAGTGATCACTCTTTAATACTTCCTATTTGGATTGCGCATACAGTTTTAATAGGGAAAGATAGTTTTCTCCCCACTTAGATATTTGTTATAATTTAAACCATTTTTTTTCTTTTTCTTTTTTTTTCAAACAAATTCTCAACTTAAGTAAAATTACCTTCAAATTCTTTGAGGGAAGTTTGATTGCCGAAATATACTTCCGAGAAAAATAGCTTATTCTTGCATTTTACCATTTACAACACTTTAATCAAATATTTCAAATTATCACTTACAATTCATGCTAAGTATCAATTTCAAATTTATCGCTTACATTAACTTATTCTTCGAGGAATATAATATCTTTTCCTAACCTGTTGGATTTAAAATTCATACTCAACATTTGCTATGACTTGTATATTTTAAATATGGGTGGTATTTTCAATATAATTTCTTATTGAATTATCTTATCTCCCAAAATTCGCTTTCTAATCTTTAAGAAAAAATTACTTTTAAAATCCTTTCTCGTTATTAAAAATAGTTTGATTTGAATTTATAACATATTGTCCTTACATTAAATTCCTTTTTAATATTTCAAACATATCGAAATAGTTTAAGTATTCCTCGACATCTTAACTGGAGTCATATAGTCATCCCACTTTCGAAACTCGAAAATCACTACTGATGGTGCCATGGTCATCAGTAAATTCATCCTCGAGCGACTAGAATGTGATTCTATTTCTATTTAGTATACACTGGACTTCGTATATACGTTAGCTAGGCGTATATTAAAAAATCCCCATATACTTGATAGTCCAATTGCGATATCGAGCACAATACTCAAGAATCCCTTATCTTCAATTATACTACATAAATTTATTTCAAAATAATTTTTTATTTCCAAAGCGATTTACTCAATTCAAAATATTTTATATTTTCAAAATACGCTCCCTCAACGGGATATTCCAAAATCTCATTCTAGGGCATTTCTAACCCTATCTCAAATGAGATATTATATCTCTGATGAGTCCTATCTTTTTGTTCAAAATATGTTGTACCCCATAGCTTTGTATAACCAAAGCTCCGATACCAACTGTAACGACCTGCCTTTTTGCCCAGTTCTCGACGGTAATTAAACCAACTTAAACCATTCAGAAAGATGTATTGTTATGGGTACATACATACATTGAACAAAACAACAGAACTATTCATTGTCAAATACAATATTACATCAGAGTTACATGAATATCATAGTTACAACATAAATATATACAGCGAAAGAAAGAAATATACTCTCAGCGGAAGAACATATGTTACAGCGGAAGTTTCAACTCTGGCGTGGTCTCAAACTCAGAAAGTGCTTCAAACTTTGCTCAAAAGAATCATAACTGCAAAATCTAAACTACTAGCTGCCCGTGTGAAAATTAATGGGCACCCAGAGTTTAGGAAGGAATAATAAACTCTAGGTCAGTCATGGGACTGGTGGGAGAACATAAAACAGTTGCTTTAAGGTTTATTTTAAAGTTGGGAATTTCAATGGACCACGCCGCTAGTGCAGAACAGGTTTACTCCATGTGAATGTCTGTGCATATAAATAAGCAATGACTTTTGAAAATGAAGTTATCATAAGCTCGTCCCACATCACACAATGCAAGCGCACACCAGATGGACGAGGTTTATCTTATGACAACCAAATATGCTTTCATACATAAAAATCCTCTTTCAAAGCCATAATGTAACACCCCGGATTTTTCCGTTAACAGTAAATTAACAAATTAAAGTATAATTAAATTGTAACAGAAAAATTAAGGGAAACGGACATCACCATTGCGTTCGTCTCGGAATTCTGCTTGAGATAGAGTCCGAGTTTGCGCAAAACGGATAACGTATGAAGAAGATATCTTTAATTTAAATATTACAGCAAAACATGAAAAAAGAGAAGTAAGGAGAGGACAATAATTATTATTATTCTAAGACTTATTAACAAAAGCCTCTGTAGCTCAGTTGGTTAAGGCATTGGATTTGTAGCATGGAGGTCGGGGGTTCAAACCCCGGCGGCGACATAATTTTTATCTCTGTTTTAGAGAGGGCCAACTGAGCATGCAAATACATGTACGTATACAAATTCAAATTTTGAAAGGATAAGAACGTACATATAAGGAAATAAAGAAAATATATGTATATATATGAGAATATATATATATATATATGCAAAAAATATATGTATACAATAGATAAAATTCAAATAGACTAAAACAGCTCAATTTAAAGTTTAATTTTTGAAAATCGAACCCAGTCCCTCCTGGCTGGCCTGGTCTGTGTTTGGTCGAATTTCTGTGGGTTGCTTTGTCATTAGGGCTAGGTGGCAAGTTTTAATTGGTCTCTCTATCTAATGAATGGCTACGATCTAACCTAGCAACATCAATGGTTCTAATCAATTCCTAACCTCTATATAAACAACCCTAGACTAAACCCTAATCTATTCATTCAAATTAAGAGCATAGCCGCCATGTTGCTGAGGAACGACTAAGAGTAGCCGCCATCTAGAGAGAGAGGATTAGGGAGAAATTTCTAAAGCCTAAATCAATTCAAGCAACCTAAAGCTAATCAATTCAACAAAGGAATCATATCTCTTAATTAGAGAATTTGCCGCAACCATTGTAAGTAGAGTATTACTTTGGTATGAACAAATGATTGTGTAGATATGTATGCATGAATTGTGGCAATGAAATTCGTATTTGTGCGATTTATATACTTTTGGATATTCTGAATTATGTCATTCAATTATAAAGAACTACATGCGGTAGTTCTATGCAAATATACGTTTGGAATATTGCACAAATTATGTAGTCTATGTTGAAGCTACATGTATGTAGTTGATTGAAATTCATGCAAGTTTGGGGCTTTGTTATTATGCCATCATGATGTCTATTTTGTGCATAAATCATTTTGCAAGTAATTGAGACAAGTTTGGTTGTTATAGTTCATATGAAACTATGTTGGAATTTTGACACCATAATCCATGTATTAAGTCATGCTTTTGCAAAACTTATGAATATGGCTAGGCTATGAATGATATTGGGCATAATTGAAATTCATGATTAAGTCTATCTTGTTTAAAAGAATTATATGATGACATATGTGAGACATGGCTAAGTTAGACACAAAAATCCCTTTTTTGCAAGTTAAAAGCAAACACCATGATTAAGAATATTTATGCATAAGTATACCATCGTTATGTGATTAAATTTAATTAAGTTGAACTATGCTTTTGTGTTAGTAACAAAGTATCCTCTTTGTAAACATGTAGAAACCTTATGAACATGACTTGTTTATATTTATGCCATGAACAAATTTAACTATACCTATGCCATGTTTATGCTAGAAGTATTTATGCCATGCTTATGTTTGACATTATGCCATGTTTATGCTAGAAGTATTTATGCCATGCTTATGTTTGACATTATGCCATGTTTATGCTAGAAGTATTTATGCCATGCTTATGTTTGACATTATGCCATGTTTATGCTAGAAGTATTTATGCCATGCTTATGTTTGACATTATGCCATGTTTATGCTAGAAGTATTTATGCCATGCTTATGTTTGACATTATGCCATGTTTATGCTAGAAGTATTTATGCCATGTTTGACATTATGCCATGTTTATGCTAAAAGTATTTATGCCATGCTTATGTTTGACATTATGCCTAATTAAAAATATAGGTTCATGGGTCAATAATGATATCTCAATTACAAGTTCACATGCTTTGATTCATGTCACCTATGTTACCACTATGCAAGTACACCAGTTTCTATTATGTATTTCCAACGTCATATGCAAGTTCATGCGCTCACCTTCCCCTCTTTGTGTATGTAATCACGCTTTAAGCCTCCCCTTTTCGCATGGCTAAATTGGGCTTTAAAAGGCTAAGCCCAATATATATAAACGGACGTGTAAAACGGGGGAAAATAATGTTGGGTTAAAATTACTAATGAATGAAAACTAAAGTAGAAGGGCCCAAATTCAAGTATGGGTTGGGCCCATGATTGGTGTAACCTTTACACCATTAACTTAATAATGGGCCGCAAATATTTACATATAAGAAATAAAGAAGAATGACAAGATATATAAATGTAGAAAATACGATATGTTTAACCCGAGGTTGGATTGAGTTGTGATGTAAACCTGCCCGGAACCGCCCGGCTGTCCAGTAGTCACAACAATACCTATCCAATGTGGGAGGTTAAACATGGAGCCCAATAAGGACCCGAGGTTAGACTGAGTTGTGGCGTAAGACTGCCCGGAACCAACCGGCAACAGGCAGCCACAGCAATACCCGTCTAATGTGAGAGGTTAGGGCCTTAATAAGACAATTAAGGCTGAATCAGGATTGTTAGGATTAAGTGGACTAAGACTTAATCAAAATGGAACATGCTAAACTAAACGGACTGGTGGGGTTAGGTTAGAAAACACTTAACCAACTTAGCATGTTGGCTAGAGATAGAAAACCTAGTAACGGGGGACCCTTTTCAGCAGTAACCCTACACGGTGTATCATGATACCCTGAAACTAGGCAGGGTGGGGCACGATTACTGGGATGATTGTAAGAGGTCAAAAATCGACGGCGGTGGTGTAGCAGTGTAGGTTCTAACGGAGTGCGGGCGTGCACACACTCCGGCGCAGAAAAATAAGGCACTGGACACCAGTATCATACCTGTGCACTCTAAGGTTGTGTCGGGTTGCCACTATGGGACTTGATACACCCCATGGTGGGACCAGCATAGGTAACTACAGACATCGGGGGCCGTAAGACACATGTAACTATGCGAGTAGGAGCCGATCATCATTGAATGGATCACATCACCCTGATTATGGGGTGCCAGTTGGAAATTAGTTCATATGGGTTCAGAGATTGACATGGGGTACGACGGTATATTCGACCCTAGACAACTTAACCAAGTTTATAGTGCATGCCCACTTCCTGTTATTACTTATCATACCCAGTTCTTTATTCATAGACAAAGTAGTACTAGACTTACTCAGGCTTTATGTCTGACTCTATTTTTCTTTCGTCTTCTTTCTTCCGTTTCCCCCCCCCCCCCAGGTCCTCAGGGAGGGAACACAGCAGCTTGACCAGCCTTAGCATCCAGCTTGAAGAAGAGAAATGTATTGCTTGGACTTTCCTGTTTTGAACTATGGCTTTGGACAATCACTATGAGGGCTTTGCAGTTTATCTATGTTTTATTTATGCTTCTTTAAATCATGTACTCAAGACAGATTATGAAAGTATTATGTTATGTTTTTGGAAAGGATGTTGTTGTAACACGTATTTGACTTTATGAAATAAAAGTTTGTTGTTCTTCCGCTGTTTACAAATATGTGTTCTTATATCTGTCTTGTATATCTGTGACTTGTACTTATAAACCTCCACCAAAATTAGGGCATTCCCTTTGAGAGTGACCCTAACGGAGGTGGGGTGTTTCACTTGGTATCAGAGCATAGGTTTACCAGATAAGATAAAAAGTTTTGAAAAAAAAATTATTTTCAAAAAGGAAATTTAAAGAAGCATTTTTAAAAGATAAAAATATTATTTTATTTTAAAAAGGCAAAGTCCACTCCCCTAAGCCATAGGAACTATCTCTTATCCTTCGTTTTGAATCTATCCTTTTTGTTTCAGCATGTCCCAAGAACTTAACTTGCCGGAAGGGGTGCCAATACCTGGTTGGTTTAGACGGTTCTTAGAAGCAAGGGCCACTCAGCCAGGTCCTACCGTTCCTCCTCCCCCAGCTGAAGGAAATCATCCAGCTGCAGCAGCACCTTTTCCTCCACCTCCTCCTCGGGGAAACGCATTCGCTAAGATATGTAAAGACTTTAAAGCCATGGGAGGAAGGGATTTCCATGGAACTGAGTCCTTCGTAGCAGCTAGGAATTGGCTGAAAGAAACTGAAGACCTATTCATCATCTTTGAGGTAGAAGATAGACAAAAAGTACAGTTGGCAGTGTGGCTATTGAAGGGTGAGGCTTCCTACTGGTGGGAAGTCACTAATGCTGAAAGACCAGTAGAAACATGGGAGGACTTTAGGGCAAGGTTTGAGACCAAATTTCTCTCAGATGCGGAAAGAAGTTTGCAGTTGGAGAAATTCTTTTTTCTTAAGCAAGGAGACAAGACTGTTAGAGAGTATGTGAATCAGTTTGATGAGCTGGCTAGGTTTGGGCTTGACCTAGTCAACACCCCGCACAAGAAGGCTCTCCGTTTCGTCAAAGGGTTAAATGAGCCATTACACAGTTTGGCCATGACACATATACCCATGGGGGCCACGTATGAAAGATTGGTGCAAATGGCATTGCTGAATGAGGAGGATAAGGGCAAGAAGGAGGCAAAGGCAGAAAGCTCTCAAGGGAAGAAAGAGGGTTTGCAGCCTAAGAAGACAGACTTTAAGAAAGGCGGGGAAGGCAACAAAGAGAAGAGGACGTGTAATTTCTGTGGCAAAGTGGGGCACTTAGTAAAGGACTGCCGGAAAAAGAAGGCCAAGGAGAATGGTGGGTGCTTTTCTTGCGGTCAGACAGGCCACAGAGCTAAGGACTGCCCAAAGAAACGAGGGCAGGGGCAGGGGTCTGGATCCACTCCAGGGGCACAGGTTCATGTGCTGGAAGCGCCACCTTTGCAACAGCGAGGTACAAACACTTCTGTAGAAAGTGTAGTTTATCTTTATGATCACCCCGTTCGCACTTTATTTGATTCTGGCGCATCACACTCCTTTATCTCGTCTGCTTTAGTAGAATCTCTGCACCTAAAAACTAGTATGGTAGAGGACCCCTTAATTGTTTCAAACCCAATTGGGGGCCCAGCTCATTTGTCTATGATCTGTTTGGATTTGAAAATTTCTATTCTAAGTGTAGAATTTGAATGTAGTGCCTTTGTTTTGGGCTTTGCGGGGTATGGTTTGATTTTGGGTATGGATTGGCTATCCAGTAATGGGGCCATCCTTTATTGTGAGAAAAGGGTTGTTAGGCTCCTAACCCAGCTCAGTAATACTTTGGAAATTTCTTGTAATCCCTCGTATGCGGTTATGCTTAGTTATCTTGAGTCGCTAGATGCCTTTGTTGAAAATTTGCAATCAGTTAGAGTGGTCCGGGAATATCCGGATGTCTTCGAAGAGGTGAAGGGCTTGCCTCCGAAGCGGGAAATAGACTTCCGCATATATCTTGTAGATAATGCAAAGCCCGTTGCGTTGCCCGTTAGACACATGGCTCCACGAGAAAGAAAAGAGCTCAGTAAACAGATTAAAGAGCTTCTAGAGAAGGGGTTCATTAGGTGGAGCATTTCAGAATAGGGCACTCCAGGAGTGTTCGCCACTAAGGCTGAAGGTTCATTTCACTTATGCATGAGTTGTAAAGAATCACCTTAGTAAGTACATTTGGCAACATAGTTGGACTTAGGAAGGGACTCCCTTGTGACCTAAAAGGAGTCCATCATGCTTAGTTTCCTAGAATCATATGTGGTGGTTGGGTTGATTAATTCTTTGGGTGTCAGTCTGATGTTGATTTCGGTCTTCGGGGCTGATGCTTAGAGAGTTCTTCTCCTAATCAATATATATGTGGCATAGATTTCCAGTTTTGACATTGCCTAATGGGCACAAAATTTTTACTTGCTTCTATCATTCGACTATACCTTTAGGTAGGACCATTTCCTATCATTGAGAAAATTTGGAAAATGACCTATAGATTAGAGCTACCCGAGAAATTGGCCGAAGTCCACAACGTTTTTCACGTTTCACATCTCCGAAAATGTCTACATGAGTCTGCTGAAGTGGTAGAGCCAAATATCCTCGAAGAGGCCGAAGTGGAACGCGAAGCAACCATAAGAAAAGTTCCAACCCGCATACTAGGAACGGAAGTGAAGAAGCTACGCAACCGCGAAGTCAAACTCGTCAAAGTTTAGTGGAGCGACGCCGAGGAAGACGCGACTTGGGAAACTGAAGCTAGAATCCGTACAGCCTACCCTTTTCTGTTCGAGGGTACATCCTTGATCTTTCATTTTCCTTAAGTTGCGCTTTTGTCTATCTTCTTAGGTATATTTCCTCGACCTTATCTCTTAGGTAGAAACCCTTTGGATGGAAACATGTAATTGAAACATGTTATGGATGATGGTTGCAAGTGGTTGCAAGTGATTGCTAGTGGTTGCTCGTGGCTGCATATACACACACAATCTAGGTTTTAGATCGGCTCAGTCACTTCATATTGCATATGCATATATGTTTGCACTCGTATATGGTTGAATTGTAATGTGTTGTCATATGGATGTTGCATTTGTATGAAAGATTGTGCACCCATGTAGAATCATGAATAGGAAAAATCTGCATACATAATGGATACATGGCACTTACATGATTCGCATTAAGGAGGTCAACTGAATCAGTAGACCGCCTGATTTTGCATTAGATAAGTTCATGAACACACACACTTCGCATATGATCATGAAGCATTAGAAGTCTTTTAAGGACAATGGATGCTCGTGTTTGATGGATGAGTAGATGGATGATTGAATGTTAGGATTTACATTCTTCCTAAACTTGAAGATTTCGGGGACGAAATCCTTTTAAGTGGGGGAGAATGTAACACCCCGGATTTTTCCGTTAACAGTAAATTAACAAATTAAAGTATAATTAAATTGTAACAGAAAAATTAAGGGAAACGGACATCACCATTGCGTTCGTCTCGGAATTCTGCTTGAGATAGAGTCCGAGTTTGCGCAAAACGGATAACGTATGAAGAAGATATCTTTAATTTAAATATTACAGCAAAACATGAAAAAAGAGAAGTAAGGAGAGGACAATAATTATTATTATTCTAAGACTTATTAACAAAAGCCTCTGTAGCTCAGTTGGTTAAGGCATTGGATTTGTAGCATGGAGGTCGGGGGTTCGAACCCCGGCGGTGACATAATTTTTATCTCTGTTTTAGAGAGGGCCAACTGAGCATGCAAATACATGTACGTATACAAATTCAAATTTTGAAAGGATAAGAACGTACATATAAGGAAATAAAGAAAATATATGTATATATATGAGAATATATATATATGCAAAAAATATATGTATACAATAGATAAAATTCAAATAGACTAAAACAGCTCAATTTAAAGTTTAATTTTTGAAAATCGAACCCAGTCCCTCCTGGCTGGCCTGGTCGGTGTTTGGTCGAATTTCTGTGGGTTGCTTTGTCATTAGGGCTAGGTGGCAAGTTTTAATTGGTCTCTCTATCTAATGAATGGCTACGATCTAACCTAGCAACATCAATGGTTCTAATCAATTCCTAACCTCTATATAAACAACCCTAGACTAAACCCTAATCTATTCATTCAAATTAAGAGCATAGCCGCCATGTTGCTGAGGAACGACTAAGAGTAGCCGCCATCTAGAGAGAGAGGATTAGGGAGAAAGTTCTAAAGCCTAAAGCAATTCAAGCAACCTAAAGCTAATGAATTCAACAAAGGAATCATATCTCTTAATTAGAGAATTTGCCGCAACCATTGTAAGTAGAGTATTACTTTGGTATGAACAAATGATTGTGTAGATATGTATGCATGAATTGTGGCAATGAAATTCGTATTTGTGCGATTTATATACTTTTGGATATTCTGAATTATGTCATTCAATTATAAAGAACTACATGCGGTAGTTCTATGCAAATATACGTTTGGAATATTGCGCAAATTATGTAGTCTATGTTGAAGCTACATGTATGTAGTTGATTGAAATTCATGCAAGTTTGGGGCTTTGTTATTATGCCATCATGATGTCTATTTTGTGCATAAATCATTTTGCAAGTTTGAGACAAGTTTGGTTGTTATAGTTCATATGAAACTATGTTGGAATTTTGACACCATAATCCATGTATTAAGTCATGCTTTTGCAAAACTTATGAATATGGCTAGGCTATGAATGATATTGGGCATAATTGAAATTCATGATTAAGTCTATCTTGTTTAAAAGAATTATATGATGACATATGTGAGACATGGCTAAGTTAGACACAAAAATCCCTTTTTTGCAAGTTAAAAGCAAACACCGTGATTAGGAATATTTATGCATAAGTATACCATCGTTATGTGATTAAATTTAATTAAGTTGAACTATGCTTTTGTGTTAGTAACAAAGTATCCTCTTTGTAAACATGTAGAAACCTTATGAACATGACTTGTTTATATTTATGCCATGAACAAATTTAACTATACCTATGCCATGTTTATGCTAGAAGTATTTATGCCATGCTTATGTTTGACATTATGCCATGTTTATGCTAGAAGTATTTATGCCATGCTTATGTTTGACATTATGCCATGTTTATGCTAGAAGTATTTATGCCATGCTTATGTTTGACATTATGCCATGTTTATGCTAGAAGTATTTATGCCATGCTTATGTTTGACATTATGCCATGTTTATGCTAGAAGTATTTATGTCATGCTTATGTTTGACATTATGCCATGTTTATGCTAGAAGTATTTATGCCATGTTTGACATTATGCCATGTTTATGCTAAAAGTATTTATGCCATGCTTATGTTTGACATTATGCCTAAGTAAAAATATAGGTTCATGGGTCAATAATGATATCTCAATTACAAGTTCACATGCTTTGATTCATGTCACCTATGTTACCACTATGCAAGTACACTTGTTTCTATTATGTATTTCCAACGTCATATGCAAGTTCATGCGCTCACCTTCCCCTCTTTGTGTATGTAATCACGCTTTAAGCCTCCCCTTTTCGCATGGCTAAATTGGGCTTTAAAAGGCTAAGCCCAATATATATAAACGGACGTGTTAAACGGGGGAAAATAATGTTGGGTTAAAATTACTAATGAATGAAAACTAAAGTAGAAGGGCCCAAATTCAAGTATGGGTTGGGCCCATGATTGGTGTAACCTTTACACCATTAACTTAATAATGGGCCGCAAATATTTACATATAAGAAATAAAGAAGAATGACAAGATATATAAATGTAGAAAATACGATATGTTTAACCCGAGGTTGGATTGAGTTGTGATGTAAACCTGCCCGGAACCGCCCGGCTGTCCAGTAGTCACAACAATACCTATCCAATGTGGGAGGTTAAACATGGAGCCCAATAAGGACCCGAGGTTAGACTGAGTTGTGGCGTAAGACTGCCCGGAACCAACCGGCAACAGGCAGCCACAGCAATACCCGTCTAATGTGAGAGGTTAGGGCCTTAATAAGACAATTAAGGCTGAATCAGGATTGTTAGGATTAAGTGGACTAAGACTTAATCAAAATGGAACATGCTAAACTAAACGGACTGGTGGGGTTAGGTTAGAAAACACTTAACCAACTTAGCATGTTGGCTAGAGATAGAAAACCTAGTAACGGGGGACCCTTTTCAGCAGTAACCCTACACGGTGTATCATGATACCCTGAAACTAGGCAGGGTGGGGCACGATTACTGGGATGATTGTAAGAGGTCAAAAATCGACGGCGGTGGTGTAGCAGTGTAGGTTCTAACGGAGTGCGGGCGTGCACACACTCCGGCGCAGAAAAATAAGGCACTGGACACCAGTATCATACCTGTGCACTCTAAGGTTGTGTCGGGTTGCCACTATGGGACTTGATACACCCCATGGTGGGACCAGCATAGGTAACTACAGACATCGGGGGCCGTAAGACACATGTAACTATGCGAGTAGGAGCCGATCATCATTGAATGGATCACATCACCCTGATTATGGGGTGCCAGTTGGAAATTAGTTCATATGGGTTCAGAGATTGACATGGGGTACGACGGTATATTCGACCCTAGACAACTTAACCAAGTTTATAGTGCATGCCCACTTCCTGTTATTACTTATCATACCCAGTTCTTTATTCATAGACAAAGTAGTACTAGACTTACTCAGGCTTTATGTCTGACTCTATTTTTCTTTCGTCTTCTTTCTTCCGTTCCCCCCCCCCCCCCCAGGTCCTCAGGGAGGGAACACAGCAGCTTGACCAGCCTTAGCATCCAGCTTGAAGAAGAGAAATGTATTGCTTGGACTTTCCTGTTTTGAACTATGGCTTTGGACAATCACTATGAGGGCTTTGCAGTTTATCTATGTTTTATTTATGCTTCTTTAAATCATGTACTCAAGACAGATTATGAAAGTATTATGTTATGTTTTTGGAAAGGATGTTGTTGTAACACGTATTTGACTTTATGAAATAAAAGTTTGTTGTTCTTCCGCTGTTTACAAATATGTGTTCTTATATCTGTCTTGTATATCTGTGACTTGTACTTATAAACCTCCATCAAAATTAGGGCATTCCCTTTGAGAGTGACCCTAACGGAGGTGGGGTGTTTCACATAATACATATATATAGTGTGGAAAACATTTCGCAAATAAATGTATTAATCCTAAACAGCATAATACCCCATAATATTATGTCGCCATATATATATATACAATCAAAAATCGTATGGCTTGTATTGGAGATTTGGGTTTCCAACTTGATGATTCCTGGCACGAAAGATCAATCGGAACACAAACGAAATGTAATCACGGGTTTTTCATCCAGACGCGGACACCAAGACAAATCACAAGATAGATCAACGGTTTTCGACCAGACACGCCCCCCCCCCCCCCCGAACATACCCTATTCCATAGGCCATAAGTGGTTTCCCACTGCTACAGTGGTCATCATCAATTCATATATATGTACACCACCTAATCGCCAATCTCTCATCATCCGGGGTGTGAGGTTTGTTGATGTCACGTCATACACAAACCATGCCTAGAGAAGCAATGCCCTGATCGTATAAGCTCATTTCATCTCTTAAGTATGTCACATTATCCATTCACAACATGACCACTGATTTCCATCCATACATAACTACTTCGAGCTCATACGTCACAAACCAGATACATATCAACGGAAATCAGTGTTATGTTGTCAATTACAATGTCAGACACACAATCCATACAAGTCCGTCCTGGGTCTGAACGGAACAAAAATCTGAAAGTTCTCCCAATACGTTCGGACTTTCTGCCACTCCAGTAATAGGGGCATCTCTCAACTGTAGCTATCAGTAAAGAAACCAATCAGCAGGTGGTCCGTTCGATTTGTGAAGAACCACTTTCTTCATTCATCGATTCCAAGTCTTGAATTTGCTTCATGCATCATATTATTACTTGGAATGGTTTTTGGACTCAAATCTGATCCCGGTCTTTCCAAGTAATAGGCGTATTCATAAAACAATGGTTATGAACACACAAGTTCTGAATTCAAATTTACCTCCAAATTGTTATCCATTCATTTCTAAATCAAGGTTGGATTGATCATAAGTTCCGTTATTATCTTAACCCTTTCTTTGAAAACCCAATATTCGATTTATCAATCCTTTTATTTAAACTTACCTTTCAAATTCTTACGCTTAGAACATACATTTTTATTCCTTTCCTTACGTCTTCCAACTTACCAAAGCTTCATTTGGATTACAATTCAAATCACGATAATCCAAACAAATTATATTCAAATATAAGTTTGATAGAGTTAATTTGACTTATATTCGATATAAATACTCAACTCGACAAACACTACTAGAATTTGATGTGAATATTCTCTACTGATCCTGATAGTATTTGTTCAACTTTGGAATTACATATCGAATATCCGACACAAACTCTATCCAACTCATTTCCCTTTAAACTCAAAATTTTAGAATCCATAAATAATTACATATTTATTCACTTAAAACTTTTCCAAACCATTTACAATCCATTTCACCATTTGAAATAACGGTTCGCTATTTGAAATTTCCAAACCTATTCCTCTTTGGATAATGATAATAACGTTTGGAATGTTATTGAAAGCACTGCCAATTTCTCTTTAGAAAATGATAACAACGTTTGAAAATGTTACTGAAACGCTGAAATAGCCATTTAAATCAAGTAGATTTAAAAATTTGAATTTCTGTTCTAATCGCTTTAAACTAATGAAGTAAGATAAGTTCCTTAAATTTTTAAAACTTGTTTCCCTTGATTTTCCCTTATGGTCGTCGACAGCACGTACGGTGACCTTTTCCAAATTTGTATTAAATATAACTTGAAAATCACATGCTGAAATTTGAAAATCCCTTTTCTATTCAAAAATTGTTAATATTTGAAAATCAACATTTCTCATTTCAAGTAAAATGATTTCAAATGCTCAAGTTATAACCATTCAAGATTTAAATCGATATTTACGAACGGTCGCGCCGTAGCGCGTTATATATCGATTTAGATATAATTCGTTCAAATCCCTTTAGAATTGAAATAAAAATTAAAGATAACTTAACTTAAACCGATTAATAAGTTTAAAATCAAATGATTTCATAATTCCAACAATTTAAATTTAAATAAGTTGTAAACCATAGGAATTCAAAAACCCTTTTAAATTTAAACTTCATAAATGGTCCTCACGCGACATTTATTAATTTAAAATTTAAATTTGTCTATAAGTTTAAATAATTTCAAATTATAATTTAAATTAACTGTCCCGTCTGTCGGACCAATTAGGGATAGCCAGGGAGAGCAGGAAACTGGATTTCCAAACCCAAGCCTAGACACTATCCTTTCTGTCATCCTAGAACGGTCTGGTAAATCATACTATAAAATATTATATTTAAATTTCCAAATCTCTTTCCAAATTAAACTAGACTTTAAAAATAACATTTTAATATTTGAAAACCAAATTTCACTTATATGGAAGGAACATTGAATCGATCACCTGTATAATTTCACAACCATGATGTTGTGTGTGCATCATGCAAACATAATAAATCAACCATATAAGTCGGATGATCATGAATCATAATCGTCCAAATAAACCACCAATTCAGCTATGCACAAGCATTACTGTCAATAACGCTTTTCAGTGTTCAGTGTTTTAACTAACTACATGCACATCCATTCACACAATAACATTCATATCCAACCAATAATCATAAATCATCACATCACATTTTAAATCACTACTAATTAAAATAAATGACTAAATTAATTGTTCTCACCGAAATAGCTCCAAAAATCTTTACTGATAAGACAAACAAGCCAACGAACACTGCCACTGTTACTCATACTGCCTCCAATTTCATATCCATTAGCAGTTGGTGATTTTCTACTAATTATATAAATATATATATATATATTAGAATTGAATTAACTACATTTGTTTATTATATATATCGTCATGTATATGTACGGACTTTCATCCTATTTTCCATAAAAAAATCTTAGCTAAAATTTCAAACCTATATATAATTAGATTCTATTTTCTGATACGATTCTAACGCATCTGATGGTGTTTAAATCTGAGTATTTTGAGTGAGATATTAGTATTAGAAGTTTAAACTATCTTTAACACAAATTGCATAAATTAAATCATATCCCAACAAGGAGGCCCAGCCCAACTCAAGTACACAAATCCAATTCTCCAAAGCAGGCCCGCCTCCCTATTCTCCTTCTTCCTCCTCACAGCGTACTCCTGGAACCCAACAAAACCGTGCATGGTCATGCATTCTTACATGCACAAACTCCCATCGAACCCAAATCCGAACGCGCCAACCACCTCGTCTTCGGCTCTACTCCCAACCGCACCTAAGCACCGTCATCTCGGAACCACCCATGAAAATCCGAACTCGAACCCGCACCTGGAGCGGAATAGAACCCGCGACAGTCATATTGTCGCACCACCCAAATGTACACCGAGATCCACCGAAATTCACCATATGAAATCTTGCTCCATTCTAATCACAACGCCATCCTCCGATTCAACCATCATCGCCTCCATCTCCGGCAAAACCCAAACCTAATTTCCGACGATCCAAAACATCGACACGGAAAGGCCTCGTTTTCGCACTGGATATACTACACGCTTCTCTGATCGTAACGGCGCAGACGGCGAGATCTAATTCTTCTTGGTTTGTGAGATTTGTTTTTTCAAAGATCTTTGAACCCATTTTTATATTTACTCTAAAATAGAGATTTCTCTTTCGATAGTCCACGAAAATTTGTTTTGCTGATCTCAAAAAACCCGAAATGATAATTCAGACAACTTCCGTGTTGGTCATTTTGGCTGGAAGTGGATGGATTTGGAGATTTGGATTTTAAAGGGAGAGGATACATTATTTTTATTTTACTGATGCTTTGAAAACAAGGAAGAAGGAAACAGTCGTGAGAACTCTACCGCTCAGTTTTGACTAGAGAGAAGAACATGGCTTTGTATATGAATTTTAAGAGGTAATTAAAAATATTTAATTAAGGACACTTGCCTTCTCTTCATGAATTCAATAACATGCATTAAGACAACAAGGATGAAACCTAATCCTTATTTAAAAATCAACCAATGCATGTTGATATAAATAGTTTATTTATTTATTTGTTAAATTTATATTTTTAGATACATCTTAGTGACATTTATAAATGTAGCTAGCTTACAATACATATATGTGAAACAATATTTTACATAAGATTTATAACGTACCTAATATTTCAAAATACTTATTCGTTATTATGTATCAAATAACAAATAAAAAAATATGAGGTTTAGAACTCAACAAATCTTTATGGAAGTCAATATAATTTATAAACTAAATAATATTATCCTTTATTAACATTGAAAGTATTTATTTAAATAAAATCTTAAAAAAATCATAAAATAATTTATTCATATCCAAATAATCAAAACAAAACATTTATTCAACTCATATATATATATATAATCATTTAAAACAAAATTTGTATTGAAATCTTGTTAAATTCATTTGGTATTCAGAAAAATTTGAAATTTTTATTATATTTTAATCATTGAAAATTCTAGTTCGTTACATTTAGTTAGTAAGAAACGCCTAAAACCCATCATACCAATATGTGCAAGTCTCAAATTAAAATTATTATGTACCTATATTACCTTATTTTTTATGTTCTGCGGAATCAAGGAAGATTGGGTAAAATGTAAAGGTTATGATGCCTGAGAAGTTGCATCATCACTTAGTAAGTTGGAACAAGGATATAGAGAAAGCTGCACGTATGCCAAAAATATTGGATGAATAGGTACAAATTTGATCTTGTAACATTTAGTTGATGTTTTAAAAGGATTATTTTTGATCCCATACTAATTGGAATTTGTTACTTAACTGTTCAGTACTTATTTTGTCAGACTTGCTTCCTGTACTTAATTGTTTAGTCCTTTTTGCTATCATAATTTTTATTACTCTTTACGTCTATATATACTTTCTTCTCCACACTCCGTATTTTAATGGTTCTCCTCCATACTAATATGATTTAAAGCATTACATCAAAACAATCAACCACTTAAGCTATACTCCCACTTCTTACTTCTCACAGCGGATATATTCTTGGATTTATAGATAACTAGTCTACCAGTGACCCGATGTTTTTCTATTATGGAAACAAGGGTGACATCGAGTTTTTTGCTGCCTATACTGGGTTCGTTGTGGAAGTCGCCTAAATTCTCAGATCTTGTCTTTGTCGAGGTAAAGTTTCAGTCTTTACCGTTACTTTTTAGATCCTAAAGTTTACTTGATAATTATTGATAAGAAATATAATTATTTTGTGATAGTAATTTAGGTGAACATCTGTATTTTTAGTTAACCAAAATATCAGTTTACTTATCCTTTGGCCATTATATTTGTCCATATAATCAAAGTTTTATTTTCCTTTAATATAAAGGAACAACAAAGAGCCATATTCATAGGCCATTAAGTTGGTTTATGTATTTTAGTAACCATTTTAGTATCATGGGACTTCTTGCTGTTACCTTAACGGCTAATCAAATATTAGTTCTTAGTCAATTTTCCCTTTGACATATGTGAGTCAATATTTTGTGTCATATATTTTTACTCTCCTTTATCCTGCTTGAAACTAAGCATTAGTATTAGCTTAATAAATCTTCACATTTGTCATGTGTGTTTGAAAACAAATTAAGAATCATAACTTATGAAACTATTTCAAATGCAGGGTATAGATTTTGAGAAGCACACTGCAAGGAAAAGCTCCTTGTGCATGCTTGCTTTTACCAATGGTATGTACTGGCAAATGGAAGAAACCGTGAGAAGGAATTTATGGAAATGATATAGATTTTAATTAAGGATGTTATGGTAACGGTTGTAATTTTATACATATTTATGTGGTATATGATTTATGCTTTGTATTTTGAACATTAAGTTGTGACTTTTATCAATGAATGGATGATGATGCCTTTAAACTTACATCTATTTCTTATGTTATTTATCTATTATTTTTGCACATATAAAATATATATAGATTCTTATGCATATAACTTGTATACATATTACAAATGTAAAATAAAAGTTGTAATAAAATATATCACAACCGTTATAAATAGTTGTAAAAATTACAACAACAACGGTGCATAAATGTTGTAATAACTTTTATTACAATGGTGAAAAAAAGTTGTAAAATATACATATTACGACGATGTTGCAACGGTGCAAAAAAGTTGTAAAAGATTTTAGTCTATTACAACTTCTTAATACACGACGGTTAGCCCACCATTATAAAATATATATTACAACGGTTTTCCATCGTTGTAATATGGTCATTTTTTTGTAGTGTAGGTTCCATGTAGTTTATAACACTCATGTCCACCATTTTATGAATAAAACAGGGATATAACTGCATATGAATTATTGTCTTTTAATCCATTATTTTTGTATAAATCTAGGTTTTGAATTAGCAGAGGAAAGAAAGTAAAATGGACTATTTTTTATTTATATTAAGAAGCAAGAAAACATCTCCTTTAATTCACATTCATAACCCAGAATACATATAAGCAACATAGATTGACACTTCTGTTTTTTTTAGAGAGTTGAAGGGGTTTTGGTTTGGTTTTCATAATCTCCAAATCTCTCAAGCATACACAAGCCAAAATTTTAAACTAAATAAGATATAGAAAAAATGAAAACTATAAAGACCCTACTCATGACCTTTAATCCTCTCTTAGATCATTGCCACATGAAACAGTTCCCAATCTTCTCTCTTTATGTCTACATAAGTATAAAATAAAGAAGGAATTGTATACATATGTAAAAGTTAGATCTAGTGAAAATTAAAGAAATATAAGAAGGAGATGAAAGACAGAGTAACTAACATTTCCTAAAACTAGATCTAAGAAGAGATAAGAATGAAGGAACGTAGCCATGGGAGAATGTGAGTTATGAGTGGGAGTCTATAGTTCTTTTTATATATGCCAGAGTGTTTAGGAGCCATCAGATTTAAATAATAAAATCTAAACTATTTTAACATTAAAGTCAAAATAATTAACCAAGAAAACCATAGCTGCCACCCTTATATTCTTCACACAGCAGTCGACCTCCCTTATATAGGGCAATAGACCTGACGGTCAACCCCTATAAGGGAAGGGTGGTAGACCGCTCCTCTTAACCCGGGCACAATGAATTTGTTTTAAGCATTATTTATTTATTAGTAATTAATGTTAATTTATTCCAGTTTAATATCTTTTAATGTATCGCCTTCTAATCAGTGCATATATACACATAAGTTCAAATTCAAATTTGGAATTTTCTATTAATTAAATTCAAATCCTAGCAAGTTTAAATTCAAATTCAAATTTCCAGGTTCATTTATTTTAAACTTTGAAACTTGTTTTATTCATATCTTTTTCATATAGACTCCGTATTTAGCAATATATATATATATATGTGTGTGTGTGTGTGTGTGAAAATTGATCAGACGAAAGCAATGGTAAGCACAAATACCATGGTATAAAATATCCTTATTTTTGATCTATTATTGTTATTAAGTAGTTATTTTAATTTTCTATGTCTATTTAGAGTATATTTGACGGGGTGTTACATTCTTCTTCGTTTGTGAAGGGTGAATATCACAACTCGTTGTAACAAATATGTTATACGACCACATTATTAATTTATGCATCCATTAAACGCTAGCTTTAATTTGATTGTGTTACAGATATACTAAGACGAACACATTCCTAATGTGAAAGTGTAATCCATAATATTGTATGTATGCAAACATCCTATTATGCATATAATTTATTTATGAGTGTATTATGTTGGTGCACTACCGTAGAAAACAATTTCTATCATCCAATCTAGCAACCATAATCAAACCAAAGAAATAAAAATTTAGAGGAAATAATTACTCGTAAAAAGCTCGGGATGAGTCTCCTTCATCCATCCTTTTGTATCCCATATGCTTTACATAAAGTAATCTACCAATTGTACTTAGATAAGATAATTGATTTCGTGGAGAAGACTTTTAATTCCATGATCCAAAATGAGTGCATTAGCACGCGGTATCCTAGACTATGTCTTTAATATTTTAATTTCCCAATCTGGTCTATCTCAAGTCTGATGGTTGAATTATGAAGGCACTACTTAAGATAAGAAACGTGGAAAATATTGTGGACCCTTTCCAATTTCTTGAGGAGTTTCACATGATAAGCTAGTTACCCAATACTTTCTAAGATCTCGAATGGTCGACTAAACCTAGGAGCTAACTTTTCAATTTTTCTAAACCTTATGATTTTTGAAAGGAGAAACTTTCACAAAGACCAAATCATTGGCACTAAACTCAAGATCCTTTCTTCTTCTATCAGCATAAGATTTCTGTGGGTCATGGGATGCCTTCATTCTTTGCATAATCAGAAGAATTTTCTCCATTGAATCACGGATAAGATCAAAGTTGAGTAGGATTTTATCAGTAATTTCCCACAAACAACTCTTTGATCTACATGGTCGTCCATAAGGTGCAGCAAAAAGGGCCACCGATCGTTGCATAGAAACTATTGTTGTACGAAAACTTAACTAAATACAATTTTTTCTCCTATTATTCTCCGACATCGACAATGCAAACTCCAAATAAGTATTTAAGAATTTGGTCAACTCTTTCAGTCAGTCTGTTGATTTGAGAGTGTAGGCATTGCTCAAATTAAGCGGCGTTACCGAAGTTATTTGTAGGCTCCTCCGAAATTCGCTTGTAAATAGAGGGTCTCGGTCATTTACTATACTTACAGGTATTCAATGAATTCGAACTATTTCCTTAATGTATAACTAGGTGAATGAAGCTAAGGCTATATTCTTCTTTATCTGAAGGAAGTGTGCACTCTTCGTCAATCAGTCCACCACAAAACAATTTGCCTTATTTCCTTTTTGACTTCTAGATAGACCATCTACAAAATCCATCGGAATATTTTCTGATTTCCAAGTAGGAGCCTATAAATGTAGGAGTGAACTCTGAGCCTACCATTCTTAGCTTTAACTTTTGAACATGTTAAGCATTTTTCTATGAACTCTGCTACATCCTTTTTCAACCCAATCCAAAAGGAAGTTCTTTTCATGTCCTAGTACATTTTATCTCCTCCAGGATGTATAGTCATTTTTGAATGATGGCATTCCTTATATAGTTCAATTTTTATATTTCCAATCTCAAGGGAAAAAAGGACATCCAATTCTCCTTAATCTTCCATCATCATCCACTTTGTATCTACTAGAATGAGCAAAATGTTCTATAATATTCAGCTTTCCTATATATTCTCTCAGCATCTCATCGTTATATTGTTTAAACTTAATCTGATACAGTAGGGTTGGTCTCACTACAAAAATAGCAAGAAATTCTTGAGAAGGTTCTAATAGTGTTTGAAGAATAAAATTGGAAAGAAACTCCAACTATCTCCACTCGGCTATTTTACTTAAAGTAGCATGTCTCCTACTCGGGTTATGTTTCCAGGAGTATACTGAATATCAAAGCCGAATAATTCTATATACTCCATCCACCCTTGTTGCCTAAGGTTTAATATCTTTTGGAAAATAAATACTTAAGGATATATGATCCATCTCAGACTTTTCCCCTAAGAAATAATGCCTCCGCGTCTTATGGGAAAACAACATAGTTGCCAATTCCAAATAGTGCACGGAATTTCTCTTCTCATGATCCTTTAGTTGTCTACTTGCATAGAAAACTACTCTTCCTTATTACATTAATACGACTCCTAAACTTAGACCGCAAGCATCCAAAAAAATAGTAAAAAACTTTGCTCTGTCGGGATTACTGGTGCACTCATAAGAGATTCCTTTAACTTCTCAAAAGCTTTACCACAACTATCACTCCAAAAAAATTCAAGATAATTCTTAGTCATCCACATTAGAGGGGATGTGATCTTTGCAAAGTCCTTTATAAACTTCCAACAATAGCATGTCATCCCTAAAAAGCTCCTAACTTCAGTTGCACTTGTTGGAACTTTCAACTCTTGAACGACTTCTACTTTTGCGGCGTTCGCTGCTAGTCTTTTCCCTGAAAAAAAATATCCAAGAAACTTGACTTTATCTATCCAAAAGTGACACTTGGAGAATTTCACATTGAGCTGATGCTTTCTCAAAGTTCCTTGGACTTTCCTTAGGTGATTCTCATGCTTCTTATGGTCCTTTATGGAAATAAGAATACCATCGTACCCACTTGGAATAGCCAATACATAAGCACTCTATAATCTCTCTTTCCAGATTACAAAAGCATTCTCATACTTCGCATCCCCTGCAAAGACCTAATTCTTCTTCGTCAATCCAGCTAATGGTGCAGCTACCATCGAAAAGACCTTAATAAATCGTTGAAATATATAGCTAAATCAATCAAAATTGTAACATTTATAAAATTCTCGAGTCGATCCCAATCTTGGATTAATGCCACATTAGCGGGATCTACCGCTATTCCTTGTCCCAATATGACATGACCCAAGAATCTACTTCCTCCTTTTAGAAGTGAAGCTTCGAAAACTTAGCTCTCAATTCATGATTTCGTAAGATTTCCAAAACAATTCTGAAATGCATCCTGTGTTCTTACTCGGTCCTGAAATAAATATATCATCCACGAACATAAGTACGAATTTATTCAAATGATCTCTAAAAACTCAATTCATTAGATCCACATAATATGTTGGCATGTAAGTCGACCCAAACGGAATCATCAACCACTCATCAAATCGGATGGTGTTCTGAAAGCAGTCTTTGGCAAACTATCACTAGCCACTCTCAGTTGGTGAAATCCCATTGCCAAATCCATTTGGGAAAATACCTTGGTTTTGTGAAGATGATCAAACAAGTCATCAATCCTTGGTAATGAATACTTGTTCTTCTTAGTCACTTTATTCATCTCATGATAATCCATGCATAATCTCAATGACCCATCAGCCTTGATCGCAAATAAAACTACTGCACCTCACTCGGATATGCTTCTCCGAATGAACCCTTTACTCAAAAGATCATTCATTTGCATCTCTAGCTCTCACTGTTCCCTAGGTGTCATCCACCTAAGAGGCATAACGATAGGTCTGACTTCATGCACTAGATCAATCTAAAATTCAATTTTCCTTTGCGACGGTGGTCCTTTAACCTCATCAAAGACATCAGAAAACTCTCGAACAATCGGCACCTATGACAATCCATCTCGTGGAATCGCAAGCGAATATAAAAAATCATATTATGACCTCATCCTCTAGTAGATAGCATATCACAACTGTTCGCCCTTCCACATTCCCGATTGTTGCCACGAGGTATTGAAATCCACTATAGCCACATATCTCTTGAGCCAGTCCATACCCAGAATGACCCCAAACCTAGTGAAGTTCAAAACAAAGCAATCACAAACAAAAAAAGCAACCATGACTGGATAACATTAGACCACGAAAAAGCATATATAGGCTAGAAGAACCACATGTTGGGTTAGTCATAACCAATGGTTTATCAACAATATCAGGTTCTAAATTTAACTTGCAAACAAGCTCATTACAGATAAAAGAATGTGATGCTCTAGTATCAAATAATACTTGAACTGAAACACCTCTAACAGAAAGTGTACCTTGCACAACAACACCTTTCCCTTTCTGTACAGCGGTTTGAGCTCTCGTAGAAAATGGCACAACATTCAATGCATATGACTTCTCAACATGTTTTTTTCCTTTGGTGGTCCAGGTAATTCTTCCTCAAATGTACAGTTTTATCATAGTTGAAACACTTCCTTTCTGCCTTAGAAGCCTTGAAATCCTTAGTATAATGGCCCTTCTCGTGATAGTTAAAGCAGGTAACCTCACCCTTAGGTTTCTATTGGACATTCCTCACTTGTGGATGCTTCCTCTTCCCGTTCCACTTTTTCTTATTCCTGCCACATTTGTATGGCTTTGATTCTTCTTTACTCTCAACAACAACTTCATCTTTCCTTGGGAACAAAAACTCGTGCCTCAAAGCTTTCTTGACCAACTTCTCATATGGATCCTCAATATGATCTGCAAGTTTCTCCCTAAGATACTCATCCAACCAGATAATAAACTTCTCATTCTTATGATATTGGGTCTCGATATAAGAATGGAAATACTTAGATAAAGAATCGAACTCAGCTACATACTATGTCATAGGTCACCTATGTTGCTTCAGCTCAACAAATCTCCTGAAGAGATTCGACTTCTGGACCATAGAAATGAAATTCTCCTTAAATTTAGTCCTAAAATGATTCCAAGTAATTCGGTCCCCCTGAGTCTCAAGAGTATTGGAGTTCCACCACCATCCCTTGTCCCTAAAGCTATCTCGGCGGAAGCTTCCTCTTTGTTGCATTGTCGATCCCTAAATCTTCAAAGATGCGAGCACAAGTATCCAATCAATTATGGACTTTTATTGAAGATTTTGTACCAACAAACGGTTTGCCACCCAGAGAAGTGTAATCCTTGCATAGGTTGGTGAAATCAACAACCCTAGATGTCTGAACAAGATCACCACCATCTACTTCCACCTCAGGAGTGGATATCCTTCTCATGATTGACGCCATCATAGCCTTGAATATAGATGGAGAATTGGGTGTAGGAGCTCCCGACTGACTATCTTCACCTAACCTCCAATAACAGGCTCATCCCTAGCAGTGTTCCTTGCATTGCATGACTCGTCTTTTTCTAAATCAAGAATGATCAAACTTCATAAGAGAAAGGTAGTAATGGTTCTAAAATGCTTTACTTTATATCATCTAATAAAATTACAAGTAAGTACTCTCATATGCTTTTACGCTTTCAAATTTTGGATAAAATCGATTAGCCTCGCTCTGATACTAAGTATGACGATCTCCCCGTACCTCCTGCACTAAACTATAAGAAAAGTACATTGTATGGTGTGCCAGACCGATATGGGACGATCACCAATAAAGTAAACAGAAACATAATCTGTCCATAACTCATAGTGCATGGATAATATACAATAATGAAATATAAAACAGGATATAGTAGTAATGAATAACAAAGAAGGAAATCACATCTTCATAAAAATATCAAAATACTAGGTATAATACATCCTAGTAACAGAATATCTAAATACATCATGCCTCGCTACATCCCTCTCTAAGTATATAATAAGCAAAAACAGCAGAAATCGCCCAAATAGCTATATATAGATAATGGTAGTATGCCAACCTCCTGCTCGTCTTCGCACAACATCGTCGTCACTTGCTACACAATATGCTCATCAGCATCATCGATGAGCACCTAAGGTAATAACAGGGAACATTGAACATTGAGTCATATAACAGTTTAGTGTGAGCGATAAATATCTAACAACATCTACACAGGATAATATGATAATAGACCGTTCAAGTCATACCTAACCTGTCCCTGCAACCAAAGAGATAGCACATAGAAATCGCATTATATATGATATTCGAACACACAAAAATGGATACGAGTTAGAATAGGGTTCCCAATCCTCGATTCTCTTCAGTATCATATAGTGATAGCCTACCCGAAGAAAATAGAAGACAACACCCAAGCAACCATGACAAATAATAACCTAGCTATTACCGACTAAAACCTTGAATATGTTGATATCAAATGATTGGTTATTTCCGTCTGTAAAAGGGATAATGGAGAAACTCGGTTCTAATCGGACTACTATACATCCTATGTATGTTTGACTTCCCAAGACAACTAGATCACTTCCTAAGCGATCCAAGGTACTCGATCTCTCAAATCCTAACAACGACACTACGATACCCCTACTTCGACTCCGCTAGAATCCTTTGACCTATCAATGATATGTTAGTACTTCCAATCATATGGGCTATCCACGAGTCCGTCTTTTAGCTCGATTCCCACTTGAGTCAGTCCATTATCGCGTAGCCTCATTACACCTGGAGCTGCCTATCACTTTCGCCTTCGACCACTCCTGCTTGAGTTCACAATTAAAGACTCAACATCACTTTGACAATAACTTCCACCCTACAAACGACGTCGACAAACCGAGACCTCTGCTCACTATAGCCAAGACCGCTTGCCTGATCTCAATGATTTGATGGACCAGTACTGGTCTGTCCTCTATGGATCGATACCGGTGAATACATCTAGCCAATTTTTGGCTAACTATTGGACCACTAAATTCCCAGCTCTGAATACTTCCCTTAGGTCATCCGTGTCTCAAATAGCCTCCCGAAAGCTTCATATGATGGTCCTTGCTCAATATCTTAAGTGATTATGCTTCGACCTATCCAATTCACCTCAAACTTTACGAGTAATCCGCTATAAACCCTATGTAGCCATGCATAAAGTTTTGTCCCCACTCGATCAATTGTGATGGATCTTTATTGTTCCGTAGGCTATCGATTGATATCGGTACATGTACTTAGAGTAGTTTCATCCGAAAATTTCTAAGTGTAATCTCGACGACCTCCAGAGCTCCTCTACCAAGTTTCGTCTAAATCCGATCATCTGTACCATAGATTTTCTCCGTTCTTCGATTTAAAGTCATGCGAGAACAATTCTAAATGAAAAAATCAAGCATAACATACAATTCAACCAATCAAATGGTCATTTATCCAGTTTCAAACATGAACAATTATATGTACATAAGTATACATGAATTATTTCGCAAAATCCATGGATCTAGCATAAAACATATATAAAACATGATGGATCTAACAATATACACAATATATGATCAAATTGAATTACCCTAGGGCGTATAGATCTAAAGTAAACATATCAAGTTTTAGGGTAAAATTAGCATATAAGGTGTTTAATTAACCTAATTGGCACATATAATCCATAGTAACCATATGAGAGATCGCTATCACTCACCAAATCGAAGATCTGATGTAATATAGATGAAACCAAATGTGGACAGCGAAGAAATCTCTTTAATATGATGCAAAACAATCGTCTTTGGTATAGAACTTGCCTCTAGATGCGAATTGAATGATTTGTAAAATGAAATTAGGGTTTAAAGAGATTTTAGGTTGAACCAGAGATTCAAATACGCTCAACCTAATGTTTGGAATAAAGAGAATAATCCTGATTATTTTCTTAAACCCTTTATTTATAATTGCAAGTCATTAGTCTAATGGGCCTATTAGCTACTAATTAACCTAGCCAGTAGAAAATAAACTAAAAATAGCAATATCTTTTGAATCCCTGAGCCAAATCTTTAATGTGGCCACTCTACAAAATGGCCATCCATTATCCCATTCTAATGAGACTAATTATATCAGCTAATTCGATCCCTAGCAAAAGTTATCGTCAAAATAGTAAGTCATAAGAGCAAAGTGGTCACAAAATGATTCAGTAGAAATCATTGACATGTGTCACATTCTCATGAATCACATATTAAAATATAAGAATGACCATCAAGGGTTTAAATATAATTATTTTATGATCCTTCGATTCATAAAATATGGTCGTTACATTCTTACTTTGAAAGAAACCCATTAGGGTGAAAGAAAAGAAAGCTAAGAAGAGAAAACATCATAAAATCTGACATCGCAAGGAAATAATATACAATAATCAATATAGGATCATACATATTCATTACCATAATAATTCTACACCAGAGTACTAACACTACAATACCATATTAGGGCAGTAATAAATGTCTAAGAATATTGGAAATAAGATAAGTACTAGTAAATGCTGAAACCACCTACTCCAACCTCCTCCAAAATGCATTTGTTAGAAACTTGGTTCACTTGGCTACTCATATAAGTTAAGTAACCAAGAATTTTTTGAGGGAAAAACAAAACTTCGGTCGAACATAAATTTGGTAAGAACAAATTTCAAACAATTAGGTAGTTACTATCAAAAACCTTTCAAAATCAAAGGTATATTATAGGACCACATCATACATAAACATCAATAGGTACTTACCTTATGGTAATTAAAACATTTTAAATAAAAATATAGTGATACTATAATAATGATTAGAGGCTTAAAATAAATACATAAAATAGCTGAAATTGTTACATTAATAAAGTTCCAACATAATAGGTATACAATTAAAATCATAAAGGCACACATTAGAGATTTATTTTCCAATAATGATTAGGTTATTAAGCTTCCACCAACCATAACACACCTTTAGATAAGATGTACCAAGAGCCTTGCATGAACTCCCAACAAATCAGGACTGACCTGCCCCTCTTTGGATATTACCGACTATGTCATCATCGTGGTTGTGATCAGCAACCACATCGAATCTAAAGCCTAAAAAAATGGACAATAGAGAATCTAGATTAGGAGATGACAATGTCCTAATGGGAGAGAGGCGCATGACCCTGAAGTATATCTCATGCTATATTCATTTCCGGTTGATGGGGCTTATGGTGAACGATTACCTTTTCTAGGCATAAAATTTTACTTAGAATGCCACATTTCCTTTTCCAATAACACAATAATTGATGTCCAAAAGACATAACCTTTGAGTTTGTACACATCATGGAAGAGTGCTAAGTATAATAGGGTTTACCTCCTACGCCATCAAATAGATGTACATTTGTAAAAATCAATGTATGTGGATTAGAAATGCAATGCCAAACACTTATCCATACAAATATGTAGGACCAGGACAAACCGAAGGCATTACTTCAACTACACCCATTTTGGAATCACCCTCATGGTTAGGGACAAGTAGCCCTTGCACTTAAAGTCTTCCTGTGATTGTAACTTTAAGATGATTTCCATTTAAATGCTTACACTGGTTCGAAGTTTTCTTTAGATAACATTGATATCTAACCCTAGTCTATCTGAATCAACATTTGTTAATTTAAAAGGGTCAAATTATTTAATAGTGGACAACTCCACTAAGGGGTGTAATAGTTTATATATGGAATTTGCCTTCCATATGTTTAAGTAATCATGACCATTTATCGAAATTTACCTTCCAGTGTTTATTACCTTTCCAGTATTTAACAATTATGCTAAACACAAAAGGATTTACTTCCAATAAATGTGTCAATGTTTTAGTATAATTACTCTTATTTGTTTGGCTATTTAAAGACATAAACAAACGATCCTTGAAAAACAATTTACATAAGGAAGAAATTTGGTTTGAAAATATAACCAAAGGGGTTTTCAAAAAAAATAATTAATAGGAAAATTTCAGGTTAATATCACTTAAATTTAATTGAAAAATTAATGGTTATTATCTCTAATTAATCTAGACTTAATTTTAATTTAAGTAATTAACAAGGTCTGATATAATTAGTGATTGATGACTAAATAATTTAATGCTTAAATATTACTACATAATAATTTGATGATAAACTTGATCAAATAATATAAATCATAATTTACTCTTAAAATGTAAATAAAGCTCATTAATTGAAATTGGCCATAATTAGCTTATTAAATAAATTCTTATGTACTAATTACTTCCTTAATTATTAATTAACTACAAATCAAATAACAAAGTCAATGATTATTAACTCTTCATTAATTGAGAATTATTCTTATTTTAAAACATAATTAATATGCAATCGGCCTTTATTTATTTAAACTAGTAAACTTGCTTATCACTTAATTAATTGATAATTACAAAAATTAAGTAATTACTAATTAATAACTAGAAAATTGATTAAATTTACTTAATAATCAACATTAAGTTAAAAACATCATTAAGAAGTTTATTGAAAAAAATTCAAACAACTTTAAGTATAAAAGCTTGAATTTTGCAAAAATTATGGTTTAACTATCAAGCTGCATTCATAACAACTATCTCTGTAGATGTAGTAACTTAGATTTTACTTTCTAAGTAAATTTTAAAATCATTGCTTGAAAGCTTAGATAAGTTTTAAAACATTAAAATGAATTTGAAGCAAAGAAAGTAATTTTGAAACATTTATGAACCTTTAAACTAAATAAAACATGATTTTGTAAAACCCAAGGATCTTATGTCTTGAAGCATATATGAATGCAAACTTTAAAAGCAAGTACATCCATTACATATTTGCAATCCTTCATTCATATGTCATAACCACAAATTCAAACAAAGATCATAACTTTCTAATCAACTCAACATATGATTTCATTTCAAGTCAAGAATTTAAGACTACAAACTCATGCATTCACTCACAGCACATAATATGAAAATTCAATTGTGCAAAATAACTGCACAGATTTGGAAAAACAATAAATATGATCTTGATTTTCCCATTAAACATCAATCAATCTAACATCAATTATTCTACAACTCTAAATAAAAAGTAAATAACTATAAAATAGAAAAGGGACGCATGTTATTTATACTGGTTCCACTATCATCAAGAAGATAGTGTACGTTCAGTCTAAAAGAGACATTTTATTCCACATTAGAGAGATATAAGAGATTACAAGATAATAGTTTACATAACTACTTCCGTCAGCACTAAACATAAATAGCTTCTCTCAGCATTAATTCCTTGATTGAAGAGACAATCTAATTAGGGATCATTTGCTAAATGCCAAGATGGGTTTACGATGAAGTCTAACCTCAATATATAGCTAGTAAAATTTATGTAAGTCATCAATCAAATTACCAAGATATGGTAAGAATATAATGGATGCAAACAATAGAGGTAACAAATGGTGCAAACATAGCAAGTACGTCATTCAGTCCCTTCATTAACAAAGATGGAAGAAAATAATCCCTGCATTTATTTAATTGCCATCTCAAAAAATCTTGTGGAAAGAGCAAAAAAATAATTCTACTGCGTATCAGTTTGTAATACGTGAATAACAAAATACGGATTAAGACCCTTAGATCTATTTCCTTCGTCGAAAAAGGGACGGAATTTTCTAAACCCCTTTTCTTGTTATGTTCGTTAGGTTCAAGTGTGACGAGAATAATATTCTACGACTAATAACCCATTTCATGAAAATTCAATCCAATAGTTTATGAAAAATATATGTGAATACTTTCCCTTATGCATATTTGTTCCATCTATTTAGGATTTTGTATCACCAAAATTTAACAAATTCAAAATCAATGTTTGACATATCGAACTACAAATAACCAAAAAATTAAAAGCCTAACTTTGTCTCAAATAGAGTTTATAAATTCACTCGCCTAATTTTCAAATTCTCTTACTTTTTCCAAGACTTGAAGTCACCAAAACCTTTTGTTTTTGCTTTATACCAGTGAACTTTTGGAGGGGTTAAATAGTAAATATGGTTCGGCCTAAATGTGGATGAGGCACATGCTAAGGTTATGGACGTGTGTGGGGTTTAAAATTGGTAGAAGAGGTGATGTAGAGAAGAAGTAAAGAGTTTCGGCCAAGAAAAAGAGTCTTTGAGAAGTGAACTTGATATTTTTTAAGTATGAAAGTTCAGAAGGAAAGCCTTGAAAACATTAGGGAAATGAAGTAGAAAGTGATAAGAAATGGAGAAAATAAGGAGGAGGATGCATGGAAGGGTATTTATATAAGGTCTATATGAAAATTTACCAAAATACCCTTGTGGCATTCCCTCTACAAACTTGCGCCAACTCACCATGCTACCTCATCCTTGTCTTCCCACAAATTTCTAGAAAAAACATCCTTCGTGCTTGTACCATGAATCAACAAGTATAATAATGCATTTGTACCTTAAGTGTATTTGTGTCTCACTTATGTGGGGGGGGGGAGGGAGAGAGGAGCGTTCAATGGCACCCCAATTATTTAGCTCCTCATTTGCACCCGAGTTATATCCACTCGTTTATATTATAATAAGGTAGTGGAGGGGAAGAGAGTTAGGGGAGGAAGAGAGAAAACAGATGTGTGGTGGAAAACAAGAGGGCCAAAGGGGTGCTAACACTGTTTAGGGTGCTACTGAACACTTGCCTATATATATATCTTCTCTACTAATAAAGAAAATATTTTAGGGGTGGTGAAGCTTTTTAGCAATTCCAAAAATACACATGTGGCTAATTCCTAATACAAACTGTTGAAGGGGTAGCTCTGTCATTTTAATACAAGAGCATAACACTTGGTGTGGCCACGTCATCCCACGTTTCACTAACTTAATTCTGCCCGATTCCTTTTACTTTCCTTTGTCCTCTTCGTTTTCCTCCCATAAACTCACGTTCCAGTTCTCCCTGATTTCATCTCCATTTTCGTCCCTTTACCATCCAATCGCCTTTATCAATTATCCATGCTACTAAGCAAAAGATATACCATCAGAACTTCATATTTACATGCAGATCCAACTTCAAGTATCACTGCCTGAATGCTCGATCTAAGCGTGAAGATCATCATCTCTTACATCATGAAGCACGCACGACGTCGGCACCAATAGGCGATGACTAGCTATGCTTGAATTTACAGCAACCAAGCTCTGGAATGATGGTATCCTTTAGGCATATAAATGAATAAATTATTTATGGAAGGAAAATCGAACAAGGTGGAAGCAAAAAGGCCAAATCTTTAACTTTAGGTATGCAAATGTTTATCCATTAGGAACTCTATCCTCAGTATGTTACAGTTCTTACTTTTAATTTCAATAAAGACATCAAATTAAGTTAATTGAAAGCAAGTACCCATCTTTGATCTTCAGTAACCCAAGAGAAATCCTCTAAACTAACGAAGATATATGCCTTAAAGGTCTACATTAGCGACTCGAGCCCTAGATTAGATTTATATAAAAGCTTCTATTCTTTGTCATTGTGAGGTTGCACATGAAATCTAATGTGGTGGTCTCTTTTCACAGCAAAGTTTAGCAGTGGTTAGGGAATTTACGAAGGTTTCGCAGGGTTGCTTAATCTAATTGGGTGCCAGATGCAAAGGGATGAAGGAACTAAATGAGAAGTATGTATACTCTCATTTTTAATTTATTTTTTGATATGGTGGGGTTTTTTCCATAGTAGCAACAACATAAAATTCATTTCTGAGAAAACATAATTTTTAATTTGGCAAACAGTTCTCATGTAGGTATATCTAGTAGTTTGTCTGTAGTAATACCTTACCTCAGTAGCCGATTGCTCTTTCAGATGAACAGGTGACAGCTTTACCACACCAGCAGCTACGACTTTCTGTGCCAGCACCCCAGTGTTAAGCGATGAAAAATGTGAAGATATGAATGTGTAAATTAGGGAAAAATTATTTCACTATAGGTCTATTTCTCATTACATTGTTCTTTTATGTATTCAAATAAATATGTTGAAGTTATGAATTATCCTCATATGTTAGTTATAGTATAGTACTGTGTTTCCAGACAATGCAACAATTGCTATTGTTTGGCAAAATACAACAGTTGAATTTACTATCTTTGATCCCGACGACTTTAATGGTTGCTAACATGTTTGGTATAAGCTTCTTCGGCATCAAACTGGGATATCACGCCAATCAGGCAATCCCTCTAACTCATATTTCATAGTACTTAAACTACTGATGCATATTAGCGAGAAGTAAGGTTAATATTGAAGTAAAATCAAAGTGTCAACTGTTTATGTTTAATCTTCAAGTTTTGTTATAGCAATTTGATGAAATTTATGTTGTATTTATTACATTATTTCATTTGAATTGATTGAATACTACTAAATATTGGATTCAATGTATGTTCATTGGGTCCAGTGAGATTTGTGCAGCAATAAGAGATAGTCAGTTCCGTAGCAACAAACTTTATTTAACATTTTAATATATTAAATTTATGCAGTTGAACTTCCATGGTTGATTTTTATATACATAAGAACACACATTTTGAAATACCAAAATATCTGACAAAAGGTCATTGCATATATGCAAGAGAATACCAATATTCATTTAAGTAACATATATTGCTATTATTCATGGTTATGCATTAACTATTACTGGAAGAATTATGATGTGACATTGGATTGATAATGACTTAGTTTGTTTCATATATGTTTCTTGGATCATATATGTCTGAAAATAATTTTGGGAAAATGAAAATTATAAGTGGTGGGTATTGCAAGGAATAGGATAGTGATTCAAGGGAGTAATGAATATGTTGTTTGCGAGGTTAAATTAGAAAAGTAGGTCATTTTTTCAGAGATATAAGGTCAAACATCAGTTATAGTCTATATTATATTGGCTAATCTAAAGTCAGATAATATGATATGATATTTTGGTCATGTAACAAAACCGATTATAAAATTTTCTTATTCTAATCATAAACGAAGAAAATGTTATGTTGCTTACATAGTTAAATACTGTTTATTCTAAATTATTAATGTTATAAATATTTTGTTACTGTAGGTTTTGATTGCATTGAAACTATGAGAGACATATACAAGATGCCCATAACTGATGCATGATCAACCTTTTCTTCTGAGGTTTCTTATGGTTGGAGCTTACCTTTCGATGGCAAATTCTCTTTATATAACTTTTTTTAATTAGATCTAAAAATGGATGTCATTGACTTTAAATTTAAGAATGTGTACTTATTGGGTTTTATAACTTACCAGGAAAAGTTGGAAATACGTGCTAATCGATTTTAAATTGATTTTCATGACAATTTTCTTTCGACCGAAAATAAAAGTTTCCTTTATAATATTTTTCTATCGATATGAAAACATTTTCAGGTCTGCTTATATTTTATTTTTGAGCTTATGTTTGTATTTGATTATAATATTTAATGGTGATCAGTACAAATGAAATCACTAATATTGAATAAACTTTGAATATAGTTTTATTTTTTAGGAAGAAATGTCGCGTTAGGTTGCAAGTCACACTATGCATTGTCAAATATTTTTATATTGTGTTGACCTATTGTTTAGTTACATTCCTAGCCATTTACAAATTATTCTGCTGAAATCATATTTTGAAATCAAAACCAAATTTACAAACATTTTAAGAATTAATTAAGCATATTCAAGACACTTTACTTCCATGTCCAAAGCATTGTACTTTCATACAACTGTTTTGATAATAATTTAGATTTCCTTTGTTATCATATTTAAATGTGCATGGTAAAGTCTAATTTTTCAGTTATTTATTCTATCACACCCATGAATTATCTCCTTCCATAATTTATTCAATTATTTGCTATATTGAAGCCTAAATGGTGAGAGATGCACCATGGTTATTGTAACACACATGTTTGATACTTCCAACATCACCATAATTTCAGGTGATAAAGTAAAATTATAACTTAGTGCTTGCCAGCATTTTGGATTATCGCAGTATAGTGTCAATTTTATAACCATTCCAAATTTTGTAATTTTGCTTATATCTAATTAATAGACAACTAGGTATGCAAAAATTGCTCTGATATCAAACTGTTGGGCTTTTGTGCGCAGTGGAAGTTTGACAAAATGCCCAAAAAAAGGATCTTTTTCACCTAATCACTTGAAGATAAATTTGATTGAAAAACAACACACATAATATCGGAAATATGAACACAAAATATTCCACCCTACCACCCTCTTTATTGATTCACTAATAAAAAATTGTTAACAATCGATCTCAACTATCGTTACAAACAATTACAACTTGAGCCAATAACCTTATTGAGAAATATGTAGAGAATATCTAATGGCTAAATAATTTGAAGGAGAACACTCAATTTGGAACAGCTAGAATGATCACTCTTGGTGGCTCTCACCCACATGGTGGCTCTCACCCACTCTTGGTGGCTCTCACCCACTCTTGGTGGTTCTCACCCACACCTAATGAAGATGTTAGCTAGCCCTTTTTATAGAGAGAATTGCTTCATACCCAAGAAAACTTCGCATCCAAATTATCTTCATATATGTTATAAAACTATTTGGATAAGCACCAAATATCCTTGCAATAAATGTCCACAAATATAGCAATCGATATCTCTCCATAAAATCTAGCACCAAATCTCTTCATCAAATCTAGCACCAAATCTTTTCATCAAATCTAGCACAAAACCTAGCAACAAATCTCTCCACAAAATATGTAAGATTATTTGTTGCCCAAAATTGTAATTTGTGTATCACCAATTTCAACACTCCACCTTGATACCAAATCACAACATCTCCTCCACTCAAACAATTGCCCCTTAGCTCTCACTTTCAACCTCTTCTTTCTCAATTAGCACCATCTCGATTTTAACGGTTACGAGATAAAACCATCCTGTCTTCTCTTCAAGTCCAGGCTCAATTGATTTACAGGCTCAATCACACCTTCTTGATTTCATCAGGCCACAAGATTACCTAATTGATTTCCAGGCTCAATCACACCTCCTCTTTATCGATATACGCCTAGCACTTGATCCCTCTTCATCTACATGGATCCCTCGAGAATTATCAACGTGAAGACAACAATCGATAACATAATCCTCAACGGATCCTCAGCAGTGATCAAAACCAACCTCTCCACCTTGCTGCTGACTAGGTTCCTCATTCCATATTCGCAAAATCTCCTACTCCACAATAGCCATCCATAAAAACAACATCATCTACGACATCTACAATCTTCAATCCAAAATTACTCCAAGCTATGCAATGAACTGGGATCTGATACCAAACTGTTATGCAAAAATTGCTCTGATATCAAACTGTTGGGCTTTTATGCGCAGCGGAAGTTTGAAAAAACGCCCGAAAAACAGGATCTTTTTCGCCAAATCACTTGAAGATGAATTTGATTGAAAAAAAAGCAAAACAAATAATATCAGAAATATGAACACAAAATATTCCACCCTACCACCCTCTTTATTGATTCACTAATAAAAAAATTGTTTACAATAGTTACAAACAATTACAACTTGAACCAATAACCTTATTGAGAAATAGGTAGAGAATATCTAATGGCTAAATAATTTGAAGGAGAACACTCAATTTGGAGTAGCTAGAATGATCACTCTTAGTGGCTCTCACCCACATGGTGGCTCTCACCCACTCTTGGTGGCTCCCACCCACACCTAATGAAGATGTTAGCTAGCCCTTTTTATAGAGAGAATTGCTTCATGCCCAAGAAAACTTGGCATCCAAACTATCTTCATATATATTATAAAACTATTTGGATAAGCACCAAATATCCTTGCAATAAATGTCCACAAATATAGCAACCAATATCTCTCCATAAAATCTAGCACCAAATCTCTTCATCAAATCTAGCACCAAATCTCTTCATCAAATCTAGCACAAAACCTAGCAACAAATCTCTCCACAAAATATGTAAGATTATTTGTTGACCAAAATTTTGATTTGCGTATCACCAATTTCAACAAACTAGGGAGTGATTGTAACAACCTGAATTCCGATGGACCGATTTTTTTCAAAAACCCAATCCATCAAAACCCGAGTTGGTTGCTCTGGTATCCTGCATAAAAGACAGAGACAATAAATATGTCACAGTTCGGAGAACACCTCACAGCGGAAGGAATAAAATATAATATATATATAAACATAGCTTTACCTTAATTACAATACTGCTAAATCAGTATCTCCAAAGTTATAAGTCTCTGTCATGAATCTACCCTGCGAATGTTATGAGGAGGGGGTCAGAATATAAGTTCTGTGTGAATGAGTTTAAACTACACTTCTTGAATAATCCTACATATACCGTTCAATTACATTTTATTGTTTGTTAGGTTATTTGTGTCGTTAGTGCTCAAGGCTTACACACACGTCGCACCCATCTACTCCCAGTAGATTAACCTAATATAATGTATATGTAGCTACCCCTAAACTGAGGTACACCTCGTGGTACCCCACTCGCATGGTCCCCACCGTATCCTCGCAGTGATATACGCAGTCCCCCGTCCTATGTCATAGTAATGTATATTCCTCTTATATATATAATACAACACTACGCCCACATAGGATCACTCTAATTTGACTGTCGTTATCGAATAATGTCCACCAGTCTACGATACACCACCAAAAGCAGACATGGTTATATCTAGACTCTTCCACGTACGTATTCTCTATCGTATTCGATATCTAACCCGCACACCCATCGTGTGTGCGTGCCCGAGTTCCGTGGCAGGGCTACACAAGAAACACGGAACTCGGTCGGGAGCTTTCCTTATATTTGTGCAAGGCCCACCTTTAAGAGCATCCCACACAAATATCCCTAGGGTCTGTTTTCTATGGTGGCTATGGCCCCACCTCAGCCCCTCCCATAACTAATAATGACTACGAGTGCTAAGCGACAAGCCCCTAAGCAACCAATCTAAACATCCATGTGGCGTCTCCCCTCAACCACCGTCCCATGATAGTGAATGGTTAATGATATATTGGGTCTAGCTCTAGTCTTTCCGCATCCTACTGGATGTGGTAACAGGCACTCGACGACTTACTATCCTTGTTGGTCCTAACCCTCCACCTCCGTTGAGGCAGCAGTCGAATCACCTTTTCTGTCACCGCGAACAGCATTCTGACTGCCCAGCTATTCTTGTAGTCAAGGCCCACCCACCTAGTAGTTACGCGCAGATCCAACCTCTGCGGGCACAGTCTGAAACATCTGCCACCACACAGAGGACTACTAGGAGCACCTTTAACGTCTCAAGAAGCCGCGTGCTTCCCCTTCCAGTCCGTTGGAGCCGCCAAAATAACGAATGTGCGCTCCCCTCGTGTCTTATGACACCGTGATGATTTACCTTGTTGGGTTATTCATCCTACAACATACGGATTGCCCCAAGTGCCTTGATTTTATATGTCATTAGACCCTACGTCTAATCAAATCTTACGCGCTTGTGTTACCTTGTCAATTTTTCTTATTTAACTTGGTTATTCTTATTCATATTGACTTCCTTTTCAAGTTTACCAAGTTACCCTCGCTTATTAATTCAATTTATACTTAACCTATTTAAGTCCATTAATAAGACCACAACATGTTGTTTTCCAACTTAATAAATTATTCCCTTTTACAACAACTTGTTATACATAATGCATTATGTCTTATCCACATATATACTGATTAGGAGAATAATCCCCTAAACACCAGCCCCGAAGACCGAAATCAACATCAGACTGGCACCCAGAGAATTATACAACCCAACCAACATATATGATTCTAATTTACTTCTTTTCCATTCATATAACTTATATCATCTTGAATTTCACACTTCTCCTTACCAAACTACTTAATTTATAATTAAGTATATCTTCACATATAAGTTACCTTATTTTCCTATATCGTTTCTTATAACTTACCTTATCCCATAAGTTATACTTTCCACTTGTCCCTAGGACAAGTCTAACCTATTATCCTTTCTTTTCTTATTCAAATTCATTCATAATAGGTTATTTACCATTCCCCACTTTTGTCATTAATTTAGATTTACTTAACCCTTTCCATTTATTTAACCCGTTACCTAAACTTTACCCAATTCAATTAATTTGTGATGCCATAACGGGTCCCCTTTGGTTAAGCATTATTTATTTATGTCTTACATGTCGCCCATGTCCCACTTAACCTCTTTTATTATTGTTTCCATGTCTTACACATGCTTTATTACGGTTAAGTCCACCTTAGTCATGTTTTACTTCACGTATCTTACTACAGTTAAGTCCACATTTACATGTTTTACATGTCTTGTCTTACTACGGTTAAGTCCATATTTACATGTTTTACATGTCTTGTCTTACTACGGTTAAGTCCATATTTACATGTCATATTTTACATGTCACCAACTTAACCCTCTAACCATACACATGTCACTCACATGTCTTATTATGGTTAGTATTCCTTAATTCATTCATTATGACGAACGGTGCATGACCTCCCACATTAGACCGAACACTTTGTGGCTGCTGGATCGGTCGGGCTGTTTCGGGCAGTCTTACACCACAAAGCGGGTCTAACCTCATGTCACCAACCGTTACGCCTACAATTCATGCCTTTGACCTCTCACATTAGACGTCCAATTATGACAGCTGGATTTGCCGGGCGGTTCCGGGCAGTTTTACACCACAATTGTGCCTAACCTCGTGCCAAAGGTTCATTAACATCGTATTTCACCCAAATCCCAATTTTCATGTTATGTGTTTCCAATTCAACATATAGCCATGTTTACAATTTTGCCTATTCCAACTTGTCACTAATTACATATTAATTAGCCTTAATTACAAATTTCCAATTATAGGCAATTTCATCAATTCCATGTAATCCATACCCAAATATGCCAATTTCTTTTATATTCCAATTATCCAAAATATCCAATAATACTCAAGTTCATAAAATCAATATTTTTCCATTATATTTCCCAACGTTCCCATGTTCATACATATAACCTAACTCACCTTTTAGGCTTATCTTACCAATAAATTTCACCAATCCATGATATCCAATTACATGTTGTTAATATTAAATTGTACTAATTCCATATCCAATTTCAATCATGCAAAACTACATAAATTTAAAATTACCATACTATTATGTCCATAATTCTATTCAAATCATACATAAATCCTTCCAACCCATATTATGCCCAAACAACCCCTTTTTCCCTTTTACTTTCTCGTTCTCGTTTACAACGCATAAATTCATGATAGATGTAGGCTCGAGATAGCCTAGCTATAAAAATAAAAAGGGGAAAGAATAAAAAGGAGAGAACTCAATCGTAAGCATAAATGAAATAACTAATCTTATTAAATTATCATCATATTCATTATGGGGAATGGCAAACGATGGAAGTACAATTATACAACAACCGTATTTTAAACCACTCACCTTGACTGGATTGGAGAAATAAATAATTGGTTGTTGAGGTTGAACGTTGGTTTAGGCTTCTTATTTGATTATTGACGCAGAACGTGAATTGTTGTTGAAGAAACTTGCTACTTGATCTGATTAAACTCCAAAATTGATGAAGAACTTGCAATTTAATTTAGAGTTTAGAGGCGGCGGCTATGTTGGGTTGAAGTTTGGTGGCATGGAGGCGTCTTATAAGAGATAGAATGATTTTAGGGTTAGGTTAGGTGTTCTTTTATAGGTGGGTTAGAGCAACTAGGACCTTAGGATTAAATAAAAATTCATCTAAACCGTCCACCTCACCCTAAAAAAAAACCATCCAGAACAACCCTTTTCACACTTAGTGCTCCTTTAAATAAAATAAAATAAAAAGAAACCGCTTTATTTCTTTCTAATTAATGCATTACATACTATTTTTAACGTATAGCAACCTCTTTCCTTCATTCATTCAATTATTTTTTTATTTATTTGCACTTATACGTGAACCTTTATTTGCTATATTCTTCTCCTAATCAATTAATTGATTTCTTTCTCTTTTTGTCTACTCTTTTTGAAAAGAAATCGCATGTCCTTAAACCATTTTCTTTTATTTTTTTACATCTAATCACATGTGCATGCGTCTCTGATTTGAATGTTATTTAATGACATTAACCTTCCTCCAATTGTGGCTTGCTTATGACCTTATTAGTTTACTTTTTAAACATTTAAATTTTAAAAGTTGATCCCCTTCACATTTAATTGCTCCATTTTAATGTTTACAACCTTTTTCTATGCATGCTTTAATTGCACATTTGACATGTTTTGCATTCCATATTCTCTTTCTTTTATTTGCATCGCATTAATTTATTTTTATTCAGGTTCATGCATCATCCATTTATTTAATGCAATAATTTCACATATCCTCTTTCTCTTATTGCATTAATTTCAATAACATGTATACATATATGCCCCCTTTTTGTTTGTCTCTATCTTCGCGCGCAACTTCAAATTTGAATCATGTTCATACGCATCCATCTCTTATGCGTATACTAATTTTTATATGTGAACAATTGTCTATTTTATTTGGAAATTATCTTCCTTAATCAATTAATGGTTTATTTCCGTTCTTTCAATTAAACCTCCAACTAACTTATTACAAATATTGCATGTAATTTCTTTATTAATCTTTTTCTTTATTTCACTACATAAACTTCTTACATGCAATTACATTAATATTATTTAATCTTTCCTTTAAATATATCCATGCATGTATACATATATCTCATTTTTAATTATATTAAAAATGTGGGGTGTTACAGTGATTCAATTATTTAATGTTGTATAACTGACGTTTTGACTATACAAGTTTAGGAGTCGTAATAAGTGTTTGAATAGTTATGTCTCTCATTATTTTTTTATATGTCACATGCTGGAGGTATCCATATTTTGACGTTGAACAACATAGGTCTTCAATAGCTGCTTGTTTACTGATGTTGAATGGATACAGTACAAGGAATGTCTTCAATAGCTAGGCTTCAACTTAACATGTTTGGAAGGATGAGAAAACTCATTGATCTTAGAGCATTTACTGTAGTTAGTCTTATTCTTATTTAGTTTCATTCTGACAAAATTGCTGGGAAAAAGAGAAATTATGAATTCCTTATTGTTTGTAGAGGAATAAATTAGTTTACTACTGCCTTTCTTCATGCAAAAACTTTCAAAATGAATTTGCAACCGATTGGGTAGTGTGCACTTGAGTGTCTTGGAGTTGGATTTGAGATGCAATATACTATTGGAGGTGCTCTTGCAAGAAATATATGTGTATTTTTAATGTTAAAAATGCTGTTGTCCTTTTCAATTTAGGTACATGTTTATGAATTTCTTGAATTACACCTGTTGTAAACTACTGAGAATACATTTTGTTCCTCTTGGTTTTGATGTACCTTTGCCCTACCGAACTCAATTACTGTGTTACATGAAACCATATAACCATCCAATGGCAAGTTGACAACTTTGAGGTACATGTCGATGATGAATGTTGCGTTACTGTTTTGTTTGTTGTATAATACTTTCAGCTCTATTATGTTTTATTCTGTTCAGACTGCAATATCCTATATTTCTATACACAAACTGCCTTAATGGTTGTCCATTTCAAACTTCATCTTCAGCTTTGGTCAAATTCATCTATGCACATGCCCATCGGGCGTGCCTGTGTACTAGTATACACACACGTGCGCGCGCACACACACACATATATATATATATAATGGTAATATATCTATCACACCAGTATTTAGATTAGTGTGACGAAAAGGAATTTCGCTCGGTCTGAATCAATCGCTAAACCGATCTAGACCGTTCGAAACGCCTGATCGTTTTGAGAACACGACAAAACAGAACGCATACAAAAGAACATTTTCGGTATGTTACAACAATGCATCAGATTACAAGAATATACAGAGTATAAATGAATATTACACAGAAATATCAGAGATTTAAATTACATTTACATCGCAGCGGAAAATAATACAATACACAACTAGAAGAGATATACGGATACAAAGCTTTCCGGATATCGTTCCAGCTGTAATCCGGGATCCTGTGAATATAAATCTGCAAAACCAAAACTACTAGCTGCCCGTGTCAAAATAAGGGCACCCAGAGTTTAGGTTAAAACAATAAACCCCAGGTCAGTCATGGGACTGGTGTGAGAACTAAAACAGTTGTAAATCTTTATTTTAAAGTTAGGTAAATCAAGGGACCACGCCGTATAACACGGAACGAGTTTCCTCCCAAGAATACAAGTGCATAACAACAAACAGCGCAATGCTAAATAAAGAAAAATGAAGCTGTTATAAGACCCAGGTCCTATCACACAATGCAACGCAAGCCGGGGATAGGGTTTTCCCTTATAACAGCCAAAGAATGCTTGATATGTTTAAAACAAATCATTTGATACTATTATAAGTGCATAGTGTATAAAACAACTTCAAATCATAAGTATCAATCATAGGCGGCATGGGTACCATATATCATGTCGCCATACTAGTTCTACAATCAAAACCGCAAATGTCACGTATTTGGAAGTTGGGATTCCATTTGTGAACCGAGGCCAGGGATCATCCTCTACCGATTCGAGACAATCTAGCCTACCATGTCTCAGGAGCAGCCGCAACTGCCCCCTGGATCGTCAGGGCCGGTCCACCGATGTGAATTATTATGCCTGAACAATACGTCTCTCCGCCCTTTGGGGCGCAAATGAGCCAACAAATGACTCCATCGGACCCGGATCGTCCGATCAAACCGAGGCGCCTCGCAACAGCAACAACCACACAGGTGAAAAGTATACAAATGTCAGGGCTGGTAGGTCACTAACACCATCCTAGCTAGAAAGAAATGCATGTCCTCCCTGAGGTCCTCTCCCGTTTCTGGTTCACAACCGGGGTGTGAGGCTCGCGAATTCACGTTACACAAAGTTGTGCCACACAGGCTGTGCTTTGATCATCACCACAAGACTTTGATTTTCAACAGAAGCCTCGATCAATTGCCACTTAGGCATGCCACACAGGCAATTCACTCCATGCGATTGATATCCATCAATATATAACCCCTGAGCTCGTACGTCTCAGAGAAGGGCGTTAAGCAAGAGAATAAATTCTCTGCCGCCAAACAGATATATATTTAATAGAGATCAATCACACAGACTAAAATCCAATGTCAGACACACAGTCCATTACAAGTCCGTTCTGGGTCTGAACGAAACCGGAGGCACCTAGTACCTCGCATATCCATCGATCTCCAAATACGTCCAGATGATCACCAACTGTTTCCATCTTCTTGGGTGTACAGCCCAATCAAGATCATCAGTAATCACCCAAACGACGTGAAGACCTCCGGTCCTCGACCATTGTCTTCATCTTCGACTTATCGTCGTATCAGTTATTCAAAATGGGATAAACCCGGTCTTTCCGAATAACTCGCGTATATTTTAAATAAGTGTTACACAAACACAACATACGCCTCATCCCAATTCATCAGTCACTAACCGTAAATTAATCAAGAGAATAATTTCCCAAATATCAACCCCGAAGGCCGAAACCAACATCAGATCAATATCCAGAAAACCATTCTGATTGGCTAACCGACAGTTAGTTTCTAAATTTCACATTCATAGGGAAAGGTTCCCATTAATTTTATCCAAGATAAATTCCTTGAATTTATTCTTTAATCATCTTTTGAATTTCGATTCAACTAGTCGGGATTAACGAACCTTACCGAAGTAATCATTTTTTTTAATTTCCCAATCCCAACCTATTCATCCCATGAAGTAAAACTGGTTATACTTCATATCTAACACCACAGTGTTATTGGTAAATTCAATTACCATTTCACGTTCAAATCTAATTAAAGATTTAACTAACGCCTGGAGCAAAACTGGTGATACTCCATTTCGATTATTTCAATCTAATTAAAGATTCATTAAAACTCCACTTAGTTTTAATCTTTGACTGGGTTAAAGAATCAGTGTCATATAAAACACGGTTCACGGTAAACCCAAAATCACCTTCCATTAATTATCGGGTTAAAGAACAAGTGTTATTTAAAACACTGTTCACGATAAACCCAAAAATCAATATCAATTCAATTTCAATTAGATATTATTTAATTGGTACACTTCATTAAATCTAAATAAAAAGATTTAATCTTTTCTCAACTGGGTTCAAGAACAATGTTAGTCAAGACACCATTCACGACAAACCCAAATCACATTTGATATTAAATACAAGGCTCTAAATAGAAAATATATCGGCTTATATTCAATGTCAAATTCTACGACCAACAGATATCGTATTGGAAATAACGATATATATATCTATATCTTTCAAATTTCCATAACAACATCTGTATAATCACGAAATCCAACATCGAAATATTCCGAAGGCAATTTCGATTCAAATCCATTCCCATGCAATCATTGGAAATTCTGGTTATTTTCAAAACCATTTCAAATTCAATTTATTTATTTAAAATTAAATAGAATTATAATTCTAGTTCAAAACTAGTTCATTTCAATAAAAATCTATTTTTATCTTTTCAAATATGGAGTTTTTCATCCCAATTCTTTCTAAATCATTTCTTATGATTTTACACAAATTATTACTATTTTTAATAATTTTATTAAGGCCCGTACAGTCGATTTCCATCAATGGCCATCGAACTGCACTTACAGCGACCTTTTCCAAATTTGATTTGGACATAATTCCAAATCCAACCGTTAGATTTCAAATTTCTAATATTCGTTAGAAAGCTCTTTTCGATACGAACCCAACGGTTCTGGTTTCAGGAGAATCCGACGGTCGGATCTCCCGCAATATCTGTTCGAAGTCAATGGTCGAAATTCGCGAACTGTCGCGGCGCGGCGCGTTCTATTCAGGCCATTATATTATATATATATAATATATACTTAGTCAATTTCAATTCAAAACGTGCTGTATAAATCGTTTTAAATTCATTTTCAAAATGGTTTCAACTTCATGTTCAATTTCAAATCAAAATTGAAAATTCCAATATAAATTCGTTTTAAATTCATTTCAAATTGATTTTAATTAAATTTCGATTTTAATTCGATTTGAATTCATTTTCTTTTCAATTCAATTTAATTCGAATCCGTTTTAAATTCAATTCAATTCGAATTCGTTTTATATTCAATTCAATTCGAATTCGTTTTATATTCAATTCAATTCGAATTCGTTTTTATTCATTTCAATTCGAATTACAATTCATTTCAAAATATCAGATTTTGAAATCATTTTCGATATTCATTACAAAATGAATGAAATTGATATAAATATCGTTCACGTCAAAATGGCGTCAATCTAATCAACATGGCTTCATATATTTCTATTTTCAAATATTTCTATTCAAATATTTCTATTCAAATATTTCTTTTTCAAAACTTTCTTTTTCAAAACTGGAATGAGGCCCAATCAATTACCGTATAATGTTAATTATATGGATTTTCTATAACACATGTATACAGTAACAACGATGAATAATCAACCATCATCCAAAGTGCATTCTACACTGTATAAGCATCGAATATAGATATTTAACGCTTATAACAGTCTGTCAATCAATCGATCGACATACAACTAACTATTGGGATTGGTGTATGTCATCTATCATCCCAATACCCGTGTGGGGTTTCAAACAATCAAACACAGATTTTATTTGTGTAGTTGGGCGATGTGTAAAATTTATCGTCCCAATCAATATCAGTCAAATGTGTGTATATAAACAAATCGTCCGATTTGTTTATTTTTATTTCATTTTATATACACGTTAAAAATTCTATTTTTAACTATAAAATATTTTTAACTAAATAAATATTTTATTTTGTTTCACATCACATCACACAATCAACTACACATCGACATCAAACAAACAAGCATACAAGTCGTCCATGGTCTGTGGACGACGGGTGTCGGGTGCTACTAAACACCGTCTGCATCCTAGTATATATATATAATTAAAAAATTAAATCAAAGAGTGAGAAATTCTCACAGAAAAGCTAATCTAATATCACGACTCTTCTTAGGTAGAAATCTTCGTCGTTCTTGCCTCTTGTCACTTTCTTTGCCCGTATTCTCTACATATGTAAAAATCACATTTTTACTTCGCTATTCAATATATAAAAATCGAATTTTTACTTTGCTATTCAATATATAAAAATCGAATTTTTACTTTGCTATTCAATATATAAAAAATCGAATTTTTACTTTGCTATTCAATATATAAATATCAAATTTTTACTTTGCTATTCAATGTATAAAAATCAAATTTTTACTTTGCTATTCAATATATAAAAAATCGAATTTTTACTTTGCTATTCAATATATAAAAATCGAATTTTTACTTTGCTATTCAATATATATAAAAATCGAATTTTTACTTTGCTATTCAATATATAAAAATCGAATTTTTACTTTGCTATTCAATATATAAAAATCGAATTTTTACTTTGTTATTCAATATATAAAAATCGAATTTTTACTTTGCTATTCAATATATAAAAATCGAATTTTTACTTTGCTATTCAATATATAAAAATCGAATTTTTGCTTTGCTATTCAATATATAAAAAATCGAATTTTTACTTTGCTATTCAATATATAAAAAATCGAATTTTTACTTTGCTATTCAATATATAAAAAATCGAATTTTTACTTTGCTATTCAATATATAAAAATCGAATTTTTACTTCAACGCTAAATGGATAAAAATCATATTTTTCATATGAACAAAAATCATATTTCTTTGTTACTACAAATCTAATCTTTACAGTTTCCAAAAATCTAATCTTCATCTGAATAAAAAATCATATTTTTACTTATTCCCTATAATGAAAACTGATTTTTGTAAACTGATTTATAAATTAAAAGTGATTCATAAATTAAAAACTGATTTATAAATATTAAAAATTACCTTACTCCATCGATCTTGCCGAAAGAGCTGCAGTGGAAGGCCGGGGTTTGCGCTGAGGTGGCAGAGGTACTGCTGGAAGGTGGCGACGCCCGTATGGTGGCTCATAGTGGATCGGAGGCGCGGTTTTTGAGGGACAAAAGGGCCGTGGGGTTTGGAGAAGGGTAAGGAGGTGCGGAGGGGGGTGTCCAAGCCAGCGGGGTGGCGCCTGTGGCCATCGCGGCGGAGGCAGGTCAATTGTGGGCGGTGGTTGCAGATTCGAGGGTTGTGGGGTTTTGGGGGATTCACAAATGGTCAGAGGAGGGGAGAGGCTGCGTTGAAGAGGAGAGAGGGGAAGGAGGTGGGTGGTGGCGCGGTGCGCGCGAGGGTGGGGGGGAAGGCCGAGGTCGGCGACGGGAATCGCCTGTGGGATTTGGGGGAGGAAGAGACAACGCGCGATTTCTATTGTGATGGAGAGAGAAAGTATTGGGGGGGTTTATAAAATTTTATATTATTTAAATTATTTATTTCCAAAAAGAAACCTTTTATTTCGAACTCGAAACGAAACCCACCGCATGTCGTCCCTGGCGTTTTACCCCTATTCCGAACACAATGGGATATGTATCGTAGGCTGATTCGATCGTTTCGATCAGTTTCCGTCAAATTTACATTTAAATCATTATATTGAATTTTAAACATACATTTCAAATTACCGGGGCCACATACTAACTCGAAGAATTCCAGAAAAATATTTTCTAGCTTCGTATTGACGATACGGTCCTAACAAAACTAGTTTCGTCGAATTCTGAGACCGTTTGAAAAATGGCCATTTTCCAGTCGATTAAAATCAACTGAAACTAGTCAAACGCGTTTTCCTTTGCCACGCTCACATATTGACTCGAAAAATTATGAAATTTGAAACCTCGCAATAACTTGACATCACGGACCCAACAAAATGGTTTCGTCGAAATCGGAGGTCGTTTGCAAAATTTCCATTTTTAAGGGCCTGAATTCCATAGCGACTATTCAGAATTTCAACTGGACATATCTTTTGATTCCCGCTATGAAATTTTGATTTTTCGGATTCGTTGGAAAGATATCATCAATTAGATCCTATTATTTTTGGTTTCACTAAAATCCGGTTTGTTTTGCACCCGGTACATTCAATTGAAGTTTGAAATTGAATCATCGAACTACCGCGCCATTTTCAATTCTATTATATAATTATATATAATTATTTATATTCTAACGACGACGTATATAATATATACGATTGAATTCCATTTAAATAAAATTTCTCGTCGATATTATTTAAAATAATCTATTTTAAATGATCAAAATTCGCTAAAATTGCCAAAATAAAAATTTTAAACTGGCCTAGATTTCCAGGTTGTTACAATCTCCCCCACTTAAAACTTTTCGTCCCCGAAAAGGAACGAAGCCGAAAGTGGTTTGATTAATCAACTCTACGTTTGATCTGGCTTTCATTCTCTAACTTTTCAGTTTCTGAGAATTTTCAAATTCTTCAAAAATTTGGCTAACACCCTAAATTTTCGAAAAATTTCGCCATAACCTCCCCTGCACCGGGAGCCACGGGAAAATCCCGAAATTGCCATATAGGCCTTCTGATCTCAAAAAGAAAAAGAAAAAGTTAATAGGCTCATAAAATCATCATCACCCAAACAAAACAGTAAATTATAGTAAACATGTACCTATTTGTCGGGCAAACAAATTTTATTCTCTGCTCTAGCCTCCTTGCTATGACCTGTTCAATGTAAGTACAAGTATATGCAAGCAAATGCGACTAATTTTCAATACAATTCAATATTTGATTCAGTTAGGCATAATGGTTCAAAATTATCAAACAATTAAACAAACAACACAAACATCAATCAATTAGTGAATTATCATTTGAAATTCATAACTTTGATATATAGTCAAAAATCTCATTTTTGATGCCAAATCACAACAATAAGCCCTATCTAATTTTTGTTTCTCACACCAGTCAATAGGAAATATATAGATATTACACGTTCGTCACTCGAATATAAATTCTGATGATGATATATCAATCATCAGAATCACCCCCGGGCGACTAGAGTGTAATTCTATATCTATCCAGTATATTAAAACTTCAAATACACATTTGCAAGGCGTATATGCAAAATCTTTATATACTGGACTGTCCTAATCAATATAAAATAAATATTCAAATACGTATACAACAATTTAAATTTTCAAAACAAAAATTGTTTTCATTTTAAAAATATACTCTTCACACTCGTTCTAGGATACTACTGATCCTATCTCTAACGAGTCATTCTCGTTGGATATTACAAATCCAATATCTGATGAATTCTTTCGTATGGTTCTAAGGTGCCTTGTTCTCTGAGCTTTGTAAACCAAAGCTTTGATACCAACTGTGACGAAAAGGAATTTTTCTCGGTCTGAATCAATCGCTAAACCGATCTAGACCGTTCGAAACGCCTGATCGTTTTGAGAACACGACAAAACAGAACGCATACAAAAGAACATTTCCTATATGTTACAATAATGCATCAGATTACAAGAATATACAGAGTATAAATGAATATTACACAGAAATATCAGAGATTTAAATTACATTTAAATACATCACAGCGGAAAATAATACAATACACAACTAGAAGAGATATACGGATACAAAGCTTTCCGGATATCGTTCCAGCTGTAATCCAGGATCCTGTGAATATAAATCTGCAAAACCAAAACTACTAGCTGCCCATGTCAAAATAAGGGCACCCAGAGTTTAGGTTAAAACAATAAACCCCAGGTCAGTCATGGGACTGGTGTGAGAACTAAAACAGTTGTAAATCTTTATTTTAAAGTTAGGTAAATCAAGGGACCACGCCGTATAACACGGAACGGGTTTCCTCCCAAGAATACCAGTGCATAACAACAAACAGCGCAATGCTAAATAAAGAAAAATGAAGCTGTTATAAGACCCAGGTCCTATCACACAATGCAACGCAAGCCGGGGGATAGGGTTTTCCCTTATAACAGCCAAAGAATGCTTGATACGTTTAAAACAAATCATCTGATACTATTATAAGTGCATAGTGTATAAAACAACTTCAAATCATAAGTATCAATCATAGGCGGCATGGGTACCATATATCATGTCGCCATACTAGTTCTACAATCAAAACCGCAAATGTCACGTATTTGGAAGTTGGGATTCCATTTGTGAACCGAGGCCATGGATCGTCCTCTACCGATTCGAGACAATCTAGCCTACCATGTCTCAAAAACTGTCGCAAATGCCCCCTGGATCGTCAGGGCCGGTCCACCGATGTGAATTATTATGCCTGAACAATACGTCTCCCCGCCCTTTGGGGCGCAAATGAGCCAACAAATGACTCCATCGGACCCGGACCGTCCGATCAAACCGATGCGCCTCGCAACAGCAACAACCACACAGGTGAAAAGTATACAAATGTCAGGGCTGGTAGGTCACTGACACCACCCTAGCTAGAAAGAAACGCATGTCCTCCCTGAGGTCCTCTCCCATTTCTGGTTCACAACCGGGGTGTGAGGCTCGCGAATTCACGTTACACAAAGATGTGCCACACAGGCTGTGCTTTGATCATCACCACAAGACTTTGCTTTTCAACAGAAGCCTCGATCAATTGCCACTTAGGCATGCCACACAGGCAATTCACTCCATGCGATTGATATCCATCAATATATAACCCCTGAGCTCGTACGTCTCAGAGAAGGGCGTTAAGCAAGAGAATAAATTCTCTACCGCCAAACAGATATATATTTAATAGAGATCAATCACACAGACTAAAATCCAATGCTAGACACACAGTCCATTACAAGTCCGTTCTGGGTCTGAACGAAATCGGAGGCACCTAGTACCTCGCATATCCATCGATCTCCAAATACGTCTGGACGATCACCAACTGTTTCGATCTTCTTGGGTGTACAGCCCAATCAAGATCATCAGTAATCACCCAAAAGACGTGAAGACCTCCGGTCCTCGACCATCGTCTTCATCTTCGACTTATCGTCGTATCAGTTATTCAGAATGGGATAAACCCGGTCTTTCCGAATAACTCGCGCATATTTTAAATAAGTGTTACACAAACACAACATACGCCTCATCCCAATTCATCAGTCACTAACCGTAAATTAATCAAGAGAATAATTTCCCAAATATCAACTCCGAAGGCCGAAACCAACATCAGATCAATATCCAGAAAACCATTCTGCTTGGCTAACCGATAGTTAGTTTCTAAATTTCACATTCATAGGGAAAGGTTCCCATTAATTTTATCCAAGATAAATTCCTTGAATTTATTCTTTAATCATCTTTTGAATTTCGATTCAACTAGTCGGGATTAACGAACCTTACCGAAGTAATCATTTGTTTTAATTTCCCAATCCCAACCTATTCATCCCATGAAGTAAAACTGGTTATACTTCATATCTAACACCACGGTGTTATCGGTAAATTCAATTAACATTTCATGTTCAAATCTAATTAAAGATTTAACTAACGCCTAGAGCAAAACTGGTGATACTCCATTTCGATTATTTCAATCTAATTAAAGATTCATTAAAACTCCACTTAGTTTTAATCTTTGACTGGGTTAAAGAATCAGTGTCATTTAAAACACGGTTCACGGTAAACCCAAAATCACCTTCCATTAATTATCGGGTGAAAGAACAAGTATTATTTAAAACACTGTTCACGATAAACCCAAAAATCAATACCAATTCGATTTCAATTAGATATTATTTAATTGGTACACTTCTTTAAATCTAAATAAAAAGATTTAATCTTTTCTCAACTGGGTTCAAGAACAGTGTTAGTCAAGACACCATTCACGACAAACCCAAATCACATTTGATATTAAATACAAGGCTCTGAATAGAAAATATATCGGCTTATATTCAATGTCAAATTCTACGACCAACAAATATCGTATTGGAAATAATGATATATATATATATATATATATCTATATCTTTCAAATTTCCATAACAACATTTGTATAATCACGAAATCCAACATCGAAATATTCCGAAGGCAATTTCGATTCAAATCCATTCCCATGCAATCATTGGAAATTTTGGTTATTTTCAAAACCATTTCAAATTCAATTTATTTATTTGAAATTAAATAGAATTATAATTCTAGTTCAAAACTAGTTCATTTCGATAAAAATCTATTTTTATCTTTTCAAATATGGAGTTTTTCATCCCAATTCTTTCTAAATCATTTCTTATGATTTTACACAAATTATTACTATTTTTAATAATTTTATTAAGGCCCGTACAGTCGTTTTCCATCAATGGCCATCGAACTGCACTTACAGCGACCTTTTCCAAATTTGATTTGGACATAATTCCAAATCCAACCGTTAGATTTCAAATTTCTAATATTCGCTAGAAAGCTCTTTTCGATACGAACCCAACAGTTCCGGTTTCAGGAGAATCCGACGGTCGGATCTCCCGCAATATCCGTTCGAAGTCAATGGTCGAAATTCGCGAACTGCCGCGGCGCGGCGCGTTCTATTCAGGCCATTATATTATATATATAATATATATATATAATATATACTTCATCGATTTCAATTCAAAACGTGCTGTATAAATCGTTTTAAATTCATTTTCAAAACGGTTTCAACTTCATGTTCAATTTCAAATCAAAATTGAATATTCCAATATAAATTCGTTTTAAATTCATTTCAAATTGATTTCAATTCAATTTCGATTTTAATTCGATTTGAATTCATTTTCTTTTCAATTCAATTTAATTCGAATCCGTTTTAAATTCAATTCAATTCGAATTCGTTTTATATTCAATTCAATTCGAATTCGTTTTATATTCAATTCAATTCGAATTCGTTTCTATTCATTTCAATTCGAATTTCAATTCTTTTCAAAATATCAGATTTTGAAATCATTTTCGATATTCATTATAATATGAATGAAATCGATATAAATATCATTCACGTCAAAATGGTGTCAATCTAATCAACACGGCTTCATATATTTCTATTTTCAAATATTTCTATTCAAATATTTCTATTCAAATATTTCTTTTTCAAAACTTTCTTTTTCAAAACTTTCTTTTTCAAAACTGGAATGAGGCCCAATCAATTACCATATAATGTTAATTATATGGATTTCTACAACACATGTATACAGTAACAATGATGAATAATCAACCATTATCCAAAGTGCATTCTACACTGTATAAGCATCGAATATAGATATTTAACGCTTATAACAGTCTGTCAATCAATCGATCGACATACAACTAACTATTGGGATTGGTGTATGTCATCTATCATCCCAATACCCGTGTGGGGTTTCAAACAATCAAACACAGATTTTATTTGTGCAGTTAGGCGATGTGTAAAATTTATCGTCCCAATCAATATCAGTCAAATGTGTATATATAAACAAATCGTCCGATTTGTTTATTTTTATTTCAATTTATATACACGTTAAAAATTCTATTTTTAACTATAAAATATTTTTAACTATATAAATATTTTATTTTGTTTCACATCACGTCACACAATCAACTACACATCGACATCAAACAAACAAGCATACAAGCCGTCCATGGTCTGTGGACGACGGGTGTCGGGTGCTACTAAACACCGTCTGCATCCTAGTATATATATATAACTAGAAAATTAAATCAAAGAGTGAGAAATTCTCACAGAATAGCTAATCTAATATCACGACTCTTCTTAGGTAGAAATCTTCGTCGTTCTTGCCTCTTGTCACTTTCTTTGCTCGTATTCTCTACATATGTAAAAATCACATTTTTACTTCACTATTCAATATATAAAAATCGAATTTTTACTTTTCTATTCAATATATAAAAATCGAATTTTTACTTTGCTATTCAATATATAAAAAATCGAATTTTTACTTTGCTATTCAATATATAAAAATCGAATTTTTACTTTGCTATTCAATATATAAAAATCGAATTTTTACTTTGCTTTTCAAAATATAAAAAATCGAATTTTTACTTTGCTATTCAATATATAAAAAATCGAATTTTTACTTTGCTATTCAATATATAAAAATCGAATTTTTACTTTGCTATTCAGTATATAAAAATCGAATTTTTACTTTGCTATTCAATATATAAAAATCGAATTTTTACTTTGCTATTCAATATATAAAAATCGAATTTTTACTTTGCTATTCAATATATAAAAATCGAATTTTTACTTTGCTATTCAATATAAAAAATCGAATTTTTACTTTGCTATTCAATATATAAAAAATCGAATTTTTACTTTGCTATTCAATATATAAAAATCGAATTTTTACTTTGCTATTCAATATATAAAAAATCGAATTTTTACTTTGCTATTTAATATATAAAAATCGAATTTTTACTTCAACGCTAAATGGATAAAAATCATATTTTTCATATGAACAAAAATCATATTTCTTTGTTACTACAAATCTAATCTTTACAGTTTCCAAAAATCTAATCTTCATCTGAATAAAAAATCATATTTTTACTTATTCCCTATAATGAAAACTGATTTTTGTAAACTGATTTATAAATTAAAAGTGATTCATAAATTAAAAACTGATTTATAAATATTAAAAATTACCTTACTCCATCGATCTTGCCGGAAGAGCTACAGTGGAAGGCCGGGGTTTGCGCTGAGGTGGCAGAGGTACTGCTGGAAGGTGGCGACGCCCGTATGGTGGCTCACAGTGGATCGGAGGCGCGGTTTTTGAGGGACAAAAGGGCCGTGGGGTTTGGAGAAGGGTAAGGAGGTGCGGAGGGGGATGTCCAGGCCAGCGGGGTGGCGCCTGTGGCCATCGCGGCGGAGGCAGGTCAATTGTGGGCGGTGGTTGCAGATTCGAGGGTTGTGGGGTTTTGGGGGATTCACGAATGGTCAAAGGAGGGGAGAGGCTGCGTTGAAGAGGAGAGAGGGGAAGGAGGTGGGTGGTGGCGCGGCGCGCGCGAGGGTGGGGTGGGGGGGGGGAAGGCCGAGGTCGGCGACGGGAATCGCCTGTGGGATTTGGGGGAGGAAGAGACAACGCGCGATTTCTATTGTGATGGAGAGAGAAAGTATTGGGGGGGTTTATAAAATTTTATATTATTTAAATTATTTATTTCCAAAAAGAAACCTTTTATTTCGAACTCGAAACGAAACCCACCGCATGTCGTCCCTGGCGTTTTACCCCTATTCCGAACACAATGGGATATGTATCGTAGGCTGATTCGATCGTTTCGATCAGTTTCCGTCAAATTTACATTTAAATCATTATATTGAATTTTAAACATACATTTCAAATTACCGGGGCCACATACTAACTCGAAGAATTCCAGAAAAATATTTTCTAGCTTCGTATTGACGATACGGTCCTAACAAAACTAGTTTCGTCGAATTTTGAGACCGTTTGAAAAATGGCCATTTTCCAGTCGATTAAAATCAACTGAAACTGGTCAAACGCGTTTTCCTTTGCCACGCTCACATATTGATTCGAAAAGTTATGAAATTTGAAACCTCGCAATAACTTGACATCACGGACCCAACAAAAGTGGTTTCGTCGAAATCCGAGGTCATTTGCAAAATTTCCATTTTTAAGGGCCTGAATTCCATAGCGACTATTCAGAATTTTCAACTGGACATATCTTTTGATTCCCGCTATGAAATTTTGATTTTTCGGATTCGTTGGAAAGATATCATCAATTAGATCCTATTATTTTTGGTTTCACTAAAATCCGGTTTGTTTTGCACCCGGTACATTCAATTGAAGTTTGAAATCGAATTATCGAACTACCACGCCATTTTCAATTCTATTATATAATTATATATAATTATTTATATTCTAACGACGACGTATATAATATATACGATCAAATTCCATTCAAAATAAATTTCTCGTCGATATTATTTAAAATAATCTATTTAAATGTTCAAAATTCGCTAAAATTGCCAAAATAAAAATTTTAAACTGGCCCAGATTTCCGGGTTGTTACAATTAGCCTAGCAAATCTTATGATTACTTAATTAAACCTTCAGTATACTTAATTGTCATATATGTATGTGCATATACATTCTATGGAATTTGAACAATATTCCAAACAACTTTTTGATGATCGAAAATCAGGATTTCCTAAAATCCTTTTCGATCACATTTTCTCTTTTTTATTTGAAATATTTATTTAAAAAATACTATTTTACCACATTACCTAAAGGAGTATTTTTGAGTTATAAAAGTCATACTTTAGTTATTTGAAGAAAATTAGATATTCCTATTTTAAGTGACTAAATTTTCCGGTTATTACAGCTATATATAGATGTGAGCGCGCGCGCACACACACACACATATATATATATATGTATATATGTATATATGTATATATATATATATATATATATATATGAGCGACTATTTGAATACAAATATTTGACACAAATCAGGGGACACAAAATCTCAATTGTTGTATCAATTTGTCTTTATATAAGGGAAGGAAATCAGGGGGCAATCCAATGGTTAAGAATTTATGTCTCTCCATTTGTGTCAAATTTTTGTGTCTAAGTAGACTTTCTCTATATATATATACACACACACACATATGTATATATATGTATATATTTAACAATTGTGTCTATTTTAAATGACATTTTTTCCTTACATAAGTGTTAGTTCCATTAATAGACTTTCCCTATGTATGTATATATATATATATATGTATGTATGTATGTATGTATGTATATATGTATGTATGTCTATGTATATTTAACAATTGTGTCTATTTCATATGACATTTTTTCCTTACATAAGTGTTAGTTCCATTAAAATTTCAAATGTATGTTTCCTATTATTTTCAACGTTCGATTTGTTCTACAGGATGGCGGTTTTCTACGTTCGGTATTGCAAAATATCTCTTCTCATAGCAAAGCAAACATTTGATTGCCCAAAGGGCCTTAATCTTCTCATGACAATACTACATTTAACTAAGCATAGTTCACATTATTCTAAGATGTGAAACAATATCCACTTACTTTTTTTTCTCTCTTTATCATTTAAATCAAAGCACTCACATTGTCAAAATTTTCATTAACACTTTGCAGGTGACTTTTGTAAAGGTTGGTATTATAATTTTCTTATTAAAAGAAGGAAAATCAGTTTTTCTAAAACAAAGTCTAACGATGGAGCCAAGGCCAAAGCATCTTCGGTTTAGTTAGATATTAAGAGTTGTCATATTACACTTGGTGTTTAACATGTTTTCATAAGAATGATAACAAAAGGTTGTTATGCGTCCATTACCCGTATATAAGGATCTATGTGTTTGTTAGGAAAATGTCAAAAGCCTTAAAAATAGAACTATAGGCACGTTAATGTCATGCATAAGTGGAGAGCCAATTAAATGGACTCCAATTTATAAGAATCCTACTAAATAAGCATTGGATAACGATTTGACACTCTGAATCATTAGATAAACATTAAGGATGATTATATTTATATAATATAATCATTGAATTTTATACAAAAAAAATTAAACATAACAGTTTAGACACCTTGCAATATAGATGCTCATGCAATTTATGTTTCATTGCTGATTAAATATTTAGCATTTTTTCTAGATTTGAAATTGTTTGGCAAAATAGTTATCTGGATATTTGGAAAACGTTCTTGCATTTTGAGCTTAGTGCAAATGAACTAAACTGACCTTTTACATACCTTCATTAAGGTCTTTTCTCACTTTTATTAGTTACGCAAAATATTTTTCATTGAGATGAACAAAAGGTTGGTATAGTTCAAACTATTTATAGCAAAAAAAAACCAAAATTAAACGCATCATAGTTAATCGATTTGATTTGCTTTGTTTTATCGGTTGGTCCTCAAATGCGGTAATTTTCCATGTTGTTAACGAATTATCAAGTGAATCAAATACATAAGATGTGGAAAAAGACATATATTTTAAATGCTAACTCAACAAAACATTAAAATAAATAGAAAGAAATATTATACTATCATGATAATAATATTCAATAAAATTAAATTTGGTTATATGTTGGTTATCGATTTGGTTTTTAGTTTCAAAAACAAAATCAATCGAACTGATCTTCTCTCTCTTGTTTGTAGTCAAGGTGTACAATAGTTAATTGTTATCTCTTCTTTCAAGTAAGTGTTAAAAATCTATAAAATTCAATCAATTAATAAATTTAATCCAATCAAACTAATCAAGCCTATTTGATTTGGTTGATCTCTTCAATTTGAACAAATGTATTTCTCTTAAGGATGTTATGGTAATGGTTAACGTTACCATTTGGCAAATACCGTAACCATACCATTTTCACTGCTAAGCAAGAATTGCTTACCGTTGTCGATCGACTGGTATACCAAAGACTGATATAAAATGGTAATATGGTAACAGTTACACTGGTAATGGTAAATTAGCGGTTGTCTATCGAAGTTTATATCTTGACATGTTTTTCGTACACAGTGCATCCTTATTATATTATATGAAGTGTTAGTTTATAAAAAACATAAATGGGAAAGAAAATAAATGTACTTGAAATTATTACACTTGATTATTATACTAAAAGTAATCATTTATTTGGTTCTAAATACATGTAAGAAAGCATATCAGATGAATATACATATGTTTTAAATTAAATGGTAAAATTATTGTTACCACTGGTATTGAAGAAATGTTACCGATAATTTACCGTTAAAAATGATAAATTTACCGTTTCCATATCGTTTTAACTGGTATACCGATTTCAATCGAAGATTATTCGGAAATTCTATAAGGCTCGGAAAAAGATGACAAAAAATGTGCGGTAGCTATCTGTACTGTTTGATTAGCAAAACCCACTGAATTCCACGGCTACATCCATTTTTGCACATTCCTGACCTCCTATTTTCGGGCCTCCTAGCATCCTTCTAATTTTATTACCGATCGACTGGTAATAGTATGGTAATGGTAAATTAACCATTACCATAACAGCCCTAATTTCTCCAACTCTTTTACCTTAAGGATTTATGTTTGTTCATTATCTGAGACAAGTATTTGTTAAAGATATCAACACAATATTTGGTTTATTGATTAGTTGACTAATTAATATTTTATGAAATATTAGATTTGATTTAGGAAGTGATAATTAATTATGCATTTATTTCTCTCTCAGGTCCTATTTTTAGGAAATAAATAAATATATATGAACATATATATATGACTAATTATGATAGATATATTAGCAAATTTATCTCTACAATTCTATTGGTTGATAACTGCTATAAATATGAATGATGTGAGAGTTATTCTATTGAGGGCTGAGATTAGTTCTCAATTTTAGGGTTTTATTGTAATTCTGTAGAATTATTAATAAAGGTTTTATTTGGAGGAATTTTTTCTATCATTATTTTTTCTTCACTTCTTATTTATTCTAAAATCCAATTGTGTAGAGATCCTAGGAAAATCCCTAATTGTTGGTATTAGAGCCTACTACACAATAAAAAATTAATGAGAGTTTGATTATGGAGAAGACAGATATGAAGAAACTTAATGGAAGAAATTGGGAGTTATGGAAAGCAAAGATGGAAGACTATCTCTATCTTAATGATCTTCACCAATCCTTGGAAAGAAATAGGGAGAATCCAAACGACATAACTGAGGCAAAGTGGGAAATTTTACATAAGAAGGCTACAGCGGCTATTAGGTGTACTTTGGAGAATTCAGTAATTCATATTGTGCTATTGAAACGTTCACTTATGCAATCTGGAAAAAGTATAAGGAATCTATGCAAAGAACTTTGCAACGAACAAGGCTCTTTTTATGAGAAGATTGGTGAATCTCAAGCTTAAGGAAGGTGAGTCAATTGGATAACATCTTAATGATTTTTAGGCAATCGTGAACCAATTGGCAGCTATAAATTACAAGGTAGATGATGAGATACAAGTTTTGATGTTGATGAGTTCATTACTGGAAAATTAGGAAACACTTATGGTTGCATTGACTAACTCAAATGCGGATGGCATTGTTTCAATGGGGTCGGTGGTTAGTAGCTTGCTTAATGAGGAGATACAGAGGATGAACCTAATAGAAGAAAATGGATAAGGTAGAAAGATAAAGTAGAAATCCATTTGAAGAGGTTAATATAATCTTGCTAGGAAATGTAGTCGTTCAAATACGGAAAGACGATCAAATAACTCAAACGCAGAAAGGGATTTCATTTGCTATTGATGTGAAAAACCCGGTCATCAACTAAGATTTTGCAACAAACTTAAAAAGGATAAAGAATGAATAAAAGCATTAAAGGAATACAAAATAAAGGCTGATGAAAGCAGCAAAGGAGAAGTAAATTTTGGTGAAGATCTTGATGATAATGTCCTACGTGTGGATAAAGAAAAAAGTAAAGAATGGGTACTTGATTCATGTGCTTGTTTCCACATATGCAATCAAAGGGAAGCATTTATTGGTTATGAAGAATAAAATGATAAAGTGGAATTTGCTGAAGGTAGAGATTTACATGTTAAAGGCATAGGTTCAATTAGGGTAAAGATGAATGATGAAAGAGTGGTGAAGCTAACAGGAGTTAGGTATATCCCAGAAATTAAGAAGAATCTTGCTTCAATACGACCATTTGGAAAAAAGGCTGCAACTTCTCGACTAGAGGTGGAGTCACAAGGGTTTAGAGGGGTAATAAGAAGCATCTGCGCGCAAAACAGGAAAATAATAACATATATAAATTGCTTGGAAAAACGGTTGAGAATGTTTTGAGTTATCAAATTGGATTTGGAGAGGCAAATTTGTCGGAATTAAGGTGGAGCATGCAATGGAAAATCAAAAGGCCTACTTGGAGACCTTTGTGGTATTACAAGAAATTCTGGTTTATTGATGATATGCATATTGTAACACCCCGAATTTCAATTAACACTAATGGTTAGTAATTAAAGTATAATTAATCTCAGATGTGAGAATCAGGGGAAACGGGCTACGTCATTGCGTTCGTCTCGGAAAAATACGCGAAATAGAGTCCGAGTTTGCGTAAAACGGGTACCGTATGGAAGAGATATGGACGAACGAAGTTAGGCAGAAAAACCCGAAACAGGCCAGAAATGCACTGGCGCACTTGTGAAGTGCGCCAGCACAAAAATACACTGGCGCACTTGGGAAGTGCGCCCATGTCGGGACAGGAAACCTGCACAGTTTCTAGAGAGTTCTGTGGTTGGGTGCACCAGTTTGGGGTTTGGGCTTGGTCTTAGGGCTGGTTTCTGGAAGGTTCCGAAATCTAAGGGTCCTAATCTAATTTAGGGTTAATCTAAGGGCCTAAAACACTCACCTAATCTATAAATACACCCTAATACTACCCTAATTCATACTAAAAATAGAAATGATGCCACCATGCCGCCAAAATCAAACTTGAGAGGAACCTCCACTAGTTTATGATGAAAGTTGCAAGCTAATCAACCTCTAATCATCATCTTCTTCTTGTATAGCAACTAGTTCTACTACATAAGTTTGCTAATCTTGGTTTTGGTGAGTTTCTATCACTTTAATAACCAATTGCTAAATTAAGTAGATGAGATATGATGAGATCATGCGGTTTTGTATGCGGATTTGTGGGTTTTAAGTCATATGATATGATGTTAGTTTGCTAATCTATGTTTAATGTTAACCCTATGTTTATGCAAGTTAAGTATGTGGGTTTATGCAAGTTAAGTGATGGGTTTCATGCATGCTAAGCATTGGGTTTCATGCATGCTAAGCATTGGGTTTTATGCATGCTAAGTATTTGATTTTATGCATGCTAAGTGTTTGGTTTTATGCATGCTAAGTATTTGATTTTATGCATGCTAAGTGTTTGGTTTTATGCATGCTAAGTGTTTGATTTTATGCATGCTAAGTATTTGATTTTATGCATGCTAAGTATTTGATTTTATGCATGCTAAGTGTTTGGTTTTATGCATACATTATGACATGCAAGTTTACCCTTTTTCTAAATAAGATGCATACATATGCAAGATGACACCTTTGTATGCTATGCATACATATGCATGTTTACCCTATTATGATGCAAGTTCATATGCAAGTTTGTCTCTTTTTATGATATGCATAACATATGCGAGTTTGCCTCTATGTATGACATGTTATTGCAGTTCACATGCAAGTTTATGTGCAAATTCATATGCAAGTTTATGTGCAAGTTCATATGCAAGTTTGTCTCTTTTTATGACATGCATAATGCAAGTTTGGGTTAAATGCTAGTTGGGTTTAATGTATGCTCATATATGCAAGTTGACACCTTTTGAACCCATGATAAAGTTATAAGCTATGTTGGTTAAACCCATGACATTTGTGATGAATCTTCCCTTTTATTATGTCACGTTACGAGAACGAATTACGTGGGGAACGATGGGGTTAATATGCATGTTAATAAAATGATGTGGAATGGGTATGCTTAAGAGTAACATAAATTAAATGGACATAATTGGGAATTTACCTATTGAGTTAGGTCTACCCATATTATGGAGTTGGGAATTTACCTATTGAGTTAGGTCTACCCATACTACGGAGTTGGGAATTTACCTATTGAGTTAGGTCTACCCATATTCTGGAAAACATGATTAATTAATTAGGGATAATTAATATAAATTATGAGGGTGATTAATTAGGTGTAATTAATCGACTAAGACACGAGGTTGGACTCAGTTGTAGCGTAAAACTGCCTGGACCCAACCGGCTTAACCAGTTGCTACAAATGTTAGCCCAATGTGAGAGGTCTTAGGCACAAATTAAATACGTGATTAAAGTAAAGACACGAGGTTAGACCCTTTTTATGACGTAAGGCTGCCCGGACCCAACCGGCATATCCAGCAGTCATAAAAGACGGTCTAATGTGAGAGGTCTTTATGAGGTCATGATCTTAATTAATTAATTAAGAAACACTTAACCATATTAGCATGTAGAGGGACATGAGGGGTTAAGTGGAGGCCTTGGGTGGCAATAGAAAATACGATTAGAATACTTAACCAAAGTGGAACATGTAATTAAAACATGGTTAAAGGGTTAAGTAAGTGCTTTGGGTGGCATGTGGAAATCTAGTGGGTGCCTTGAATGGAAATTAAAATATGATTAATGACTTAACCAGAATTTATAACATGTAAGTGGACATGGTTAAAGGGTTAAGCGGGATTCACTAGAAATAACAAGCTTAGGTGGTAGCTTGTGGGGGCCCATTTCAACCAATATCCCAAACGTATCTTAGTGGGCTCGACTCTAGTCGAGTGACGGGACACGCATATTGGGCTTGACTATAAGAGGCCAAAATGGGTTAGCGGTGGCAACGCATGACCAACGGGTTTCATATGCGTGTGTGGACCCGGGCTGGTAAATAAGACGTTGTTGCATCGTGTAGATATAAGCCGTGCACCGTTAGTTTTATCAGGTTGCCACGTTGGGGAATGGTACACCCCACGGTGGGGCCAGCACGGGTATCTACGTTAGGGAGCCGATCGAATGGGGAGTAGTGTGTACACCTAGTGGATTGTAGGGCCCTGTGGCGTCTACTCAGTCACCTAGGGGTACGCGAGAACTATTAAGTTAATTTTATAAGTCCATGGGTGGGATCAACCTTTAAGTTAGGAATGACTGGTGTGGTGCAGTTTAGTAATTTACCTTTGGAAGGGTAGATGCGTCTTTACATTTCTTAGTTTATCCTAAGTCTACCAAGCTGCTTAGTGTAGCCATTCATCCCCAGACGACACCGTATATCAAGCTTATGTCTTCTCTGGTTACTTTAATGATTGTATTGTTAAAGTTAAAGGACTCGCTCAGACTTATGTCTGACCCCGTTGTTTTTATCTTTTTTCCCAACCCTCAGGTTATCAGAGTGGGCCCAGTACGAGTGGGCTTTGATCAGGCTGCTTTATTCTCTTTTGGAGCTTGGACCATAGATGTAGAGCTCAGCTTACCCTTTCTTTTATGGCTATCAGTTCATGTATTGGGATTATGTACTTTTATTTATCAGGATGGATATTTTGTACTTGACTCTTATTATGGTTTTGTGATGTAACCAAACATGTTTTACTTTCCGCTGCAATGAAATGATGTTTTAAAATTTTCAAGTATTACTTATGTCTGTCTTGTTGTAATTTTTCTGTTCTATATTCACTTAAAATACTCCACCGATGTTATGGCATTCCCTTAGCGAGTGACCATAGCGGGTGTGGGGTGTTACACATATTCAATGGAAGCATGCATAATTAGATGGTTTGAAGGTTGAATCAGTTTGCTTTTGGGGGAACCACGTGAAAGATATTTGTGTTATGCAATACAATATTTGGTTTATTGATTAATTGAGTAATTAATATTTTAAGAAATATTAGATTTGATTTAGGAAGAGATAATTGAGCATCTATTTCCCTTTTAGATCCTATTATGGTGAGAGATATATTAGCAAATTTATCTCTACAATTTTATTGGTCGATAATTGCGATAATATAGGGCATTGTTATTGGCACTCAAAATATTGTTAAGGGAAGGCCAACTTTTATTTTTAAAAAAATTGTTTAAGGGAGTAACAATGAGGAAAGTATCCCCTTAACAAATAAATGTACTTTTACCTTATTACTCATTTAAGCTTAATTGCACCCTTATGTTCAATAATATACTTTTTAATGGTTAATCAACACCATTAGTTGCAGAGAAATCGAACCCTAACAAAAAAATAGGAAGGAAATAGACAATATGATATTGACATAGGAGAGTGAGCGTAATTGTGGGGTTTATCACCAATCATTAGTTATTGGATCGTTTGTCCTCATATATTGAGTGGAAATCAGAGAAAAAATCAAAGACTATGATTTTATGTCAAATTTTTGCATCTAGTAAACTTTCTATATATATACACGCACACACAAGAAAACATAAACACACACATACATATGTTTATTATACGTAAATACACAATGTTTAATTGTTTTATTATTATTTCAATATAATTTCAAATTGCAATAAAAACACATACTAAAATTATATATACACCTTAATTTTAATTAGATATATTTTTACTATTGATTTATAATTTCCAACCATGATTATATATATATATATATCTTCCATGGAGTATCGAGTATAATCTTTGGGCGTGTATGATTTTAACAGCGAATTCATTTTCATTGTTTATGCCTGGGTATAATGATTTGCATCTACGCAGTTGCAAGATGTAAATGAAAGTTTTCTTATTTTACATCTGCTACTCAAATTGTTCTTACAAAATTTTTAGCAAATTGGTGATAAAATTGAAGTTGCTAGCTATGGTTTAATCCCTAAACCACATGTTAAACTGGAAGTCATGACAATTTTCTTTATATCTGATCCCAAAGATATTATAGCAACGTTTGTTCCCTTGTTAGACTAATTCAACTAAAGCCGAATTCTAGCAATCCGAGATATATTATAAATTCACAAAGATGATAGTGATGTTTTCTTCGTTCTCACCATTTTTTCTTCGATTTTGCCCTGACGTAAGCTTGCATTGAATGATTTGGGTTTTTTATGATTTAGGGGACTGATGATTTTACGGTGAGTAATTTTAGAAATAAGGGTAAAAGCGTAAGAAGTAAAAAAAATAGTCACCTACACTGACCTCTCCTCCCCCCTCCCCCACAATTTTAAAAAAGTGGAGTGTTCTTAAAATATGTCCCCTATTAATAGAAAATGGAGTGTCAATAACAATGCCCTAAATATAAATGTTGTGAGGGTTATTTTATTGAGAATTGAGATTGGTTCTCAATTTTATGGTTTTCTTGTAATCTTTTGGAATTATTAATGAAGGTTTTGTTTAGAGGAAGTTTTTTCTGTCGCTAATTTTTATTCACTTCTTGTCCCTTCTAAAATTTAATTGTGTAGAGATCCTAGGAAAATCCCTAACAGTATTTACATATGTTACATCCTTTCCGCATATGAACTCGTTTCATTTCTACTTCCCCTATTAGGATTGCATGTATTTTTGTCATAGGGTTGCAAATTATGAATCAGTTGCCCATACATGCAAAGCAGCTAATAGCTTTATATAGCTTATGAATCAAAGATGTTAAAAAAGCATTGAATGTTAAATAATATGTTGAGAAACTGGTTCTTTTAATTTCATTAGTATGTAACATATACGTTGCATAAGGCAACATTATAACTTTATTTTGCAATGTATAATAAATTCAAATTAGAAATGAACCGTAAATTAAATAATTTTTTATTGTCAGCATATAATTTATGTTGTGTAGCATATATATATACGAAATAAAATGAGTTAATCATTTTTTATATGAATATAATATACATGTTGAAACTAACATAGACTAATGATTTAGTAGATGAATTAACAATTATTATTTGATGGAATTTTTTAAACAAGTTAGATTTAAAATTATGTAATTAATTTAAACGTATGGACTCAAAGGTAATAGTAGGAAGAATTGAGATATTTGTTGTAATAAATTGGATTAATTTGACGCAGAGTTACTAAAGTTAAATAGAATTTGGTAGGTATAATAGATTTTGTATATGAATGAATTATAACTTAATTACAAAATATCTTTGTTAATGTTAACCCGCCTTTTTAAGAGATTGTTATGCTTTGGACTTGGACATTTGAACAGCTCAAAATCTGTATAGATGACTACATGAACCCACAATCGTTTGGATTCATTGGAATATCACTTTGGAACAAGATGGAAAAATATTTAGAATTTGACTAAGTACGAGATTGGTAAGACTCTGAATGAGGGATCAACAAAACTCCCAAACAGGACCGGACTGGAAGCTAACTGCGAGATCGGTAAGACTCCAAAATAGGGATCAATATGACAGTGAACCAGGACTTGGATTGGTCTAGAAATATGGCTAAATATGGGGCTGGTATGTATTTGATACTCAGAACTTCAGAACTCAAAAATTGTTTGGTATTTTTCCCATAACTTGAGCTCGGTATATCATAATGACAAACCGTCAACTCAAGGAGAAAGCTAACAGAAAATGGGACCCATTACAGGGATCGCACCCCTAAGTTGCAACTCTTAGGGATCAATAACGACCCCTCAAGAGGGATTGGGTCTGACTCCTCATGTGGGTGCGAGCTTGACCCACTTTGTAGGCTGGGTCGCACCCTCTTGGTGGAACCTACCCCCTTCGTTCGTTTTCCTACAGATCTGACCTCTCCTTTCCTCTATAAATAGACTCTAAGGGCTCTAGAAAGGGGATCTTCCCCTTCACCTTTTATTCTCAACGTTACAGGTCTACTGGAATTTCGAGACAACTTCAACCTCATCGCTCTACATTTATAAAACAAATCACCATAGTTGTGATCAACAGTATATTCAAAAATTGTTTGAAGTAGACATAGGCCATTGTTTTCCAAACCAAAATAAAAACTTTTGTGTTTATTTGTTTTTCTCTAATTTGTGACTGTGATCTGTGACTTAATATGTGATTGGCATATGAAACGGGTTTTAGCACTTGATAGACTAAAATTCAGCGTCAACGGTTATTATTATTTATGTTATGTGATTTATATATCTTTTAGCTAAGTAGGAAAAATAATGCTATCGTTTTTCTTAATAGAATGTTTTTTTTGTGTGTGTGCATTATTATAAAATTACTGTATATTTTTACAATTTATTAAAAGAATATACTAAATATTCAATAAAATGCCAAGAGAGTGTGATGTAGTGATATAGTACTTACCTGAGATCCAAAAATGGTTCTAACACCCAAATGAGCGATAATCTAGAGAAATTGAAATAGAAAGCAAAGAAATACACATGATTTATAGTGTTTCGGCGTTAAAGAGCCTACGTCCACTTTATACTTTGTTAGTTGATGATTGGAGTACAGATACAAGGATTGATCTCACTCAAACTTACTGATATAATAAATGATTTCACTCATTCTTCACTAAGATTTGCTTCAAAAAGTTGTAGTGATCTGAATATAGAGATGAAATTTGGTTGCAAGGGGAGTTTGAGTAAGGAGTCTTCCAAAAGATCCTTTCAAATGAAGCTTGGTGGTGTATTTATAGGTGGAAAATCCCTCTGGGATGGCTTCGGTTCGGATACACGTGGAATTCATGCCATAACTGTCAGGATCGGAGGCTTCATAATGGTAACAGCACATCAAGTTAGTGGGTGGTCGTGGGATATTGGGTGAGTAACTGCTCCGCACTTTAAGGGATCGTGGAGAATAACTGCAATCCAATCGCTCTGGGGTTCGGATCAGATGTGTAGAAAAGAGGGGGAGCGGATCGGGTGGCTCCGAACCGATCTGAGTCTGTCTTTTCTCCTTCATTTTCTGAACTGCTAATCTCAAAGTGGAAGGGATCGATTCGGGGTTCTCTGAACTGACCTGGTTTCCTGCTGCATATTCTTTCTTCACACTTACTCGATGAACTATTCTTTAGCTTTGTGTAGCCTGATCACAAAACGGACTAACATTTTGCCCCCTCGAAGTACGCGTTTATTGAAGATAAAGTGTGCTTCGAAACAGTCTTTCCATTGGTTTCTGAATTAATATTGTTGGATAGTCCTTCCCATTCGTTCATAAAGTCGTGACTTTTCATTAAGTTGTGCCTCTTGGTGTTTATAAATACCGCATTGGATGTACGAACTACCCCATCTGTTTTCGGTAATTTTGAGATTCCATTCAACGACTTAACCAATCTTCCATGTGAGCTTTTTTAATGCATATTTTTAATTTTGTATTTTCCTTTAAGTATGCTTTATGCCTTTAATTGATGTTAATAACCATGTTACGGATCAGATCGGTTCATTTGATCCCATACACGCTCCGTCCATTGTCGCACCGATGGGCTGAAAGGCCTTATATTGGCTAGGGCCTTATGTTGATCGAATCAGTTCAAGGCGTCAAATCCACTAGAATACGAAGGGGTCTCTTCTTTACATATAAATTCATGCCTTGCTCTCCATTTCTTCTTCCTTACTCTTTCCTTTCACTTCCTCTCTCCCTAAAGTCTTGTGTTAAAAAACCCTAATTTCCAAATACTTAAAACTCTTTCCAGTTCTTAAATTGAGTTCATAGGCAGGATGTTAACCTCTATTTTTTTTGATTTAATCGCTGGTTTTACCATAATCATAATTGAATTTTGCTTCAATTCATGGTAATTAATGTCATCGTCAATTTTGGGAATCTTCGATTCGTCACCATCACCACTGGTGGAACTTCTCATGAACTCGGAATGTCGGATTTGACTAGTTCAGCAGTGGCATCGCAGCAAGTTGAGGGTATAGAGAGCGTACTTTTGGGTTCAGAATAGGAGGAAGAGGGAGGATGGATTTGGAGAAGAACGGGTCGGTTTAGTACAGAGAAATCTGTGGCTCCGGTTCAGGTCGGAAGAGCCTAGATCGGAGGGAGGAAAATAATCTTCAAAACATCAGTATGGCTCGATTAGCCACTAACCGATCCGAACCGAACTCCTTCCTTAAGGGTCCATCTGATCCAAACCCATTTGCCTTCAAACTCCGATCTGACTTACCTACAATATAGATGCTTGCACTAATCCATTGATGACGAAAGCATCCGACCTGATCCGCTAATCATGAAAGCATTCGAACCCATACGTCAACAAGCATCTGAACTGATACTTTAAAAAGTATCCAAACCGATCTGAAGATATGACAGTGTGCTGTAATCAACTTAATCAAAACCAAGAATGGACAGTGATTCTATGGATAGTTAGGATAGAGCCTTATGATTATGATTGGTCTTCTAAGGCTATCATGAACACACAATTGCTTTAATTTTTTCCATTGCTCTCTCTCTTAAGTCAATCTTATACTTTTCAATTTCACTATTGCTTGCACACTCGTACACGTTAGCTTACACTCACGCACATGGGGACACGGGCAAATTTACTCTAATTTATGCTGTTATTTCTTCAATAGTTCTGCAGATATGACTGGGAGACGTTCATCTAGATTAGCAGAGAGAAGAGAGGCCATGGGGACTTTTGAAAGCCATACTATTGAAGATATATCCTCTACTTCAGATCCAGAATGGGACAGTGAGGGTCCAGATTACGAGATGGAGACTCATAATAGTGAAGTATCATCCGGGGGTGATGTTTCCATGGATGAAGAGGATAAAGGGGGAGTAGGAGATAATCGTGCTTTAGATGAGTTTGGGAATGTTGCTATCTTGGAACCGCCTAAGGATTCATTCGAATCAACGATTGACAGTGACAGACTTGCACGAATATGCCTAAAACATGGGATTTTTCGAAGATATACTGAGTTGTCCTCGAAAACAGATCATCCTCATAATCCATCAGAAGGGTATATGGTATCACCAGGTTAATGTGTCTTGTTGGGGCAATACCTCCATTTCCGCCATTCGTTGTCGATTTTCTGAGACAATTGCGGATTTCCCTCATGTAGCTTCATCCCAACTCCTATGCTTATCTGTATACTCTGTACATAGCTTATAAAGAACTTGTAGGTATAGAGCTAACTTTTGAGGATGTTCATTTCTTCTACAATTTCAAGCATCGGACCAATGACACCCCGTCCTTTGTATACTTTGAATCGGTGCCAAAAAGGAAAATCATCACTGTTCCTTTTAGTAGCAAATATGGGGACCCGAAATGTGAATGGTTTTATGTTAAGCAACAGCTTGGGTGTGCCAGAAGATAGCTTAAGTCAAGTAAGGACCTCAGTTTTTATGCTCTAATTCCAGCCTTTATTATAAATACAATAAGCATTGCTTGTTTTCACTTACAGTTCCTAACCCACCACAAGAGAAGCATCCAGTGCAATTTGATCGCTTGAATAGGTTACTCAATGGTGACCAAAAATTCTTGACCATCAAGGACTGCTTAGCAGATGAATATCTCCATCAGCATCGTCTAGTTGTTATATCTCATAGCATAGGTCATGGTGAAGGCCCTTATGTGTACATACCTCCAATTGAGGGGCCAATCGACATTCCTCTTGAGAGGGGAGAAGGTTCAAAAGATCCAACAGTGCCCCTTAGGGATCCTCCTTCTCCCTCTATGACTCAAGATGATATATTAGCAAATATAGCAGAAAAAGATAGAAATAAATACATTACTCCCGAGGATACTGCCACTCCTGAAATACCAATCTCTCCAAAAGAGTTGCCTTCATATGCTCCTCAAGGAGATGCCCTCACTGTGGATGACTCTACGTTTCGGGGTTTGAGAAATCTCCCCTTGCCCAAGACCTTTTACAATTTAGAAGATTTTGGAACGAATCCTCTTACTTTTACTTCATCAGAAGAAGCCACTCCTGTAGAGACTAAGGAAACTGCACATATCGGCCTAACTTCGGGCTCTGGTTGGTTGGGGGGAGATAACACTTAGGATATGCACAACACATCAACACTGCACGTCACAGTATTTGTGCTTCGTTTAAACATTTGTTCTGAACTTTACGTACCTTATTTTGTAAGAACTATGACATGTCCCCGCTATGATGTCAGGAAAGTTCACACCAGCATGCCTAGGTTTGATTCCGACACTAAACATGATCGCCGCGAGAGCCGCGGTAGGGATGACAGGAGGCATTATGATCCCAATCGTCCTCATTCTTCGCACTCTCGTTCTCCTCGTCGGTCGGACCCGGACCAGTATAAGAGCCACCAAGATCGTCGCGAAGGGGACAAACCACATTCCAAAGATCTAATTCCTCCTAAGGACGAGCATCCCTAAGAGAAGTCACCGTCGTCGAAGTGTGTTGGTTCGCAAGACAAGCATAGACAAATTGAAAAAAGGCCAAGTAGGGACGACATATCCATCATACCTGCTAAGCGATAAAAGGTCGAGTTGTCCATATCTAAATCTGTGTTGCTTGATTCTGAAGATAAAGCGAAACTGGCATATTTGAAGAAACAATCTCCGGATCATTATTTTGATCATCTACAGTTTGTTCCTGCACTTGAGCCTGTTCCTTCGAAGTGGGCGGATGATGCTAAAGAAAAGACAGACTTAGTGGACAAGCAATATATGGAAATGTATAGATATTCGTGCAACCTTTCTAAGATTATCCGCAATTTAATCACTGATATTGACCACATGAAGGAAATGGCCAATTACGACGAAAGCATCTTGAAAAATTCAGAGAAAGACTTGGAAGATGCGCAGGCTCAGCTTGCTCTCATTTAACGGGATGCCGACAATTACAAAAAACAACATGAGGAACTACAAAGGCGTTATCACACTTGCTTGGAATTCCATAACAAAGAGCACTTGGATCTAAAGAAGCAAGCTGAGGACGCTAAATCTGAGAGTGTTAAAGTACAATTGGTTTGCACTACCCTTGAACAGGAGAAGGCTGAGTTAAAGAAGAAAAATGCTGATTTGGTAAAGAGGAATGCCGAATTGGAAGCCAAACTATTGGAAGTTGAATCTAGAGCAGTCCTGGCCGAGGGGAACACAAGAATTACCATTAAATCTGCCGAATAGATTCAAGAGAAACTTTCCGCGGCCCAGAAGGAATTGGATGGATATGGTGAGCTAATGATAGAGTTCTTTTCTCTAGTGATCCGTTGTCGGGACATTTCTTGGATCGAGAATTACATGACAACTCTGGTTTATGTGTGGGACCAAATCATCGAATGGGAGAAGAAAGCACTCAAGGTGGACTCCATCGATGAAAACAAACTTACGTAGAAATTCCTGAGGGGTGAAGAACCGGTGCACTTGGCTGAGGGACGCAGACTCATTGTTGCAGCTATGGAAGAAGAGATACGTCAAGCTAAGGGAAAAAATGTTCTCGAAACTGGTTCTTCTTCTGCTGCCCTGAGGATACCAGAATGAAGGGATACGATCCATAGAATCCGGGAATTCCTAAGTCATCTTTTTTATCCCCTATTCCCGAAGCAACATCAGAGACTCTAGCTACCACAATCAGGAAATCTTCTGAAGTTATCTCTATCTTTTCACCCCAATTTGTTAGGGCTATTTCAACCTTTCGCCACATTATTGGACAGTCAATTGAAGACCCTATCGTTTCTCCTGGTCTAATACCAGTTAACTCTCATTTATAGGTGCACAGCCAGTTGAAAAGGCCGATGAGCAACAAAAAGAAACCACTGATATGAGGTCAACTGAAGTGACCTAAGAGAAGCATGCTAAAGTTGTTGGCTCAAAACCTATGGAAGAGGTCAAGGATAAGGACGAGGTTGCCGAGAAGACTCCCAGGCCATCTACCACTGAAAATCTTCCAGAATAAGATGTAATAGCTGCCCTAAAAGACGACGGTGGTGATGATGGGAATGAGGAAGATGATGATGTTACTATAACTAGAGACTCGGGGAATGTCGATGACATGACTTTGGCCGAGATGAAGGCCAAGCAGGATAAGCGTATGCAGCTGAAAGTTAAGGAAATAAATACCGAAAGTTTTAAGCCTCTTGCAACTGTACCTCCTGGGTCAAGGTTAGTTGTCAAACTTTCAACTAGATCAATCACTGAAGAGCTTGCTAAAAAATCTTCTACTGAACCCAGCGTTCCAGTTCTTGGGAAGAAGAAACCAAAGCGGATCCAGACCGAGGCTGAAAAAGAGGAGAAAGAAAAACTTAAAGCTGCCAAGAAAGTGAAGTCCACTCTAGAATCTAATTAAGAGGCGGTTCTATTTTTCATTTTGCCTGTTTTTCGGTCCGCTATTATTGTAGCGAGTGCGGCCCTCACCTTTGTTTATTTAGTTCTTTTATATAAACCTGCACTTCTGTAAATAAAATAGTTTGTTTCCCATTATGCCAAATGCTTGCTAGTTCGTCATTTACTTCTGTTAGTGTCAAGAAATTAACAAACATTAGTAATGATTAAGGTCACAATCATGCTTCCCGGCAGATGCATAGACATAGAAAATTCATTTGCAGAGAAATTGTCGCTTAAATAAATAAAACATACAATTGATGGCAGGGTGCATGATGTGCATGCCCCCAAACAATCTTGAATATAGCACTTGGCTAAGGCTTGTTAGAGATTGATTAAATTTCCCCCATCTCTTTTAGTGGGATTAAAATTATTTTCCGTTGGTACCCATTCTTTGTACCTTTATACTATCCTATCGTATGGTCAGGTTATAGTGGATTCAAGGCGGTCTTTTGTCATGGTGCACCTTCATGCCTCGAGGACGTCATCTTCCCGTCCTTTATACTCTCTATCGACTCGTGAGAGTTAGAGTTTGGGACGTTGGCTTCCCATCCCTTTTTATGTCGTTTGGAAAATGGTCATTTCATTTGCTTTTTTATCGATTCAAATGTCTGATATTTTAGACTCGTGTTATGACAATCACATAAAAAATAAAAAACAAGATTTGAATGGGTAAAGTAAATCACACACAGTATTTTATTGTGGTTCGACCAAGTCGTGACCTACGTCCACTTCATAATCTTTTTTTTATATTAACCAGACTTTTCTAGGAAAGTCGTGCCTTTTTACATGGCCAATAAAACAAAAGAAAATAGCACAGTTTCAAGTTAAGTATCGCTGCAAATGTTGGGCGTTCCAAGCTCTAGGAATTTCTTCACCATCAACGGTCGCTAACTTGAAAGCTCCCATGTCAAGTTTTCGTTGGATGGCGTATGGTCCCTCACTTTAGGCCTAGATGAACGGGAGGTGGAAAGACTCGCTTCAATACCAGGTCTCCAGGTTCGAAGTTCATAAAGCGAACCTTTCTTTCATAATAGCATGCCACATGGCGTCGATGCCTTGAAGCACGCAAGTCTGCTTCGTCCCTCTACTCTTCAACCATATCCAGGGACTCTAGGAGAAGTGCTTTATTCGTCATTGGGTCATAATACGTCACTCTATGAGAGGGGACTTAAGCTCCACTGGAATTACCGCTTCTGACCCGAAGGAGAGTGAAAAAGGAGTATGACCAGTAGTCGTCTTGAAGGTTGTTCGATAGGCCCACAAAGCTAGCGGCAATTCGTCAACCCACATGGCTTTTGCTCGCTCCAACAGCTTTTTAAGAATAAACTTAATAACTTTGTTTATTGCTTCAGCCTGTCCATTCGTCTGCGGGTGAGCTACGGCGGTATACCTCTTACCAATTTTATACTTCTGACGTTTCTAAATTCCACGCTGTCGAGTTGGGTTCCATTATCAGTTATAATGGTTTTCGGTATTCCAAATCGACAAATAATATTCCTGACCACAAAGCTTATCACTTTTCTTGTCGTGATCGTGGTTAAGGGTTCGGTCTCCACCCGTTTCATGAAATAATCCACAGCCACGATCGCATATCTCCTCCTTTAGCAATCGGCAGGGCCCCGATGATGTCCTATCCCCACATTGCGAATGGCTATGGACTGACCATTGATTTGATATGTCTTGGGGGTGCTTTCAGAACTTTAGCGAATCTTTGGCAATTGTCGCAGCGTCGTGAGTTATCAGCTGCATCTTTATTCAAGGTAGGCTAAAAATAGCCATATCGCAATACTTTCTTCGCCAAAGTTTGATCTCCAGTATGATCCCCACACTCACCTCCATGTACTTCTTTCATTACACCCTTGATGTCGTCATGTGCTACACACCGTAGCAGAGGCATAGAAAATCCTTGGTGATAAAGGATGTCGTCCTGTAAAATGTATCTTGCAGCTTTACGTGTTACAGCTCGTTTCTCACTCTTCTTTGATGGGAGAATTCCGCTCTAAAGGAAGTTCTTAATCGGTGTCATCCATGACTCCCTTTCTGGATCAGCTTCCAGGGCTAATTCGATTTCCATTTGGTCAAAGCTTGGTGATTCCAATATCTCTATTGGAACCATTTCGGTTTCTCCAGGGTTGTTAGAGCTTGCTAGCTTAGCCGATCGATCTACCTTCTGGTTTTCATCTCTCGAAATGTGAGTTATACTGTAATGCTCTAGGTTGCTTAGTAACTCCTCTACTTTTTCAAGATAAGTAACAAGTCGAGGTCCCCTGGTCACAAATTCCATTCGAACTTGGCAGACAACTATCTGGGAGTCACATAATATGTCCAATGTTCTTACCCCTAATTCCTCAGCGAGTTTCAGCCCGGCAATCAAGGCCTCGTACTCGGAATCATTATTGGTGGCAGAAAATTCCAACCGCAGGGCGTAGTAAATGGATCGTCCTTCAAGAGTGGTTAAAATAACTCCGGCGCCGGATCTTTGATCATTCTTAGCCTCGTCTATATATAATTTCCACGGACTAAGCTCTAATTTATGCTCTGAGGCAACAACTTTGTCATCCACTGTTTCTTCTTCGGGAATCATGAATTCTGCTATGAAGTCAGCTAGGGCTTGCCCCCTTATTGACCTCCTTGGTTGAAAATTTAAATCAAATTGGCTCAGCTCGATATTCCACTTAAGTAATCGGCCTAATGCTTTGGGTCTTTTTAATACTTGTCTTAGTGGTTGATTAGTGTATATGATATCGAATGAGCTTGGAAGTAATGACGGAGCTTTCGGGAGGCAATCAAGAGGCTATAAGCAAGCTTTTCTATTTTTGGATAATTGTGTTCCACAGCTGCTAACTTCTTACTTACAAAGTATACTGGCCTCTGGACCTTGTCCTCTTCACGCACCAAGGCTGTGCTGACAGCATGAGATGACACCGCCAAATAGATGAACAGATATTCATGAGCCACTGATTTTGACGATATCAGGGGTTTCTCCAATAAGTCCAACAGATTTTGGAAGGCCTCTACACGGTCATGAGTCCATTCGAAATTACGTTTCCCACGTTTGATTAAATCAAAGAATGGGACACACTTGTTCGTGGCTTTGGAAATGAATCTGCTCAATGCAGCAACCTTCCCTGCTAGGCTTTGAACGTCCTTAATCCTCAGCAGCTCTTCTATGTTCCTGGTTGCTGCAATTTGGCTAGGATTAATCTCAATCCTTCGAACCGAGAAATTTTCCTGATGCCACCCAAAATGAGCACTTGAAGGGGTTTAACTTCATCCCATACCTCCGTAGAATGTCAAACATTTCTGCCAGGTCTTGTGTATGGCTAGAAGATTGTTTGGATTTTACGAGCATGTCATCCATGTAAACTTCCATAGTTTTTCCGATCTGATTATAGAACATTCAATTCACCAGGCGCTGATACGTGGCTCCGGCATTCTTTAGTCCGAATGGCATCACCACATAGTAGTATAATCCCAAGTTTGTTATAAAACTCATGTGCTCTTGATCCGGCACATGCATGGGGATCTGGTTATATCCTGAGTATGCGTCCATGAAGGAAAGAAGTTCGTGTCTGGTTGTTGAGTCCACCAGCTGGTCAATCCTAGGAAGTGGGAAACAATCTTTTGGACAAGCTTTGTTCAAATCCGAAAAATCAATGCACGTTCGCCATTTTCCATTTGATTTCTTGACCAAAACAGGATTCGATATCCAGTGGGGATACGTCGAATCTCTAATGAACGCGTTATCTTTCAACTTCTTCACTTCCTCCTTTAAGGCTGCTGACCTCTCCGGGCCTAACATACGTCTCTTCTGTTTAACGGGTGGATGCTTTGTGTTGATACGCAGTGAGTGACTCATAACGGAGGGAGATATCCCACACATATCAGCATGGGTCCAGGAAAACACATCCAAATTTGCCTTTAAAAATTCAGTCAATTCCTGTGCTCGGAACTGATCCAGCTGGGATCTTATCTTTAAAACCTTTGTTGTATCGACATCGTCAATGGAGATGTCCACGGTCGTTTTATTGGGGGTCACCTTTCTATCCCCAGGCTCTTCATCCTCTCTGGGATCTCTGTCCTCGGGCAGTTCTCTGGGCGATTCCCTCGGGACTGGTCCCTTTAATTGCTATGTTGAACCCTCCCTCGCAGGAGAGGAGGCACCTTTAGCTTCGATGCTTAATCCCTTCAGCAACATCTTCAGTTCGGCCATGTAGCAGGCTCATCCGGTTGATTGATCACCACTCATTACTCCCACTCCAGCTTCGGTTGGGAATTTCAACAATAAGCACCAGAGCGCAATGCAGGCCCTGAATTCTGCGAGGGTTAGTCAGCTCAAAAAGGCGTTATAGGGTGAGTCAATGTACAGAACTACAAACGGGAGAATTATCAATCTCTGGCGGTCTCCTTGTCCCAATGTTACTGACAATTCTATATATCCCATTGGAGCTGTCGATGCCCCCCATTAAAGCCATGTATCCATCCCTCGCAAGGCTTCAAGTCTTTCGCTTCGAGTTTCATATGATCGAATGCTTTTTTAAAGAGAATATTAACCAAACTCCCATTATCCACTAACACTTTATGAACTAAAGCTGGATTGATACTGGTAGTGATCACCAATGGGTCTTCGGTGGGTGATTGAATTCCAGTATCATCTCTATCATGAAATATGACATCATCTGACATCGTTTTCTGTTGTTTCACTGGAGCAGTGTCCTCGAAGTTACTACATTCCCCTACTTCAAGATGTTTATCTGTGTTCACATACTGGTCCATTGCCCTGTAGTTATGGCCAGCTGGATGGGATCCTCCCGCTATAGTGTTGATGACATTCCTTTACCTTTTTGTTGAGCTGCGGGTTTAGGAGCAGCCTGATTTCCATTCGGGGTCTTCCCTCCTTGCCCCCTATCTCTTGGGGCAACCTTATTTTCATCTAACTTTCCTTCCCGTAATAACTTTTCAACAACGTCTCTCAAATGCCGACACTCATTAGTAGAGTGTCCGTGGGTTCCATGAAAGAGACAAAATTTTCCATTCGCCACCTCCTTCTCCGTGGAGTCTCTGGACGGAAGCTTTTTATATTGTAAGACATTGTAAGTATCTAGTAGATGTTTTCCAATGTGTAATTCAGCGACGAGTAGTTTTCAAAGGTTTGGAATCGAGGTATTTTACCCGAGTTGTTTCCTCGGTTCCTATTCCTTCTATTGCCGTTTCCATTCCTGTTGTTACTTCCTTCGTTTTTGTTACCAACATTTACCTCAACTTTCCCTGAGCTGTCACCGGTCACAACAACATTACTTTGAATATCTTCTCTCGAAGCTCCATCAGACTTTCTCTTTTGATTGGCGTATATCTCTTCTCGCCATAGACGAAAATTTGCTTTTTCGTAGAAAGCCTCCCTAGTTAATGGTGGCTTCCCAGCTAAATAACCTCTGAATTAAGTATCTGGCTCGACCCCATCTATCAAGGCTATCAAGATGGTTGGTTCATGGGGATCGCTTATTTTGGTAACTGCTAAGTTGAAGTGGTCCAAGTACGATTCCAGAGATTCTCCAGGAGCCTGTTTGATTCTGGACGGTTCGATAACACTTTTAGCTTTCCAAGCGTGGAGTCGGAACTGATTCATAAAAAGTTCGCTGAGTTCTTGAAAGCTCGACACCGATCGCGGGGGAAGTCGCATAAACCACATTAATGCAACATCTTCTAGATATATCGGGAAGGCTTTACATTTTACAACGTCAGGTACGGCTGCAGCGTTCATATACCATGCATGCCTCATCAGATGTTGTTTCGGATCTGTTCTCCCAGCATACCGATCCATTTGTGGTAGATTGAACCGTCAAAGGAATTGGAAATTCAGGATGTCATCGATGAATGGAGTGTGACTACATTCAATACCCCAATCTTCATTGGTATATCGGCGACTATGGGCCATGATTTGACGCACCATCGCTTCTACTTCCGCGTTGGTAAGAGTCGGTTCAGGATCCCTGCTTCTTTCTCTTCTGACACGTCTATCACCTACTTCAGGTGACGCCCTTTGGTTTTGGTTGGTAGTTGAACCTCCTTGCCTCCTGCGGTCTCGGTCATTCACAGGACGAACATGCTGAAGGAGTTGCCCTTGGGTGGGATTGGTAATATTTGAATCCCTGGGGAGCACATGTGATCCTCGCAACGGTAACAGCATTGGTTCCCTCAAACTTGGATCGTCGGGTCCCAGAACACGGGCGCATCCTTACGGGATCCAAATGATCTGAATGTCAACTAGTCTAGATTTTCGGGCCTTTTGTACCGCCTCCTTTTACGCGGGCGCTCTTCATCTAAGATGATGAATGATACATAGCAGGACGACGAATCGGAGAGGACATTTTTGTCTGCGAAGTTCGCTTATTTCTTCGTTCATAACCCTCATGTTTTCCCTCATGAGAACACTGTCGCGTTTGTGATCCTCCAAAGCATCCCTAGTGCTCTCAAGCATATCAAGCAAGCAGGAAAATTCCCCATGGTTTACGAGTGCAGAAGGTGTAGGTTGATCATCAGTTGTTACGGCTGGTACCGGAGCATTTGCAGGGGCTCGAGTAGAGGTTCCAACCTCAGCTAGACTTGGTTCGGATTGGCCTCCCTCTCCTTCAGTGGTTCAGATCGGTGGAGAGTTGCCAAACACATTCTGGGAAGCAGACGGATCGGCTCGGAGCCATCGGTTCGGATCGGGGGTTGTTCAAATTGGGTCGGAGATGCCCTGCCGGACCGGTTAGCTCCTGAACCCTGTCCTCTTGACCTTGTAACAACCATAGCTTACTGATCCTCACTTACTCCACTTTCCCGTACATTTTGCACTTCTTTTCATGTTCCATTGGTCATAGTATTCAACTTATCGAGATCTTTTTTGAAGAGAATTTCAGAAATATTGACTGTATGGACTATCGTCTTCAGATATACAAACCCAAATAGTAGAATGATAGCCCAAAATATAGAGAATTCGATCAATTCTTAAGATGTGCTTCAAAAAGTTGTAGTGGTCTGAATATAGGGATGAAATTTGGTTGCAATGGGAGTTTGAGTAATGAGTCTTCCAAAAGATCATTTCAAATGAAGCTTGGTGGTGTATTTATAAGTGGAAAATCCCTCTGGGATGGCTTATGTTCGGATACACGTGGAATTCATGCCATAACTATCGGGGTCGGAGGCTTCATAATGGTGACAGCACATCAAGTTAGTGGGTGATCGTGGGATATTGGGTGAGTAACCGCTCCGCACTTTAAGGGATCGTGGAGAATAACTGCAATTCAATCGCTCTGGGGTTCGGATCGGATGTGTAGAAAAGAGGGGCAGCGGATCGGGTGGCTCCGAACCGATCCGTGTCTGTCTTTGTTCCTTCATTTTCTGAACTGCTAATCTCGAAGTGGAAGGGATCGGTTTGGGGATCTCCGAACCGACCTGGTTGCCTGCTGCATATTCTTTCTTCACACTTACTCGATGAACTATTCCTTAGCTTTGTGTAGCCCGATCACAAAACGGGCTAGCACCTACCGAGTAAGAGCTTGGGAGTTCAATACTTCCCTTCGACCTATATGGTGATGTATTAACCAAATTTCCAAAAAAAAAATGAAAATAGATTAAATACAAGATTTCATAAGTAGTTTAAATATATGAATGTAAAATATAAAATATTAAGAAACAACTGAAACTAGAAGAGTTTAGTGAATAATTGTAGAAATATCAAAAGTAGTTGTTTGTATTTGAAAGCAATAAAAAGTAAAAAGTAAATGTAATACATGATAAATTTATTGAGATAAATGAATGCTATATTGATTTGGTATATATTTTTTATTAATTTATCTAATTTGTTTCTATTTAAGATCTCATAAATAATTTTAGGATATTAACTGAAATGTAAAATATAAGGAGAAAAGTGATGTGAGTTTTGTAAATAATTATAGTAATTTTGAATGTAGGTATTTGAATATAATAGTATAGTTTTAAAATGCAAGGTATGATAAACATTTTAAAATAATTTAATAACACAATTAAGTTTGTTATCATTTCTAATGTAATTTGTATACCTTTATAGTTGAATGATGCATTAATATTTTATTGATATGTCAGTACACATATTGGAATTGCCATTCATTAATACATATAGAAAAAAACTAATGAATTTTAGTTTACAAAAATTTTTGAACAGTTTAAATTTATGTATTTTAACCTAAATATATGGACTAAAGAAATAAAATATTAGGTAGCATTTGTAAACGGTTGTATAGACATTAAAATATGTTCATAAATGTAATATAAATTAAAAATATATGTATCTGGATATAAAATGATGAGAAAGAATCGGTCAATATGTGCAAATTGACATTATAAAGGGATTTGAACATAAAATGTCAAAAGAAATAATGAGAAGAAGAGAGAAAGCTCTTAAAAACGATAAAAATGCAAGAATCTTGTTTGTAACATATGATAAACCAAGTAAAATAAACTAATGATTTTAGACTTATAGTAAAAAATTGCCACTATTTTTATGCATAGTTATGTTGTTGGGCATACATACATGTATATCTTAGTTTTAAAGAATCATTTTATCATTTTTGTTCATTTGAATATAGTATACATGTGGTTAAAACCTACATATTTTAATGACTTATTAAATGAACAAATAGATAACATTTAATTGTTTTTTTTTTTTCAAGTATGTTATGTTCAAATTTATGTAGTAATTGTAGATATGCAGGCTTAAAGATGAATAGTACAATGAATCAAGAAAGATTTTTTAAGGAAATATTAATGTTTAGGTAACCAAAGATAGAATGAGAATTTTTTAACGAAATGTACGATAAACTTCTAATACAAGTGAATTAAAATAGATTTGCAGATCAATTTTGTCTTTATTATACATGTGTGAAAAGAGAAAAGCTCTTGTGCCATCTATAAGCAAGCCAAAAAATAAGGCATTGTTATTGACACTCCAAATATTGTTAAGGGGGTACCAAATTTTTATTCATAAAGATTGTTAAGGGGGGTACCAATGAGAAAAGTAGCCCCTTAACAAATAAAGGTAATTTTACCTTATTACCCATTTAGCCCTTTAAGAAATAAAGGTAATTTTACCTTAACAATTATTGCAACTGTCGTTGTAATTTTTTTCAATTTTTTTAAACCCTAAAGGATAAGCATTTTCAGAGGAATAAAATCGAACTTTTTTTTTTTTTTTGACATAAATATGCCGAATTTTATAATTACGGAGGAAATGCATCGAAATGATTATAAATTTTTGACATATCACTGCCTAATACATATATAATTGATTATGTGCTACATTCGGTTGCAGTGGTGACGAACTGCTTATTTTAATTCGGTTTCCCTTATCGAATAAGTTTTTTTTTTTAATCTAATTTTAAGGGGCAATCCAGGAATATTGAGTTAGTGTGAAATGATATGTTTGTGTAGCCCCTTAACAATTTTTCAAAGAGTGGAGTGTTTTTAAAATATGGCCCTCCCTTAACATTAGTTGGAGTGTCAATAACAACACCCAAAAAATATAGTGTGGTGTTAAGGGCACCCCAATATGTTCTTCTTAACACTGGGACTAAAAAATACCATAAGAATTAGTAATGCACTCTTCTTAATACCACACACTTAAAAAATTGGGGCTACCACACTGTTCTACCTTATTTCTATTACGCTGGATATTCGTTCGTCCTGATTTGTAAACCGATCAACGAGCTAAACCCTAGATCTATAACCAATAAACGAATTCAATGCTGCAATATACAAAAGCCATGAATAAGGTTTGAATTAAGCAAACTAGAAGAGGAAGTGAGATATTAGGGTTTTTAGATCAACAAACAATCGAGAGATCATCGTACGAATTTGAATTTTCCGGCGAGAGATGCGAAGAAGACAACGATTATTAGAGATTGAGGTATTTAGATTATCTTAGTATGTGATTAGTTCGAAAAACAATGATTGAGTGAGAGATTAGAATGGAGAGGTAATGTGGTATTCAGAAGCATATAAAATTTAATGAGTTTTATTTTTTTAGTCGCGGTATTAGGAAGAACATATTGAGGTGCTCTTAGCACCACACAAAATATAAAGTAAAACAAACAAATCATGTGTGTCAATTATAATTCACCATTGTGTAGCTAAAATAATTTGTTATGGTTTGAGTTGTTGACCTAAGCGTATTACACCGGACCGTACCGAATAGTTGCACTAGAAATCTTACGATAAAAATATGCTAATTCTTATCTAATTATTGATTTTAACGATGTATATTCTATTTTAGGATATGTTGTTATTATATTAATAATAATCGTTATTACAAAGAAGAAATTGTAGTTTTAGTATAATAGTTTCTACATTTTTTTTGAATAAATGCGAATATAATTTTATTTGAGTTATTTTACTTAACGTTTATGCATTTATCAAAACTAATGTTTGGTCAATGTACTATAACAATCCCACTTGTCTTTAAATGTAAAATTGAGATATTCATACAGTTAAAAATCAATTTTTCAATTTTCGATAACATTGCGTATTTTACCCTTTAAGTGACACTGCATGACACAGTTCTAAATTGTTTGTTGATAAAAACAATTCTCTTATTTCATATTTAATACGAATTTAAATCCGATCGAACCAAAATTGAACCATAATATATGAAAACCGAATCAAAATTAAACCAAGTAAACAAAGAACATAATTAATTGTATTCTTAGTCAACTGTTTGATGTGATGCGGAAACACTTCGAATTCCAAACCGCACTAAATCGATCCGTGCCCACCCAACCACCCCTATTCAATACTAAATTTTTTCATGGAAAAATAAATTTACTTGTTAATCTTTATTATACATGTATGAAAAGGGAAAAGCTCATATGCAATATTCGCCATCTATGAGTAAACCAGAAAATATATAGTCAAACAAATCATGCGATCATTGTGTAAATAAAATAATTAGTTATGGCATCAAAAAATAAAATAAAGACTTCAATGCTAATTTCTTTATGGACGAATAAATTTAACTACATGTCCCGAATAAATTATAGATAAATAACAATTAGCATTTCTCTACAGTTATAATTTAATAAATATCAAGATATGTCAATTACATTGAGGACTACAGTTTGAATAATTTAATCGATGCTACATTTGCCTCAGCATCCATGTCCTTCTTCCTTAAAAGCTTCCTATGCCAATATAATGTTACATTAAACCACGCACATGAGCTATTTCTCTACATTCCTATCTGAACCTACAATATAAACTCTCAAAATAGAATGTCAAAGTTTTCTACGCTCCTACCAAAATCAGAATGGAAACAGTTCCAAATAACAGAATATTTCAATGAAACCTTCTGCGTTCCATTCAAAAAATAAAATGGAAACAGTTCCAAATAAAATGTCAGTGAAGCCGTCTTCGACATGTAGCCGCACCACAATAACAAGGAAGCTCAACAATTGTTCCATCTGGTCTAGCAACGCTATCAAGCACATAGCCATAATCATAGCACAGTTCCTGCATAATTTCATTGCATGTAATTAATTTACTAAAGGATCAAATACAACAAAAGCGCACACGATGGGATCTTTTAACAGGAAACCTAAGCTGATATCTGCTCTGCACACTTTCCAGTTTAAGCTATGTTGGTAATTAAATTAAATTCAGTTTGTTATTAACTTGCAGAATTCTCAGGATACTGTTGTTTTAACTTTATCAACCAACAATAGTTCATTGCTAAATGGTGTAAAAGCAGAAAGTTGCGGAGGTTAGGGTAACTACCATTGGACTTTGAAATTTCCATACAAATTTGGTATAACACATAGACCTAAAATAATTAAAGACGACTTACCTGAAGAGGAGGGATGGTATCAGCAGCAAATAACATAATTTTAGCCATCCTGACGTCATGATGACCACTCAAGACACACTGTACAAACAGATTTGGTTCGCAGCTATGGTTTATAAAGCGGGCAACATTACCAACCCGGCCGGCATCAATGCAAAATTCAACATCATTACCACCGTCCAAGTTATCAAACAACTTCGTATTGCCAGGGCGTCTCTGTGATATTAACATTGGATGTTAACAATCTTACTAAAAACAACTAATAATATGTCAATCAATAAATCAGCTATTTGAAAAGAAAAAAGAAAATGGGACATGCAGTAACAACAGACAAAATCTGCAGCACATGATGGGAGGGTGCACTATATAGAGGGAGCAATTATAAAACCATGTCTAATAGCATCATATGGCTTATATAATATTCTGTCCAAGAAGAATAGTATACCTCTCTTCCATCCAGTCCTTTCATAGTCTCGAGGCAGTCAATTTCAAAAATATAATTATTCTCCAAAACTGAGTTAACATCATCAGATCTACCAAGAATGCCTGTATATTCACATATTGGTGCACCAGCAGGAATCGTATCCCAAGAACGAACAGCCCAACCTTTATGCGCTGTTTTAAATACCTAAAATACAAGTATATGTAACTTAAAAAGAATAAGCATACAAGTTGTTTGAACGTATAACAATTCAAGTGGATCAAACCTCAAGCTGGTACTTCAGTCCTTGTTGAGAAACTCTGTTTACACATTCGCCACTACATCCGCAACCAGATCCGCATTCAAACACAACAGATTTGGCTTCAATTAATCTGGCAGATGAAGAAAATAGAAGTTCAATATATATCAAAAGTTAATCGGTGCAAATACCAAATGTAACATACAAAGAACAAACTCAGCGCAGGTTCTTGCTCCTGAATAATACAGATGTATAATTTACATGCATATCCAGTTAAATGAGATATCAAGTTGAAATAGTTCAAGAATTAGTGCCAACAGATAGGGGGGAAAACACATCCATTTCAAAGGGTTTAAGATCCATATCCCATTTCTCATTAACCCCCCAAGTCCACTCTTTATTTTCATATCTGTAAAAGTTTCGAATTGTTGATATTTTTTGTACATACAATCACGATGTCCACTGGACCAATTTCCCAAAATTTTGGGTCAATATGTTTACTTAACTATAGAGCAACATCTTCAAATCCATGTTTTCAAGTTCACAATCAACTTAAATAAAAGTATTAAAATGTTTACATAACTAACGCCATGATACCGCCGCAAGAACATAAAATATTAGATCTTTTTGAATAATTAGCTATGAAAAATCAAAGAAGGATATGAGAGGAATTCAAGCCACGTTTGCAAACTGTGCTACAATAATAAACATGGAGCCAAGACCCGTATTGACAATTTAGAAATGAGGCTGTGGGTAACTTATTCAAAGCTAACTAGAACACTCTTCCTTTTAACATAAATTCCTTCCTTGAAAAATGGTCTCACACTTCACAGCCATAGGAAGAGAATTAAAAATTGTTTCATAACCTGGATTATAATTTAGTGGTGGTTCCAATTTCATAACCTCATGTAGCAAATTAGGTTATAAATATCAGATATTTCAATAACATTTCAACTTAGGGTTTACAAAGAAATGACAAGAGATATTGGACAATACAATTGTATCTTAGTGTACATGACTCAGAAATTGAAGTCAAGGTTGTCAAGGAGCGTCGTTTAGCCTAAAAAAAGATGACTCAAGCCGTGATTTCTGCAATTTTGTACCTTCAAAAGCACAGGTATCGATAATAGCGCAAAAAAACTCTTTAGCAAAACCTGGAATGGCACAGAGTGCCATCCACATCATTAGAATAATGTGATGATAATAACAATTCTTTTCAATTTTCTAATATTCCCTTTCATTCTTTCTACTTTTTTGCCGTTCTCATCTAGAATCCCCTTCCATCTACCAAGGAATATTATGATTAGGAAAAAATGCACTCCTCCTTGTCACTGAACTATTCTAGAAAACTGAGATCAGAATGTGAAATTGTGTTAAGAACTAATTTGTTACATTTTATTTCTGAATTATCATTTTTTGCTTTTTTAGTAATGTCTTTGTTGTGTGTTTGTTTTCTTCATTCGGAATGTTAATAATTTATTATAATGAAATTTTAGACTGTTCAAATTCGAATATTTTTTTATTTATAACACAATAATTTGAATTAGTATAGTGTTTATTTCAAAGTATTTAACTGCTACAAAAATAAATGCATACGAATTTTTTCCCAAAAAAAGGGTATTTAACTCTTACACAAAGCGCCATTCGCAAGGCGCGAATCTTGCGCCTTTTTGCGCTGTTTAAATTGGCTACCTTACATTAAGTACATCTCAGAATGAAGTAACTTGTATCTAATATTGATTTTTTTTAGAAAAAACATATTTTTATATAACAAACTGTCATAATGGAATAAGAATAAACATGGGAAAATAAAAAATGATATGGGAAAAAAGTATTAAAATTGATCAAATACCCCCATTAATAAAAATACATTTTTCAACCCAATTCATTTGGGAAGAAGGAAAAATTGATGATGATGAATGTAATTTGCCATGTGCACAGAAAAATAATCGGATGAATTAGAAAAGGAAATTGGTTCCAGAGTGTAGCTTGATTGATTTTGTGGTTATCAAAAGTTTTCTTCGCATTCAAACACTAAAAAAGAACTGAAGTATCAACTTACTCGAACAGGATCTACTCTATAAGCTCATACTACTTTTATCATTATAACTAACAAGAAAGATGACATCAAATAAAGAGTGGACTAGATGGCTGGTAACGAGTAATTGGGCTGGACAATTGTTTTGAACCCGTTTATAAAAGAAATTATGTATAAAATAAACGAAAAACCTAACTTGAATTTTGGATTTTAGACCTAGTAAAAAAATATTCATTTAGATTTTAATATCAAGAAGAGTGTCAAATGGAATTTAAACAAGAACAGGTGTTACACCTAATAAATATGCCAAAAGAACCTCTAATGAATGGCAAGATATAAATATTAAAGACAAGCATATGGGACCTGAACAAAATTACACTAAAACTACATATACGAATAGTTACCTTCCGCCATTTTTTCGTACGTAAGGAAAATCTCCCCCATTAAGTTTTGCACATGAGCAGATTTCAGGATCAACACACACTCCCTTGCACTTGCAACCAGTAGTAAGTACAGGCACTTTTAAATTCTTCGAAAGGCGAATGGATTTGCAATACTCAAAACCTAGAGATAATTATAAAGATTAAAAACCAACCGGAAAAAAAAAATCAGTATATTCAAAAATGACAGTTTCAAATGGTGCATAGAAGTGCAGAGCACATACAAAATTTTAGGCACTAACATGTATTATATAACCCAAATCAATTTAATTTCTGAGAGGTGGACAAAATCAAAAGGCGCACTAATCTATTTTATTTTTAAGAATATCAAAACAATCTATATAGTAAGCCTAAATTATCACCTACCCGTGTACAGCGCTGCAGTTTGAGCAAAATTTAAGATGGGAATAAGATGACCAAGGTGTACGCAGTCTTACAATAATTAATGGAACTCCTGGTAAGCTTACAAATTTAGAGATTAAAACTACTGGTAAGCTTACAAATTTAGAGAGAACCATGACTCATGACATAAATTACTATCACTCAGTGCCAACCGTATTAGTAAGCATAAATAATACAGTATATAACATGAGATCTGATAATAATAAACATTAATTTTTAAGGATTAAAGCACTTGCAGCAGACAATCCCAAGCATGGTTCAATTTTCTTGAAATGATGTCAGACTAATATTAGTCATTTTCAAATATCATAAGAATTATGTACTACTCAGAAAAAACATAGGTCATGTATATTCAACCACAACATGATGAACATTAAATTTAATGCAAAATATCCCATGACCTAACCAATTAATATTTCCAATTTTGGTTTTTGAGAACATTAAACACTTATACTGTAAGTAAAAAACATCTATATGTTTGGTTGCCAAGAGCTTAACTGGGTTTCATGTGGCAAAGCCTGAGGGAAGGCAAGCCTCATTTGGGTGAGCCGTCTGTCCAGTTTGCACGTTAAAATTCATAAAATGAATTCACTTAACTTGCTTGTTTAACCAGTAGGTTAGCCTAGCCAACACACAACTTTGCAACTAAGCTTGTGAGTTAGGCCAGCACAAAAGCAGACTAGGCTTCAACTGGATGTAAACTCTCCTCAACCAATGTACGGAAATTAGCATTTTTGTTGAAATGATGGTAGTTCTTTTTTTGCAGAAACAAGTGCTGTGTAGTGAATGAAAAAAGAAAATAGTGAAGAGAAACAGAAAAAGGGGGGAAAATTGGGGGGGAGGGGGGGGTGGAGTGCAAGACACAAAGAGAATGGGAAGAATTCAGTGGCTGCGATTGTACACAGAAGTAATTGATTCTATCTTGTCCATATGTTGTATCAGTCTAGGCAAACTGCTAGCTTGATACTTCGTCAACCAATATTTATTCCTTAGTAACCACAAACACCATTTTATATATTACATACTACAACTTACATTTCAACCAAAAACAGAGATGCACCAAAATTTGTACTTAGTCCATTTATCACATTAGTAACCACAAACAAAGAGAATGGGAAGAATTCAGAACCACCATAGTTTCAATATTCTGTCCAAGACCTCAAGCATTGTGTTCATAATTATTCAACAACAGCAAAAAAAAAACCAAACAAACAATAAAAACAAAAAATACCAAAACAAAAAAGAGACAATTGAATCCTTCAAGTTCGATCTAGGGTTTGATCAAGCGATTTAGGATTATATTAATTTAAAGAGGTTTGGACAAGTTGTCAACAAAACTTTTCTAGCGTTTGAGCTCATTTCTATCTCATTTTTCATTGTCTTATCCGAATTAAAAACAATAATAATAAAATAAATGAAATAGATTGTAAACCTACCATTAGGTGCGAAAGGGGGATCATCGATGACATTAGTAGCAGGAATTGGGATCTTCTCTTGACCACCACTAATGTCAGCACAGACTAAGCTGCAATGAGCAATATAAAATTCAATCAAATATGTTGCTATGATAGAAGAAAATGGTAAACAAATAAAATTTAATATGAGTTAAAAACTTTCATTGCTAGGTATCTTCGGACCAAAACTAAAGTAAAAGAAATCAACGGTAGGTGAGAATCGTCACAAATCACAATAACAAATGGAAACATCCATATGTTTTGATATAAAACCATAGTAGTTAAGGCGCGCGCATAAGGCGCAGGCGCAGGTCCTGTGCTTTCCTGGTGGCTGACTGCGCCTTCCTGGTGGCTGAGGCGCCTCCTTTAACGGAGGCGCACAAAAGGCGCGCCTTTGGAGCTTTTTTCTGAGGCTCCAGGGCGCAGAAAGGCGCGCCTCAAACTGATTTAGGGTTTTCAACCAGGTCGACATCGAAAAAAGGGGAAAAAAAGTGTCGCTGCTTTAGGGTTTCGCTTTAGGGTTTGCAAATTCGAACTCGACATTGAATTTGAGCAAGGTCGACATCCAATTCGACTTAGGGTTTCAACCATTTTGTTCGGTTAATCATTTTTCTGCAGTTTTTAATTTTTGTTTTACAGCAGTTCTTTTTTTTTAAATATACAGCAGAGTTTTTTTTTTAATATATGCAGCAGGTTTTTTTGGTTTTGCAGCATTTTTTTATTTTTAAAATATATGCAGCAGTTATATACATATATATATATATATATATATATATATATATGAGGAACGTTCAAGAGCACCCAAAATAGTGCAGCACCCCTTTAGCCCCCTTGATTTCCATCACACATTCCCGTTTCTCTCTCCTCCCACTAATTCTCTCTCCCTCCACTAACTTATTTAACTATAAATACTTGACTATAAATGAGAGGTAAAAGGGAGGCTAAAAAAATGGGGTGCTATATAACCCAAAAATGTGCAGCAGTTTTTTTTTTTTTTTTTGCAGCAGTTTTTTATGTTTTAAAAATATATATATGCTGCAGGATTTTTAATTTTTTAATATATGCAGTGCTCCTTTTTTTTAAAAGCCCAAGGCTCAAGCCGTGCGCCTTAACTACTATGTATAAAACTCATAGCAGGCATCAATTACATTATATTACCTTACAAATTTTATTTTTCTTCAGATAAAAGGCACCCTTGATCATTGCTTTTTTGCTTTTAGCACTGATTGTTTTAGGTTGGTCAAAAGAGTAAAGATGCACAAATACTTGACAAAAAATAGTAATGTCAACAGGGATGATGTAACACTTTTTGTCTTGTTGAGTATAATTTTGTCATTTTTCAAATTTTTTGCAGTAGGCTATTTCAAGGAAACGCATAACAAATGGAGGTGGTTCGCTCAAAATACCCAAATAGCCAGGTTCAAGAATGGAATGGAAGGAGTTCTTATAGAAATGAATTAGTTTGAATAAGAACCATCATCACTATTAGGAAAACATTCTTCCAAACAAAACAAAACAAACGGATTTAAATTAAATTTGAACCAAAGCAAATTTTATTAACCAATTTTTTATTTTAATTATTATCTTTAATCTTGAATTTGAAAATTTGCAAATCAAAATATAACATCTTAATTGAGAAATATTAATGTTGTTGATAGCTCCATTAAGTTAACTTATTTTCCAATACATGAAAAATATATGCCAATGACCTTTAATATAATAAATTTTACCACATTGATAATTCATGCCATTAAGTTACAACATTGTAGTATTTTTACTATGTATCTGATAAGATATTAATCTAGTATAAGAACATACCCACGCACTTCCGCAAGGCTTTTAGGAATTTGAGCTCGAGTAAAATGAACCTGCAGTTGACATTTAGAAGCATTCATTTAGAAATTTATTACCCTTGTCTAGTTTTCAGAGCATGACCACCTCATGTAAAACAGAGCACAAAAATCATTTTGCTCCCGTTTTACATGAATGACTATGAATAAAACCATTGAATTTATACCAAATAAAAAAAACAGCTCATCTAAAAAACCATTGAATTGGCAATGAAATGAGAGGTGCAAGAATCAAATCTGAACAGAAGCATAAATCGCTTTGAGTAACTTGGAGTGTATATTGTATTGTGGATAGATACATACTTTCACATGGGTTCACGGACTGACTGGGTAACTTCTGATGGGTAAACAATTTACAGAGATTTCTTTTTTTTTTTTTTTGCAAATATTAAGAACTGATTTCTTTGATAAGGCATAGGGCATGAAGGACTGAACTCTCGGCACTCCGAGTTTTGAATTGAAGACCAAGAAACAAAACATTGCATCGATATCAGATCGAAGCCCCCTCTGAGGCTAAAAGTCTCACAAGAGAAGTGCCTTCCTTTTCTCTTTTATCTCTATGCATATATTTTTCTGATGAAATGAAGTTTCAAACCGAAAAGTTTACATTTATGGTTAAAAAGTTTGGTTAGAATAACGATTTAATTACATTATATTTTTACCAACACAAAAGGATATATTACAACTTCCAACGCTGGTTCTCCTAATGCTGCCAGCAAAATGCAAAAAGAGGTGTTAGTGTCAAGTTTGTAGTGGACTGGAAAACTATGTCAAATCCTATGGTGAATTCTCAGCAAAATAATAGTGGGAGCGGTAGTAACAACAGCAATAATAACATGAATAAAACAATAATGAAAAAACATCCTTTCTAGCAAATTAATAATGATTAAAAAAAAGGTTAATAGTAAAATCACAATACCAACATGGAATATAGAAATTAAAAATGGTAAGGATCATAAGTAGTTAAATATTTTAATATAGCGTATAATTAACGTAATTTATCTATAAGAAACTAAACGGAAAGAAGAGAAGGCTAACCCATTTGGAAGATAGGTACAAGTTGTTTTATTCAAAACAGTGCAGGTATGAAGGTAGATAAATATATAAAAAAAACAAAGTAGTAGAGGTAAAGACAAGATAAGATAGACTAATATTTATTAAAATCATCTTAAATGGTAAAATTCTGAAATTTATTAGTACATATGCACCACGGGTAGGTTTAGATAAAAACATAAAACAAGCCGTTGGTAGTTCATTAAATAAACTGATGCAGTGAGTACCAATCCATGAAAAGATCTTCATTGGTATTAGATCTTGCTGGTCAACATTCAGAAATAATAAATACTTTTTTTTAAAAGAGAAGAAAACATACTAAGTAGATCAGAAAAAACACAAATTAACTATCGTGTATAAAGAAGGATGGATATAACATGGTCAAAAGTAACATATGGGGAACTTTAATTCGACAACCATAGACTAATAGCTGATATTAGACGCTCTATTTATTGGACTGAATTTAAGTACAAGGAAAGGATCTAAAAGCGTCAGATGAAAAGGACTAAGAGTTGAAAATATCAAACTAACAAAAAAACCAATAATTGACAAAAGAGACAAACGGAATTTGAACGATAATGTAGGATAAGCCATGGGCAAACATTGCAAATGACTACCATAGAAAGAGGTAAAAATAAACTCAAATGAACTTTAAAAAGGAGGTGTACGACATGGTGGGCCAGCCAAATTCCTTAGCTCCACTCTTTGGAGTAAGATTTTAAAAAATAATCAATAAATAAAACTTGTGATATAATGATGGAGTTCAAAAGGCTAAAAAAAATGTTACAAAGTGTGTGAAAAAGTAGAAAAACAGAAAAGAAGATAATTATAAAAAACTTGAAAAGGAAGCGAAAAGGTTGTTAGCGTGGATTAACAAAATATACATGATAAATTGGGCACAAAAGAAGGGGGAAAGGATATTTATAGATTAGCAAAAATAGGAATAAATTAACAAATTATTTCAAATGAATAAATTGCACTAAAATATAACTAATAAAATACACTACTAAAAGATAAAGACATTAAACCGGCGGAAAGTATTTTGACCAATTACTTAGTGAAGAAAAACTATAAACAAACGAGAATGGGCAAAAAATAACATAGAGATGGTTAACAAAAAAGAGATAAAGAATTGAGGACACAACCAAAAGCAAGGAGAAAAATAAAGCAGTAGATCAACTTAATATACCAATAGACGAATGGAAATCATTAGGGAATAAAGAAATTGAACAGATTGCAAATTTATTTAATAATTATTCATAGAAGGTTAAACATCAAACACAATAATATCAGTTTTAAAAAAATAACAGATATATACGAACGGTAGTTATATAGATAAATTAAGTTTATTAGTCACACAATATTACCGTACAAAGAATGGTAAAACAACAATTAAGAAGCAAAGCATCGATGTCGGGTAAGCAGTTTGGTTTTAAGCCAGATCAATCCATAACAGAAATTACACGCTTAATTAAACGATTGATAGAGCAGTGCATGAGTAAACAAAAGAAAATTAAATATGGTATTCATAGTTCTAAAAAAACAAATTATTGAGCACCAAGGGACATACGAAACAAGGTAGGACCATATCAAAGATCAGTTTTAAGTCCATATGTGTGTTGGTCTTGTAGAAATAACAGGGGAAACTCAAGTAGATAAATCATGGAGCATATTTTTTGTTGATGATATTGTGTTTGTTGATCTTTTAAGGGAAAAACAGAACGAAAACTGCTAAAATGGGAAGTGCATTACAATCAGGACCTAAACTTAGCACAAGTAAAACAAAGTATATGTTATTCAATTTGTAAGAAAATATGAAAAATATTACAATAAAATCCAAAATGAATTGATTAACAAAAAAGTGTTCGAAAAATTAGGGAGACATATCAAATGAACTCAGGTTGGATGATAGGTCCAAGATGGTGTCATTTTATGTGGTCAGACCTTATATTTTGTATGCGCTGAAAGAAATGTGGATATTCAAAAAGAAAATAAAGGTGGATACCCAGTGCCAAAGGCTCCCTTACTCAAGCGCGAAGACTTCCTATATCAGTCTCCCGTTCTAGTACTATTCTCACGGCTTTCTGGGCTCTGGGGATGGTCAGTTAGCGCGCACAGTATTTCCCTCATATTGTGAAGAGGCCGGGGCTCGAACCTAAGCGCTCCAGATTACCAGCCAGGTAACAGTGACATACAAATCAGACATGACACTTACAAATGAAAAAATTATCATGCTTTCAAATCTCAGATTTCGTACAAAATCTTGGGTTAACATCTCGGTTTGCATATCAAGTAAAATGGGTGTCAAACGAATAAAACTCATATTTGAAATATTGTTTCATTCAAGAGCAAAAAGTGGATCTAGGATGAGATGAAGATTTAAAGCTCTGAAAATTACAGAATATAAACTTAGTTGGTATGAGCACATATAAAGAAGACAATGTGTCTATAAAAAGGTGGTATAATATTTACATTCAAGGAAAGGGATAAATTAGGATATCCAAATTAGCTTCGGGAAAAATAATCAAAGATGGGTCTACCAATACTAAACAATAGTAACATGATTCAAGATAGAAATCACAGAAATTAAGAATTCATGTGATCGAGACCCCAAGCAACTGGGGGAAAAAGGCGACGATGATGAGGGGAAACTAGATTTAAGACTAATGCTCAAACTAACAATCTATAAGGCAACTTTTTAGGGAATACTGCTTTGTTAAGTATATTTAGAGAGCATGTGATCTGATGTCAGTCACATCTGTGTGGCATGGTAATATGTCAAAAGAATGCATGGCGATTGCATTTGGCAAGTTGAAACTTTTACCACTGACGCTTATTGGACATGTTTATGAGGATACTAATAATAAGATATATTCACAAAGTTTTTTTCCACAAAGAAGTAACCATGAGAAGAGATGCCTGCTATGCTAGGAAGGGGAAGTCAGGCAGTGTCACTTTGCCTTGGATGCAAGACAGCGGCAGGACGTAAACAAAGAAATTGGTCTTTGATGAAGTTCCATAATTTGCCGGCCTGCAAAAAGCTCCAAGCATCGCTACGGTGTAGGAATTTACCTAAAGCTCAATTACTGACACCGACTCCAAGCTCATTGCCTCTCATTAAACACAGAAAATAGGCTCAATTGTTGAGTATTTGATCAAATTGAAACCAGGCGCTTCTGGCCCAGTCTTCCACTAGAAGACATCATATCGAAATCTCGGTTTTAACTTTTAACATTATGATATTACATGTCAAGGACATCTAGCTCAAGTGGTCATGGGCGGGTCATAGGTTCAATCCTCCTAGGCATAAAAAAATAGTGTTCGCCTTGAATAAAGTATCGCTCATGTCATCGGAAAAAAAAAACATTGTGATACAAGATTGTAACTACATTCATATCCAAGTAACTAGATTGTATTTACAAAACAAGCAAACACTTGAGAACCAAGAATGTATCAAGCCATGCAGACAAAAGATTCAAGGCTACAAAGAAAGAATTAGTAGAAAACAACGGAACATAGATACTATTTGTTTGAATCATTGGACTGAAAATAGAACTATTACCTGGTTGGTTGTCAAAGTTGGTTGCCCTTCAGTGCGTCTCAACTTGTATTTAAAGACCGTAAAGTTAGAAACGCCCTTCTCAGCCCAGTACTTAACAACCTAGGCATAAAAAAGAGCAACAAGTTAAATTACATTTCACAAATCCTTTCATATTCGCAAATATAACAAAAAATAAGCTAATAATAATTATTATTATTATTTAAAATGAGTAACTTTAAACTGTAGCAAGTGTTGGGAGAGATTAATTATGTTAGAATCCCACAAAAGGCAAAAATCATCATAAATATTATTATTTTTTGGGTTGAGGGGGTGGTGAATTATTTTACAGTATATATGTCAGAAAATTGTAGAGGATGATATTTTGTTTATCTGATGGATACGATGAGTTTTCCTCCACAAGATTTAAATCCTTGGATTTCAGTCACACCGTATCTTGGGTTTTCGCATGCATATTTGTACAGGTGTAAATTTATTATACTAGATGGGTATTACTTTGCATGTGCATTTTGGAACAGCTTTTAACTAACTTTATATCATTAAGATCCTTTTATAACTGTTATCTAATGTCAAATTAATAGTTGTAAATTATTAATTACCAAGAAATAGAAAATAAAATTCATAGGTCCATAAATGTGCATTAAGAGTTAATAAAGCAAATCAAAATGTTGATGCAACAATCACTGTCTGATCAATATAGATCCTACCACTGCCTGCTGGGTAATCAAACTTTGGTTAAAACCAAAAAAAGCCTACTGCACCAATTTATTTCAGAAGGTTTGGTTTGATTTTGAAACTAGATGGGTTTACGATTGATCAGTAAAATAATTTGGTTTGATATGGATTAGCCAATTAACCAAACTTTTAGTATACCATTAAGATTAATTATGTTTTTATGGTTTTTTTAAATTAGTTTAGTAGTCTAAATAAATTTAATTATCACATATCTGTCCAAATTAATATTGGAAGATTAAAAAATTTACTAAATAAGAATACTTTAATCAGATATTCATGTTTTACTTTAAAGCATAATGAATATTTTAAACATAAAATGTGAAATTTTTTTAGTTTGATTAAATCAGATAACCAGGTAAACTTAATTCTGTCAGTTTGTTTTGATTTTCATTTTATTAGTTTTAGTTTACCATCGGACCAACCAAACGCTCATCCATACTGCTAGCATAATACATCCATACTGCTAGCTTAATACATAACTCCATATCGTGTTAATTTGTTAGCAACTTGAATGAATGGAGGCCTAATAAAAGGTTGAAGTAAAATTATGTTAAAGGAAAAACAGAACTGTATAGATATCAGTCTGAGATCACTATGATATTTCAACTGAGATATAATATCTAAATCAACACAAGAGAACTTCCTAGATATTCCCTTGATTAGAAATTACGGTCAAATTAAATATTGCATATTATTCAATTTAACTAAAAATATACTAATATTATATTTCCGGGTATACATCAAAACAATATTGCATGACATAATAAGATATTCCCCATCATTAAACCATGATTTTATCTTGTTTTCAACTTTAAATTTTTATTTTTATTTGTCTTTATAATCATCTTACTACCACCATCCGTCTCGCTTTGGGTTTCTTGGCATACAATTTATTATAGGAGAAAAGGTTTGTAGCACAGTAGCAGAGTACATATTTGTCGCATGATCGTATTCAAGAGAAAATGAAGGTAATGAAAAAGTAATAGTCAAACAATAGGTTGCTGTTTTAAAGGTAAACAAGTGTTTGCTGAAAGTTTATGTACAAAGTGTTTCAAGTTCATCATAGTTGCCACTCTGCGATTCTGATCACGAGAGTAGCATTAAAATTTGATAACTGACAAGCACTAAGTTACAGATTCATAAACTAATAATAGGCCTTATTAATTTTTTCCATAACCAAAAATCAATTGTTATAGTTAAAAATAAGTAATTAAAAAAAAAAAAATCCTCCAATCATGCGATGGTGATTTGTTTTGATGAAAATGTTGTTTTTATTTTTTTGTCTGCAACGTTTATTCTCTTTGAAGCTTTGGATGACATGCATGAATAAACAGTGTATCCAACTATACAGATAATTAAACGAAGAAGAGCAAAATAGATTTTAAAAAATAACCTGGTACAGGCCATCATACGTGTAGACTTTTCCACAGTAGCTGCTTTTTGAATCATGCCCACGAATCACTCGGATTGGTGCTCCAGTTAAACAACTATTCTGCAAGCATATAACAGCAATCGATATTGAATGTGAATTAATGTAAAATACATACAATAATGGCAATATTGTTTGCATCATGTGGCTATACGTGTATATAGAGATACCTAGGCACTAGGCTAGCATCACAGTCTCGATTTTTAACTAAAACGCCTAAATGACACTTTCTACAGTATACAAGCAAATATAAGCATATCAACAGGTTTATAGGCAATACACTAATTTAGGCTTGGTGCCTATCAAATTGTTTATTTCTAGCAATTTTATCTCAATGGTTCCTCCAAGATCCAACAAAGTTTATGATGTAACATTTTCGATGGGTTAATACTAAACTTTTATCCAAAATGCATGATTTTATCGTAAACGCCTAACTCCGATTAATCCCTGCATTACTTATTAATCTCCAATCCGTGCTTACCATCTAGCGATTTTTACAGCCTTGACATATATACCTTTGAAAAAACTTGCTTTCAGGGGTTTATTATGGGCATAGTGACATAAAATTGTACATTTTGGCACAGTTAAGGCAGCAAACGTTTAACATATGTGTGTACACGTGTGTACGAGAAATCTATTTGGACACAGAGATCACACAGTGAATACATGTAAGCTCCAGAAAGAAGAGACAAAAAACATGCAATTCACCAACTCGCTAAGCCAATATATTTTATGCGCTTCCAGAAAACACTAACGGACAATGTTCATGTAAAACTAAACTTACATACTCTGATGTATTTCCAATAACTTTTGGTGATATGTGCAAATATGAATACTTGTGCAGTATTCCACATGTGCAACTATGAATACTCGAGCTGTATTCCATACGATTAGCGGGTGAAATATCTGTGCAACGATTCGAGCTGTATTCCATACGATTAGCGGGTGAAATATATGTGCAATGATTAAAAAAAATCTTATTATTTGAATATCTTTTTGAATCGGATCTCTAATAATGAATTCATGAATTCCAATTTAAATCTCAATTAACCACGATCCACAAAAATCATGCAATTCCTGTTTAAATAAAATAAATAAATAATGCTTGTTAGCATCAACAAGGATTTCAAAATTATTAGCTATAGCAACAAGCGGATTGACACTTTCATGTGCATACGAATCATTTAATAACTAACATCGGTGATAGAGCAAAACATAAAAATAAAAAATAAACAAATTAAGGATCAAGGTCAATGGAAGTGGAACACTATTTATAAACATCGTGAGGAAGTGTGTCATAAGCAACGCTGCAAAAATCATTAGACAGATGCTAGATTGTGGATATAAATCAGAGATTAATCCCCTATGCAATAATCAAAGATTGATAACAAATTAGACATTATTTTTTACACTTGTGCATTTCTAACAAAATGTTAGCTTTAACTTTTTTCTTTTAGAAAAATACAGTGATATGACACACACACATATACATACATACGTGTATATATATATATATATATATATATATATATATATATTATATGTGTATATATATTATATATGTATGTATGTACATATATCTATATATTCAAAACTCAATTTTCAATTGTGAAGATACATGCAAAGGAAATATTCTATTTTAAGATGCAAACGCATATTATTTGGTGTGCATTCTTCCACTAATATGAAACAAAACCATGTATTGGTAAACAGAGCTTAGATATTAAGCCTCATCTAGTGCTTAGGAGAAGCCTAAATGCACACCTAGAAGAATTTTTACAACAATGGTCATAAAAAGTCCCCACAACATAAGCAATTAGCAAGTGGATTAGAATTATTACAATACGCAGAAAGATTGATGCTTTCACGTACTTAAAATGTCATTTGATAACTTATATGGAGCCAGATTTTTAGCGTATAGTGTCCACATTAAAACAGAAATATATAAATCTACAATTTAAAATTTTAATCTAAACTAAATTTTGAAATGAACTTTATGATTTAAATCCTATTTTGAATGCCTTGTGTGCAAATTGCATATACATCCATATTTTGTGTGCACACTTCATACCATAGATACAGCACATTAAACATGCAACAAATTGCATATACATCCATATTTTGTATACGTATATACACACAATAAACTTTGGATGTTCCAGGAAAACATACAGTATTCTTACACCAAAGAAAGGATATCCCATGTGTGGGCCACACATGGGACACACAACATCCTCTTTTGGGTGAAAGAATACCAGTTGTGATGTGCAGTTATGTCCCTTATATATAAGTACACATATAGAGTGATGTTAGCAGTATAGATTCGAACGAGAACAGCTATTATTCTGTAAAAATAACAGAATCAAAATTTCTGTGAAATATCAACTTGTGATATTATCCATAAAAAACAATCATTTTTTCAGCACAATGCCAATTTCTGATCCTGCCCTTTCTTTCCATGTATGATAAAAGCCTAATTTTACTCAACTTTTTCATATTTGAAAAATGGATGGTGCAAATGAAAATGAAAATTTGCTAGAATCAATTTATATCATACGATTTGGAGTATAGAAGACATTGTTATATGGCTTCAGTAAATAGAAGATATAAAATTCACTAACTTTCCTGTGTTGATAAGAGTTTGTGGTGTATTAGTCATGGATTTCTTTGAATGGCATTTGCTTCTTTGAAAATATGATAGCTATTCATGATAGACACCACGAAAAATTTCACACCGAGCTTATTCAAACCAAAATGTTATACTAATCCTTCTCAAATTCACTGACTTTTGAACAAATTCTTCATCTACACCAGAGGAATAGCATTATTATTCTTGTTATCTGCACTACTCATCAGCTATACTTAAAACTACTACTCTTGTCTATCGTTGTTGTGTGTAGTACAAATTAGTGAATTGTTATTTGAATGTGTGATTTATTAGATCAGGTTTTTTGAAATGCCTTTATGTGTGCATGCATGTCCATATTTATATATTTATGCACAAATATATAAAACAATAATGAAATACCTTTAAAGCTAAATTTCCTCTTTCCATTTTCTGGTCAGCAATTTGGTGTTTGCTACCAAGTAAATCGTGTCCCCCTTGGCCCGTGTAGATAACATCCTCGGAATTATCCAAATCATCTTCATACATCCCAGATATTACAATGCAAATTGCAAGTGGGAAGGTGTAATTTTTGTACTCCGGCTACAATCATTTACAAATGACATGAAGTTGAGGAGTTATGTTACACAATAGAGAAGAAATTATTATAAGGGTCGATGGAAACAACTATTAGAAATATATTCTGAATTAATGTGTTATAACAAACAATGCATTTGATGACATACTACCAAATGCTGAAGAACAACGGAATCCAGAACATAGATAAATCCATCGATGTATTTCCGTTTAGTTCAATACAGCATGCAAATGTCCTCTACGAGTAATTTAAAGCATTGGAGGAGCGCCATAGAAGAAATGCCACCATGAATTAATCTTCCAGCTAATGTAAATAACTAAGAATAAATGAAATGAAACATTTGTTCGGTTTACATATTCAACCAAAACCAAGTACAAACCAGCAATAACCTCATGAAGGGCGTTAAGCCAGAAGTTCAAAGTGTCACTGAACTCGAATCAGATTATCAACCCAAATAAAACAATCTTCTAATAACCTTTTCATTAGCGCCCTTTTTAAGTCCACGGGTATCCTTTTTTTTGTTTTTAAATATAGAGCTCGTGTCAGATTACCATTTCAGAATATAATACTTAATAGCATTATCTCAAAAAAGCATAAAAACTCATGATCTGAATTTCCGAATTCTAATTCGAAACTCAATTAAAACAGCAATGGAGATCATTTTATGCTGGAATGAAATATCAGCTGCTTATTTGAATCCAGAAATCAAATTGCACAGATTACAAGTGAAAATAAAGACGGTATAGGAGAGGAAAGTCAGTGGGACTCATAGTATAAGTTCAATAATTATAGTAGTTTCAAATATATAAAATATTGCAATGAAACTAAAAGACTATGCTTTTGCATACTTAAATGTCATAACCTACAGTAAGCAAAAATTCTAGCAGACAAGTATGTAAGTACGTTAAAATATGAATTGTTTTGAATAAATGATATAAAACTTAAATCCAGTTTCAGTTTCAAGTTTGAACCAGTGTAGTCAAGGCGAAAAAGCTCCAAGCTGGCGCCTAGCGCTTTTTGGCGCCTGGAGCTTTTTTGGACACCTTGAGCATGACTTATGCTATTTTACAGCAAAAAAAACTGCATTTAAAAAATGGAACTTAAAAATTGCACTTAACAAAAACTGTCTTAAAAAAACTGCACTTAAAAACTGGACTTAACAAAAACTGCACTTAAAAAACTGCACTTAAAAACTGCACTGAAAAAACTGCAGCACTTAAAAAAACTGCAGCGCGAAGTGGGTTGGGCTCGATTTGGGCCTGGAAAAAAGGGGGAAAAAAAACTAACTGAAGCGCGCCTTTTCACCTCGGCGCTTTTTTAGCGCTCACCGCCTCAAGCGCTTTTTTGGTGCCTCGAGCACGGCTGGCGCCTCGAAGGCCAGAAAAGCCCTAGGCTGGCGCCTAGGCGAGCGCCTTGACTACACTGGTTTGAACTTTACAATCTATAATCAGTAACTCATTTTTGAGAACATCAAAGTATTATAAAGGTGTGGTACAGGTGACTATAATTTTTAATTGACCCATACCAATTTAGAAAATGGCGATCCCATATAATCAATGCCATTTAGCCAGTGATGGTGCAAACCAAGCACGCACATTTCAGCACGTGAGAAAAACTGGTCTCCGACTTCAATTCCTAGACAAAAGAGAACATCGTAACATCTGAAAGTAAGTCTGGTTTAAATGGGTAATTTAAAACACACAAATTGTATACAGTAAACTAACCTGGAAGGCTGCCAATCGCTTTAACTGGATACAAAACTTGATTATTGGTTTGCATCTACAGGATAAAGTAGAAAAAATAAATCATATGTTACTGGAATGGTTTCTCAGCATAGTCATATATGTTGGATCATTACAGGAAAATATGTCATCAAAATACTAACAAGATCAATGTTTGATATTAAAGGTGTTCATTGCGATATAGCTTCATACTGAAAATCGATGAATATGAAACGTATGCACATCAAATACAATATCAGTGCCTAATTCTACTAATAACTGCGGTCAGCCTTCTTCCCTTAGTTTTGACTTGAATTTCCTGATTACTTTTTTAGCACAAGACCATATTAAAATGTATCCACATACTGTAAATTAACGGGCAGTTTTTTTTTAACTGTAAATTTATCGTCTATACGCAAGCATTTTTTTTAAAAAACCTTGTATCTTTATTAATAGTTTTATACCTTTAATGTCAAATTTTTTTGGGTATCAATATGAACTACCAAAAACGCTCCTACATTGATATTATCGAATCTTCTTTAAAATATGATTCAATAAATAAGCTTCATTTACAAATTAAAGCCCCTCTTTACAAATATTTTCAAATCTTAATATCCTTTAAAAATATAATCTACTAATAATTTTACACTCCTTTTACAAGTTCAAACGACACTTTACGAATATAACTCAAAATAGGAACTAACATATAAACTTTCTTTACAAAGAATTTATTAGTTTATAGTAGAAGTAAAAATTCAAACTAAAAGAAGTAGATGATACAAAATAGAATGCAAAATTGTAAACCAACTTCATGGAATTTCAACACAAAAATATAGCTAAATTTTGTATGAATAATTACCTTGAATATGTTAAATAAACAGTTTATAGAAAAATAATTCACGTATCAATCACATGTAATCATCATGCGCGAAACGCATACTGTAATGCTCATTAAAATTAATGGCCAGTCTAACAATTATACCAGGTTGAAACTTGAAACAAAGCATAATAATATTTTATTTTAATTTCAAATATATCATTTATTTCTAATCTTTCATAAAGGCAGAAGCTATATTCAATAATATCGCTCCACAAATTTAATACAAGCATGTACTTCAACATGTGGTTTCTTTATAACCAGTTCATCCAAAATTACATTATATATTACAATGTTTCCCTCGGATGTAGCTTTAGGGCTTTCAACGGATACTTTCGAATACGGATTGTGTCGTATCTGTATCCGCATCCGAAATCATTTTGGGATATCAGATATCCGAATCTGTGGATACTGATGGATAATGTATAATTATTCTATCCGTCAACGATCGATAAATCAAGAAACATAAGTGAAAATTATTAGTTCAATATAAACTTTTTCAGCTCAATTGATAATTGAAGTGTTAAGGATCAACAAAAACTATGATAATAAGTGTTTTTGAGCACTTAATATGCATTACTTGCGTATAATATAAACTGCTAATATGACAAAAAAATAAATCAATATCTCTTGTTTTACTTAAAATACACATAATTTTGAAAGAAAAAAACGAACAACTAATTTTCAGATGCATATGTCTTTGTATCCACATCCGGTTTTCGGATATTGGAAATCCATCCACTTTTCGGATGCAGACGGATTTGGGATTTTTCGAATATCCACTGGCAGCCCCTATTAGCTTATCCTAATGCTATTATGCCAACATCATTGATGAACATCAATGCTTACATAACTCGGTTAAGAATGTTTCAGCTATGAACAAGCATACGCTGAAGACCTTATAATGAATGATCAACCCAAACACTTCTCGTAACTTGACTTGATTTTTAGAAGTGCATATAGGTAATATCTAATCTACAACATATTATGCTGCTTCTACTTCCTCCACTGGTTGAGATTATCTATAACACATTATGGTGGTCTTATCAAACATATCTCGGTGCAAAAAACCTCAAAAAAATAAAAACAGTTGACAAAGGGAAAATGATAATCTTTTTTTATTACAATAAACATGTGTAGAGAACTTTCTGGCTTTCCATTCAAAAAACCACAATTGTAAACAACTAAGGGAAAGATTGTAAGCACAATACCAGTGAAATAGCCTTCAGATCAGGGCGTTTTGATGTCTTTTTTTCCACAGATGTCCTGTTCTGTAGGCAAATATGGCAATGAGTGAACCAGATAATTACTAAGATGCATTTTTTTTATATTTGTAATTAATATTGGCAACTGTTGTGTGTTCATGACTGCCTGTGTTCTTGGGATGGCGTCGAAAACGGTCAATAATCTGTATTCTCTTAGATATGCAACAGTGCAAAAGTAGTGCTGAGGCTTTTCTATTCAAAAAAAGGGAATTAGACTATGTTATTATAAAAAATGAGGCTAATATTAAAGTAATTTCTGTGGTTTGAGTGCTAAGCACAACCCATTCGGATAGTTATTACAGATGAGGTTTCCTTCCAGAGTAGCCCTATCCAAGCCCTTCAATGGCATCCATCCATAGAATGATGTTACCATTTCAGTATTCTAGGACTTTTGGTAGTTACAGTAAAAAGAGCCCATAAGCCAAGTTTGACAATGCTAAGAGAAAAAAATAATATAAAAGATCAAGTGTTGAAGGTTATGATCAAAGTATTAATTTTATTCACAATAAGGTGGATAAAACATCTCATTTCATTGGTTTAAGCAGAATAAAATGTAACATCAAGTTCTGTTCTCGCTGGGGCAAATTATCACATTCCATTGATTAAAATTACCACACCCATGCAATCAATGAGAATGTATTTCCTTCATACTAGTATGAACAATATTGGACTCATGATTAAGAGTGTGCACAATCCACAGAAAATGAAAAGGTTGAGCTAATCTTTCAAAAATGAAAATAATAAATCATTTGTGGATGCGGGGATAATGTCATATCCGCATCCGAAATCATTTTCGAATATCTGATATCCACATCCACGGATACGGACAGATATCGGATACTTATCTGATCGATTGACAAATTAAAGTAGATAAATGGAAAATTTTAGTTTCATACAAAGTTTTTTCAATCTAATCGATTATTGAAATGCTAAAAATAAACAAATATAATGAAACTAAATAATTTTAAACAACCAATATGTGTTTAGTGCGTAGAATATAACTTTCCAACTTAATAAAACAATAAATAAATATCTTTATTGTACTAGAATACACATAATTTAAACTATAATCCTTAAAAAAAGTAACAGATAATATCCAAATATGGATATGTCTGTATCCGCATTCAGATCCATTTTTTCAAACATCGGATATTTATCTGCTTTTTAGATATGGAAGCCGATGGATTTCAAATTTTTGGGATATTCGTTGACAGTCCTAGTAGCATACCTAAACTGCATAAATATGAAGGAAAAATGTTAACCAGAGAACATGTAAAGTAAACTACAACACATTTGATGGGTTTGATTAGTCAAGGAGAAATTAATTCAGCAACCAGGTTCATCTGTGGGTAAACTTTTGAAATAATCTCCTTAAGTATTAATATAGCAATTGTATAAAACAATCATTAAATTACGTTCCAGATCATTTAACTCAAAAAGCAAGTATCACACTGTTACTCAGCTTTGAAAGAGAAAAGGTTTATGGAGCAGCCAAATTTCACCTTCTGTTTGTCCCCTGTAGGTTTTTCTCCAACCGCTTTAACTCTGTTTTCTTCCTCCTGCACAAAAAAAGAGTCTGAATCACAATGGACAAACTCTTTTATAGAATGTGTTGTTGGCTTTTTAGTACATATGTGTAGGAGAGGGGGAAAGAAGAGGGTTTTTTTTAAAAGGTGGGGGGGGGGGGGGGGGTGGAAGAAAAGGAGGGGGCGGGGGATGTATGCAGAGAGGATGACTGTGGGTTTAAGGTTTGGGGGGGGGGGGGGGGGGTGCTTGCGTGTGTTTCACAGATACGCAGCAGTCACTAACTTGAACTTGCATTCCAAGGTCCAACCATAAAAGAAAATCGCGTTTGATAAATTAAAAAGATATAGGACCAATCAAAATCGAGGAATGAAATAACAGAACAAACAAGATGGCATGATTCATAAGCTGTCTGATGAAAATCTTTAAGTCAATGTGTAAAAAAGATAACAAAGCATTTCAACGTTTTACTGTTTGCACTCTGCTTTTGCTGTGCGATAATTTTACAAAGTAGTCTATATGTAAAAATAATTTGATCTCTCAGGATTTGATGTAGTTACAAGAAAGAATGCTTGACAAAGCATCATCTTCCTAACATTGTACAGTATCAATAAACGCATAATTTTACACATTTTTAAAGGTAAAGCATGTGCCAAGTTGTTGAAAATACAAGGAATCTGGTACACACAATGTAGAATAAAGTAAGGCTGATGATATGTGTGGATTAATGCCCTCTACATTTATTTAACTAATGCATTTACTTGACATCAAGCAAAAGAAATTGTCAAGTCTGCTTTGATTCTGAGGTATTATTCTCCTAGTTGCAGTTCACATAATAATTTATTTTTGAAACATGATCATTTTTTTGTGCATGATCGATTGATTAACAGATATGGGAAAGCAGAATTATGGAGGGAATCATACACAAGATTTATTTTAAGTTCAAGAAAAAAAAAATTTCTACTTTAAACCATACTCCAAAATTATTACAAATATAGGTCTTGTTTTCACTATGTCAGCATTATGTATTTATGCAATTTGAATTTGCACAAGCACAAATTAAAATATATATATATATATATATATATATATATATATATATATATATATATATATATAACTATAATTCAGCAAATTCAAAGTGCGCAAAAAATTGTGCTTGTGCACTTTAAAATTGCACAATAACAAACTCTGACCTGGAGAAAACCAGGCATATTTTTGTAATAAGTTTTTAACGATGCCTAAAACTAAAATAGGTTTTTTCTTGGGCCTATTACTGAAGTTTGTCCAATCATATATTTAGGTGGAATGCCCAGCAGTTTTGTTTTTAACTGCTACAAGATCAACAACACCATGAGCCTGGGCTTCTGTTGATTATGGAACCACAATTTACTTTTTTGCTTACAACAAGCATCATTCAAGTACTGTGCTTGTTAACTGTATCTGACTTCAGGCTACTGCATGGCACTAGCCACATTATACTACTGTAAGCTCACAACTCCAAGTTTAGCGTTCGCTTTTCAGATAAGCATGTTCTGGTCGTTATTATTGGCCATGTGTACTTAAAAGAGTCCATCAAAACAGTATTTTTTAGCTTGCAACCATGCGTGCTTAACAATATTACATCGGTCAACCTGTTTTCAATAGGGATACTTATTGTTGCCATGCAGTTTTTAAGTTTCAGCGCTTTTCCCAAAATAATTAATTCAATATAAAAATTCCAACCAGAACAGTTACAAGAAATGCATGTCCATAATATAATCCATGCCGCGTCAATGAATATAAGATAGTATCATACTAGTTACATGTCTGGAAATGGTTAAACAACTTTTGCGTGTATATGAATAGATCAACAAACAATTGTTAGAATTGGATAAGCCATTAAAATAGTACAAAAATAAGCAAGTTTATTATTAGCTCATGATAAATGCTTTGAAATGCTAACTTACAAAAATAGGTCTTGATAGATCACAAGTCAGTTGTTTTTGCTTATCAGAAGGAACTTGTACAAAATTTCAAATAATATCTCATGCAAAAAAATCACAAGTCAAAAACAGTCAAGCTTCCAAGCAAATAGGGCGTTTGTTGCCAATTTAATATTTTCATTCAAGTTGCCTTATACATGTTTTTGGAAGCATAAAAATCTGTTGTGGATTCCTTTTATCACTATCATTACGGAAAAAGGACAATTCAAACCAAAAGGACTTGCAACAATTATGCACGATCCAATAGTCAATGTTAGTCATCAGTCATGAAAGAAGAACCATTGTTATTGAAATATTCTAATTCTTTAAAGCTATACCAGATTAACAATAAAAACATGTCATACAAGAGTTGAATATATATAACAAATGTGTAAATAATCACCTGTACTTGTTGAAGATAATACGTATTAAATATTCTTAAAGTCTCCTTTACTCTTTGGCGAGCACTTTTTGCAACATCAGCATCAACCATGCTCATTGTCGGGATTATAACCTCATTAACCTTGTATAATGCATTAGAATTACATTTTACTGACTCTAATGACATCATTTGCTCACCATCCACTAGTGGAGTTTTTTGTCTCTTTTCAGCGGACACAGTTTTGGATTTCTTTTTTGTGTGGTTTTTATCAAATGGAGTGGGATTTCTTGGAACATAGCACGGAGGTTCTTTTCCAACATTTCTTAAACTACGCCTTCTTTTTCCTGTGTCCATTAATGTGTCTTCTTGACAGTGTGTATCCATGTCTGCAGAAATAACGTGTGATAAATAAAACAGGAGTACACTTTAGGTGAAAATTTTACTATCAATTCAGATTATTTTAGTCATTCAGGTATGGTTTTCTTTCATCAAATTACACAGAGTACAATATAGCAATATATATCAATTGCATATTTACAGGGTAAGAAAAAACTATGCATCACAAATTAATGAAAAAAACATGTAATACCTTTTTACAAAATATATTTTATAACAAACTATCATTTAATGTTTTAAATATGGAGTTTATAGTGCAAAGGTCATTCTAAAAGTTTTTCTTTTAAAAAAGAGCTAATGAGGACAAAGAATAAATTAATTTTGAGTTTTAAAAAATATAACCACGTAATAGATAATAATTTTAAACACAAGTGGATCTTGAAAAAGGAGTTTAAAAAAATCTGAAAAGAAAGAAAAACAAATTCATGTTCGCCCTGTGCATTATTCAACGTACATATCATGTGCATCATGCAAAAGGAACAAAATATTTTCATATCGTGTTGGGTCGTGCTAAGTATCTATCATTGCATCACGTATATGAAGAACCCTAAAGGAAATGGCTGGTGGATTACATGCTTTGGAAGTGTTGTTGGAAAAATAAATATGACACGTGCAGGTATCTTATATGATACTAGATGCTGTAGGAGAGCAATATGTTTTACTGAAACTTCTATAGTTCTATGGCTCTTGGGTTATGTCTATTAGATGTGTTATTATGGCACTTAGTGAATGTGCTTTCCCACGCACGTTAAGATTTTATTTTTTTTAATGGTATAAAAAGTTACAAACATGTGAATGATCTGAAAGTGTGTGTTTACTGATAAACCTTTATTATGGATTTCACCACGATAAGATATATTAGATTAGTTCATTCTTGATTTCCAGTTTGTAAAAATGATTTGGACAAATCCATCAGTATCTTCTGCACAGTATGTATCAAACTTCCCAGTCAACAAACAAGAAGAAAAATGCAAACCTAACCTCGCATTCTTCAAAGGTTAAGATTATAAATGCTGGTCATATATAACCCAAGCATAATACCCAAACCAAAATAACCAAATGAATCAACTAATGTACATGGCAATTCAGTAAAAATTATTTTTGGAATAAAATGGCTATCAAATTACATTTATCTGGTTAAATCCAATAGCTAAATCCCCAAAAACAAGACAAGAATTCGCTAAGACAATCGTGTTTGGTGAAAACTTGTAAATATTTAAAACTACTTATACATAACTTACATGACCATCAAAGCAACTTCATTTTCGGATAAAGGAGCCTAATTTTAGTGGACTCCTTACAAAATAAAATTGTTAAGAGAAGAACACAATGCGGAGGGTCCCAATACAAAATAAAATAAAATATTATCATCCTTGAGCAAATTTTATAAGGTACCATCAAAATTTTAAAGTGAAAATGGTATGGATCTGCCAAAAAAATTTACATAAAAATGCTACGCTGTCAATGTTCGAGAGAACATTGTCTATCAAAAATTGTTCAAACACACAACTCCTCTATCACTAGACCTTACATACTGATAAAAAATAAGGCATTACGTAATCATATCATAGGAGCTAACTTTATAAGTACTCGCCATAACTTTAAAAATACTGGAAAAGGAACATGGAAACAAAAGTAAAATCAGTTTTCAAGTCCCTTTAACAATCTCCGTCACGCACGCGTGCACACATGTGTGTGTATGCTAGCACTAATTGAGATGTAAAATAAGTTGCTTGGAAATTGGTAAGTCATAAGCAACAAACTATGGAGAATTTATACTCAAAATTATGTGAAATAAATACAGAATATGCTGTTTAGGGATCTAAAATCGTTTAAAAGAAAATTTCAGCCACGGGTAATGAAGGCAACTTGAAACAAAAATTACATACCATAAAAAACAAAATACTAAAAGAAAAGGTAAAATGTAGTGTTCAAAACAAGGAATTTTGGAACGAATAATCCAAGAAATTCAACGCGAATGACCTAAACACCCAAAATAACTGATAAACAAAATAAATAAAAATATGATGATCGAAGCTCACCTGAGCAAAGCAAATCTAGCGTATAGAGTATGAAATGAGAAGAATATTTTTCAGAACAAATCGAATGAAAACAACTTTCTCTCCAATACCTTATTATTGTTTTATTTCTTTTGATTGAAGCTCACTCCTGCTGTTTCAGCTTGGCGTTTGATTCCAAAATAAACCGAAATAGGGAACAGGAAAAACAAATAACGCGTGACGTCGGACAAAATAGCCCCGCTTGAATTTTTTTGAAATTTGAATTTCACCGATTGAAGCCCCCTCAAGGGAATGTTCCCACTTTTTACTAGGCGCCTTTTTATGGTCGATTCAATGGTCGATGGTAATCCGATGATGGTTCATTCTGTTCTTATCTCCTAGATCTGCACGCAACTCATATCCAGTTCGATCCAGCCCATCAATCCGATCCAACCCACATAAACTCAGCCCAACTCAGCCTAATTCGAATCGGATATGGATTACAATTTGCAACCCCTACCATATACGGATCGGGTGTGAAATATTGTTCTACCCAACCTTATTTTGATCCAACCCAACCTTATATTATAAAACTAATTTAATGTCAGCCCATTTAAAATCAAAATAGCTTAATCTTAAAATATTGTTTATGTATTCTATAGTAAATATATAAAAAAACATATTTCATATCAATCCAAACTACATAGAATTAGTAAAGATATTTTAAGGAATATAACGCGGTCGGAACAGTAAAATGTTCGGTATTCTCATTATGTATGAAATAGCAGAGTAAGAAAGATCATTAATGGGGTAAAAATAGAAATTTCTATTGATGATTTGGGCATAAAATGTGTTATTTATTAAATTGCTTAATTAAATTGTATTTTTATTTTATTAGATCGAAGTTAAAACTTAACGAATTTAAAGTGTCGAATAGTCAAAACTTAACAAAATTAAAGTGTTATTATCCTCACCCCGCATTAATACCAATTTTTCATGTATCTTTTCATAAATCAGTTAATTCATTCATCCATTCACATCCACCAACTAATTGCCTCATTCACACCCACTTCATCCATTTGTTGGTTTTTTGGCTTTTACTTTGTTTTCAATTTAAAACACAAATATTATATTTCTATTTTTATATCCATATAAGAAAGTTACATCATTTTCTAAAAAAATGCTCGTGAAATGTTTAACGTTTATTTATTTTCTTACCAATATTCAATCATGATCAAAGCTAAATACAGAATGAAAATTATGTATTACCTTAATATATTTTTCACCTTAAACGAAAGTCAAAATAATTGGGAAAAAGGTAATGTGGCAATATATGCGCTTAGATTTTTATTTAGGATACTTACTTATAAAGACACACTATGGAGGAAAAAAGTTAAACTCAAGGACAACGAACTTTGATGATTGGGTCAAGAATTACATGCATTAAATTATATTGGCTTAAATTTATTTTAATTTGTTATCTTACCAAATTGGTAGAAAATAAAGAGTGACACTATAGAGTACCAGAAAATGATGATCGACTTATGAGTATGGAAATATAAAGGAAAATAGCTTAAAATGTTAAATGAATATAGCTTTATAATTTAAGACATCGCGTTATACTATATCACATAAAATATTGAACCAAACAGTTTGGATAGTTATCCTCGTTTAGCTTTAGAAAAATGTTAGTTGTAAATAATAAGCTACATACATTTAGCTTCATGTGTTGTTTTTCGTTATATTGTATTTTCTCACATTTACAACATTTTCATAATTAATTTTTATTATTTGTTACTTTTTTTCATGAACTCATGAAATATATATATATATATATATATATAATTAATCTTTGTTGTTTATGTAATGTCACCGTGTGTCCTTGATTCAAAATATTGAATCTTATCCATTATCCTCAATGTGAATAATTAAAGTTGGTTGTCTTTTGAAATAAGAAAAAGAAAACAATTTAGTCCTTGAGACAGATATCTATTTTTGTTCAGTTCTTTCAATTGGGATATAAATAGAGCGATATACTTAGCAAAGCTTTTCCATGTATGAAAATACAAGATGTAACGATCGCCTTATACACCAGTGCGCGTATAACCCAATAGTGCATTATACAGACACCTAATGGATGTAGGACAATTATTAAGGGAAAGAAAATGAGGGAAATGGAAAGAAACGAAAGAAAAGGAACATAAGAGAAAGAAAAAAAACATCACACACAATATAGAACCTGTTGTACATCTCATAGCTCATTAGATAAAATATAATAGAAGTCACGAACATACACATGTATAAAATAAACGAGATACTAATAACTATATAAACTACATAATCAGAGTATATTGCCTCATACATCCATAAATATAGAGTTTATAAAAGAGATAAATAAACTCAATTAGCAAAATATCTCTAATAAAAAAATAACCAATAATGTCATGGCTTCACAGTGTCACACAATGGAGTAAGTAATAATACAAGTATAAATATGAGAAAACGTCATTTATTGCTGATTCACCTCCGCATTTTCAGAAAATGTTTTGCTTGCTTCCTAGCTTACCCGTCAGTATTGTCAGTGAGTTCCTAAGGTAGTAAGAGAAAACAAAAAAAATCTCGGATTAGACAACAGTATAGTACGAGTGATAAACAAATCTCAAAGTACGGTAATAGTTGTAATAACATATGGACCAAAGGCGTGGAAAACCATATCTGGCTTATCCCTACACACAATAAGTTAGCACATAAAAGTATATACTTATAAGGATCCACATTTTACATATCGATGGAACGTAAAATAGTTCTATTTAATTCGCACAAGGCCGTATCATTCTCATATTTTGATATATGGTTAGTTAGGATGTTTTACATATGATTTTTGCTGGATCGTTTTGTGACCATTTTATCCTTGAGTATCTTGTTCTGACTGTACCATTTGATTCATGCATAATTTGTTGGAGAATGGAGTTTTGATGACAACAACCCCATTTCAATATTAATTGATTATAAAATATATGCTAACAATTTTGTCTGGAATATATATATATATACACACACACACACACACACATATACAGGATTTATATACAGGAATTATTACTGAAGAATGTACAGTTTAAAGATGTTAGAGATTCAGAATTCAGATATGATTCAAGGCTCATAAGTATTCAAGATTTCAAGAGTTCAAGATAAATACAGTTATAGAGTCTAGATTATGTAAGACTCCGAATAACACTCTAGGTTCAAATTCAAAATAATTTCAAATTCTTCTTTTCAAATTCTGTTTTCAAAATTCTATCTTCAATCTCTTTCTTCTCTATTTTACTTTCTATTTTTATTTGATTTTAAACTTAACTTTTATAAGTTTATACTTTATGAATTTTATATATTTATATTTTATATACTTTGTATTTATATAGTTTTAAACTCTATAATTTTATAAATATGTTTATATAGTTTATATTTATGTTTTCATATGATTTTCCACTATATAATATTTATTTATAACGCTATATTTTAATTCAAGAATTTCCAAAATTATATTTATATCAAAACACTTGAAAATGTTCAAATTTCAATTTTGTACATGTATATGTCGACATACATATATATACATGTCGACATATAACTGTCATTTTTTTCAAAATTGAAAGGAAGTGTCTTTTCATTATTTGTGACGGTTCTGAGACGTTGCAACCTTTCACACACTATAAAAAGGGGCTGATTTCGAATTTTTTATTACTTCTTCTTCTCCATCTTCACTCTTTTTCATTACACCATTATTCTTTATAATTTTTATGATTTCTACACGTATACTCTACCGAATTCAATTTTGTTTTCACTAATCTTCTTCTCTTTACACTCTTTACTCATTACTCTCTGAATCAAGTGTTATTGAAGAGTTATAGGGTGGTTTGTAATTGTTTGGGTTGTGTAAGTAATTGGTGGTATCCCTTGTAGACGTGAAATCAAGGACGGGTAATTGGTGGTATCCCTTGTAGCCGTGAAATCAAGGAGGTTGTAATTGACTATTGATATAGTGATAAAACTATGCGCAATCCAGCGTTGCGAGGGACTGGATGTAGGAGCAATCTGAACCAGTAAAAAATCTGCTGTGTTCTTTCTTTTTCTGCACTTTACTTTTGTTTATATTTGTGTTTGTGTTTGATTTTGTGTCTGTGATTATCTCTATGGTGTTTAATTAATATAGCAGTTCACATAAACTATAGATTTTGTTTATTTTCTCAAAAACACTATTCACCCCCTCTAGTGTTTGTTTTGCTATAACGATCCATTCTGTAATCCCTAACAATTGGTATCAAAGCAAGGTCTTTCAAAAAGTTCATAATCTGATTTTTGAAATAGTGATAATGGCAACTAACACTGGTAGCAATAACAGTTCTTTTGTAGAGGGTCAGTCCACTGTTAAACCACCACTATCTAATGGTAGTAATTATTCATATTGGGCATGTAGAAAGAAGATATATTTACAATCAGTAGGATTAGATACATGGAATAGTGCTTTTGCACAATGGACAAATGAGCAAAAGACTGCTGCACAAAGCAATTCTAAAACCATGAATATGTTATTTTATTCATTATATAGGAATGAGTTTAATAGAGTGTTAGTATGTAAAACTGCTTACGAAATTTGGAGAACTTTACAAATTACTCATGAAGGAACTAGTAAAGTTAAACAAACTAAAATAGCAATGTTAGTAAATCAGTTTGAATAATTCAAAATGAATGAGATTGAGTCTATTTCAGATATGTATTGCAAATTTCAAGAGATGGTGCATTCATTAACAACACTTGGAAAAACCTATTCTGAAGCAGATCAAGTCAGGAAAATATTAAGTTCACTAACTCCAAAATGGGATCAGAAAAGTTTGGCAATTGAAGAAGCCAATGATGTCAATGAAATGAAGAGTGAGGAGTTAATCGGAAATCGGATGTCTTATGGAGTCCAATCACAAAAGAGGAAAGAAAACAGGTCAACTGAGAAGAAATCTATTGCATTAGAAGCAATATCAAATTATTCTGACTCGAGTAGTAAAGATGATGAAGAAACAGCTCTTATGACAAATCATTTTAGAAAATTTCTGAGATATAGAAGGAGAAATTATAACCAAGGAAGCTCAAGAAGTAATGATGGTCGATGTTATAACTACAACAAACCCGACCATATAAAGAAGATGAGTCCCTATCCAGATGAATCAACTTAACAAACAGACAACATAAATTCATCAAGAAAGAGAAAGAAAGCATACATAGCAACATTAGCTGATTCAGATTCATCATCAAGTGATGAAGAGCCAGAAACCGAAAATTCGAATATATGCTTTACGACAATTCAGAGTTCAGAAAATTTCGAAGAAAAGGGTCTAAAAATCGGGTATGCCTTAATTAATTTTTAGTTTTATTTGGTTGAATGGTTGCTTTGTTTGTTTGCTTTGATTTGAATTTAAAAAAAAACTTTAAAATTTAAACTTGAAAATTGAAATTCAAATTTGAATTTTGAAATTAAAATTCAAATTTTGAAATTCAAAATAATAATATAATAATAAATAACAAATAAAATAATAAAATAAATTATTTGTTTGTTTGATAAGATTAGAATTATTTCAGGAAATCGTTAAACCTGAAATATAAATTGATAATATAAATCACATTTCATAAAAATTCAATTTCCTTTAAAAATAGGCACATATGTCCATATGTTGACATATATTGACCAGAAATTTGAAATTTAAAATTTGAATTTCAAAGATTTAAACTTTCAAACTTCCCTCCAATTTTTCATCAACATCCAAGGTCTGAAAAGGTGTCATTTAAGTCTGAAAAGATGTGCCTATTCAATTCATATCCATTCAATTTCTATGTATACACTTATCCTTTCTACCTTTCATTCACAACTCAAACCAATATTCTTCATATCTATTCTCTTCAAAACTATCAATTCAATGGCTTTCTCAAGTTCAACTCAGAAATTGAAGTTAACCAAAACCATCAAAGGTTATCTTCATAACGACAAAGAAGCTATCAAGACTTATGTTAGTTATGTAGCAAATGCTAAAGTTAACACGGGTGCTTTTTCCATCTTTAGCTAATTTCTTTCCTATGATCTTACCTCTCTATTTCAACACAACGAAGTCTTAAGTCTAATTGACTCTCGTGATAATGAAGAAGTGTGTTATCCTAAACTCGTCAAAATGTTTTATGCGAACCTTAATCGCGGATTTTATGAAGGCAACGAAGATCGAATTTGGAGTATTGTCAAAGACACTCAAATTGTTCTTGATGCCGAACTCTTAGGCACTATTCTAAATTGTAGAAGCACGGGCTTGAATTTCTCGGATTTTGTTATTGATGAAACTGACTTAAAAACCTATCATGATATATTTGAAGACGATGCTTCGAAGGAGTTCAGAAATCGCTTTTTCCACCCAAAGAAAAGAATCGTAAACCTTCTCCTCCAATATACCATCACTTCTCGTTCCGGAAATCTTAATAGCCCAACTCTCAAAGTCAAAAAGGCGCTATTTTCTATTATGGGTGACCACAACATTAATTGGGCCTACATGATCTTAAAAGAGATCAAACCCATAGAATTATCGTCAAGAGAAAACACTCTCTACTATGGTGTTTTTCTTACTCGCATTTTCAAATACTTTGGAGTTGATCTTCATGGAGAAGAGTTTGTGTCTAGAAAAGTGTTTGACTCATCAAACATACATCTCATGCAAATTCCTCTCACTTTAAAGCCAATGAGACATACAAAGCCAAACAAGCTCGAATGCAACAAGAACAAGCACCGATGGAAGTTGAAGAAGAAGAAGAGACTTCTTTAGAAAGTGTTGTGTGTCCAACCAACACTAGATACCTTACCAAAGAGACTATTGTTCAAAATCAAGTCAAAATTGTCAACAGTCAAAAGAAGCTTAAGAAGAACTTCTCCAAAATGACCAAGTTCATGGTCAAGATAGGAAGAAAGTTTGGAATCTCACCTCCCTCATCATCATCAGAAAACTAGACTATATAGTTTAATTTATCTCTATATATTAGCTTATGTATTTACTTATGTTTTGCTTTCGAATCTCGTATTTAGTGTGTCTTAATTAGTTGGATGTATTTGCTTTCTATTAAGTAATGAATGGAGTTCTATTTATGTTAAAATCATCTTTAAGTCTCTGTAAAAACTTTAGAATTAATTATAGTTTAATATAAGTTCAAAAGATTCAAAAATTTAAAAAAATTCAAACTTATCAATAGGGTATGTTGACATTTATTTATGTATATGTCGACAAATAACTGCCAAATTTTCAAATTGTTTCAAATTTTAAAAATTAAAAAACTACTCATGTCCATTAAATATCCAATGAATTCCAGACCCTATTTAAGTCTAATTCTTCCAAAAAAAATCTTTATTCTAAATCTCCTTCTCCCTTATTCATTTCTTATTAAATACATGGCAAATCCAATTCATAACATAAGTGAAAATCTTGAAGATTCTTTGAATTCTTTCAAGAAAACTCTCTCTATAGTACTATGTAATCAGCGCAAACTAGAGTTAATTTAGATGAGAATGGTTGAATATCAAGAAAAACATTTTGATGTGATTCGTTGGTCAATCTCTTCTCATTTCAGAGATGAAAACAAAACAACACTTAACAATGAAGAAGGATGGAAGGATATCAAGAAGAACCCAATCACTGGACAAGATGAATGGTCTGAAGTCCCAAGAAATGTTTAATTGATTGGTATGATTGATTTGTTTGAAATTTGAATTCTACGACTTCAAACTTGTATGTATTAAGACATATGGTGTGGTGTGCTTTGAATTGATTTAATTTGGTTTGTATATATGACATTAAACAAATGTAAATATAATACTTGGATTGATTTGTATTTGATAATCATAATGTTAGGAATTACTATTATAGGATTAAGGGGGAGTATTCTACTTTGAATTAGTAGTTACTGAGTTTCTTATAGGTTTTATGTAGATAGTTATACGATTTAGGGGGAGTAGTTTTAGAATTTCTTTTTGATAATGCCAAAGGGGGAGAAATTATAAAATATAGATAGGGCGAGTATTTGAAGGATCATCATCAACAAGTATATATAGGTATGACGTTTTATAAACTAAGGTTGTCATCATCAAATAGGGGGAGATTGTTGGAAAATGGAGTTTTGATGGCAACAACCTTATTTCAATATTAATTGATTATAAAATATATACTAATACTTTTGTCTAGAATATATATATATATATATATATACAGGAATTATTACTGATGACTGTACAGTTTAAAGATGTTGAAGATTTAGAATTCAGAGATGTTTCAAGACTCATGAGTATTCAAGATTTCAAGAGTTCAAGATAAATATAGTTATAGAGTCTAGATTATGTAAGACTCTAAATAGCACTCCAGGTTCAAATTCAAAATAATTTCAAATTCTACTTTTCAAATTCCATTTTCAAAATTCTATCTTCAAACTCTTTCTTCACTATTTTATTTTCTATATATATTTGATTTTAAAACTAAGTTTTATAATTTTATACTTTATAAATTTTATATATTTATATTTTAAATACTTTATATTTATATAGTTTTAAACTCTATAATTTTATAAATATGTTTATATAGTTTATATTTATGTTTTCATATGATTTTCCACTGTATAATATTTATTTATAACACTATATTTTAATTCAAGAAATTTCAGAATTATATTTATATCAAAACACTTGAAAATGTTCAAATTTCAATTTTGTACATGTATATGTCGACATACATATATATACATGTCGACATATAACTGTCATTGTTTCAAAATTGAAAGGAAGTGTCTTTTCATTATTTGTGACAGTTCTGAGATGTTGCAACCTTTCACACACTATAAAAAGAGGTTGATTTCGATTTTTTTATTACTTCTTCTTCTCAATCTGCACTCTCTTTCATTACACCATTATTCTTTTCTTTACACCTATACTCTCCCGAATTCAATTTTGTTTTCACTAATCTTCTTCTCTTTACACTATCTACTCATTACTCTCTGAATCAAATGCTATTGAGAGTTATAGGGCTGTTTGTAATTGTTTGGGTTGCGTAAGTAATCGATGGTATCCCTTGTAGCGGTGAAATCAAGGATGGGTAATCAGTGCTATCCCTTGTAGCCATGAAATCAAGGAGATTGGAATTGATGGTAACCCTTGTAGCCGTGAAATCTAGGAGGTTGTAATTGACTATTGATATAGTAATAAAACTCTGTGCAATCGAGCGTTGCGTGGGACTGGACGTAGGAGCAATCTGAACCAGTATAACATCCGGTGTGTTCTTTCCTTTTCTGCACTTTGCTTTTGTTTATATTTGTGTTTGTGTTTGATTCTGTGTGACGATCGCCCACAGCCCCCGCACTATACTAGAGAAATAATGTGCTGAAAGGTGTGCAAGGTAGCTATGGACAATCATCAAGCTATGGTATATAAGCGGAACCTGTCGTAAACTCACAGCGCAAGGATAAAATATAATAGAATATATACAACAGGTAGTGATAGTGAAGCAGAAAACAATAAACTTTCATGACAACTAGAAAGTATTTCCCATACATGTGGATAACAACAATAGTGTTTGTACAATTTGCCTCACTACAACACTCATAGAAATAGCAAACAGCGGAAACAAATACTAGATAGTAGTAAAGATAGTACGCCAGCCTCTTGCTCTCCTCCGAACAGCAACGCTGCCCTCACTAAGCTATCACCTGCTACTTAGTCTGCCCATCCAACAATCAGATGAACAACCTAAGGTAATAAGATGGAAACATAAAACCTTGAGTCAGACAACAGTCTTAGTGATCGATAAAACAACTAACAAACTTCATCAATAAAGTATATGTGAATGGGTAAATAATCAACCAATCTACCCAGCTCCAGAGAAGAACTCTCAATTGCCTTCCCCACCACATGACAGTGATAGCCTTTACGATCCATACACCCAAAGGAATAACAGTTCAGCCATGGAAACCAAAACAATCATTCACACATAACAATAGCAACTCAATCATGATCACAACATGTATTCATCATCCATGATTGACTCTGGCTATCACCGCCAACCTTGCTTTGGAACCCTCGTTATCGTATGACTAGTTAACAATTTGTTATCAATTGTCAAGGACCACACACGATGCCCTGGTTCTAGCAAAACTCCACACGCTATACTCAACACGTGCTACATGTTATACTCAACACGTGTCTAGGCCATACACGACGCCCAAGGCACTCGACCTATAATCGGTCTTCAATTGTACCTCTGCTTTGATTCCGCTAGAACCTATGACAACGATAATTCCTTGTCCTTCATCTCTCTAGTCGTTATCAAGTACGACTATTAATTAGCTCAGAACACTTTAGAGCAACCATTACTTCACACGAGCTCAATACATACTTGAGTCATTTCAACATTCATTGTATACAACAAACAACGAACAAATCACATCACTTCGAAAATCCACATCTAGACTCTCGTCGAAGCCACCATCTCAACACCCTTGAGTTATCACCACACCCGTTGCATTTCAACGATCAGCGAATGCATCACTTTGATCATTCCTACTTGAACTCTCTTTGAAGCTAGAACCATCGTCAATTCAAAAACAAGCTTTGTTTGGTAGATTCTGCATTTCCTAGCATTTCTAGCTTTTTCGCTATGGTAAACTGGTCAAAATATCAAAACAGCCTTTTGCAGCGCTTTTGAAATGCTATCATATACCCTGGTTCAATTCTGCATCAATCTGTCACCCATCAGAGTTTTTTTAAATATATCAAAATATCAAAACAGCAGTTCTTTTTTTTTTAAATATACAGCAGAGTTTTTTTTTTTAATATATGCAGCAGGTTTTTTTGGTTTTGCAGCATTTTTTTATTTTTAAAATATATGCAGCAGTTATATACATATACATATATATATATATATATATATATATATATATACGAGGAACGTTCAAGAGCACCCAAAATAGTGCAGCACCCCTTTAGCCCCCTTGATTTCCACCACACATTCCCGTTTCTCTCTCCTCCCACTAATTCTCTCTCCCTCCACTAACTTATTTAACTATAAATACTTGACTATAAATGAGGGGTAAAAGAGAGGCTAAAAAAATGGAGTGCTATATAACCCAAAAATGTGCAGCAGTTTTTTTTTTTTTTTTTTTTTTTTTGCAGCAGTTTTTTATGTTTTAAAAATATATATATGCTACAGGATTTTTAATTTTTTTTAATATATGCAGTGCTCCTTTTTTTTAAAAGCCCAAGGCTCAAGCCGTGCACCTTAACTACTATGTATAAAACTCATAGCAGGCATCAATTACATTATATTACCTTACAAATTTTATTTTTCTTCAGATAAAAGGCACCCCTGATCATTGCTTTTTTGCTTTTAGCACTGATTGTTTTAGGTTGGTCAAAAGAGTAAAGATGCACAAATACTTGACAAAAAATAGTAATGTCAACAGGGATGATGTAACACTTTTTGTCTTGTTGAGTATAATTTTGTCATTTTTCAAATTTTTTGTAGTAGGCTATTTCAAGGAAATGCATAACAAATGGAGGTGGTTCGCTCAAAATACCCAAATAGCCAGGTTCAAGAATGGAATGGAAGGAGTTCTTACAGAAATGAATTAGTTTGAATAAGAACCATCATCACTATTAGGAAAACATTCTTCCAAACAAAGCAAAACAAACGGATTTAAATTAAATTTGAACCAAAGCAAATTTTATTAACCAATTTTTTATTTTAATTATTATCTTTAATCTTGAATTTGAAAATTTGCAAATCAAAATATAACATCTTAATTGAGAAATATTAATGTTGTTGATAGCTCCATTAAGTTAACTTATTTTCCAATACATGAAAAATATATGCCAATGACCTTTAATATAATAAATTTTACCACATTGATAATTCATGCCATTAAGTTACAACATTGTAGTATTTTTACTACGTATCTGATAAGATATTAATCTAGTATAAGAACATACCCACGCACTTCCGCAAGGCTTTTAGGAATTTGAGCTCGAGTAAAATGAACCTGCAGTTGACATTTAGAAGCATTCATTTAGAAATTTATTACCCTTGTCTAGTTTTCAGAGCATGATCACCTCATGTAAAACAGAGCACAAAAATCATTTTGCTCCCGTTTTACATGAATGACTATGAATAAAACCATTGAATTTATACCAAATAAAAAAAACAGCTCATCTAAAAAACCATTGAATTGGCAATGAAATGAGAGGTGCAAGAATCAAATCTGAACAGAAGCATAAATCGCTTTGAGTAACTTGGAGTGTATATTGTATTGTGGATAGATACATACTTTCACATGGGTTCACGGACTGACTGGGTAACTTCTGATGGGTAAACAATTTACAGAGATTTCATTTTTTTTGCAAATATTAAGAACTGATTTCTTTGATAAGGCATAGGGCATGAAGGACTGAACTCTCGGCCCTCCGAGTTTTGAATTGAAGACCAAGAAACAAAACATTGCATCGATATTAGATCGAAGCCCCCTCTGAGGCTAAAAGTCTCACAGAGAAGTGCCTTCCTTTTCTCTTTTATCTCTATGCATATATTTTTCTGATGAAATGAAGTTTCAAACCGAAAAGTTTACATTTATGGTTAAAAAGTTTGGTTAGAATAACGATTTAATTACATTATATTTTTACCAACACAAAAGGATATATTACAACTTCCAACGCTGGTTCTCCTAATGCTGCCAGCAAAATGCAAAAAGAGGTGTTAGTGTCAAGTTTGTAGTGGACTGGAAAACTATGTCAAATCCTATGGTGAATTCTCAGCAAAATAATAGTGGGAGCGGTAGTAACAACAGCAATAATAACATGAATAAAACAATAATGAAAAAACATCCTTTCTAGCAAATTAATAATGATTAAAAAAAAAGTTAATAGTAAAATCACAATACCAACATGGAATATAGAAATTAAAAATGGTAAGGATCATAAGTAGTTAAATATTTTAATATAGCGTATAATTAACGTAATTTATCTATAAGAAACTAAACGGAAAGAAGAGAAGGCTAACCCATTTGGAAGATAGGTACAAGTTGTTTTATTCAAAACAGTGCAGGTATGAAGGTAGATAAATATATAAAAAAACAAAGTAGTAGAGGTAAAGACAAGATAAGATAGACTAATATTTATTAAAATCATCTTAAATGGTAAAATTCTGAAATTTATTAGTACATATGCACCACGGGTAGGTTTAGATAAAAACATAAAACAAGCCGTTGGTAGTTCATTAAATAAACTGATGCAGTGAGTACCAATCCATGAAAAGATCTTCATTGGTATGAGATCTTGCTGGTCAACATTCAGAAATAATAAATACTTTTTTTTAAAAGAGAAGAAAACATACTAAGTAGATCAGAAAAAACACAAATTAACTATCGTGTATAAAGAAGGATGGATATAACATGGTCAAAAGTAACATATGGGGAACTTTAATTCGACAACCATAGACTAATAGCTGATATTAGACGCTCTATTTATGGGACTGAATTTAAGTACAAGGAAAGGATCTAAAAGCGTCAGATGAAAAGGACTAAGAGTTGAAAATATCAAACTAACAAAAAAACCAATAATTGACAAAAGTTCATAATCTATAGATTTGTTTATATTTGTGTTTGTGTTTGATTTTGTGTCTGTGATTGTCTCTATGGTGTTTAATTAATATAGTAGTTCACATAAACTATAGATTTTGTTTATTTTCTCAAAAACACTATTCACCCCCTCTAGTGTTTGTTTTGCTATAACGATCCATTCTGTAATCCCTAACAATTGGTATCAAAGCAAGGTCTTTCAAAAAGTTCATAATCTGATTTTTGAAAATAGTGATAATGGCAACTAACACTGGTAGCAATAACAGTTCTTTTGTAGAGGGTCAGTCCACTGTTAAACCACCACTATCTAATGGTAGTAATTATTCATATTGGGCATGTAGAAAGAAGATATATTTACAATCAGTAGGATTAGATACATGGAATAGTACACAAAATGAATTTGTTGAACCCACAACTGCTTTTGCACAATGGACAAATGAGCAAAAGACTGCTGCACAAAGCAATTCTAAAACCATGAATATGTTATTTTATTCATTATATAGGAATGAGTTTAATAGAGTGTTAGTATGTAAAACTGCTTACGAAATTTGGAGAACTTTACAAATTACTCATGAAGGAACTAGTAAAGTTAAACAAACTAAAATAGCAATGTTAGTAAATCAGTTTGAATAATTCAAAATGAATGAGATTGAGTCTATTTCAGATATGTATTGCAAATTTCACGAGATGGTGCATTCATTAACAGCACTTGGAAAAACCTATTCTGAAGCAGATCAAGTCAGGAAAATATTAAGTTCACTAACTCCAAAATGGGATCAGAAAAGTTTGGCAATTGAAGAAGCCAATGATGTCAATGAAATGAAGAGTGAGGAGTTAATCGGAAATCGGATGTCTTATGGAGTCCAATCACAAAAGAGGAAAGAAAACAGGTCAACTGAGAAGAAATCTATTGCATTAGAAGCAATATCAAATTATTCTGACTCGAGTAGTAAAGATGATGAAGAAACAGCTCTTATGACAAATCATTTTAGAAAATTTCTGAGATATAAATGGAGAAATTATAACCAAGGAAGCTCAAGAAGTAATGATGGTCGATGTTATAACTGCAACAAACCCGACCATATAAAGAAGATGAGTCCCTATCCAGATGAATCAACTTAACAAACAGACAACATAAATTCATCAAGAAAGAGAAAGAAAGCATACGTAGCAACATTAGCTGATTCAGATTCATCATCAAGTGATGAAGAGCCAGAAACCGAAAATTCGAATATATGCTTTACGACAATTCAGAGTTCAGAAAATTTCGAAGAAAAGGGTCTAAAAATCGGGTATGCCTTAATTAATTTTTAGTTTTATTTGGTTGAATGGTTGCTTTGTTTGTTTGCTTTGATTTGAATTTAAAAAAAAATTAAAATTTAAACTTGAAAATTGAAATTTGAATTTTGAAATTAAAATTCAAATTTTGAAATTCAAAATAATAATATAATAATAAATAACAAATAAAATAATAAAATAAATTGTTTGTTTGTTTGATAGGATTAGAATTATTTCAGGAAATCGTTAAACCTGAAATATAAATTGATAATATAAATCACATTTCCTAAAAATTCAATTTCCTTTAAAAATAGGCACATATGTCCATATGTTGACATATATTCACCAGAAATTTGAAATTTAAATTTTGAATTTCAAAAGTTTAAACTTTCAAACTTCCCTCCAATTTTTCATCAACATCCAAGGTCTGAAAAGGTGTCATTTAAGTCTGAAGAGATGTGCCTATTCAATTCATATCCATACAATTTCTATGTATACACTTATCCTTTCTACCTTTCATTCACAACTCAAACCAATATTCTTCATATCTATTCTCTTCAAAACTATCAATTCAATGGCTTTCTCAAGTTCAACTCAGAAATTGAAGTTTACCAAAACCATCAAAGGTTATCTTCATAACGACAAAGAAGCTATCAAGACTTATGTTAGTTATGTAGCAAATGCTAAAGTTAACACGGGTGCTTTTTCCATCTTTAGCTAATTTCTTTCCTATGATCTTACCTCTCTATTTCAACACAACGAAGTCTTGAGTCTAATTGACTCTCGTGATAATGAAGAAGTGTGTTATCCTAAACTCGTCAAAATGTTTTATGCGAACCTTAATCGCGGATTTTATGAAGGCAACGAAGATCGAATTTGGAGTATTGTCAAAGACACTCAAATTGTTCTTGATGCCGAACTCTTAGGCACTATTCTAAATTGTAGAAGCACGGGCTTGGATTTCTCGGATTTTGTTATTGATGAAACTGACTTAAAAACCTATCATGATATATTTGAAGACGATGCTCCGAAGGAGTTCAGAAATCACTTTTTCCACCCAAAGAAAAGAATCGTAAACCTTCTCCTCCAATATACCATCACTTCTCGTTCCGGAAATCTTAATAGCCCAACTCTCAAAGTCAAAAAGGCGCTATTTTCTATTATGGGTGACCACAGCATTAATTGGGCCTACATGATCTTAAAAGAGATCAAACCCATAGAATTATCGTCAAGAGAAAACACTCTCTACTATGGTGTTTTTCTTACTCGCATTTTCAAATACTTTGGAGTTGATCTTCATGGAGAAGAGTTTGTGTCTAGAAAAGTGTTTGACTCATCAAACATACATCTCATGCAAATTCCTCTCACTTTAAAGCCAATGAGACATACAAAGCCAAACAAGCTCGAATGCAACAAGAACAAGCACCGATGGAAGTTGAAGAAGAAGAAGAGACTTCTTTAGAAAGTGTTGTGTGTCCAACCAACACTAGATACCTTACCAAAGAGACTATTGTTCAAAATCAAGTCAAAATTGTCAACAGTCAAAAGAAGCTTAAGAAGAACTTCTCCAAAATGACCAAGTTCATGGTCAAGATAGGAAGAAAGTTTGGAATCTCACCTCCCTCATCATCATCAGAAAACTAGACTATATAGTTTAATTTATCTCTATATATTAGCTTATGTATTTACTTATGTTTTGCTTTCGAATCTCGTATTTAGTGTGTCTTAATTAGTTGGATGTATTTGCTTTCTATTAAGTAATGAATGGAGTTCTATTTATGTTAAAATCATCTTTAAGTCTCTGTAAAAACTTTAGAATTAATTATAGTTTAATATAAGTTCAAAAGATTCAAAAATTTAAAAAAATTCAAACTTATCAATAGGGTATGTTGACATTTATTTATGTATATGTCGACAAATAACTGCCAAATTTTCAAATTGTTTCAAATTTTAAAAATTAAAAAACTACTCATGTCCATTAAATATCCAATGAATTCCAGACCCTATTTAAGTCTAATTCTTCCAAAAAAAATCATTATTCTAAATCTCCTTCTCCCTTATTCATTTCTTATTAAATACATGGCAAATCCAATTCATAACATAAGTGAAAATCTTGAAGATTCTTTGAATTCTTTCAAGAAAACTCTCTCTATAGTACTATGTAATCAGCGCAAACTAGAGTTAATTTAGATGAGAATGGTTGAATATCAAGAAAAACATTTTGATGTGATTCGTTGGTCAATCTCTTCTCATTTCAGAGATGAAAACAAAACAACACTTAACAATGAAGAAGGATGGAAGGATATCAAGAAGAACCCAATCACTGGACAAGATGAATGGTCTGAAGTCCCAAGAAATGTTTAATTGATTGGTATGATTGATTTGTTTGAAATTTGAATTCTACGACTTCAAACTTGTATGTATTAAGACATATGGTGTGGTGTGCTTTGAATTGATTTAATTTGGTTTGTATATATGACATTAAACAAATGTAAATATAATACTTGGATTGATTTGTATTTGATAATCATAATGTTAGGAATTACTATTATAGGATTAAGGGGGAGTATTCTACTTTGAATTAGTAGTTACTGAGTTTCTTATAGATTTTATGTAGATAGTTATACGATTTAGGGGGAGTAGTTTTAGAATTTCTTTTTGATAATGCCAAAGGGGGAGAAATTATAAAATATAGATAGGGCGAGTATTTGAAGGATCATCATCAACAAGTATATATAGGTATGACGTTTTATAAACTAAGGTTGTCATCATCAAATAGGGGGAGATTGTTGGAAAATGGAGTTTTGATGGCAACAACCTTATTTCAATATTAATTGATTATAAAATATATACTAACACTTTTGTCTAGAATATATATATATATATATATATATATATATATATATATATATATATACAGGAATTATTACTGATGACTGTACAGTTTAAAGATGTTGAAGATTTAGAATTCAGAGATGTTTCAAGACTCATGAGTATTCAAGATTTCAAGAGTTCAAGATAAATATAGTTATAGAGTCTAGATTATGTAAGACTCTAAATAGCACTCCAGGTTCAAATTCAAAATAATTTCAAATTCTACTTTTCAAATTCCATTTTCAAAATTCTATCTTCAAACTCTTTCTTCACTATTTTATTTTCTATATATATTTGATTTTAAAACTAAGTTTTATAATTTTATACTTTATAAATTTTATATATTTATATTTTAAATACTTTATATTTATATAGTTTTAAACTCTATAATTTTATAAATATGTTTATATAGTTTATATTTATGTTTTCATATGATTTTCCACTGTATAATATTTATTTATAACACTATATTTTAATTCAAGAAATTTCAGAATTATATTTATATCAAAACACTTGAAAATGTTCAAATTTCAATTTTGTACATGTATATGTCGACATACATATATATACATGTCGACATATAACTGTCATTGTTTCAAAATTGAAAGGAAGTGTCTTTTCATTATTTGTGACAGTTCTGAGATGTTGCAACCTTTCATACACTATAAAAAGAGGTTGATTTCGATTTTTTTATTACTTCTTCTTCTCAATCTGCACTCTCTTTCATTACACCATTATTCTTTTCTTTACACCTATACTCTCCCGAATTCAATTTTGTTTTCACTAATCTTCTTCTCTTTACACTATCTACTCATTACTCTCTGAATCAAATGCTATTGAGAGTTATAGGGCTGTTTGTAATTGTTTGGGTTGCGTAAGTAATCGATGGTATCCCTTGTAGCGGTGAAATCAAGGATGGGTAATCAGTGCTATCCCTTGTAGCCATGAAATCAAGGAGATTGGAATTGATGGTAACCCTTGTAGCCGTGAAATCTAGGAGGTTGTAATTGACTATTGATATAGTAATAAAACTCTGTGCAATCGAGCGTTGTGTGGGACTGGACGTAGGAGCAATCTGAACCAGTATAACATCCGGTGTGTTCTTTCCTTTTCTGCACTTTGCTTTTGTTTATATTTGTGTTTGTGTTTGATTCTGTGTGACGATCGCCCACAGCCCCCGCACTATACTAGAGAAATAATGTGCTGAAAGGTGTGCAAGGTAGCTATGGACGATCATCAAGCTATGGTATATAAGCGGAACCTGTCGTAAACTCACAGCGCAAGGATAAAATATAATAGAATATATACAACAGGTAGTGATAGTGAAGCAGAAAACAATAAACTTTCATGACAACTAGAAAGTATTTCCCATACATGTGGATAACAACAATAGTGTTTGTACAATTTGCCTCACTACAACACTCATAGAAATAGCAAACAGCGGAAACAAATACTAGATAGTAGTAAAGATAGTACGCCAGCCTCTTGCTCTCCTCCGAACAGCAACGCTGCCCTCACTAAGCTATCACCTGCTACTTAGTCTGCCCATCCAACAATCAGATGAACAACCTAAGGTAATAAGATGGAAACATAAAACCTTGAGTCAGACAACAGTCTTAGTGACCGATAAAACAACTGACAAACTTCATCAATAAAGTATATGTGAATGAGTAAATAATCAACCAATCTACCCAGCTCCAGAGAAGAACTCTCAATTGCCTTCCCCACCACATGACAGTGATAGCCTTTACGATCCATACACCCAAAGGAATAACAGTTCAGCCATGGAAACCAAAGCAATCATTCACACATAACAATAGCAACTCAATCATGATCACAACATGTATTCATCATCCATGATTGACTCTGGCTATCACCGCCAACCTTGCTTTGGAACCCTCGTTATCGTATGACTAGTTAACAATTTGTTATCAATTGTCAAGGACCACACACGATGCCCTGGTTCTAGCAAAACTCCACACGCTATACTCAACACGTGCTACATGTTATACTCAACACGTGTCTAGGCCATACACGACGCCCAAGGCACTCGACCTATAATCGGTCTTCAATTGTACCTCTGCTTTGATTCCGCTAGAACCTATGACAACGATAATTCCTTGTCCTTCATCTCTCTAGTCGTTATCAAGTACGACTATTAATTAGCTCAGAACACTTTAGAGCAACCATTACTTCACACGAGCTCAATACATACTTGAGTCATTTCAACATTCATTGTATACAACAAACAACGAACAAATCACATCACTTCGAAAATCCACATCTAGACTCTCGTCGAAGCCACCATCTCAACACCCTTGAGTTATCATCACACCCGTTGCATTTCAACGATCAGCGAATGCATCACATCACTTTGATCATTCCTACTTGAACTCTCTTTGAAGCTAGAACCATCGTCAATTCAAAAACAAGCTTTGTTTGGTAGATTCTGCATTTCCTAGCATTTCTAGCTTTTTCGCTATGGTAAACTGGTCAAAATATCAAAACAGCCTTTTGCAGCGCTTTTGAAATGCTATCATATACCCTGGTTCAATTCTGCATCAATCTGTCACCCATCAGCACTGGTCCGTCGCTGACCTAAGCCGATCCATTTCGTCATAGATCCATCACAGATCTGAGTTAATCCATTCATGCGCGATCCATCCATGGGCGATCTACCCCATGCGCGAGCCATCACAAATCCATCATTGACCGGCCCGTCACAAATCCGTCACTGACCGACCCCTTCATGATCGACCGACCCATCACAAATCTGTCACTGGCCGACCCGTTCATGATCGACCGTCCCCTTACAAATCCGTCACTGACTGACCCGTTACAAATCCATCACAGATCCGTCACTAACCGACCCAGCCCTGTCTTGTTCTCCAAGACAAACACTATGCACGAACAACCCCCTATGTGCGACCCAAAACCTGCACTTCACCAATTCCACTCCGATTTCCGCCAACACTTCACCAAACGATATATTCGATGAAACCAACTTGTCCAATCCATCAAATATGATCAAATGCATGGTATGAATCCGCAACAACACAAAAACAATAGTTTTCACCAAATCATTCAAAAACCCAAATGAAGAATCATATGAAAAATACTATAGATTTAACTTACATAATCACATGAAATATCATAGAAATTACCTACCTAAACTTGCTAAATCAGATCATAGGGTGATTCATATGAAAATGGGCTTACCAATGCATAGATCTATGGAAAAACACTTGAAATTGATGAAAAATATGCACAAACACTCATATACTTCATTAAATCTATGTGAGAGATGTAAATCACTCATTGATTCTCCAAAACAAGCTAAATTGATGAAATAAGAATCCGGACAGCAAGCACCTCGCACCAAACACTTTGATCCGATGAATCCTTGCCTCAACTGATGTAGATCTAGCCTCCACCAGTGTTGATCTTTGATTTCTCCCTTTAGATGATGATTTTTAATGGTGGAAAGGTATTAGAGGAAGGAGGAGCACAAGGCCTCCAATGAGAGAATGGAAAACTAAAAACATTTCCCATATCCTTTCCCCCTATTTATAGCTTCCACCAACCCCCTAATGGGCTACTCCCAAATCAGCCCATTAGGCTCCCAAAATCTGGACAGCCAACTTAAAAACCTTAAAACAGCGATTTCTCCTAAACTGCTGAACCAAATCTTTAATATAACCACTCTATGGAAAGGCAACCATCAATTCCTTTCCAATGGCACAGTCTCACCCTCTGATTCGACCTAAGTCAAAAATTATGTCATGTACAAGACTGATAGGGGCGAAATGGTCACAAACAAAATCGGTAAAAATTATGGACATGTCAACATGTCCATAATTTTTACCGATTTTATTTGTGACCATTTTGCCCCTGTCAGACTTGTATAGGAAATAACTTTTGACTCAGGTCGAATCAGAGAATGAGACCTGTGCCATTGGAAAGGAATTGATGGTTGCCTTTCCATAGAGTGGCTAAATTATAGATTTGGCTCAGCGGTTTGGGAGGAATCGTTGTTTTAAGGTTTTTCAGTTGGTTGTTCAGGTTTGGAGAGCCACAACGGGCTGATTTGGGAAGGCCCATTAGTGGGCTAGTGGAAGGGTATAAATAGGGGGAGGGAGGTATAAGAAATGGTTTAGTTCTCTATTCTCTCATTCGGTGGCCTATGTTCCTCCTTTTTCTAACACCTTTCCACCATTAAAAATCAAAACCCATGGAGGGAAATCATAGATCTACACCATTGGGGGCTAGATCTGCGTCAATTGAAGTAAGTGTTCATCACATCAAAGAGATTGGTGCAAAGTGCTTGCTGTTCGGAATCTTATTGCATTGATTTTTGCTTGTTTGGGAGAATCGGTGAGTGATTTACATCTCTCACATGGATTCAATGAAGTGAATGAGTAGTTGATCATGTTTTTCATTAAATTCAAGTGTTTTCTAATAGATCTATGCATTAGTAAGTCCATTTTCATATTAATCACCCTATGATCTAATTTAACAAGTTTAGATAGATAATTTCTATGATATTTCATGTGAATATGCAAGTTAAATCCATGGTTCTGCTCATATGTACAATTATGGTGATTTTGGGAAATTTTATATAATAATTGATTGAATTGTCATATTGGTGATGTTGTTGATTTCATATCATGGTTGTGGTCATATTGGATGAACTGGATGAGTTGGTTTCGTCAAATCTATCATTTGGCGAAGTTTTGGTTGAAACCGGAGAGGAATTGGTGAAGTGCAGGTTTTGGGTCGGCCGAGCGAGCCAGGGTGGGTCGGTCGGCCCTTAAAAGGTGTCTTGAAGAATAAGCCATAAGCCATGCCTGGTCGGTTGGTCTCACCTGGGTCGGGTCGGTCATGATGGGTCGGGTTGGTCTTGGTGTGGGTCGGTCAAACAGGTCTGGGAGTTCTGGTTTTGGAAGAAGTTTGGGCCGGGTTGGTCACTATGGGTCGGGCCGGTTACTCCGGGTCGGTCTTGAGGTGGGTCGAGCGTGTACGAGGAGGAAGACTTTGGGTCATGCATGCATGTGGTCGGTCGTGCACATTCCAGGTCGAGTAGTGTTGGCTCGAGGAGGGTTGGATCGAGCAGAAGGGGTCGGTCACACCGGGGAGGGGGGGGGGGGGGTCGATCGAACAGGGTTATTTTCTGAAAATTTATATTTTCGGGTATAACTTAGATTTAAATAAAAAGGCCTGAAAAAAATCCGAGGGCAACCCCCCGAACCCTAGCCGCAGCACAGGGATGTAATTGGCTCGGATATGGTGTAACTTCGAAGTAAATTCAAGTAGGAAGGTTAAAGTGTTGAAAGGCGTTCGTTGATCAGTGTAGAACAGCGAATGAGGTGACAACTCAAAGGTCTTGAGTTGGTGGATAATGATCACTCGAGAAGGTTGCTTGAGCTGTGAAAATTCATCAGGTTGGATGACTAGAGATGCAAAGGCCGAGAGATTATCGTTGTCGTAAGTTTTAGTAAGGCTCGCTGCAGGGGTACACTAGAGACGTCTAAAAGACTGGTTGTAGGTCGAGTACCCTAGTTATCGTTGAAAGGCCTAGTTGTCAAGGTTGGACATACATACGTATCGTTGAAAGACGTATGGAGTTTATGAACTGGGGTTACCATTAGCCCTTGACATATGGCAAGGTTGGCCATCATCTGATTAACGATGGTTTCAAAGCAGGATTGGTGGTGATAGCCAGAGTCAGTCATGGATGATTGGTTGTTCTGTTTGTACCATCTCATGTAGATTGTCTAACATCGAAGGAGATGTTCCTTGGGTGCTTGTCTGATGTTGGTTTAGGCCTCTGGGGCTTGTGCTTGAGGGATGTTGAATTCGATTAGGATGGTTTATTTGAGATATATAATCTGGATGTTATGAGTGCTTGCCATTATTGAATGGTTGTTCCGGTTTCCATGGATGAATGGTTGAATTGTTTAATGTAAAGGCTATCACTGTCCGATATGGGGAAGACGGGAGTTGAGTTCTTCTTTGGTGTTTGGTAGATTGGTTTGTTATTCTACCTGTTCTCATATACTTTATTGTTGAAATTTGTTTGTTGTTTTATCGCTCACTAAGACTGTTGTCTGACTCAAGGTTTTATGTTTCCTCTTATTACCATGGGTTGTTCATCCGGTTGTGGAAGGGCAGACTAAGTAGCAGGTGACAGATGGTTAGTGAGGACGATGCTGCTGTGCGAAGGCGAGCAGGAGGCCGGCATATTACTTTTACTACTATTTAGTATTTCTGTTTCCGCTGTTTGAGTTGCTCTATGAGTGTTGTAGTGAGGCCTTCTGTACATACTTGATATTTCCTGTGATGTTGGGATAATCTTTCAGGATATTGTGAAAGTATGAAAAGTTTGCTATATGATGCTTCACTACTATAACCTGTTGTATATGTTTATTATATTTTATCCTTGCACTGTGAGTTTTACGACAGGTTCCGATTGTGTTTACCTACTCTGATGATCGTCCATAGCTGCCGTGCACACCTTTCAGCGCAGTATTCCTCTTATTTAGTGCGGGGGCTGTGGGCGGTCGCCACAGTATTAGATCTCTAGCCGAACTATTTAACAAAAGAATTAGGACATATATGAAGTGAAATTAGCATCCCACACCCGAAAGGCACCCCCACATAGGCCTTCCCCGAAACCCACCAATCATTAAGGTAAACAAAGTATAAAATGCACCAATTTCTATACCGGTTCCGGAGAAGCAAAGAAAAACGGGATGTTTTGTTAAGGGAAAAAGAAACTGTTTATAACCGTTGCGATATAAACTAATATACTCATCCTATGCATAAGAGAGACATATTTGTAGATCGCTGAATCCATATTATATACATAGTAGTCCGCACTTGAATAGCATTGCTGCATTTCTCGAGTTAGGACCGACTATTCCTATTATAGATTCAAGATAAGGCAAGCAGCTAGAAATGCATCTAGGAATAATTTTGCATTAGGGGTAGTTGGAGAAGGTGGATCGGGGATTGGAAATGCCGACTACCAAGCTATGTTCGACACCATGATGGCGTCGATCGTGGGAAGACCCTGAGCTATCCCTGGAGCAGCAGTAGGTGGATATTGTGACACCCCACGTCCGTTAATGTCACTTACAAAGGGAATGCATTAAGTTTCGTGAAGCGTTATAGGTAAACAGAAACAGAAATATTACAAGACAGATATAAAATGACAGCGGAATTAAAAACTTTATTAATCATAAAGGATCGTCGTTCAAAAACATCACATGTCTGAAATACACAAAAACAATTACATCATAAAAACTATTGTCTTGTACTTTAAAACATCAGAGTACATAAAAGAAGCAAAATTCCGCAAACAAAATATAACCATAGCAACAAGAATAGGAGCTTGAGCCATACATCGAAGCAGCTCCATCAAAATGTAAGCAAAATCACGGTCAAGTCTGAGTATTTCCACCCTGAGAACCTGGGGGGAAACGGAAGAAAGAAGAGGAAACAAAAAGGGTCAGACATAAAGTCTAGCGAGTCTAGTTACTTTTAGCAAGTAAATAAGTAAAAGTAGCATGACAGGCATATAAGGTGGATAAGAAAGATAACACTGTATAAGGCAGGTATGACAAGGTAAACATAATAGAGTGTATACACTTCCCTAATGATTAATCTGGTTCTCTGCACTGATACTAGTATAACCAGGAATGATATGATCCCAACAACTATCAAATGGTAGACTTAGCCATACGTCATGATGTACACTAACTACTACCCTAGTCAATCGGCTCCCTACTCCATAGATACTCTGTGTCGTCCCCATAGTAGGAGTTATCACTTTCTTAAAGTGGCAACCCTTCGTTAATGTGCATAGCCATACCTACTGGTGTCATGGTCGTCTTAGCCCCCTCTGTCCGACCTATGCACGCACATGTCCCAGTCGGTTTGCGCTGCCCATACCATCCTCCTCGTTCGGATCTCTTACAATCAGCCCAGTAAGCGTGTCCCAACTCCGACCTAGTTCGGAGTACTCATTTGATACCTATTAAGGGTTACTGACTGAAATAGGTCCCACACAACGATACCTATTAAGGGTTACTGACTGAAATAGGTCCCACACAACATGATACAAGCTCTCAACCTTGTCTTGTATCCCCACTAGGATTTCCATTGATTATGTATACCACTAGGTGTCTTTAATTACATAACCCTAACATTTCCACAAGTTATGTGTACCCTAAAAAGGTGTCTTTAATTACATAACTATAATATTTCCATCGGTTATGTATACCACTAGGTGTCTTTAATTACATAACCCTATCAGGTTAAGTTTGTAGGCCTATATGTAAATATTACCTACCCCCTCAGATTTACCTAACCCACCCACTGTTCAACCAAATTTACTTAACCCCAATTTAAGTTTATGTTCATACAATCCCTATGGATTCAACTAGGTTAAGTATTCAAAGTTTATTACCATATTTCCCTTTATGGTTACAGTATGATAGACCTCCCACATTAAGCCTACCATTTGTGGATGCTGGACAAGCCGGGCGGGTCCGGGCAGACTTATTCCACAAATCGGGCTTAACCTCATGTCTTAGCACATCTCATATTTGTGCACCTCGACCTTCCACATTAGATTCACCACTTGTAGTCGCTGGATATGCCGAGTGGTTCCCGACAGACTTCCACCACAAGTGTAATCTAACCTCGCGTCTAGGCGCATTACAATTTCTAATTACTATAATCCTAGGCATTTCATTATTAGCCAATTTTACCTATGTCGTTATAGGTTATAGGTTTCATGCCCCTTTTTCCCCAATTATGTTCATAGTGAATTATATGTCCAAATTCATATACATAAGCATTATTCAAGTTATGCCAAATTTCCCCTTTTCAAGTTATGTCCAATTCTATGTTTTTCCCCTGTTCCCAAACTAACGCATTCGCATAATTTTAGCAGCATGCCTAGGCTCGAGAATAGCCTGGCTATATAAAATAAAAGCGAAAGGCGAAGGGAAGATGACAAAGATGATTATTCTAACAAAACTGACATAAGCATATGATGGCATAATGTTAGGATGGACATATAAGAACAGATCGGTGAACTTGTGATAATAAAACAGGTTCTAACATAGTAGGGGTGTCATAATAGGCATGATTAGATCTAAGTAAGGATTTAGATGTCCAACTAATGACATGTCTAAATTAACCATAGCGTGATAGGCAATAGATGATCCAAATAGCAAATTAGATCCATAATCAAAAGTGGATCTGACATGATAAAGGTTGAGATCCAAATTTACAGTTATAGATTCACAAATTGCAATAGATCTGATATGATAAAGGTTGAGGTCCAAATTACAGTCATATCATGTTTTACTTTTAGTTATTTAAATCTAAAAATAACTTAAACTCACTATGATTGGATCTAGAATGATAGAAGGAGAAAAGCAGTTGATGAATCTCATATCTACACTTGAATCTCTAAATTTGATTGCAGAAGAATAAAGAATTTTGATTCGGTCCAGGAACCAGTAGCACTTAGGCCTCCATTGATTTTTAGTGTGAGAAAACCAGAAAATGAAGTCGTATATATAGCTGCCAGCCCCCAGATTTCGACTGCCACCTCAACCTTAGGGGGGTCGACACCCCTAGGCGGGATTTTTTGCCGCTCACTCCAATTTTGATTTTCAAATGATTTTCTGATTTTTCTAATTTAATCATATATATACATATATATAATTCTCTTGCGCGTATACAAACTTCAAACCTTCGTAACTTCTTCATACGGCGTCCGTTTTAAGCAAACCAAATGTTTATCTTGACCAGAATTTTGAGACGAACGCAATGGCGCTGTCAGTTTCCCTTAAATTAATTATTATTTTATTTATCCTCTTTAATGTTGTTAAAATTACGAGGTGTTACATTCTCCCTTACTTAAATGATTTCGTCCCCGAAATCTCCAAGCTAAGAAGAATGTATATCCTACCATCCATCACCCATCTACTCATCCACCAATCACAGGCATCCATTGTCCTTAAAGACTTCTAATCCAATACTAATGCGAAGATCAGGCGGTCTAATGATTCAGTCGACCTCCTTAATGCAATGCATGATAGTGCCATGAGTCAAGCATGTATGCAATAATACTATTATATCATGTAAGTTCTACATGAGTGCATAATCATCCGTCCAAATACAACATCCATATGATGATACATTCAATTTCACATGAAAGAAAAGAAAATGCACACATATCCATATGCAATATGAGAGTGATTGAGCCGATCTAGTGCCTAATGTGTGTGTATATGCATCCACGAGCAACTACTAGCAAACACTTGCATCCATCAAACATAACATGTCTCAAACACATGTTTACATCCATGGGATACCTATTTAAAGGTCGGATATTCAATCGATAGGATATACTTAGATGATAGAAACAAACATAAACAAAAACTTTGGAAAAGGAGTTAAGAACATACCCTCGAAAAGAAAAGGGTACGAAGCACGAATCTTGTGTTCGGTCTCCTAAGTTGCATCCTCTGGGTTATCTCCCCATTGAATCTTCATCAACTTGATTTATTTATTGTGTAGCCTCTTAACTTTCGATTCAAGAATACGAGTAGGAACTCGTCTGATTGTTGCCTCCCGTTCCACTTCTACTTCCTCTAATATACTTGGATAAACAACTTCTGCGGTATCTTGTTAGCACTTCCGCAAATGAGAAACATGGAAAACATCTTGAACGCTAGATAGTCTCTCGGGTAGCTTTACTATGAAGGCCATTTGGCCAATCTGTTATGGGAAATGGCCTTACAAATCTTGGAGCCAGTTTCCCTACAAGTCTGAAGCGAACCACGTTCCTCAGAGGTGACACTCTAATGAAAACCATATCTCCTACTTTGAAATCAATGTTAGTCCTTCTCATATCTGCATAGGACTTCTCCCTATCTTGAGTGGTCTTCATTTGCCATCTAATAAGATCAATCTTCTCGGACGTTTCTCTAACCATAACTGGTCCAAGTAATAGTCTTTCTGTAGAATCGCACCAACAAGTCGGTGATCTACAGGGTCATCCGTATAAGGCTTCAAAAGGTGCCATGCCAATACTTACTTGAAAACTGTTGTTGTAGGCGAATACTACTAAAGGAAAATGTTCTTCCCAAGTACCTCCGAAGTCTAGAATACACAGCCTCAAAAATCTTCTAGAACTCTGTTCACCCTCTCCGTCTGCCCATCGGTCTGAGGATGATAAGCGGTGCTTAAACATAATCGTGTACCTAATGCTTCTTGCAAGCTTTTCCAAAATTTGCTAATGATGATGGGGTCATGATCACTTACAATGCTGGAATGTACTCCATGAAGACAGACAATTTCACGAACATAAATTGCTGCCAACCAAGTTGTCGTCCTCTTACTCTTAACTGGAATAAAATGAGCGCTCTTAGTAAGTCTATCTACTACCACCCAAATACTGGTGTTTCCTTTCTTAGATCTAGGCAAACCATTTATGAAATCCATAAAGACGCTCTCCCACTTCCACTGTGGAACGTCCAAAGGATGAAGTAAACCACCGGGCTTCTTTTGCTCAGCTTTAACTTGCTGACATACTAAACATTGAGAAACAAACTCTGCCACATCTTTCTTCGTCCAGACCAAAAGAAAACCCTCTTCATGTCGTTATATATCTTATCACCGCCTGGATGAATAGTCATCTTAGAATGATGGGCTTCTTCTAGGACTGCCTTTAACAAACTTCCAGATTGAGGAACACAAAGCCATCCATCTCGTCGTAACCACCCTTTATCGTCAATGGAATACCTATTGATGTGACTAGAAGTCTCCCCTTTACTGAGACATTCCAAGATGTCTAAAATCTGTGGATCATTCCGTTGTGATGCTCCTATTTGATCCATAAGAGTAGGTCGTATCTCTAGCGATGCAAACAAACTTGGTAAAAACTCGATGGAGGGTCTAAAGTCAAAAGCTGATATAAACTCCAAGCTTTTCCTTTCTACAAACAAAGGAGTTAAGACGATCCTCTGTGTACTCAATGCATCTGCCACTACATTACCCTTACCTGGGGTATAAGCAATCTCAAAATCATAAGAAGCTAGGAACTCCATCCACCTTTGTTGCCTTAAATTAAGATCCTTCTACGAGAACAAGTACATGAGAGATTTATGATCGGAATACAATTCGAACCTCTCTCGAAGCAAACAATGACGCCACATCTTAAGCGCAAATACTATGGCAGCTAGCTCTAAATCATGGGTAGGGTAGTTCTTCTCATGAACTCTCAATTGCCTACCCCCATAACACACTACCTTCCCTTCTTGCATCAGAACCGCACAATGCCCTGTACCACATGCATTAGTGTAAACTGTAAACACTTTGTTCCCATTGGGCAAGGTCAAGACTGGGGCTATTGTTAGAGCCCTCTTTAGTCATTGGAAAGCAACATCACAATCTATATCCCATTAAAACGCCAAGTTCTTCTTCGTCAGCCTGGTGTGGGGCTGATATCTTTGCGAAGTCCTTAATGAACTTCTATAATAACCTGTCAATCCCAAAAATCTTCTCACCTCCGTTGCATTCTTTGGAATCTGCCAGTCCTGAACTGCAATCACCTTTGCGGGATCCACTACAATCCCATCTTTAGAAACCACATGCACTAGAAATCTCACCTCTTTTCTCCAAAAATGGCATTTGGAGAACTTTGCCTTAAGTTGATGTGCACGGAGGGTTTTCAAAACTTCCCTCAAATGTTGGATATGCTCTTCTTCGCTCTTTGAGAAGATCAAGATATCATCAACAAAGATCACGACAAATTTATTTAGAAACTCTCGAAACACCCTACTCATTAGATCAACAAAATAGGCGGGTACATTCGTTAACCCAAAAGGCATTACAAGCCATTTAAAGAAACCATCTGGAGACCTAAAAGCTGTGTTATCTATACTGTCCTCGGCCACCCTCAACTGATGAAATCCCATGGCCAAGTCTAGTTGAGAAAATACCCAGGCACCAACAAGCTGGTCAAACAAGTCATCTATCCCCGGAAGTGGGTGCCTATTCTTCTTAGTGAGCTTAATCAACTCCCTATAGTCCACACACAAGCGAAGCGAACCATCCATCTTAGTTGCGAATACCATTGGAGCACCCCATTCAGATATACTTCGCCTAATAAACCCCTTTTCAAGTAGCTCCCCTACTTGTTTGCTAAGCTCCCTCCTTTCTCTTGGAGCCATATGGCGCACAGGCAATGCAACTAGCTTTGCATTATCCAATAGATATATGCGAAAATAGATCTCGCGCCTTGGGGGTAAACCCCGAACCTCATCAAAGACATCAGAATATTCACGGACTATTGGTACCGATCGCAAAGCATCGATAGATGCATCAAGTGACTCTAGGAAACTAAGCATGAAAAACCCTTGCGGGTCACAAGAAATCTCGAGGGTCTTCCCATGATAAGTCAGAAGCCTAACAATCCTCCTTTCACAATTTAGAATGGTACCATACATGGTTAGCCAATCCATTCCTAGAATCAACCCATAGCCCATAAACCTGAGCACATATGTGTCGCATTCAAACTCGACGCCTAAGATAGATATCCTCAAACCCCGATAAATCATGGATAAATGAGCCGAACCACCAATGAGGTTTGAGACAATAACGGGATCCACTACCATACTAGTATTTAAGTGCAGAGATTCTGTAACAACCCGTAGAATTTACAATAGATAAATTAAATGACTTTTCGAACATCGAATCGATATATTGGTTTTATACCCAAAAAGGTGAATTTTTGTAAACAATTGAATTATGACTCGATACCACTTCCATTGGTCCCGGAACATCTTTTACAATCTTTTTGAGTATAAACATCGATATATTTCGAATTCAAGATAATTGGAGTTGTTTGGAGGGGCTAGAGTGCAAATTTGTGCACCCAAACCTATTTGGACAGCACAAATAGGCACCCAACCACCTCCCTCTCTCATTACTTCTTCATTTACTCTCCCTCTTTAATTCCTAAGATTAGAGAATGGGAAATTAAAATCCTAAGCCCTAGGATTGCATAAAAATCCAATCTTTGTTGGGTTTCTTCATCTTCTAGCTTAGGTAAGCTGATTTCTATCTTCTCCATCACCTCCTCTATGCCATATGAGAATATCTTTGTTGCTTATATGTAGGTTTATTGGGTTTCATATGTGTAGGGTGGCCTTGTTGATTCTTGTGAGGAGATAGTATCTTCAGCTTGGATTCCTTCTTGTTGATTGCTTCATTAACACCATGGTAAGTTCTTTGTGAACTCACATCAATGCCACAAGCCTTAGGCTTGTACAAGTGTAATCGTAGGATACTTATGATGTTCTTGTTTGCTTGAATTAGTTTGGTTCACGATTGATTTTTGTGTATATGTTGATTTTAAGTTTTTTTGTTGAAAATGAGTTTAAAAATCTTCATGATCATATGCATTGAATTGCACTCATCTCCGGCTTGAATGGGGTGTGTACATGCACCGAAAAAGATCGAGAAAAGGCTGGAGAAGAGTGACGAGGAGGAATGGTCACGACGGGGGACAAATCCCCCGTCACTGGTGCCTGGGCATCGTGCCCAGGCGAAACCGGTCGACCGGCCCAAGAGGACCGGTCGATAGGTACGTATGCCCAGGCACAGTGGCCGGTCGACAGGCTCTGGGGGGTCGGTCGACCGGTCAAGTCTCTGACTCGAACCGGTCGACCGGCCCCCCAAGGGGTTGTTTTTATGAATCCCTTGTGTTCAATTCGCTACGGCGACATTTTCTTTATGAATACTGAACCACAACGGGTTGCGGAGTTGTGTATTGTCAATGAGCATCGAACCAACGTTTAATCAACTTTAATTACAAACCCTTTTAAAAATAAATTCGGTTTCTAAATCTGGATATTGATTTATATACGATTCCTTATCCTAACGACCGGACGAGAAATTTAGTTTATTCACCTTAATAAAACCGAGGACTATGACCCCTTATACGTTTATTTCGGCGAATAACTACCGGACTCATTCGTTCGAACCTATGTGGTAATTTTCTCTGTTTTGAATAGAAATCAATTACGGGTTCAGAAATATTCGAGAATGGCATGTGGTTATGGGATATGTTGCCATTCCCTTATAATTACTAGCTCGGAGTGATTTCTATTCACCAGGATTGTTAATATCCATCTCCCGGCATAGTTGTTTGGTCCGCAATCGTCTATGGGACTTTACGATTGGGACCTTCATCTATAGGACTTCGGTCCAACCTTCTACGATTTTCTATGAACTATGTTTTCCTCTACCGAGGTCACGACCCGGATTCTTGGGGAGCTCCGGCTCAAACAAATGGGTTAGCCACCTAGAGATCGTATCTCATCTTCTATGAACCTGCAGGCCCTTTTTATGATGTTTTCTATGACTTTCTATGATTACTTTGATGCGATGTGCGTCAATTTGATTTATGTTTGACATTTATTTGTCAACTCTTATTGTTATATGTTCTTTGCTTGTCATGAGATTAACTGAGATTTCATATATGTTGACATCATGCATTTCATAATATTTATGAATCATCCTGTTTATTCTTTTCATGTCATTTATGTTACATCTCTTTATATTGTCTCATGTTAAGGATAAGAATGGTTTGACTGATCCGTTTATTGTTTATTTCTTGAATAATACTTGGGTCAGACCCAAGTGTTGCAGGTGCTTAGGTGACATTCCTGTTGGGACCTTATGATGACTCTTAGCTTAACTGCTTTATAGTTGCAGCCTTTTGGATATATGTAGTTGATTACTTTTATGACATGTATCATTATTAGTATGGGATTTGGTACATGTACTTATTATTTTGGAGTTAGAGTGTCGTGCATGACCTCTAATTGATGTAAACGCTTATGGTGTTATATTTATATCAGTTAATTTGCTTATGATGTGAATATCTGTGACTATCTGTGTTATATTATTATGTACGTGTTCTGAGGCTATTATGCCGTTGTGTAGATGCCCTTCGCCTGGAACGGTCATGTCGAAAATTTTTGGTATGGCCATGCCATTCGAAGTTACTTTCCAAGCAAGAGTAAATATATTAACGGTCGCTCCTAACAAACCTTATTCTCCGCTGTGGCCGACGACATTTCACACGAAATGAACTTGACTATGGCAGGTATAGAGGCGGGGCGTTACAGTTGGTATCAGAGCCAATCTTCAAAATAATATAGAATTTTGTAGCAAGGGTCATGTCTCGGACATCTGTTAGGAGTTTGAGGCTAAGGGGTAGATCGAGTCATGGTTGCTTATCTATCCTAGAATAGAGTTATGATCCTTAATTTTTAAGTAACCTTTTCCTTTTCTTTCTTTCTTAAAGAAGGGAAATAGCTGAACGTCCTCGTCGATATCCTGCTAGGGTAAATGTTGGGCGTGGAGCCCCTCCTCCTGCAGTTCCACCGCCTATAGTTCCACCTCCGGTGATTGGAGCGGTCACAATGACCACTCAACAAATTCTTGATCTTAATGCAAATGCCCACGCGGCAGGCGCTCCCCCAGCTCCTACGCATCCCAAATCTGGGTTTGTGACCTTATGTAGTGATTTCGCAAAGCTTGGTGGAAAGCCATTTAAAGGCTATGAAAGTGTAATCGAAGTCCAGAATTGGCTCAGAACATGTGAGCGCATCTTTTCTCGCATGGAACTCAATGATTTACATAAGGTGCAAGTTATTTCTAGCGTGCTCGAAGAGCGAGCGCTGAACTAGTACGAATTGCTCACTATTGATACTCCCGAAGCGAACCTTACTTGGAACTTGTTTAAGGAAAGGTTCGAAACAAAATTCATACCAGACGGAGAGAGAATAGCGCTATCACGTCGCTTCCAAGACCTTGTTCAAGGCACATCTACTGTGGTAGAGTATGCCACCTCCTTTGACTCGTTATCAAAGTATGGACTCGAGTATATTAACACCCCGAAGAAGAAGAATTTGTGCTTTATTCATGGACTCAAGAAATGCCTTGAGGAACCATTGACTCTTAAACTATCCGAAACATTTGACGAATTAGTTAATATCGCGCTACAACTTGAGGTGGTTCAGAAACGCCCCAATGACGATGAAGCTGGGGTTCTCAAAATAAGGGAAACACTAGCAATAAGGGAGGACCCGGGAAGTAGCCTTGGTTTCAACCCAATAAGAAGGCAAGAAGATGTGACTTCGGAGGCCGGAACCTCTAAATTCCGCAACGGCGAATGCTACAATTGCGGAGAGAAGGGCCATATAGCCTCTGCTTGCACCAAGCCTCTTACTTGCCGCTATTGCAAGAAACAAGGCCATATGATAAACACATGTCCCACTCGTCCTCCTAAAAAGAGTGGAAAGCTCAATGTCATACAATCTCCTCCTAATGCTTCCTCGGGCCAAGGTACATTAAATTCTATTCTGGATGGCACAATTGATTTTCATGGACACCCTACACGAGTTCTGTTTGATACAGGCGCATCTCATTCTTTTATTTCACAAGAACTTGTGCATGCTAATTCCTTGAATATTGTTTGTTTGATGACTTCTTTACTGGTTTGTAATCCCATAGGGGGATCAACTACTCTTAGTTTATTATGTCGCGATGTTGAAATTATTTTAAATGGTTATCCTTTCCTAGCGGACTAACATGTTATGCGCTACTTGGGTTTTGGAGTTATTCTGGGAATGGATTGGCTTCTCCGTTATGAAGCCCACATATTATGCCCGGAACGGACAATTTATCTTCGACATCTCCAACCCAAAGCCCGTGTAAAACTAGTGCTTCCAAGTCCTGACGTAGGACTCATGGCATCGTTATTTATTCCTAATTCGATGGATGTGGATAACGATGATGAGAAGGATGTAATATCTTGAATCGCAGTTGTCCGAGAATTCCCGGATGTGTTTGAGCCCGTGTTCGGTCTCCCTCCCAATCGAGCTATTGAATTCCGGATTAATATAATTCCCGGATCTCTCCCGGTCACGCGTCCAGCGTATCGATTATCTAACAAGGAAAATGAAGAAATGCGCAAGCAACTATCCGAATTGGGGAGGAAACAATTTATTCGCTCAAGTTCCTCGCCATGGGGAGCTTCAACAATCTTTGTGAAAAAGTCGGATGGAACCCTTAGGCTTTGCGTGGATTACCGCAAGCTTAATGACCTCACCATCAAAAATATATATCCTCTTCCGCGCATAGACGACCTTTTTGATCAACTTAGCGGTGCTTAAGTCTTCTCCTAATTGGATTTAGCTACCGGATTTCACCAATTGCGCATCGCGGAGGATAGCATTCCATTGACTTCCTTTCGAATCCGATTTGGTTCTTATGAATGGCTAGTAATGCCGTTTGGATTAACAAATGCCCCGGCTTATTTTGTTGATCTTATGAACCGCGTTTTTAGGGATTTTCTTGATCGGTTCGTACTTGTATTTATTGATGACATCCTCGTTTATTCTAAAACCGAGGAAGAACATGAGAACCACCTTCGTACCGTTTTGGAAACACTCAGAAGCCACCAATTAAAAGCTAAGTTTTCCAAGTGCAACTTTTGGCGAGCAAGCGTGAGATTTCCGGGGCATATTATTTCCGAGTCCGGAATTTCCGTCGATCCATCTAAGATCGAAGCCATTCAAAATTGGAAGAGACCGGAGAGTGTGACGGAGATTCGTAGCTTCCTTGGATTGGCGGGCTATTACCGTCAGTTCATTAAAGATTTTTCTAAAATCGCCATCCCACTCACTCATTTGACAAGGAAGGAAGTAAAATACACTTGGTCGAACAAGTGTGAAGCCGCATTCCAAAGGCTTAAAGAACTTCTTTCTAATGCTCCCATTCTTGTTATTCCCGAGGGAAATCAAGATCTTGTTGTTTATACCGACGCTAGCCACGTTGGATTAGGAGCCGTTGTCATGCAACGAGAACGCGTAATTGCCTACGCTTCTACGCAATTAAAACTGGCCGAGAATCGCTATGCAACTTATGATTTAGAGCTTGCCGCGGTTGTCTTCGCTCTCAAAATTTGGCGCCATTATCTATTAGGGGAGAAATTTGTGCTTTATACGGATCATAAGTCGCTCAAATATTTATTTTCTCAAAAGAAACTAAATCTACGACAACAACGGTGGATGGAGTTTCTTGCTTCTTATGATCTAGATATTCTTTACACGCCAGGTAAAGGAAATTGCGTCGCCGATTCCCTTAGTCGGAAGCAACATGCGGTCTTTTCTATGATGTTATCGGAGTGGAAGGATCTTGAATTGTTATCTTCGTGCGAGATCCGGAGTAGTTATTCCAACCCGGGTCCCACTCCCATAGTATGTAGCCTCATGGCTCATCCATCCCTTTTTGACCGCATCTATGAAGCACAAAAGGCAAGATCCCGAATTGGCCCGCATCAGTCATGATCTTAGAAATGAATCTTATGTTGAAAGAAATGGTGATTATAGCCTCGATTCAAGAGGAGCCATTCGAAAGTTCAGAAGGCTTATCGTTCCAAATCAAGATGATTTGCGCAAAACCGTTTTGGAGGATTCCCATCATTCTAAATTTTCTATCCATCCCGGGAGTAGCAAAATGTATGCGGACATGAAGCGACTCTATTATTGGGAGGGTATGAAACGAGATGTTGCTAACTTTGTTAGTTGTTGCACAACTTGCCAACTTGTGAAAGCCGAACATAAAAGGCCCGGCGGGTTGTTGCGACCACTAAAAATTCCCGTATGGAAGTGGGAGAATATCTCCATGGATTTTATCGACGGATTGCCCCGTTCTCGTCAAGGCCATGATAGTATATGGGTAATTGTGGATCGCCTCACCAAATCCGCACACTTTTTACCCGTCCGATCTAATCGCACCGCTCCGATTTTAGCTAAGCTTTATGTTAAGGAGATCATTTGACTACATGTAATTCCTCTTTCCATTGTAAGCGACCGTGATCCGTTGTTTACTAGCAGATTTTGGAGGAGTCTCCAAGGAGCTTTGGAAACAAGGCTTGACCTTAGTACCGCCTATCATCCGCAAACCGATGGGAAAATGGAGTGAGTAAATCAAATTCTTGAGGATCTCCTCCGGGCTTGCATTCTTGAATTTGGAGGAAGTTGGGAAGACCCCATTCCCCTTATGGAATTCTCATACAATAATAGTTATCAATCGAGTATTGGCATGGCACCTTTTGAAGCCCTTTATGGAAGGCCGTGCCGATCTCCTTCTTTTTGGCTCGAAACCGGAGAGAAGTTGATTACAGGCCCTGATCTTGTCCAAGACGCCACAGATAAAATTAAACTTATACGACGCCGTATGAAAGAAGCTCAGAGTAGGCAAAAATCTTATGCTGATAACAAGAAAAGAAAGTTAGAGTTTTCCGTGGGGGACTTGGTTTTTATTCGTGTATCACCCATGAAGTGTGTTATGCGATTTAGCAAATCGGGAAAATTAGCGCCAAGGTTTATTGGCCCATTTCCCGTCATCGAGTGCGTTGGGGTTGTTTCATATCGCGTGAAGCTACCGGATCGATTTTCTTCCATTCATAACGTGTTCCATGTTTCTCAACTACGGAGGAAATTGGGGAAATCGCATATTGCTATCGAGCCTCATGTTATTGAAGAAATAGAGATTTCACCGAACCTTACCTACGAGCAACAACCTCTTCGAATTGTTGCCACGGAAGTAAAACGTCTCCGCAATAAAGAAATTCCCCTTGTGAAAGTCCAATGGTTCGCTAATCCGAATGATTGCTCTTGGGAAACTAAGGAGTCCATGGAGCACTTTCATCCGGACCTATTCTCATAAGGTGAAATTTTCTTTATGATTTTGTTTGCGATTTGAAGTTTTAGCGGTTGTTACTCTTGCAGTTTATTCTGAATAATTGCGAGGACGCAATTTCTTTAAGGAGGGAAGTCTGTAACAACCCATAGAATTTACAATAGATAAATTAAATGACTTTTCGAACATCGAATCGATATATTGGTTTTATCCCCGAAAAGGTGAATTTTTGTAAACAATTGAATTATGACTCGGGACCACTTCCATTGGTCCCGGAACGTCGTTTACAATCTTTTTGAGTGTAAACATCGATATATTTCGAATTCGGGATAATTGGAGTTGTTTGGAGGGGCTAGAGTGCAAATTTGTGCACCTAAACCTATTTGGACAGCACAAATAGGCACCAAACCACCTCCATCTCTCATTACTTCTTCATTTACTCTCCCTATTTAATTCCTAAGCTTAGAGAATGGGAAATTAAAATCCTAAGCCCTAGGATTGCATAAAAATCCAATCTTTGTTGGGTTTCTTCATCTTCTAGCTTAGGTAAGCTGATTTCTATCTTCTCCATCACCTCCTCTATGCCATATGAGAATATCTATGTTGCTTATACATAGGTTTATTGGGTTTCATATGTGTAGGGTGGCCTTGTTGATTCTTGTGAGGAGATAGTATCTTCAGCTTGGATTCCTTCTTGTCGATTGCTTCATTAACACCAAGGTGAGTTCTTTGTGAACTCACATCAATGCCACAAGCCTTAGGCTTGTACAAGTGTAATCGTAGGATACTTATGATGTTCTTGTTTGCTTGAATTAGTTTGGTTCACGATTGATTTTTGTGTATATGTTGATTTTAAGTTTTTTTTGTTGAAAATGAGTTTAAAAATCTTCATGATCATATGCATTGAATTGCACTCATCTCCGACTTGAATGGGGTGTGTACATGCACCGAAAAAGATCGAGAAAAGGCCGGAGAGGAGTGACGAGGAGGAATGGTTGCGACGGGGGACAAATCCTCCGTCACTGGTGCCTGGGCATCGTGCCGAGGCGAAACCGATCGACCGGCCCAAGAGGACCGGTCGACAGGTACGTTCTGTGCCTGGGCGTATGCCTAGGCACAGAGGCCGGTCGACAGGCCCTGGGGGGTCGGTCAACCGGCCAAGTCTCTGACTCGAACCGGTCGACCGGCCCCCCAAGGGGCTGTCGACCGGTGGGCGTTCAACCGGTCGACCGGCCCTTTTTGGGCGGTCGACCGGTGACAGACCTGGGCGTTGCCCAGGCCTGTTCCCCCCTCTTTTTGCTGTTTTGGCCGCGCATCGAGGCGCGCACCTCCGTGTTCTTCGTACCTCCTTCTCGAGACTCCCCCGTGCGTATTCCAGCAATCTCGAGTCCGCTCGGATCGTCGTAGTTGTGCCGTCTCGCTTGGTTTTCACATCGTTTTAAAACCATGAAATGTGAATTTATGTTTTTATGATTCCCTTGTGTTCAATTCGCTACGGCGACATTTTCTTTATGAATACTGAACCACAACGGGTTGCGGAGTTGTGTATTGTCAATGAGCATCGAACCAACGTTTAATGTAACCAACCCGCATTCTACGCATCGAAGGATCGTAGAATATTTATTTCTTTCTCATATGAAGTCGTATGGTCATGTAACTTTGGGAAACAACTATTAGAGTCATTTCCCATGCTTATGATTTTTGTCGATTTTTAAATGACCATTTTGCCCCTAGTTGGTACTATTTTGGCCATAACTTTTGATTGGAAAGGAATTTTGACCTGAAACCACTTCCATTAGATTCGTTTGATGGTTTACCTTTCCGTAGAGTGGTCATAATAGTCAAACGGACTTACCGTTTGGGATATATGGCTGAATTAAGGTTTGGAAGGTGAAAAACTGCTTAACCGGGCCAAATAGGGTGATTAGTGGATAGGCCCATAACCCATTTCGGGATTAGGGTTATGGGAAGGCTGAAATGAGATAGAGAGTCATTCCATTTCAGTTTTCTAGCCTCCACTTATCACCAAGGAACCCTAAAAATGGCCTCTAACCTCTAAATCACCTCCAAATCATCTTTTGGTCAAGGATTAAGCTTAGCAACCTCTAATCAAGGAAGATCTACACCAAAGCAACATTGGAACTGCTGTTTAGCATTGCGATTCACATCAAATCAGAGATTTATTTCAGATCTTAGTTTATTTGTGGCTAAGGCGAGTGATTTGCATAGTTTTACACTAATCATGGCTAGTTAAGGGTAATTAGTGTTAATTAGCGAATTTAAGCATGATAAAATTCTGGAAAAATGTTCATAAATTCCTAAATGATGTTTTAGACCTCTGATATGAATTTGGGTTAATTTGGTTGAGTTTTGTTAATCCTATCATTAGTTTCACCTAAATATGCTTAAGGGGAAATGTGGGATTTTGGGTATGTTTGATCCATTTTAACCTATCATTTTGATGTTTGTGGTTGATTATGCATGTTGCTATGACTGTATGAAATGCTTTGTGATTGATTTCAATAGTTAGAATGGTCAAAAACGTCATCGAATGGCGTAAACATTTGCTGGAACAGTTTCAGAAAACAGTGCAGGGTTCGGATCGGATCGGATAGGGGGCTCGGATCGGATATGCTGAACTGGGCAAGGGATTCGATCGGATCGGAACCTGGCACTTGGGAAAGTTGGCAAAAAGGAAGGCCACGCTAACTGAACTGGGATCGGATCAGATTAAGGAGGAGGGATCGGAGCGGATAGAGGGGGATGGATCGGACCGGAGCACCTGAGGGATGAGGAGGCGGATCGGAGCGGAAGCACGAACTGGAGGGGGATGGCACCCGACCCGACCCGAGGAGAAACACCCGAACCGTACCAGAAAGAGACCCGACCCGACTGATGGAGGGCACTCGACCCGAACCGACGGCTTGAGGAGGAACCCGACCCGACCCAGTATTGACCAATAACCCGAGATGCAAAGGTAGTCCAATAAGGGAAGTTAGAGCACAGAATCCAGTTGGGAACCGATGAGTTCACTTCATGGTTGGACTTTGCTGCGAGACGTGTGCTAAGGAGTTGTCGACGTTCATAACTTTGATTCACCACTAAAAATGAATGGTGGGCTACTTATCAGTGCAGTAGAGTCATTATGGCTCGAGGGGCAAGGTGATGGTAGCAAGACTACGTTATCAGTGCAGTAGAGTCATTACGACTCGAGGGGCAAGGTGATGCGTAGTAAGACTATGAGCCAGCACAGATGGGGCGAATAACTCCATGGGGCAAGTGGACATAGTAAGGATTAGTAAGACTATGAGCCAGCGCAGATGGGGTGAATAACTCCATGGGGCAAGTGGACATAGTAAGGATTAGTAAGGCTATGAGCCAGCACAGATGGGGTGAATAACTCCATGGGGCAAGTGGACATAGCGAAGGTTTAGTGGCTACGTTATCAGTGCAGTGAAGCCATTTATGACTTCATGGGGCAAAGTGATCGTAGCAAGGTATGTTGGGTGATCGAAGTGGTGAATGTCGTATACTTTACGCACTGAGTGAGAGATGTGAGGATGGATGCTATGTTTGATTGTTTTCCATCACTATGACATGCACACCCCCACCTCCGTATCTTTAAACTGTTTGATATGGCACCTTAGAGTGTTGTACAGTATGTAGTGCTAACTCTTTGGTTGCAGGTCCAGGTTCAGGTATGTTTTAGTCTACCTGTTATTATTCACTTTAGATGCTTATCGCTCATACCAGGCTTTATGTCTGACCCAGAGTTTTATGTCTCCTCTTATTACTCTGGGTGCTCACACGAGCAGACTAGAGACAGGTTAGCTGGTGATGCGCGAGTAGCTGATTCGGAGGCAGGCAGGAGGCTTCCACGTATGACACACACACACACACACACACACACACACACACACACATATATATATATATATATATATTCTCCCTGTGTCGTTGGTGGTCGCTACTTGGGCATTAGTAGTGTACCTCCTTTATCTTGCTTTTGCATTGAGACAGTTTGAAAAGTTGTAATAAGCTGTATTTTGGATTTCCGCTGCTATGATGTTTAGTTCTGTTTTTCAGCTTATGCACTGTCTCACCTGTTTTATGTCAAGTATGTTATTATTATATTTTATTCTATGCGCTGTGAGACATTCTACAGGTTCCTTGTATGTTCATTTCCTTCTTCATTTTTTCCTTCTGACGACCCGTTCCGTGCTAACTGGACATGTGTACAGCGCACTTTTGGAGTAAATGTCGGTTGGTGCGGGGCGGGCAGTCACACTTGGTATCAGAGCTCTAGGTTGCGTAGTTAACCTAGGGAAAGACACCAGGGAGAGATAGTACGTATATGAGAGCACGTATTTGTGATTACTTTGGTTTTCAAAAGCTATATATATATACTATTAGTAGTATAAGAGTGAAGTCGCACTGCACTAGCACCACCATGGGGTCGTTAATCGTTTCCCTTTTTCAGATTGACGATGAGCCGAGACACGAGGGGTGCTGGTAGAGGGACCAACCAAGGGAATGCCACTGACATGAGGGCAATGTTTACTAACCTCATGAGAGACATGCTTAGAGAAGTGCAAGGGGCAGTTCCCAATCCCGGAGTTGGTGTTGGCCCAGTAGTGCAGGCGCCTAGGGTCGATTTCGCCAAGTTGTGCAAAGATTACACTAATCTTGGTGGGAAGCCGTTCCATGGGACGGAGTCGGCCACAGATGTTCAGGACTGGATGGATAGCTGTGACCGTATCTTCGATGACTTGGGTCATGAGGATGCGATGAAGAGAAGGCTAGCGTCTCGTCAGCTGCAAGGGCGAGCGATGAACTGGTGGAATGCCATTAGAACAGCTACTCCAGAGGACCAGGTTACTTGGGTTCAGTTCAAGGCTCGCTTTAGCGAGAAGTTTATTCCAGCTGCCCAGAAGTCAGTGTTGTTCAAGAGGTTCCTGGAACTCAAGCAGAACGGAAGGGCAGTTTCTGATTATATTGCTGAGTTCGACACTTTGTAGAAGTATGGACTATCTCTTATTGATACTCCTGAGAAGAAAAATGAGAAGTTCATTACTGGTTTGGATGGATACTTGGGGGAAAGACTTATCAACCACATCGATGAGACATTTGAATCAATTGTGGGGAAAGCTTTGAGATCAGAGAGTCTTTACCCTAAGTCAATGGCTGAGGCTGCATCTGCAGAAGGGCCAAAGCCGCAAGCAGGCGGTGGAGGCAAGAATAACTCTTAGAATAAGAGGAAGCAGGACCAATCTAAAGGTGGCCAGAAAAAGAGCAAGAAGGATGTTGAGTGCTTCAGCTGTGGTAAGAAGGGCCATTATGCTAAAGATTGTCGGGCCAAGCCAGCGGATAAGAAGTGCTTCAACTGTGGTCAAGTGGGACATTTCAAGGACAAGTGTCCGCAACCTCTTAAGGAGAAGCAGATTGTGAAAGCATATGCTATCGATGTTGTTCCTTCTTCGTCGAATGCCCCAACTGCGGCGGAGAAAGGAAAGAATGTTGTTATTCAAGGTATGCTTTCTATTTATGATATACCAGTTCGAGTTTTGTTTGATACTGGGGCTTCCCGTTCCTTCATATCTAGTGACCTGGTAGATAGGTTGGGACTGGAACCCGAGATAGTCGATAGACCATTGGTTGTGACGAACCCGATTGGTGGTTCGACTAGCCTTAGTATGATTTGCAGAAATTTGGTCTTATCGAGTCATGGATGTATGTTTGTTTGTGATTGCTTTGTTTTGGGCTTTACTGGGTATGGCATTATATTGGGAGTCGATTGGCTCCAAAGGTACGGGGTGGTGGTAGACTGTGAGGGCTTTTTGGTGACAGTGAGGGCTGATGATGGGCGGAGGGTAGTGTTTGGTAGTCTACATAGTGATGGGGTTATGTCTAGTTTTGTAAATTCCCTTGACATCCCGTAGGATGAGTTGTCAGATGTGCCCGTGGTTGGCCAGTATCTGGACGTCTTCGAGGAGGTGACCGGGCTTCCACCACACCGAGAGATTGAGTTCCGTATTGATTTAGTGAAAGATGCCAGACCTATAGTGATGCCACTTCATCGTATGGCACCAAGAGAGCAGCAAGAGCTCGGGGTGCAAGTCAGCAATCTTTTGAGGAAGGGATTTATTAGAAGGAGTGTCTCCGAGTGGGGAGCACCAGTTGTATTTGCCACTAAGGCAGATGGTTCCCTTCGTTTGTGTGTGGACTATCGCGAGTTGAATAAGGTAACGAGGAAGAATAAGTATCCTTTACCGCGGATAGATGATTTGTTTGATCAGCTGGAAGGAGCAAGAGTGTTCTCCCAGTTGGACCTCGCGACAGGATTTCATCAGCTTCGAGTAGCCGATGAGAGTGTTCCGAAAACGGCATTTAGGACGCCGTCTGGATTTTATGAGTGGTTGGTCATGCCATTTGGGTTGACCAATGCACCATCCTACTTTATGGATCTTATGAATCGAGTATTCAGAGATCAGCTGAATAAGTTTGTTCTTATGTTCGTAGATGATATCCTTGTTTACTCAAGGACAGAGGAGGAACACAAGGGACACTTGAGGATAGTGATGGAGGTGTTGAGGAAACACCAATTGAAAGCGAAATTCTCTAAGTGTCACTTTTGGAGAAGGGAAGTGAGATTCTTGGGTCATGTTGTTTCAGAGAGTGGTATTGCCGTGGACCCTGCGAAGGTGGCTACGGTACAGGATTGGCCTACGCCCAAGAATGCAACAGATGTAAGAAGTTTCTTGGGGTTAGCTGGATATTATCGTAAGTTTATCCAGGACTTCTCCAAGATAGCAGCACCGTTGACTCAATTGACTAAGAAGAATCAGTCCTTCGTCTGGGACGGAGTGTGTGAGGATGCCTTCAAGAGTCTAAAGGAGAAGTTGACGCGTGCGCCAGTGTTAGTCATTCCTAAAGGGAATGAAGAGATGACGGTATACACGGATGCTTGTGGTACCGGACTGGATGTTGTATTGATGCAAGGAGGTAGGGTTGTAGCTTATGCTAGTCGACAGCTAAAGCCGCATGAGAAGAAGTATCCTACCCATGATTTGGAATTAGCAGCGATCGTGTTTGCGCTGAAGATGTGGAGACACTATCTCTTGGGAGAAAGATTTGAGTTGTTTACCGATCATAAATCGTTAAAGTATCTCTTCTCCCAGAAAGATCTGAATCTCCGTCAGCAGAGATGGTTAGAGTTCTTGGCTTCGTATGATTTTGAGATCGCATATACACCTGGGAAAGGTAATGCAGTAGCCGATGCCTTGAGTAGGAGACATGCCAGCTTAGGGGCTATGTTTCTTGAATGGAAGCAACTGGAGTATATCGCGGGGTTTGATTTCAGACCAAAGTGCGAATTGGATCCAATCATGCTAGCTAGTTTGGCGATCAGACCCACTTTGATAGAGCGGATTGGTTCCAGCCAGAGGGACGATCCTAACCTATTGGAAATCATCTCCAAGTTAGAGATGAACATCGACGGTGAGGAGATGAGTGCGTATGGGCTTGATCGAGATGGATGGCTTCGAAAGAATGGAAGACTAGTTGTACCCAACGTGAATGGTTTGAGAGATGAAGTGCTTAGAGAATGTCATCACTCAAAACTAACCATACATCCCGGTGGTAATAAGATGTATCGAGATATGAAGCAGACTTACTACTGGGAAGGGATGAAAAGAGACGTTGGGAGGTTTATGTCCAAATGCATGAATTGCCAGTTAGTTAAAGCTGAGCAAAGGAAGCTTAGTGGTTTGCCACAACCGTTGAGAACAACTCTCAAATGGATTATATTGATAGTTTACCAAGGACTAGGTCAGGTCATGATGGTATTTGAGTGAATTGTATATTAGAGAATGAAGGCTACCCAAGATAGACAGAAGACTTATCTCGATAAGAGACGAAGAGATTTGGAATTCTTCGTTAACAACTGGGTGTTCGTCAAGATCTCTCCATTGAGAATGTGATTCGGATTAGTTGGAGAGGTAAGTTAGCACGAAGATTTGTTGGTCCATTCCCAGTCCTCGAGCAAGTTGGGAATTTGGCGTATGAAGTAGAGCTACCTGACAAGACGGCGGGAGTTCACAACGTATTTCATGTTTCCCAGTTAAGGAAGTTCGTGCAAGACCCTAATGTCGCTATTTCACCAGATCAGTTGGACGATAGCGAGGTCGAACCCAAGGCGGTTGAGAACCGCATGCCTATGCGTATTGTTGGGAACGATACGAAGCAGCTTCGATGGAAGGCGGTGAAACTAGTCAAAGTCCAGTGGGGTGAGAATGAAAAAGACTATACTTGGGAAACAGAGGAGGATATAAGGAAGAAGTATCCAGAACTCTTTGCCTGGTAAGGTTTTGGTAGTGATAGTTTCTTCCATTGTTAGTAAACCGCATGTTAGGATAGACTTGTTTGGCATGTTGATTTTTGTATTATGGTTGAGAGGCATGCAGGACCCTTTGTGTGTTTTGGTTAGGGAATTTAGGAGGCGAAATTTCTTAAGGGGGGAGAATGTAACAACCCGCATTCTACGCATCGAAGGATCGTAGAATATTTATTTCTTTCTCATATGAAGTCGTATAGTCATGTAACTTTGGGAAACAACTATTAGAGTCATTTTCCATCCTTATGATTTTTGTCGATTTTTAAATGACCATTTTGCCCCTAATTGGTTCTGTTTTGGCCATAACTTTTGATTGGAAAGGAATTTTGACCTGAAACCACTTCCATTAGATTCGTTTGATGGTTTACCTTTCCGTAGAGTGGTCATAATAGTCAAACGGACTTACCGTTTGGGATATATAGCTGAATTAAGGTTTGGAAGGTGAAAAACTGCTTAACCGGGCCAAACAGGGTGATTAGTGGATAGGCCCATAACCCATTTCGGGATTAGGGTTATGGGAAGGTTGAAATGAGATAGAGAATCATTCCATTTCAGTTTTCTAGCCTCCACTTATCACCAAGGAACCCTAAAAATGGCCTCTAACCTCTAAATCACCTCCAAATCATCTTTTGGTCAAGGATTAAGCTTAGCAACCTCTAATCAAGGAAGATCTACACTAAAGCAACATTGGAGCTGCTGTTTAGCATTGAGATTCACATCAAATCAGAGATTTATTTCAGATATTAGTTTATTTGTGGCTAAGATGAGTGATTTGAATAGTTTTACACTAATCATGGCTAGTTAAGGGTAATTAGTGTTAATTAGCGAATTTAAGCATGATAAAATTCTGGAAAAATGTTCATAAATTCCTAAATGATGTTTTAGACCTCTGATATGAATTTGGGTTAATTTGGTTGAATTTTGCTAATCCTATCATTAGTTTCACCTAAATATGCTTAAGGGGAAATGTGGGATTTTGGGTATGTTTGATCCATTTTAACCTATCATTTTGATGTTTGTGTTTGATTTTGCATGTTGCTATGACTGTATGAAATGCTTTGTGATTGATTTCAATAGTTAGAATGGTCGAAAACGTCGTCGAATGGCGTAAATACTTGCTGGAACAGTTTCAGAAAATAGTGCAGGGTTCAGATCGGATCGGATAGGGGGCTCGGATCGGATATGCTGAACTGGGCAAGGGATTCGATCGGATCGGAACCTGGCACTTGGGAAAGTTGGCAAAAAGGAAGGCCATGCTATCTGAACTGGGATCGGATCGGATTAAGGAGGAGGGATCGGAGCGGATAGAGGGGGATGGATCGGACTGGAGCACCTGAGGGATGAGGAGGCGGATCGGAGCGGAAGCACGAACCGGAGGGGGATGGCACCCGGCCCGACCCGAGGAGAAACACCCGACCCGAACCGTACCAGAAGGAGACCCAACCCGACCTGATGGAGGGCACCCGACCCAAACCGACGGCTTGAGGAGGAACCCGACCCGACCCAGTATTGACCAATAACCCGAGATGCAAAGGTAGTCCAATATGGGAAGTTAGAGCTCAGGATCCAGTTGGGAACCGATGAGTTCACTTCATGGTTGGACTTTGCTGCGAGACGTGTGCTAAGGAGTTGTCGACGTTCATAACTTCGATTCACCACTAAAAATGAATGATGGGCTACTTATCAGTGCAGTAGAGTCATTATGGCTCGAGGGGCAAGGTGATGGTAGCAAGACTACGTTATCAGTACAGTAGAGTCATTACAACTCGAGGGGCAAGGTGATGCGTAGTAAGACTATAAGCCAGCGCAGATGGGGCGAATAACTCCATGGGGCAAGTGGACATAGTAAGGATTAGTAAGACTATGAGCCAGCGCAGATGGGGTGAATAAATCCATGGGGCAAGTGGACATAGTAAGGATTAGTAAGGCTATGAGCCAGCGCAGATGGGGTGAATAACTCCATGGGGCAAGTGGACATAGCGAAGGATTAGTGGCTACGTTATCAGTGCAGTGAAGCCATTTATGACTTCATGGGGCAAAGTGATCGTAGCAAGGTATATTGGGTGATCGAAGTGGTGAATATCGTATACTTTACGCACTGAGTGAGAGATGTGAGGATGGATGCTATGTTAGATTGTTTGCCATCACTATGACATGCACACCCCCACCTCCGTATCTTTACACTGTTTGATATGGCACCTTAGAGTGTTGTACAGTATGTAGTGCTAACTCTTTGGTTGCAGGTCCAGGTTCAAGTATGTTTTAGTCTACCTGTTATTATTCACTTTAGATGCTTATCGCTCATACCAGGCTTTATGTCTGACCCAGAGTTTTATGTCTCCTCTTATTACTCTGGGTGCTCACACGAGCAGACTAGAGACAGGTTAGCTGGTGATGCGCGAGTAGCTGATTCGGAGGCGCGCAGGAGGCTTCCACGTATGATATATATATTCTCCCTGTGTCGTTGGTGGTCGCTACTTGGGCATTAGTAGTGTACCTCCTTTATCTTGCTTTTGCATTGAGACAGTTTGAAAAGTTGTAATAAGCTGTATTTTGGATTTCCGCTGCTATGATGTTTAGTTCTGGTTTTCAGCTTATGCACTGTCTCACCTGTTTTATGTCAAGTATGTTATTATTATATTTTATTCTATGCGCTGTGAGACATTCTACAGGTTCCTTGTATGTTCATTTCCTTCTTCATTTTTTCTTCTGACGACCCGTTCCGTGCTAACTGGACATGTGTACATCGCACTTTTGGAGTAAATATCGGTTGGTGCGGGGCGGGCCGTCACATTTAATCAGCTTTAATTACAAACCCTTTTAAAAATAAATTCGGTTTCTAAATCTAGTTCGGATTATTTTGATTTATATACGACTCCTTATCCTAACGACCAGACGAGAAATTTAGTTTATTCACCTTAATAAAACTGAGGACTATGACCCCTTATACGTTTATTTCGGAGAATAACTACCGGACTCATTCGTTCGAACCTATGTGGTAATTTTCTCTATTTTGAACAGAAATCAATTACGGGTTCGGAAATATTCGAGAATGGCATGTGGTTATGGGACATGTTACCATTCCCTTATAATTACTAGCTCGGAGTGATTTCTATTCACCAGGATCGTTAATATCCGCCTCCCGGCATGGTTGTTTGGTCCGCAATCGTCTATGGGACTTTACGATTGGGACCTTCATCTATGGGACTTCGGTCCAACCTTCTACGATTTTCTATGAACTATGTTTTCCTCTACCGGGGTCACGACCCGGATTCTTGGGGAGCTCCGGCTCAAACAAATGGGTTAGCCACCTAGAGATCGTATCTCATCTTCTATGAACCTGCAGGCCCTTTTTATGATGTTTTCTATGACTTTCTATGATTACTTTGATGCGATGTGCGTCAATTTGATTTATGTTTGACTTTTATTTGTCAACTCTTATTGTTATATGTTCTTTGCTTGTCATGAGATTAACTGAGATTTCATATATGTTGACATCATGCATTTCATAATATTTATGAATCGTCCTGTTTATTCTTTTCATGTCATTTATGTTACATATCTTTATATTATCTCATGTTATGGATAAGAATGGTTTGAGTGATCCGTTTATTGTTTATTTCTTGAATAATACTCGGGTCAGACCCAAGTGTTGCAGGTGCTTAGGTGACATTCTTGCTGGGACCTTATGATGACTCTTAGCTTAAATGCTTTATAGTTGCAGTCTTTTGGATATATGTAGTTGATTACTTTTATGACATGTATCATTATTAGTATGGGATTTGGTATATGTACTTATTATTTTGGAGTTAGAGTGTCGTGCATAACCTCTAATTGATGTAAACGCTTATGGTGTTATATTCATATCAGTCTATTTGCTTATGATGTGAATATCTGTGACTATCTGTGTTATATTATTCTGTACGTGTTCTGAGGCTATTATGCCGTTGTGTAGATGCCCTTCGCCTGGAACGGTCATGTCGAAAATTTTTGGTATGGCTGTGCCATTCGACGTTACTTTCCAAGCAAGAGTAAATATATTAACGGTCGCTCCTAACAAACCTTATTCTCCGCTGTGGCCGACGACATTTCACACGAAATGAACTTGACTATGGCGGGTATAGAGGCGGGGCTTTACAGATTCAACCACAGGACTAGATATAAATGAATGTGAAGTGCCGGAATAAAAAAGAGTTCTAATAGGATGACTGGATAGAGAAATCAAACCTTCCACGGAAATTTTCCTACCTTTATCCGGAGCATTGTTCGCAAGAGCATGCACTTGCTCTCTAGAAGCTCCCACCCTTTGACCTTGTCCCTGTTTCTTCTGGCACTCCCTAGCAAAGTGTTCGACCTCTCCACAATTGAAGCAAGTATTTTTCCTTCTTTTATAGTCTTTGACCAAGTGACCCTCTCGTCCACAATCGTGACACTTCCTCTTATCCTTAGCCTTGTTATTCTTTTCGCCTTTATTTTGTTGTTTCTGTTGTTGTCCTTTCTTGTGCCATACCTTCTTATTCTGCTTTGTTTCCTCGGCCTTAACTTCCTTCTTCCCTCCTTTATCTTCCTTATGCATCAAGGACACATCAACAAGCCTTTCAAAAGTTGCTCCCATTGGAATATGGGGCAGAGGTAACCCATGAAGGGGTTCATTCAATCCTTTAGCAAATCGCAAAGCTTTCTTATGCAGAGTGTCCACCAGTTCCAATCCAAACCTTGTTAACTGGTTGAATTTGTTCACATACTCTTTAACAGTCATGTTTCCTTGTTTGAGCGCCAAGAACCTCTCCATTTACATGCTTTTCTCAGCTTAAGAAATAAACTTCATTTCAAACCTCTGCCTAAAATCATCACATGTCTCCACCGGATGTCCAGCTTGGGTAACTTCCCACCAAAAAGAAGCTTCATCTTTCAGTAGCCATGCAGCTAACTGAATCTTCCTTTGATCTTCCACTTCAAAGATTACGAACAAGCCCTCGGTCTCCTTGAGCCAATTCCTTGCGTCTACGAATGTTTCGGTTCCACAGAATGGCTTCCCTCCCATGGCACAGAAATCTTTGCAGATCTTAGCGAAATTATCTGCTCTTGGAGGAGGAGGAGGAGGAACGACAGGTGCAACTAGGGGAGGAACGCCAGCTTGACCTCCGGCAGACGCCGTGGCCTCTAGATACGTACGGAACCCCTGGTACCGTAACACCCTTTGGGATATTAGTTTCCCCAGACATGCTAAAAAGAAAAGGAAAGAGATTTAGACAAAGGATCGAAGGGTAATACATATGGCTTTGGGGAATATGTTTTTCAAAACAGACTTTTCATTTTGAAAAATTCTTTCTTAAAACCTTTTTGAAAATAGTTTTCAAAAACTTTTATCTAATCTAGTAACCTTCAGCTCTGGTACAAAGTGTGACACCGCACGTCCGTTAATGTCACTCACAAAGGGAATGCATTAATTTTCGTGAAGCATTATAGGTAAACAAAAACATAAATATTACAAGATAGGTATAAAATGACAGCGGAATTAAAAACTTTATTAATCATAAAGCATCATGGTTTAAAATCATCACACGTATGAAATACATAAAAACCATTACATCAAAAAACTACTGTCTTGTACTTTTAAACATCAGAGTACATAAAATAAGCAAGATTGCCCAGACAAAATATAGTCATAGCAACAAGGATAGGAGCTTGAGCCATACATCTAAGCAGCTCTAGCAAAATGTAAGTAGAATCACGGTCAAGCCTGAGTATTCCTACCTAGAGAACCTGGGGGGGGGGGGGGGGGGAATGGAAGAAAGAAGAAGAAACAAAAAGGGTCAGACAAAAAGTCTAGCAAGTCTAGCTACTTTTAGCAAGTATATAAGTAAAAGTAGCATGACAGGCATATAAAGTGGATAAGAAAGATAACACTATATAAGGCAGGTATGACAAGGTAAACATGATAGAGTGTATACATTTCCCTAATGATTACTCTGGTTCTCTGCACTGATACTGGTATAACCAGGAATGATATGATCCCAACAACTATCAAATGGTAGACTTAGGCATACGTCCAGATGTACCCTAACTAGTACCCTAGTAGATCGGCTCCCTACTCCGTAGATACTCTGTGCCGGCCCCATAGTAGGAGGTATCACTTTTCTAAAGTGGAAACCCTTCGTTGGTGTGCACAGCCATACCTACTGGTGTCACGGTCGTCTTAACCCCCTCTGCCTGGCCATGCACGCATATGCCCCCGGTCGGTTCGCGACGCCCACACCATCCTCCTCGTTTGGATCTCTTACAATCAGCCCAGTAAGCGTGCCCCAACTCCAACCTAGTTCGGAGTACTCGTTTGATACCTATTAAGGGCTACTGACTGAAATGGGTCCCACACAACATGATACAAGCTCTCCCCCTTGTCTTGTATCCCCACTGGGATTTCCAATTTATGTATACTAGATGTCTTTGATTACATAACCCTACAATTTCTGCAAGTTATGCTTACCCTAAAAAGGTGGATTTAATTACTTAACTCTAATATTTCCATCGCTTATGTATACCACTATGTGTATTTAATTACATAAACCTATCAGGTTAAGTTTGTGGGCCTATATGTAATAATTACCCACCCCCTCAGATTTACTTAACCCACCTACTGTTCAACCAAATTACTTAACCCCAATTTAAGTTTATGTTCATACAATCCCTATGGATTCAACTAGGTTATGTATTCAAAGTTTATTACCATATTTCCCTTTATGGTTACAGTATACTAGACCTCCCACTATTTGTGGTGCTGGACATGCCGGTGGGTCCGGGCAGACTTATTCCACAAATTTGGCTTAACCTTGTGTCTTAGCACGTCTCGTATTTGTGCACCTAGACCTCCTACATTAGAATCACCACTTATGGTCGCTGGATATGTCAGGCGGTTCCGGGCAGACTTCCACCACAAGTGTAATCTAACCTCGTGTCTAGGCGCAATTACAGTTTTACAGTTTCTAATTACTGTAATCCTAGGCATTTCATTATTAGGCAATTTTACCTATGTCATTATAGGTTATAGGTTTCATGCCCCTTTTTCCCTAATTATGTTCATAGTGAATTATATGTCCAAATTCATATACATAAACATTATTCAAGTTATGCCAAATTTACCCTTTTCAAGTTATGTCCAATTCTACGTTTTCCCCCGTTCCCAAACTAACGCATTCGCATAATTTTAGTAGCATGCCTAGGCTCGAGAATAGCCTGGCTATATAAAATAAAAGGGAAAGGCGAAGGGAAGATGATAGAGATGATTATTCTAACAAAACTGACATAAGCATATGATGGAATAATGTTAAGATGAACATATAAGAACAGATCGGTGAACTTGTGATAATAAAACAGGTACTAACATAGTAGGAATGTCATAATTGGCATGATTAGATCTAAGTAAGGATTTAGATGTCCAACTAATGATAGATCTAAATTAACAACAACATGATATGCAATAGATGATCCAAATAGCAAATTATATCCATAATCAAAAGTGGATCTGACATGATAAAGGTTGAGATCCAAGTTTACAGTTATAGATTCACAAATTACAATAGATCTGATACGATAAAGGTTGAGGTCCAAATTACAGTCATATCATGTTTTACTTTTAGTTATTTAAATCTAAAAATAAGTTAAACTCACTATGTTTAGATCTTGAACGATAAAAGGAGAAACGTAGTTGATGAATCTCAGATCTACACTTGAATCTCTAAATTTGATTGCAGAAGAAGAAAGAGTTTTGATTCAGTACAGGCACAAGAAGCACTTTGGACTCCATTGATTTTTAGTGTGAGAAAACAGAAAATGATGCCGTATATATAGCTGCTAGCTCCCAGAATTCGATTGCCACCTCAGCCCTAGGTGGTGGACCCTGGGGTCGACACCCCCCTTGGGGGGGGTCGACCTAGGGGTCAACTGTAACGGCTCGGGTTTTCGCCTGACCCGATCGATCGTTAGATCGACCAAGATCGTTCAAAACCCGAACACGTTAACTCTGGAAATACAACAACATTAGAACAATAACAGCAGACTTTTATAAACATTAAAATAATGTTACATCAGAGTACAGAATATCAGAGTACATCGAATAAAATTACAACGGAAGATAAATTTCAATAAATTAAATACAATAAACAACGAAAGACTTTTATGCTCTGGACACAGCTTTAGGCTTCGATCCAGAATCCTGCTCAAGAGATAAATATCTGCAAAAAGCTACTCGACTGCCCGTGTGGAAAAGAGGGCACCCGAGTTTGCAAAGTGAAACAAACTACGAGTCAGTCATGGGACTGGTGTGAGAATTCTTAACTAATATAACTAATAGCAATAAGGCAAATCCAAGGACCACGCCGCTAACGCGGAACGGGTTTTATTCCAATGGATTGCCGGTGCATAAATTAAAGTAAATCGTTAAACAACGCAATGCTTTTTAGAAAAATGAAGCCATCATAAGACTCAAGTCCCATCACACAATGCAACGCAAACCGGAGGAAAGAGTTTTACCTTATAATGGTCAAAAATGCTTGGTACGATAAAAATGAATTTTATATTATTATTAGTGCATATATGTTTCAAAAACATTTCAAAGTAAATGTATCAATCCTAGGAAGCATAACTACCATATATTATGCCTCCATACTAGTAATACAATCAAGTCCGTAGGGTCGTATTGGGAATTTGGTTTTCCATCAGGAGTCAAGGCTAGGAACGATCTCCTTACCAATTCGAGACACTCTAGCTAATGTCTCAGGATCCCCCATAGTGAACCCTTGGAAAGCTGCAGGGCCGGTCCACACATACGATTTTGCGGATTAGTTATCCCTGAACACACGTTTCCCAGTCCTATAGGACCTAATATCCGAGGCGCCTCATTCCATCATCCACATAAGTAAAATGTCGGGCCGTGCAAAACCCAAACACTACTTCTAGCTAGAAAGAAACGTGTTGCTCTCCCTACATTCCCTTGCTCCGTTTTTGACTCATACTGGCGGCGGGGGGGTGAGGCTCGCGAAGTCACACTATACACAAAGCTACGCCTAAACAGGCCGTGCTTTGATCATCAACCACAAGGCCTGCTTTTCAACAAAAGCCTTGATCATCTACATCTTAGCATGCCACATTGTCAATCCATACCGTACCATTGATTCCTACCAATATATAACCTCTAAGCTCGTACGTCTTAGAGAAGGGTGTTAAACACCAAACAGATATATATTTAGCAGAGATCAACAAATACCGTATAAAGGAATACAACGTCAGACATACAATTCATTTTCAAGTCCGTTCTGGGTCTGAACGAAACCGGAGGCACCTTATACCTCGCATATCCGAACAATCAACAAGTAGTCTGGACGGCCACCATTGTAGCCCCTTCAAGGTAGCTACTCCAATCATGGGCATCAATGGTAACTCATCCATTCAACGTGAAGATCGTCGGTCTTCAATCACCGTCTTCACTCTTCGACTTAGATCGACGAATAATCATTTGAAATGAGATTGAACTCAGACCTTTCAAATGATTCTCGTGTATATATCATTTCAAATCATTTCTTATCGTTAATATTAATTTATAACGATTAATCTCTATTTTTATTTATATAAAAATAATTGAATTTTATTTAACAACATTTCATGTTAATAGGCGACCTTGGCTCTGTTTTCACCCAAATTTGTTTTACAAATTTCTCTAAATCTAACCGTTGGATTTTAACACAATTCATATCGTTGGAAAGATCTTCCAAGGCGAACCTAATGGTTTCAGTTTTGGGAAAATCCGACGATCGGATATTTCGGTATAACTATTTAAAGTTACGATTGTCGAATCGCGAACTACCGCGCGCGATTCGTTTAATTACATATATATACTTATACATAATTCCGTCATCCATTTCATTCCACTATATTTTGTTAACATCGAATATCCCTATTTGTGAATATAATATCGAGGTATAACATGGCACACAATAATGTTTATTTTATTTTAATTCACATACACATGCTATATCCAACAATGTATTTTTTTCTTCTTTCATCTTTCAACTTACACCAAATGTATATTTGGTTTCATTATTCCTTTTTAATGAAAACCCATTCCTAAAAATATAAATTTCTACTCCTTTTATTTACATAAAAAAATGTAAATTTCTATTCCTATTTTTCTTTTATTTACCTTGAAAAATGTAACTTCTTTTTACCGCCTCTAAAATGACGATAAAAATATATAATAATTATTCTATTCTTTTATCGCATTTAAAGTGACGATAAAAATATACATTTCATTTCTACTCTTTTTATCTCATCTAAAATGACGATAAAAAAAACATTTTAATTCTATTATTTTTATTCATATTAAAAATGTAAACTTTTCTTTTTAATATAATCTACATTAAAATGTGACATTTCTTTTTAATATAATCTACATTGCATTAAAAAATTTTGCAATGTCAAAATCTAATCTTTTCATAACATAAAAATGTAATTTTCTTACTTTAAATCTTAATTACATGAAAATATAAACTTTAACTTAATTACATAAAAATGTAATTATCTTCTAATTCTTATTTACATTAAGAAAAAATGTAACTTTTCTGATTCCCTACTTCTTTTTATTGCATATAAAAGGTCAATAAAGATGTAATCTTTATTTCTATGCTTTTTGTTCTGATTTACAATTTCTAACAAAAATGTCCTTTTTATTCTAATTTACATTTCCTAACAGAATGTCCTTTATATTCTAGTTTACATTTTGAATGTAATTTTCCTTTTCATTGCTTATTTACCTAAAAAGTAAATTTTCCTCTTTCATTGTTTATTTACATAAAAATGTAAATTTCCTTTATTGAAAATCTATTTGCATTAAAAAGGTAAATATCATATCTAAATCCTTTTATTGAAAATCTATTTACATTAAAAAGGTAAATATCACTCCTTTATTCTTCTAATGAAAATTTAAGTTTCCACTTTTAATTACATAAAAATGTAATTTTATCTTTCTATAAATCCAATTACGTATAAATGTATTTTTCTTACTTTTTAATTTGCAATGTAAATTTTAATACTTTAATTACACATAAAAATGTAATTTTATTTACTATGCAAGTTCTTCTTCTTTAATTACATATAAAAATGTAATTATATTTTACATGCAAAAAAACTTATTCTTTAATTACATTTAAAAATGTAATTGATCTTACGGTGTAAAAATCTTAACTTTTTAATTACATTAAAAATGTAATTTTTATTACAATGCCAAAATCTTCTTTTAATTACATAAAAATGTAATTTTAATTTCAATGACAAAATCTTATCTTTTTAATTACATAAAAATGTAATTTTTATTGCGGTGTCAATCATGTTCATTCCTAATTTAACACATAACGGTGCAAATATTCATTTTCAAACAAATGTAAATTTCTTTTTATAAACAAACAAATTATCTTTTTACATTTAACAAAACAAAGACAAAAATGATACCTTCGTACATTTGCAAAATAATGACAAAATGATGTCTTTGTACATTTTTCAACTAAAATCAATAAAAAATGTAATTTTTATTATTTCAACTAAAATCAATGTTAATGTCATTATTTTCTTTTTTACAAAACATGACGGTAAAAATTATCTTTTCTAATTAACAAAACAAAAGTGAAATCCTTCCCTTTTAACAAAACATGACGGTGAAAAATATCTTTTCTTTTTAACAAAACATGACGGTGAAAATTATCTTTTCTTTTTAACAAAACATGCCGGTGAAATATAATGTCGTTTCTAATTAAACACATGACGGTGTTATCTTCTGTTCTTTATCTCATCACACAACAAAAATGAAATTTTTGATCTTTATTTCATCACACCCAAAAATGAACTTCTTATTAACAAAGTTGTTTCTTTTCATTAACAAAGTTACCACTTTTCATTAACAAAGTTAATACTTTTAATTATACACAAAACAAGTTTCAATCATTTATTGTACTCAAACAAGTTTCAATCTTTTATTAAAAACAAAAGTTCCAATTTTTTTTATATAAAAACAACAGTTAACCTCTTTCATATAAAGACAAAAGGTGAAATCTTTATTTAACCATAAAAGGTTAAATCTCTTATTCGACAAAGAATAGTAAATTCTTTTAATTTGCAAACAAAAGTTAATTGTTTTCATTTACAACAAAAGTTAATTTTCTTTTCTTTTATTTTCTTCTTTTTTTTACAAACAAAAGTAAATTCTCTTTACTAACAAACAAACGTGAATTCTATTTGTTAACCAACAAAAGTTAAATCTTTTTAATTTACAAACAAGGTTATATCTTTTTAATTTACAAAAAAAATTACAACTTTTAATTTACAAAACTAAGTTGTAATCTTTTTATTAACAAAGTTAAAATCTTTTTATTTTTAAAACAAAGAAAAAATATTTTTAATTTATTATTGACATTGATTCAAAATAAAAATCAGATCTATCACTCAGATTCAAACAATGGAAATTTCTGGTTATACAAGACCAGATCTATTACATACAAACAATACAATCAGTCACCAACAACAAACAGTAAAATTTAATTACAACAATCATAGATTCGATTATATAAACATGTGTATATGTAATTCAAACAACAAGGTGTAAAATATATTTTCAAAATATAGAAATCTCATCGTTATTGGGTTCTGCGCTGTTCAGATCCAAAATTTGTCAAAAATTCAACTTGCTCAGATTTAGGCCTAGTCAGTTTCATCGCGAAGATCTCGGTCTCACGATCGTGGCGCACTTGAAATCGTTCGAATCGGAGTTCGTACGAGTGAGATATGGTTAAATTAAGATTGGTAAAAATTTAAATTAATTAATTTATAAAGTCAAAGCTTTGAAAAGTCAACTCACACTCCTTCTTCCTCCCTAACGTTCAAAACCCAAAATGAAGCCATAACCTTCAAAACTAGGTTTCCATTTATCTCTAAATTGGTGAAGCTTGAAGACGATCGGAAGGTGGCATATCGGAGAGGGAGGAGAGGGCTTGGTGCGCCTAGGGAGGTGGAGGCCGCGGTGGGGCCCGCTGGGCGCGGTGGGGGCTGTTTGGCCGCGGGTTGGGGAGGAATTCTGGGCCAAAATACTTCATTATATCTCATCATGTCCGTATCAAATCGAAGAGGAAGAAGAGTTCTACAATAAGTTCTAAAGGAGGGAGTGATTTCATTGAATGGATTGTGAGAAATTGTGGAAGTAATTTCGGAGCTTTTTGGCCATGAATAACATGGGATGGCGGCTGCGTTTTGGTAGGGGAGGACTAGGGTTGGGATTAGTGAATATATTTATATTATTTAATTAGTTAATTAGCCCATTAAGGCCCGTTTAGCAACTTTGTCAGATTTCAGCCCAACGACTGTCATTCTTACCTATTAACCCTTATTCCGGACTCATCTAGCTATGTCCCGCAGGCCCAAACGACTGTCTTGACCCAGTTTTCTTTAGTTTAAAATATTTACTTTTATTTTTAATTCAACTGTACGAATAAATTCACCGGGGCCACAAATTAACTTCGAAAAATCCCAAAAAATATATTTAGCTATGTTTTAACACTGCGAACCTAGGAAAATTAATTTCATTCAATTCTGAGCCTATTTGAAAAATGGCATTTTTCAAGTCGATTAAAATTGACTGAAATTGACCAAACTGACATCTTTTTGCCACGGTCACAAATTAATTCTAAAAATTATGAAAAATTAAACTTAGCAATAATTTGAACTTCTGAATCCAACAAAAGTGGTTTTATCAAAAACAAAGGTCGTTTGAAAAATGGCTATTTTTAATATTAAAATATATATAAAAATCCTACCGCGACTATTCTGAAATTTAAACTGGGCATAACTTTTGATTCCCGCTATAAAATTTCGATTTTTCGGATTCGTTGGAAAGATATTTTAAAAGAGATTCTAATATTTTTGGTTTCACTAAAATCTGTTAAATTTTGCATCCTGTACGGTCAGTCAAAGTTCAAGTTTGACTTTTCAAACAACCACGCTATTTCTAACTCCTTTTAAAATTAAATTATTCATTCTAACTTCGATTTAAATAATTCTTTTATCATTATTATTTTAAATAAATTATTTTAAATATCAAAACCGATTAAAATTAGTTAAAATAAATTTTAAATTTACCCCAAAATTCAGGGTTGTTACATCAACACCCCCCTCACGTGGTCGACACCCCTAGGCGGGATTTTTTGCCGCTCACTCCAATTTTGATTTTCAAACGGTTTTCTGAATTTTCTAATTTAATTATATATATACGTGTATAATTCTCTTGTGCGTATATATAATATAAGAAGAATATTGAAAATGGCAACCTCTCTGGCGCTTAGGGCTTCTAACCCTAGCACTGGAAAAACTGATTTCAACGAAGAAGCTGGATGGAAGGAGGTGGGTAAAAGAGGGAAAACTTTTCTGAAGCTGTCGCTGGAAGTAAACGGCCTGTGAATAGGCCAACGTTCAAGCCAGGCGCGCTTAACTGGGCGGCAACAGTGGCTGGGAACACCAAGATTACTGGAGACGTTTAGAAATTTGACGCTTCAAAAGACGATAAGGGCGAATATGCAGAAATCGATGACCAAATCTTCAAGGAAGCTACTGACATATGGACGAATTCCATCTACATATATCTAATAGGTAAAAGACCATACTATGTTCACTTAAATGCCTACATCAGACGTGAATGGAAACCAAAGGGGAGATGGGATGTATTTGCTCGCGAGAATGGGTTTTACCTTATTAAGTTTGCAAATGCCGATGATTGTCAAAAAGTTTTAGGAGGTGGACCTTGATTCATGGATAGCAAACTAATTTTTATCAAACGATGGGAACCAAATCTCAAAAACAGGAAAGAGATATGCTAGCATCTCATCCAGTGTGGATCAGGTTGAAAAATGTGGATCTAACTTTGTGGAATGCGAGAGGCATAAGTAAAATAGCTAGTTTGATTGGTAATCCATTAGCTATGGATGATTGCACTAAAAACGTCAAGCGTCTAAACTACTCCGGAGTGCTTGTCAAACTACAAGCTGATAGTGCAATCAAGAAACAAGTCAGAGCAAAGGACAAGAGTGTAAATGTGTACTTACAAGAGATAGAGTATGAGTCCCTACCTCCCATTTGCAATAACTGCAAATGCTTTGGACATGATGATGCCCAATGCTCCACAACCTTTGAGCAGGTGTGGCAGCCAAAAAATAAACCATCTGATTTAGACAAAACGGCAAGCTTGCCAGACACAACCGACCCCACTACTACTAGACATATACATACATTTACATAGAGTTCATCAAACACTACTAGTTGTGAGACTCAGACGACGTTGGTTCAACAGTCTGAGGTGGTGCAGCTGGAGGAGGAGGTGGAACCACTGACGGACCCGCTGCAGGAGGTAGTGGAGGTGTCACTGCTCGAAAACTATGGCACTATCGCCAGTCAACCTGAAAATGCAAATGAATTAATGAATTTAGAAGTGGATCTTCATAACCCAGAGGAAAATGAGGAAATAAATGAACAAATTGGAATATACACTTCAAACAACCAGAATTATGAAGCACAGTTCAAGGCAGACAAAAAAGGTAAAAACAAAGTCTCGATTACTCGAGTTGTATCTCATAAGAAGTTGAGGAGCCAGTCTCTCAACTCTAAATGTCCATAGTTAGTTGGAATGTAAGAGGCTTGAACAATGATACTTGTGTTCTTGACCTCTATAATTTTAGAAGGTGTTACAACCTTTCTATTATGGGTATCTTAAAGAACAAAATGAGCAGTGACAATATTAATTTCTTTATCAATAATTTGGGTGATGATTGGGATGTAGTTCACAACAATGACACAGGTACTAAAGGGCGCATCATGATTACTTGGTGCAAAAATGTGTGGTCTTTGTGTGTATTTGATAAGGATGATCAACAAATAACAGTTAAAGCTACCAATGTTGGTGGTTTTGTTATTTACTTAACTTTGGTGTACGCTAGTAACTTGGCGACTTATAGAGTTAACCTGTGGGCTAAACTGAAAGAGCTTTCCAAGAAAATTGTTTCCCCTTGGCTGGTCATATGGAACTTCAACGCGGTGCTGAAAGCTAAAGAGAAGCATGGTAGTAGTACCTTAAGAGTTACACAGTTATCAGAATTCAACAACTGCTGTTGCAGTTGGGCTCATAGAACCTATCCATGGTGGCCTGCAATTTACATGGAAAAGTGGGGAGGTTAAGAAAATTATGTGCAGACTCGATAGGGCATTGGTGAATGCCTTATGTATGAACACTTTTGCAGACATCAAAGTGAATGTACTTCCTAACTCCGCTAGTGACCACTGCCCACTTCACATACTTCTTAAAGAGACTGAAAATAATGTGAAGGGTAAACCATTTAAATATGCCAATAACTGGCAGCATTATGATGGTTACATTGAAGCAGTTGATCTAAATGACATCCAACCAACTGTAAGCGGTCACCTGTTTAACCTAGTGAAGTTTTTGAACCGTGCCAAAGAAAGACTAAAAACTGGAACAAACTTCTACCAAAGCAGCATGAAGAATTCAACAATTGGAGAAAAGTAATGAGGAGCTTCTAAGCAAAATTGATCAAGGGGATACGACAAAAGAGACATGGAGACAATACTACAGTGCACAGACCAAACTCAAAGAATTGCTACACATCAAAGCTAAGAAACTAAAACAGAAATCCAAAGAGAAGTGGTTAACTAAGGGAGACGAATGCACTAAGTTTTTCTATAAAAAAATGTCTGTTAGGAAAAACACTAACTATAATTTGCAAACTTATGACCAGGATGGTAATAGCTTGCTGGACATGGAAAAGTGAAGACTTACCCTACATTACCACTCGCAGACTGATCAACTCCGGAGGAAGGAATTTGCTGCTGCGAAGAGTCACTGAAGGGGAAGTTTGGGATGTTGTGAAGTCAATCCATATGGACTCCTCACCTGGTCCTGATGGGCTCAGTTTCGACTTCTTCAGAATCCACTGGGACCACCTGAAGAGTAACATCACTTCATCAATTCAAGAGTCTTTTGAATCAGGGAAAATTCTGAAAGAAATTAATCATACTTTTATCTGTCTTATTCCTAAAACTGAAAAACCAACTGTAATTGCAGATTACAGGCCTATTGCTTGCTGCAATGTCATATATAAAATTCTAAGCAAAGTGATATGCGACATAATGAAGATAACGCTCCCTGACCTAATTGCTGAATGTCAAAGTGCTTTTATCAGTGGCAGAAGCATTTCAGAAAACTCTTTGCTAGCCCATGAACTTATAAGGAACTTTGGCAAGCAAGGTGCAGACAAGCTATGTTTAGAAGTGGACCTACTTAAAGCTTACGATAAAATCAACAGGAAGTTCATTTTACACATGTTAAATTGCATGGGTTTTCCTCAAAAATTTGTTGGTTTGATTGCTAAATGTGTTAACTCCCCCATTTTCTCTATATTTGTCAATGGGGTGCCCAAGGGGTTTATTAGCAGTAATAGAGGCATTAGGCAAGGGGACCCATTATCCCCTTACCTTTTTGTTGTGGCGATGGAGTACTTCACACTGCAAATGGAGATTGCATGTCATGAAAAAAGCATCCAAACTATCCATAGTTTTTTGCCCAGTGTCAGTCATTTACTATATGCAGATGATCTACTAATTTGCATCGAATCAAATAGTAAGGCAGCTCACAGAATTAAAGACATATTTGGCAATTTAGAGACACATCGTGGACTGAAAGTCAATGAGATGAAAACCAAATGTTACTTCAATAAATTTTGCAAAGAAAAGAACAACATACTGGAGATTTTGAATGTTCAGGAGGGGGAGTTGCTTGTGAAATATTTAGGGGTACCGCTGTCATCCAATAAAATCACAGATAGAGAATGTGCTAGCCTAGTCACTAAAATCAGAGACAAACTTTATGGTTGGAATTCAAGACTCTTATCATTTGCAGGACGTATAGAATGAGTACATACTGTCATTCATGCAAAGGTGAACTTTTGGTTGCAAACATTTCAACTTCCTAATGCTTCTATAGAGAAAATTGAAAAGGTGTGTGCAGACTTTATATGGAAAGGGGGACTACACAAAATCAAATTTGCAGACCTGTGTAGACCAAAGGAAGAAGGGGGAGTTGGTCTTCGTGATATTAAAGTGATGAGACAGGTGTTTACTATCAAACAAGCGTGGAAAGTCATCAACAACACGGGTCTATGGGCTAGATGGATGAATAAAAGATATGTAAGAGATAATTTCTGGACAATGGCCATTGATAACAATGCATCGTCCACTTGGAAGGCCATTATGAACTCTAGGAAAATAATTGCAAAAAATTGTTGGAAGGAAATTGCAAATGGGAAAGACACAAACTTATGGAAAGATCCATGGTTTGAAGGTGGTTCCCTAATTGACACTTTAGGGTGGGACACTTTCTCTGCATTTGGTTGTCCTAATATGACAGTGGACACCATAATTCAAAACAACCAGTGGCATGTTAATCTGCCATGTAGCCAAAGCCAAAGAGAGAGCATAGAAAACAAGCAAATCAATACAAACAAAACATATGACACTTGGGCATGGGCAAATCATAACTTCAATCTAAAACAGGTGTGGGAAGACATCAGACTCAAAGGTAGGAAGGTGGGATGGCATAAACTCATTTGGAGTAAAGCAAATGTACCTAAAATGGAATGTTGCGCGTATAAAGCAGTAATGAACAGGTTGCCCACTAAACACAGACTTTTAAAATAGGGAGTGGTCAGTGCTAATTTATGTGTTTTGTGTGAGCAACACGAAGAAAGCCATAACCATCTTTTCTTTAAGTGTCCATTTTCAAAAGAAATTTGGAAAAATTGCAATACAATAAGCAAATTTCAAACAAGCGGGTATCAACTACAACAAATTATTGCAGACCTGGAAGTGATCGGGCAGAGCATACGTATGGAAACCGAAATGAAGTGCATCACTCTGACAGTTGCTGTATGGACGATTTGGAAGGAGAGCAACACCAGAATTTACAAACAAAGGAAGAAAACAATGGAGTTAGTAAGCAAGTTTGCAATTAAAGACATGGCAATCACGATGAGAAGGATGAGAAAGACTACCACACGAAGGGGACCTGAAGTAGCTGATATTCCAGACGTGGTTCAGTCGCTGGCATGGCTTGGGCACCGAGATAGAGACAGCTCGAACTCCTACTTCCACTTCCAGTTCCAACCGCCATGAAGCTCGATGAAGCTTAGATCTGAAGTAAAAAAGCAGGGTTTTGGAATTATGTTTTATGTTGTAAAGTTATTCTCGCTTTGCTGTACATGCCGCTTTTAGTCTTGGGCTAAAGGCGTCCGTTTTGGGCTTTAAGGCCATCGATAAAGATTTAAACCCATTTTCAAAAAAAAAATCTCTTGCGCGTACACAAACTTCAGATCTTCATAACTTCTTCATACGGTGTTCGATTTACGCAAACCAAATGTCTGTCTTGACCATAAGTTTTAGATGGATGCAATGACGCTGTCCATTTCACTTAATTCTATATATTAAATTAATTATTATTTAGTTTATCCTCTTTAATGTTGTTAAAATTACGGGGCGTTATAGATATAGTGTTCCAGTGTCTGCACCACGAATGTGATTTGCCAAGCCATGCTAAAAAAATATACTTTATGTAACACCCCGAATTTTCTATTAACACTAAAGTTGCTAAAATATTAATAAGTGTGTAAGAGAGGGGATGTATCTAATATGAATATAAAAATATTAATAAGTGTGTAAGAGAGGGGATGTATCTAATATGAATATAAAAATATTAATAAGTGTGTAAGAGAGGGGATGTATCTAATATGAATATAAAAATATTAATAAGTGTGTGAGAGAGGGGATGTATCTAATATGTATATAAAAACAATAATAAGTAAAGGGGGATGTATCTAATATGTACATTGTAGAAAAAATATATATATTTATGACATGAATAGAAGTTTATTAATATGCTGAGTGTTTGCTGAGTCACTTCTGACTCATTGCTGAGTCAACAAGATAAACCCCATCTTGTCTGAACGGCTGCGGTTATTTCTAGGTTAAATCTAATGGCCTAAATGAATTCTAAAATCTATAAATAAGTGGGTAGACCCTAGACCTAAATCACTTGTAAAATTAGAGAAGCTACCGTCATGTTGCTGCCATGGAGTTCAGCATAGCCGTCACAAACTAAGAAGAGGAAGCCTAATCATCTACAACTAAATCTACACAAATCAAATCAAAAGATCTCTCTTTCTCTAATTCTTTTCTTTTGTTGGTGAGTATGATGATTCTCACAAGACTATTACAAACTAATTTGACTCAGTTATGAATGGATCACAAGAAAGTGATGTGATTTGTAATTGTAAATTCTATATATTGTGGATCTCTTATTATGTTATTATGTTGTCGTATGATGTAAATTATATATGCTATGTCATGCTATGTTGTAAATTCTCTTATGCTATGTCGTGCTATGTTGAGAATCATGTCAAGCTATGTTATACTATCATACTATGCCATGTTATAAATCATGCTATATTATGTTGAAAAATCATGCTGTTGGATCATGCTTAAAGTTATGTTTTTTTTTTCTTAATTTAAATGGATTTTGTTTATGGGAATTTGCCTATTAGGTTAGGTGTACCCATAAACTTGAAACTATAATTAAATAAAACTTGATTATGGGAATTTGCCTATTGAGTTAGGTGTACCCATATAAAACCATGTTGTTAAAAAATTAGATGATGTTGATTCACACATGTTCATATGTAAGTTTATGAAAATTGATTGAGATTATATTAGGTGAATTTTGAACAAGTTGACACCTTTAGGTCCATGACATGTATAATCTATGCAAGTTGGACATATGCAAGTTTCACCCCTTATTATGATTCATTTGGTCACATATACATGTTGTTATTATGATAATCTCTTTTATGCTATGAGTTAGGCTATTCGAGTCTAACATATATTTTGCGAATAAACGTTCAAACGTGGGGTAGGGGTAATATTAGGAATTAATAAATTGGGTGCAATTTTGTAAGATTTTGCATACCATGAATGGATGTCCATAATTGAGTCAATTATGGACATTGTTAAAAATTGGAAGTAATTAATAATTCAAGTAGGGAATTATTAAAATTAGGGGAAAGTGGATTATTATTAATAATCAATGCTTAGGACACGAGGTTGGACCCGTTTGTGATGTAAACCTGCCCGGACCCGCCCGGCAAATCCAGTAGTCACAAATGTCGGCCCAATGTGAGAGGTCCTAGGCCCAATCTAAAGCATAACAGTTGTAAAGACACGAGGTTAGACTCTTTTATGGTGTAAGACTGCGCGGACCCGCCCGGCAAATCCAGCTGCCATAAATGCCAGTCTAATGTGAGAGGTCTTTATGAGGTTATGGCCTTAATGAACTAAGAAATACTTAACCAGATAATCATGTAAGGTGGGACATGGGGGTTAAGTAGGTGCCTTGGGTGGCATGAGGAATCTGGTGGTTGCCTTTAGAGGCATTTGAAATACGATTAGACTTAACCAAACACACATGTAAATGAACATGACTAAGTGGGTTAAGTGGGATGGACTAATGGGGACAAGCTTAGGTGGAATGCTTGTGGTAAATAGTGGGGGCCCATTTCAACCAGTATCCCAAAACGTATCTTTGTGGGCTCGACCCAAGTCGAGGACGGGACACGCATACTGGGTTTGACTATAAGAGGCCAAAACAGGGAGCGGTGGCAACGCAAGTCCAACGGGTTTCATATGCGTGTGTGGACCCGGGCTGGTAGGTAAGACGTTGTTGCATCGTGTAGGTATAAGCCGTGCATGTCCGTTGTATCAGGTTTCCACTTTAGGGGAGTGATACACCCCACTGTGGGGCCAGCACGGGTATCTACGAGTTAGGGAGCCGATCGAATAATGGGAAGTAGGGTACACCTAGTGGAGATAGGGGCAGGCGGCACCTATGTAGTCAGCTAGGGGTACGTAAAGCCATTGGGAAAGTTTCTAAGTGAAGCTAAGTGGGATGAATCTTTAGGGTGACTGGTGTGGTGCAGTATAGTGTTTATCCTTTAGTATTTAGGAGCGCCTATAACGTTGCCTTTAGCGATTGTCTATGTCCTTAATCTGCTCTTCATAGACATTTTCTTGTTTTCCAGCTTATGCCTTAGTCCAGTTATTTTGGTAATAGTATTGTAGAATTATCATATTCACCAGACTTTATGTCTGACCCCCTCTTTTCCATCCTTTTTCTCCCTTCAGGTCCGCAGGTTGGGCCAAGTTCTAGTGGAGTCTAGTTGGATCGCTTATCTTCTGGAAAGCTTGGACTGCTGAAGTAAAGTCCAGCTTGTTATCTTTCTTTTTAATGGCTATTCATGTAATGGGATTATGTACTTGTTTTATCAAGATAGATATTGTACTTGACATTGAATATGGTGTTATGATGTAATCAAACATGTTTTGACTTCTGCTACAATGAAATAAAGTTTTTGAATTTCCAAGTACTATTTTATATCTGTCTTGTTGTAATTTTACTGTTCTATATTCACTTAAAACCTCCATGGAAGTTAATGCATTCCCTTTGTGAGTGACATTAATGGACGTGGGGTGTCACACGTGGTATCAGAGCATAAGGTTACCAGAACAGATAAAAAAAAAAATTTAGAATTTTTTTTTTCTAAAGTATTTTTGGAAGAAGTGCTTTCAAAAAAAAAAAAAACATGTTATTTAAAGAGAGTTTTTATGAAAAATATAATCCCAAATAGCCACATCCTTATCTTTATCTTTCGAATTCTCCATTTTGAATCTTTCCTTTTTCGTTTCAGCATGGCTGAAGATCTTAATCTCCCAGAAGGTGTGACGATTCCAGGGTGGTTTAGGAGATACTTGGAGGCTAGGGCCACCACTGCAGGCCCAGCGGATACTCCTCCACCCCTAGTTGCACCCATTCCTCCTCCTCCTCCTCCTCCTCGTGTTGACACTTTTGCAAAGACGTGCAAGGAATTCAAGGCTATGGGAGGAAAAACTTTTCAAGGGACTGAGACGTTTGTGGAGGCCAGAGATTGGCTTAAGGAGACTGAGGAATTGTTGGATATCTTTGAAGTGGAAGATGGGAGGAAAGTCCGTTTAGCTGCTTGGTTAATGAAGGGAGAGGCCTCGTTTTGGTGGGAGGTCACTAACGGGGAACGTCCAGTTGATTCATGGGCGGATTTCAAACGAAGGTTTGAGGCAAAGTTTCTTTCAAGGGCAGAGGAGAACTTAAATATGGAAAAATTCCTGGCACTAAAGCAAGGGAGCTCATCAGTAAAGGAATATGTCAATAAATTTAATCAGTTAGCAAGGTTTGGCTTGGAGTTGGTGAACACGCCAGAGAAGAAAGCTTTGAGGTTCGTTAGAGGCTTGAATGAACCGTTGCAAGGGTTGGCTATGACCCACATCCCTATGGGAGCCACCTTTGAAAAGCTAGTAGAAATGGCACTTATGCACGAGGATAAGGCAGTTGAAAAGAAAGGGGATCAGAAGAAACCCCAACAGCAAAATAAGAAGGGTGGTAAAAACAATAATGGCAAAGGGAAGAAGAAATGCTTCAATTGTGGGACGCCTGGCCATCTCAGCAAAGATTGTAGAAAGAAAAAGAAGACTGGTTGTTTTCATTGTGGAGATGCGGGACATTTAGTGAAGGACTGTCCAAAGAAGGGGCAGAGGGCAGGGTCTACCTCGGGAGGACAGGTGCAGGCTCTTATGGCACCAGGGCAGGCAAGGGGGCAAGTTCAGGCTATTGCGGCCCCACCGCTGCAAGAAAGAGGTAGAACAATTTCTGTTGAAAGCTTAGTTTTTCTGTTTGATCATCCTGTCCGTACCTTATTCGATTCTGGCGCATCTCATTCGTTTATCTCTGCATCATTAGTTGAATCACTGCACTTGAACACCAGTTTAGTAGAGGATCCCTTGGTCGTTTCAAATCCAATTGGGGGTTCGGCTCATTTGACCATGATATGTTTGGATTTGAAAATCTCTATACTTAGCGTTGAATTTAGATGTGATGCTTATGTATTGGGCTTCACGGGCTATGGGCTAATTTTAGGAATGGATTGGTTGTCTAGAAATAGGGCCATTCTTGATTGTGAAAGGAGAGTAGTTAGGCTTGTGACTCGCCTTGGTAATGCTCTCGACATCTTTTGTAATCCCATAAATTCCGTTATGCTAAGTTATCTTGAATCGCTTGACGCGTCTGTAGAGAACCTACGATCGGTAGAAGTGGTCCGGGAATATCCGGATGTGTTTGAGGAGGTGAAGGGCTTACCTCCAAAGCGGGAGATAGACTTTCGAATTTATCTTGTGGATAATGCTAAACCCGTATCTTTGCCAGTGCGCCACATGGCTCCTCGTGAAAGGAGGGAACTCAATAAGCAAGTAAAGGAGTTGCTTGAGAAGGGGTTCATAAGACGTAGTATATCGGAGTGGGGTGCTCCAGTAGTTTTTGCCACAAAGGCGGATGGGTCTCTTAGACTTTGTATGGACTATAGAGAACTAAACAAGCTTACTAAAAAGAACCGACACCCACTGCCGAGGATTGACGATCTCTTTGATCAGTTAGTTGGTGCCTCAGTGTTTTCGCAGTTGGACTTAGCCACTGGCTTTCATCAACTGAGAGTGGCTGAGGATAGTATATATAAGACTGCTTTTAGGACACCTGATGGATTCTATGAATGGCTAGTGATGCCCTTTGGTTTGACAAACGCCCCTGCATATTTTGTTGATTTGATGAGTAGGGTGTTTAGGGAATACCTTAACAAATTCGTGGTAGTCTTTGTGGATGACATCTTAGTCTTTTCTAAGAATAAAGAAGAGCACGCCCTACATCTTAGGGAAGTGTTGGAAACCCTTCGAGCGCATAACCTTAAGGCAAAATTTTCTAAGTGTCACTTCTGGAGGAAGGAAGTACGGTTCTTAGGGCACGTGGTTTCCAAAGAAGGGATAGCAGTGGACCCCGCAAAGGTGGTGGCCATCCAAGATTGGAAGGTCCCTAAAAATGCAACCGAAGTAAGAAGTTTCTTGGGGTTGGATGGCTATTATAGGAAGTTTATCAAAGACTTCGCAAAAATATCAGCTCCATTAACACGGTTAACGAAGAAGAACCTGGTTTTTACGTGGGACAAAGATTGCGATGATGCGTTCCAACGTTTAAAGAGAGCCTTAACTTCAGCCCCAGTCTTAGTGCTGCCAGACGGGAATAAACCGTTTACCATCTATACTGATGCTTGTGGGACGGGACTTGGCGCGGTCCTCATGCAAGAGGGAAGAGTAATAGCCTATGGTGGAAGGCAGTTGAGGGTTCATGAAAAGAATTACCCCACGCATGACTTAGAGCTAGCCGCAATTGTTTTCGCGCTTAAGTCTTGGCGTCACTATCTTCTTGGTGAGAAATTCGAACTGTTCAATGACCACAAATCATTAAAATACTTATTCTCTCAGAAGGATTTGAATTTAAGGCAGCAACGGTGGATGGAATTCTTAGCCTCCTACGATTTTGAAATAGCATATACCCCGGGCAAGGGTAACGTGGTGGCAGACGCCTTAAGTAGGAAAAGGTTGTCCTTGAGTCCGTTGTTTGTTGAACGACAAAGCTTAGAATTCATCTCTATGTTTGACTTTAGACCCTCCGTTGACTTAGTACCCGGTCTGTTAGCATCCTTGGAGGTTAGACCTACACTTCTAGGACGGGTTGGTGAGGCACAGCGAGACGACCCACGGTTGGTTGAGATAGTAGAAAAGCTCAAAGGGGGGGGGGAGTCGTCAAGCCATCTTCGTAGGTATACCCTAGACGATAAGGGTTGGTTACGAAGGGATAATAGACTTTGTGTACCGCAAGACGAAGACTTAAGGAAGGCCATTCTTGATGATGCTCATCGCTCAAAAATGACCATTCATCCCGGCGGGGATAAGATGTACAAAGATATGAAGCGGGTTTTCTTTTGGGCCGGTATGAAAAAGGATGTGGTCGAGTACGTCGCTAGATGCTTGGTGTGCCAACGAGTTAAAGCAGAACAAAAGAAACCCGGTGGGTTGCTTCACCCATTAGAAGCTCCACTATGGAAATGGGAAAGCATCTCAATGGATTTTGTGGATGGATTACCAAGATCAAGGAAGGGTAACACGGGGATTTGGGTTATAGTAGATAGACTTACTAAAAGCGCCCATTTTATTCCCGTGAAAAGTAAGAGGACTGCTCCGTGGTTGGCTTCTGTATACATTAAGGAGATAGTTCGTTTGCACGGTATTCCTTCTAGTATAGTAAGCGACCGTGACCCCATCTTTACTAGCGAATTTTGGAAGAGTTTACAAGAGGCGGTAGGGACTCAGCTATGTTTGAGCACCGCATATCATCCTCAGGCAGACGGCCAGACCGAGAGGGTGAATCGCATTCTAGAGGATCTTTTAAGGCTTTGTATCCTAGACTTTGGGGGTACATGGGAAGAGCACCTTCCGTTAGTAGAATTCGCATATAACAATAGCTTTCAGTCTAGTATTGGCATGGCACCTTTCGAAGCTCTTTATGGAAGGCCTTGCCGTTCGCCTACATGTTGATGGGAATCTACCGATAAAATCCTACTTGGGCCCGATATGGTTAGGGAAACCTCGGAGAAGATTGAGTTGATTCGAAGGAGGATGAAAGCAGCACAAGATAGGCAAAAATCGTATGCTGATAAGAGGAGGACAGATCTTGAGTTTGACATTGGGGACATGGTTTTTATCAAAGTATCTCCGTTACAGAATGTTGTTCGCTTTGGGTCCGTAGGGAAATTAGCACCAAGGTTTGTAGGGCCGTTTCCTGTAAAAAAAACAGGATTGGGAAGATGGCATATAGGGTGGAGTTGCCTGAGAAACTTAGTGGAGTACACGACGTATTCCATGTATCACATTTGAGGAAGTTTTTGCACAAGACCGCGGAGGTGGTAGAGCCGAGCTTGCTTAAAGAGGTGGAAATAGAGCGTGATGCAACAATTAGACGAGCTCCTACATGCATTCTTGGGTCGGAGATCAAAAAGTTGAGGAATCGAGAGGTCAGACTGGTTAAAGTGCAATGGGGAGATGATGAGAGCAACGCAACTTGGGAGACAGAAGAGAAGATGCGTTCGTTGTACCCTTTACTTTTTGAGGGTATGTCTTTTAATTTCTCCTTTATCGCTTAGCTTATCTTATCTTATCTTTAGTATGTCCTCCCATTAGTATCTTTGACCTTTAGTTAGGATAATCCTATGGTTGAAACATGTGTTTGAGACATGTTATGTATGATGGATGCAAAATGGATGCAAGTGTTTGCTAGTGGTTGCTCGTGGATGCATATATACACACACTTTAGGCACTAGATCGGCTCAGTCACTACATATTGCATATTGCATATATATATGGATGTATTTAGTAAAATGGATGAACGATGGTTGTATTATCATGTGGATGCTGCATTCAGATGATGGTTGTGCACGCATATAGAAGTATTATGTAGCATTAAGAATCTTTTGCATACATAATGGATGCATGGCACGATCATAGTTGCATTAAGGAGGTCAACTGAATCAGTGGACCGCCTGATTTTGCATTAGATACGGACATATACACACACTGTGCATTTAAACATGAAAGCATTAGAAGTCTGTAAGGACAATGGATGCCTGTGTATGATGGATGAGTAGATGGACGTTTGGATGGTAGGATATACATTCTTCCAGACTTGAAGATTTCGGGGACGAAATCCTAAAAGGAGGGGAGAATGTAACACCCCGAATTTTCTATTAACACTAAAGTTGCTAAAATATTAATAAGTGTGTAAGAGAGGGTATGTATCTAATATGAATATAAAAATATTAATAAGTGTGTAAGAGAGGGGATGTATCTAATATGAATATAAAAATATTAATAAGTGTGTAAGAGAGGGGATGTATCTAATATGAATATAAAAATATTAATAAGTGTGTGAGAGAGGGGATGTATCTAATATGTATATAAAAACAATAATAAGTAAAGGGGGATGTATCTAATATGTACATTGTAGAAAATATATATATATTTATGACATGAATAGAAGTTTATTAATATGCTGAGTGTTTGCTGAGTCACTTCTGACTCATTGCTGAGTCAACAAGATAAACCCCATCTTGTCTGAACGGCTGCGGTTATTTCTAGGTTAAATCTAATGGCCTAAATGAATTCTAAAATCTATAAATAAGTGGGTAGACCCTAGACCTAAATCACTTGTAAAATTAGAGAAGCTACCGTCATGCTGCTGCCATGGAGTTCAGCATAGCCGTCACAAACTAAGAAGAGGAAGCCTAATCATCTACAACTAAATCTACACAAATCAAATCAAAAGATCTCTCTTTCTCTAATTCTTTTCTTTTGTTGGTGAGTATGATGATTCTCACAAGACTATTACAAACTAATTTGACTCAGTTATGAATGGATCACAAGAAAGTGATGTGATTTGTAATTGTAAATTCTATATATTTGGATCTCTTATTATGTTATTATGTTGTCGTATGATGTAAATTATATATGCTATGTCATGCTATGTTGTAAATTCTCTTATGCTATGTCGTGCTATGTTGAGAATCATGTCAAGCTATGTTATACTATCATACTATGCCATGTTATAAATCATGCTATATTATGTTGAAAAATCATGCTGTTGGATCATGCTTAAAGTTGTGTTTTTTTTCTTCTTAATTTAAATGGATCTTGTTTATGGGAATTTGCCTATTAGGTTAGGTGTACCCATAAACTTGAAACTATAATTAAATAAAACTTGATTATGGGAATTTGCCTATTGAGTTAGGTGTACCCATATAAAACCATGTTGTTAAAAAATTAGATGATGTTGATTCACACATGTTCATATGTAAGTTTATGAAAATTGATTGAGATTATATTAGGTGAATTTTGAACAAGTTGACACCTTTAGGTCCATGACATGTATAATCTATGCAAGTTGGACATATGCAAGTTTCACCCCTTATTATGATTCATTTGGTCACATATACATGTTGTTATTATGATAATCTCTTTTATGCTATGAGTTAGGCTATTCGAGTCTAACATATATTTTGCGAATAAACGTTCAAACGTGGGGTAGGGGTAATATTAGGAATTAATAAATTGGGTGCAATTTTGTAAGATTTTGCATACCATGAATGGATGTCCATAATTGAGTCAATTATGGACATTGTTAAAAATTGGAAGTAATTAATAATTCAAGTAGGGAATTATTAAAATTGGGGGAAAGTGGATTATTATTAATAATCAATGCTTAGGACACGAGGTTGGACCCGTTTGTGATGTAAACCTGCCCGGACCCGCCCGGCAAATCCAGTAGTCACAAATGTCGGCCCAATGTGAGAGGTCCTAGGCCCAAACTAAAGCATAACAGTTGTAAAGACACGAGGTTAGACTCTTTTATGGTGTAAGACTGCCCGGACCCGCCCGGCAAATCCAGCTGCCATAAATTCCAGTCTAATGTGAGAGGTCTTTATGAGGTTATGGCCTTAATGAACTAAGAAATACTTAACCAGATAATCATGTAAGGTGGGACATGGGGGTTAAGTAGGTGCCTTGGGTGGCATGAGGAATCTGGTGGTTGCCTTTAGAGGCATTTGAAATACGATTAGACTTAACCAAACACACATGTAAATGAACTTGACTAAGTGGGTTAAGTGGGATGGACTAATGGGGACAAGCTTAGGTGGAATGCTTGTGGTAAATAGTGGGGGCCCATTTCAACCAGTATCCCAAAACGTATCTTTGTGGGCTCGACCCAAGTCGAGGACGGGACACGCATACTGGGTTTGACTATAAGAGGCCAAAACAGGGAGCGGTGGCAACGCAAGTCCAACGGGTTTCATATGCGTGTGTGGACCCGGGCTGGTAGGTAAGACGTTGTTGCATCGTGTAGGTATAAGCCGTGCATGTCCGTTGTATCAGGTTGCCACTTTAGGGGAGTGATACACCCCACTGTGGGGCCAGCACGGGTATCTACGAGTTAGGGAGCCGATCGAATAATGGGAAGTAGGGTACACCTAGTGGAGATAGGGGCAGGCGGCACCTATGTAGTCAGCTAGGGGTACGTAAAGCCATTGGGAAAGTTTCTAAGTGAAGCTAAGTGGGATGAATCTTTAGGGTGACTGGTGTGGTGCAGTATAGTGTTTATCCTTTAGTATTTAGGAGCGCCTATAACGTTGCCTTTAGCGATTGTCTATGTCCTTAATCTGCTCTTCATAGACATTTTCTTGTTTTCCAGCTTATGCCTTAGTCCAGTTATTTTGGTAATAGTATTGTAGAATTATCATATTCACCAGACTTTATGTCTGACCCCCTCTTTTCCATCCTTTTTCTCCCTTCAGGTCCGCAGGTTGGGCCAAGTTCTAGTGGAGTCTAGTTGGATCGCTTATCTTCTGGAAAGCTTGGACTGCTGAAGTAAAGTCCAGCTTGTTATCTTTCTTTTTAATGGCTATTCATGTAATGGGATTATGTACTTGTTTTATCAAGATAGATATTGTACTTGACATTGAATATGGTGTTATGATGTAATCAAACATGTTTTGACTTCTGCTACAATGAAATAAAGTTTTTGAATTTCCAAGTACTATTTTATATCTGTCTTGTTGTAATTTTACTGTTCTATATTCACTTAAAACCTCCATGGAAGTTAATGCATTCCCTTTGTGAGTGACATTAATGGACGTGGGGTGTCACACTTTAGGAGGCAAGCAACTTTGTGGGTCTAAGTTTGCTATAGAAGTCCAGGATCGGTTGGACACTTGTAAATGCTACGAAGAGGAAGCTCGCTTTTCGATAACTTCAGGGCAGATCCATGAGTTGGTGGAACTCTATCATATTTATTACCTCATAGGATCAGATTGCATGGGAGGACTTTAAGACTAGATTCGAGAGCAAGTTCATATCTACAGTCCAAAAGGCTACCTTGTTTAAGAAGTTCGTTGAGCTGATTTAACACCCCACACTTTTCGGAGCTTGAATTCCGACAAAAATCGAAACTCCAACCTATCTAAGTATGGAAAGTATAAATCTCGTAACTGCAAATAGTGAGTATGAGCATAATTAGAGTAAAATAAAACTAACTCACAATAGAAACGAAATAAGATAACTAATACCGACTATGGCGACTACTTTAAAGCATATCATCAAGCATGAGAGAACGAGAACCGAAAACCGAATAGGACACCTGCTACGTCTTCCTTGAGCTAAACCTAAGAGTTGTTACGAGGAGGGGATCAGAACAACAATTTCTGGTGAGTAGAAAATGTATAACACTGTCCATAATAGACAAATGTATCGCATTTGGTCAGAACCAAAACATATGTTTAACAAGGCTAGTAATTCAACATAACCTTGTGAAGATTTACGCATGACAACTAACTACCTGTGATGACTCGAAAATCCCCACTCTTTGAATCGACCATAAACCACACAGGTCTGAACCAAAGGTTGGAAATCTGCGGATACATCAACTTTGGGAATACAACAACATCGGAACAAATAACACAGACTTTTATAACATCAATAATAAATGTTACATCAGAGTACAGAATATATCAGAGTACATTAAATATAATACAGCGGAAGATAAATACAATAATTTAATACAATGCACAACGGAAGTCTTCAATGTTCTGGACCCAGCTTTAGCTTCGATCCAGAATCCTACTCAAGAGATAAACCTGCAGACAAATTACTCGACTGCCCGTGTGGAAAAGAGGGCACCCGAGTTTGCAAAGGTGGAAACAAACTACGAGTCAGTCATGGGACTGGTGTGAGAATTCTTAACTAGTTTAACTAATAGTAATAAGGCAAATCCAAGGACCACGCCGCTAACGCGGAACGGGTTTACTCCAATGGATTGCCGTGCATAATAATAAAGGAAATCGTCAAACAGCGCAATGCTTTTTAGAAAAATGAAACCATTATAAGACCCAAGTCCCATCACACAATGCAACGCAAACCGGAGGATAGGGTTTTACCTTATAATGGTCAAGAGATGATAAATACGTAAAACGGTATTATTATTAGTGTGTATATGTTTTTAATAAAAACAGTTCAAAATAAATGTATCAATCCTAGACGGCGTGGGTACCATATATCATGTCGCCATACTAGTTATACAATCAAAACCGCATGGGCGTATTGGAAATTTGGTTTCCATCACGAGTCAAGGCTAGGAACGATCTCCTTACCGATTCGAGACACTCTAGCAATGTCCCAGGATCACACCTACGGGCAACCCTTGGATACAGCAGGGCCGGTCCACAAATACTTTAGTGGATTAGTTATGCCTGAACACACACCTCCCGGTCCTATTGAACCTATAATACGGCCATTGGCGACCACAAAAATAAACCGAGGCCTCGAAAATTCCATCATCCACATAAGTAAAATGTCAGCGCTGGTAGGTCCCTGACACCACTATTAGCTAGAAAGAGGACGTGTGCACTTCCGGCGTTCCCTAGCTCCGTTTTAGACTCTACCAGTGTGTGAGGCTCGCGAAGTTACGCTACACAAAGCTATGCCAAAATAGGCTATGCTTTGATCATCCCACAAGGCCTGCTTTGCAACAAAGCCTTGATCATTTGCATCTTGGCGTGCCACGTTGACATTTAACGCCATGCAATTCATAACTATTAATACACAACCACTAAGGGTGTTAAAGCAAGAGAATAAATTCTCAGCCGCTAATGGTTGTATATTAATAGAAATCAATTTACATAGATTGAAATTCAACGTCAGACATGCATCCATTTATAAGCTTATGCTCTGGGTCCGAGCGAAAGCCAAATCCGTCGATCTCCAAACACGTTTGGACGATCATTACCAAGTACCTTGCCTTGGAAGGCCAGTCCCAATTCAAGATACCAGTCATCATCATCCCAACGATGTGAAAACCTTCGGTCTTCAACCACCGTCTTCATCTTCGACTCTTGATCGTCGTGATGATTATTCAGAATGGGTTAAACCCGGTCTTTCTGAATAACTCGCATATTTTGTAAATAAAAACCAAATAATGTAAAATCACACCATATGCCACATTCCAACTCAGAATATTCTTTTAATAAGATATTCATATTAAAAGATTTTCATAAATTTTATCAAAGATAAACTATGAAAATAAAATCTTAAATCTTCCTTAAAAGATTTATTAAAACTCTAATTTTGATTTAATATCAAAAATCATTATTAAAGATCATTTATTATAAGGAATAAATCTTGTCTTAAAACAGGTTAAAGAACTAGTGTCCTTTAAACACAGTTCACGATAAACCCACAAATCAATTTCCAAAATATAGAATTCCACAGAAATCAAATCAATACATAATCGATATAAATTTCTGTATCGGACTAATAATATAAATGGAATAACGGCAAAGCCTATTAAATTCCATATATAATATCGGTCTTCTTCTACAGAAGCCCATTTCGATTATTATCAATCGAATTTCCACTTAATTCCAATTTAATATATTAAATTGGGAAAAACTTGATTTTTAGAAAATGCCATTTTTAAATCTATAAAATAGATTTATAAATTCCAAATAATAATTTCAATGTAAATTGGATTAAAGGACAAATGTCGTTTAAAACACCGTCCACGATAAATCCACTTCACATCTCAATTTATTTCATATCACAAAATATAATTGCAAATTCTAATAATCTAAAGAAACACATATTTTAAAATAATCATTAAAAATATTCCGCGGGATTTGAACGGTCTTGGTCGATTTTGCGATCGATTAGGTCCGGGCAAAATCCGGGTCGTTACACTACCATACCCATGGTAGCATTCACAACGATAACGATATTGCAATACTGAGATAAAAGTTTACGCATAAGTATGAAGCTTTTAAACCACCATTCAATCGATTAACAAAGACTAAGAGGCGAGCTCCCAACTACTCGCTATCCTTTTGATCACTTAAGACCTCACAACCTATATAAGATAAGGATGGATCATTTTGATCACTCAAGATCCCACTACCAATAAGGGTGGATACTTTCGATCACTTAAGTGCCTACTACCAATATAAGATAAGGGTGGATCCTTTTGATTTAAACGGACCTATCGATCACTTAATACCTTATTCGGTGGCTTATTTTACACTAATATAATTTAGAGGACGCTAGCTATTAATACCTACAAATTTAAGGTTTTTTTCATTCACACATATACCCATTCCCCACAGAAGGTGAGAGATAGCAAGCAGTCACTTATTACCTACATGATAGATAGACGACATTTCGTCGTTTATGAGCTTCCCTCGATGGACACTCATGTTACTATCTAGCGGGCCTTATAAGATAATCCCCTATCCATTTACTACTTCCTGCACCCCATAGTGGTCATTTAATACCTAATCCCAATGCAGACTCTCACCCCAGTCACTTACTACCTTCAGAAAGCGGACCAACATAGAGATTACCAAGCCCGTACCTAATATCCATTTAATACTTCTTGTTTAAGGGGAGGTGAGTTTCACGATCACTTTATAAGCTTTTATGGGTAGGTCTAACTACTTAGCACCTCTATCTCGAAGCAAGATTACACTTATAAATTATTTTCCTTTTTAAGGTTTCTTCTTTTGGGAGGGCGGAGGGTCCTACAACCACTTGATACCTAACACTTGAAATAAACCTCATTTTATGAAATAGCCCTCACTATGAAATTAACCATCGTCACAGATCCCTATGATTAATGATATCTCACATTAGTTGTATATATATCCGACTGCTAGAAAGTGCAGACTTCTGTCGAATAAGGCAACTGACCTTGCATCATTAATCTACTAAGTCCAATCTTGATTCTTAATTATATCAATTCTAAATTAACTATATAAAAAAGGAAAACCTATAACTACCTATCCTAAGATGTTTCTTTATTAATTTCCTTATTGAACTTAGCATTTACTACACCAGTCAATCCTCATTAATTCCCCTTTTAATTCCATTTATTTCTATTCTCTATACAATATGTCATTTATGACACCAACAATCATATTTTCCTCAGATATTCGTTATCCTATTAAATGTTATTTATACCAGTCCCATTTGAATTCTAATCCAACTATTGTAACTCCCAAACATTACTACAAATTTAATGCCATTTAATTTTTATGTGAATATATGTACACACATATAAATTTGTTTTTTATTTATTCCCTAGTTGGAGTTACAATCTTTATTCCTAAATGCCAATTTTAATCGTAACCATTTAGGCATATTTATCTTATTCAATTAATTTCCCAAGACATTCATGGTTACAATAATTATTTCCATACTTATGACTCCTTTTATTTATATAGAAAATCAGTTTCATTTATTGTTATAATGGTCATAATATTATTTCCATTCAATACGAGTTATATTCCCATATACATACTTATAAAACGGAAACTATTCAAACACATAACAACGAACATTTATCATAATAATGTTTCTTACGTAGATTTGGACGGATAAGATTATAATATATAAATATATAGTTATTTATTTTTTAAATGCATACTTAACGTAGTTACTAATTTTATTTATTTAACAATGATTACTTATGCTCTGGTCTAAACTAACGACCGAAGTAACCCTTGTTGTGTTCAATCTTCTTTTAAGATTCAAAATCTTATAAAAAGGTTATTTATTGTAATAATTGTATATTTTGTCCAAACTTATTTTAAAAGGGGGAAATTGACACGCTTCAAATTACAAGGAAACAGGTTGACGTTTATTTAAAATAGATGTTACAAACTACATATAAAGTACGATAATTTGCACATCTCTTCTTTTTAGAATCATTTATGTTCCTTGTAGATTTCAAATAATGTCTTTTATTGCAAAAAGAACAAAGCAAAACTACAATAATCAAGTAATACCACACAATATCAAAACAAACAGACTTATTCTTATATAAACCAAAACCGCACAATTACACTTCAACACTCAATTTCTATGAATTTGGAGTAATACTACAAATCTAAAAAAAATGATTTAGGGATTGATTTCCAAATTCGAGGTGTTTACAATAACCACAAACAAATCTAAGAACAATTGTAAGCAAGATAATGACAATAAATTAGAAAGCCTACAAATCCATACTTAACTAATATTCATAATATTTTAGATTTGATAAAATAAACAAATCTGACAACTTTTAGATATATAATTCAAATTTAACACAAACTAATTATATACGTTTATTATAAACAATGTATATAATTTCCCACTTACCTGAAAGCTATCCAAATCGAAATCTGACAAGCTTTTAGGCTTAAAATTCCCAAATCCTGCAGATCTATAATTAATTTCCAAAGGGGATTTACAAATAAAGATTTAGAATTGTAGATCCGAAAGAAAAACAGGAAAAGAAAAAGGAAATTTAATAATATAGATTACCTAAGGGAAGAACCATTTCTTTATCATAAATTTGAATCTAATCTCTCCAATATTGTAAATCTAACTTGTATATGTTTATAATTTGTGTTTTGGAAGAGATTGGAGGATTGGAAATGGAAGGACTTCGCTGCTGCCTTTAGAAAATACGAATAAGAAACGAGGCTTTAGCCCTTTATTTAAAGGCATAGAAATAACCACGGACTGTTAGATTTAATTTAACAAACATTCGCCCATTAATATAATAAAATATACATAAAAAACCTAGTCGCCGCCTGCTGCCATCGACCAAGCTGTTGACCTGGCAATAGGCAGTAGAGGGAATTATTTTGTTACCATATGTTAATTATTCTCTTTTAATTATTTTTCGTATTTCTTAGTATTTCGTATGTAACTTTTTTCATACGTATTTCATTCTCGAAGTTTCAAACATGAAAGTTGACTGAGTTCCGTCACGAACACAACAATGCAAGTTTTGTTGTCAAATTTCATTGTTTGCAAAAATTCCATTTTTGAGACCTAATTAAATAACTAATTAATTATCGTCAAAATTTCGGATTGTTACATTCTTCCCTTCTTAAAAGAATTTTCGTCCCAAAATTTTACCGATGACAATGTCTTGGCGCTGGCACCTAATTATTCTAAAGTACACAACCAATTAGTGTACATCTAATTTTGCAACCAACGTGTACATGTGCATAGTGTACATAATAAGTTGGAACCACAAAATATGCATGCATGACGATTTTAAATCTGATCCTCCTATATGTATGCATTTTATTTTTGAAAATATGATGAAAACAACCTAAATATACTAGCAGTTCTATATGAATGCAAGTTTTGAAACAATTTTCATCCATAACCCTCACATAAATACAAATAGAAGTGTGAAACAACCAATTTTGCATCTAAACCCTGCCATCCAACACGTTAACACATCTAAACCGTTTCCTATTAATTTTCCATAAGCCGAAAAGAGGAGATCAAAGCGGAGAAATTCAACGTCCTTTCCGCTTATAAATGTTCTGATTTCCGTCCTATAGTGAAATTTTACCTCAATATCCCCAAAATACTCTAAAAATTACCAACTATACACTACAAAGGAGGCTTAAGATAAGCACTAAAACGTAAAATGAATTAATTAATAAATCGCGTGCATCGTCGACAAAGTATGAAAATAATATTTACACGGCTAAAACAACCTTTCCCTCGTTATCGTTGACACCTTTTTGCATCATCGTTCCTAATGCACTGCTAAAACGCGCAAACAAATCATCCAAAATCTTCCTTACGCTTTACGTGTGACTGTAAAAATCGAAATTTTCCATAAAAGAAAATTTACGCTTTACAAATTCTTAGGTAAATCTTTGAAATTCCTTCTTGATACCGTTCTACTTCCCTTATCAAATTTTCATAAAAAAGGAATTCTGGTAACGTGCACTTTAATATATTTAAACCATATTTTTTTTATAAAAAATAGATGTTTAAAAATACGTTAACTAACACATCAAAATTCATGTTTTTATATAGATCGGATTTAAAAGAAAGTGAATCGAAAAATGTAAATATTCAAAAAAGATGTATTATTATATATACTTTTTTCTTTAATAGCATTTGCAAAAAGTTTCAAAAATATATTTTGCGGAAACTTGAATGACTCAAGTCACATGTTTGCATAGAAGGAAGTCGATCACGCGGAAAATGCAAAAACTGGAACCACACACAAAACTCAAAAATAATTTTTAGCTCAAAAGGAACAAACGACAAATAATAATTTTACCTGTGATGAAACAATGCGAAAACCTGTCCTTCACTAAAATTTATCTACTTTAGAATTCTATACTTTTCGACTCTAAAACAACTGTTAGTTAGATAAGAAAAATGAGATTTCATTTCTAATTCAATTACTATGGAGCATGAAAGACAAACACACACGAAATCTCATTACATCTTGTGCGATTTACATAAACAACAACACTAATAGTTGCTATCACGAACTACCACAAAGCCCATAGAAAATTGATGGAAAGAGAAAACGAACAAATACAACAACACCAAAACTCCAAAATGTTGCCTATAAACAACGAGATGTCTTTCTTTGCAACTGGAGCTCAACATATTTCCAAAACTTTCGACTAGTCATATCATGGTAGTAAAATGTTCAATCTCGTATTGCAGACAATGTTGGTGTTGTTGGAGATTCCCACATCACCATCTCTTCTAAGAGAGAATTTAGCAATGACAAAAGAAACTCACTGTAATGACCCGAAATTTCAGATCCAATTTAAAATTTTGAAAATTCATGTTTTTAAGAATTTAAAATAATCATGCACTGTTCTAGATACATATGCTCATTTTTGAATATGATTTCAAAAAGTATAACGGTCAAATAAGTTATTTAAATCAGTTTTAGCAACTTATCAGTTTAAACAATTTTGGTCAGGAACACTATTCATCGAAATTATAAAATTTGAGATTTTGAGTTATGTATTCATATAGGACTTATTAAATAGTTAAGATAAGGTTAGAGAACTTTTAAAATTAATTTAGAAAGTTAATGATATTAAAATTCAATATTTTAATATTATTGTTGACCCAATGATAGACCATTTTTGAAACAGTCTCGGAATTCAATGAAAACAATTTTATTGGATCTGTAATATCAAAATATGGTAAGATTTAAAACTTCATAATTTTCGGAGTTCGTACGTGTGCATACGTAACATAAACGTATGTTGAAAAATTAGTTAAAATTCAGTAAAAGCTAGAAATACGACCATTTTTCAAAAGGTCTCCAAATTCGACGAGACCAGGCTCGTTAGAACTGTAATCGTGAAACGTAGAGAGAATTCAAAATTTGTAATTTTTGGAGTTAGTATGCAGTCATACGACTAGATTGAAGTTAACGTGGCATAATTAATTAGGAGAGGTAAATCCACTTATACAGTAAGTACCCTAAGCCACCACAATTAGACACATCATGTACCCTCTTATACACTTTTCATTTACTACATAACACGTCACTTCTCCATTTTCCTAAGGCATATTCCATTTTATTTTCTTATGTTTTCATTTTACTTTCTCTTATTATTCTTCCTTTAAGCTCTTAACACCATTACTCCTCTCCTTCTCCTTGCTACACCCAACGCCTCCCCCTCCATTGCCTTCTCCTATCTATGCACCCTCCACCAGACCCTACCAATCTCCCCTCCAACTGTGGGCCCCCTTTAGCTTCAAACCATCTTTTCCCTTTTAAACTCCAAAAGGACACCATCTTTTACCCTAATTCCAAATCTACACCCTCTAAATCACCTCATGTGGTCCCCACACTTCCACGCCTTGGACCCCACCACCCCACCAGCGTGCTCCCCTCCCCCTATAGGCTAGGCCGTGGCCTCCCTTGTTCCTCAAACCCTAAAACCACTTAAAAATCTCAACTTTCCTTTAGTTTTTGTAAATTAAAGTGTGTATGAGTATATATACGTATTAGCTAGTTGATTTGAGGTGGAAAGGAGAAAACTTGTTTCTTTATAAGCTTGTGAAGTCCTACATTGAAATGTCGTGGAGTTGTAATGACTAGGGTGAGAACTCCTTACCAAATTGGTTAATTAGTACATAATTATAGCTTACGCTGTAGTTTATGTTATGGAATGTTTAATTGTTATGTGGTTGAATTGGTGATGATGTGTAATATGATTTGAATGTTAAATTGAGTTAATTAGTAGGTTAATACCATGTTAAAATGTTAATGGTAGTTGTGGTTGGGTTGATTACCCCTTTACAAGTTAAAAGGATTCACTAAGTATCGCTCAGTTAAGTCAAGGAACCCTAGTAAACGTATAGTTTGAAAATGACGAGAGATCATTGATTGTTTAATATTGATTAGTGATTGATTATATAAGTTTAGTATGATGTTAAATGTGGATTAGTATGATAAAAATATTATTTTTACATGATATATGTGAAATTGCTTGGGTATATAGCACTTAAAACCTAAATAGTGTCGATTTGGAATAATTGAACCTTAAATGTTCTTGATGAAGTTATTTACCAATTATTAGTTATTGAATGTGATGTAAACCACATAAAGGTATTGGGATAATAATTAATTGACACATCTTCCAATTGTTTGATTTGGGATGTAAACCCCACATGGGTTTTGGGATGATAATTAATTGACACATCTCCCAATTGTTTGATTTGTGATGTAAACCCCACACAGGTATTTGGATGATAATTAATTGACACATCTCCCATTTGTGTCATTTGTGGTTAATCTTTTGATAGACGTATCCGTACAAACGTTATTGACTTAAGGCTTATACGGTGAAATCCCACTTTGTATGTGGATTGGATGTTGTTTGATGGTTGATTGAGTGTTATATAATACGCTGATTGTTAATGAACAATAAATATGATTATTAGTTCATTGGTTAAGTCTCCATCAATAAAAATGAATTTTAATGAATATTTATTAATATGATAATAGGCGGAAAATCGAAGTTTGAATTTGATGTCTGATTCTGGATGGACATGAATAATGTAAAATATCGATGAATATTCATAATTGTAACAAGTTATTTTGAAGTAATTTTCATATAAATATGGCCTAAAGTTTTATTTTTGAAATGAATAGTAATTGTCGAAAGCGAAGTTCGGTTAGGTTATCTTGAAAACATTTTAAAAGAAGTTTCCTTTCAGAAGTATCTTGTTTATTTTTATAACGAATGTTAGCGAAGTTTGGACTTAAAATAATAAGTTTCGAAACATAATATTATTTTGATGCTTTAAATAATATATTTTTTGGGCAACGCAACACCGGTTTTGAGTGGCCGTACTACTATATTAGAAGGGGGAAAAGAAAAGGAGTTATGCACAGGCACAGAAACTCCATAACTGGTTTGAAGTGTCAGAACACTATTCATTACAAAATAGGAAAGTAGCATGGCGCTACTACTACTAAAGATAACTCCCAATTATTCCCTGATAGGGGAACAACTTGAGCTATCACTAGATCCTATAACATTGACATACTCCGCAAAGAGTACAGCAAGGTTTGGAATGTAATAAGCATTAGGATTATGAAAATCACGTTCCCAATCCCATGTAGAATCATAGAAAAGAGAGTTGTTCAACTCACCTAGCTCACCATCCTCAATGAGCTCAAATCCATCTCCTAAACAGTCTTCTATCATCTTCTTCTATATCAGTTACATATATATAATACGAGTTTTCCTAGGGATCATATCTCATTCCGGAATTGTAATGAAGCCATGGGCGGTCAACAGATTGCCAATAGATCCCATCATCCTCTCCAGATGAACTGTCACTATCATCCAAATTATCTTCCTCGCATGGAGTAATCGTTGCCTATACTGGGGTCTGTAAATCAATCGTTGCATCTTCTTCCATTCTATTATTATCACAAGGGGTTGTCAATTCCTGAAATGGTTCATGTATTACATTCTTAGGGTTGACAATTTTCTTGACCCACTTCACAATAGGAGGTCGTGGCAATGGGGTACACTCAGAAGGGGGGACATGAGCTGGGATAGAGGGAGTGGGTACCCAAGAACAAACATCATGTAAATGACCAAATGAATGACATTTAAAGCATATGTCGGGTGTTCAACCATATTGCACTCTCACCTCTGCTACATAATCATCCGCTATTCTAATTTTAATTGTATCTGGAAGCGGCTTTTCAGGGGTTATTTCAATTAGTGCTTTGGCATAGAACAATTTATCTCTAGCTGTAGTATTAGCATCAAAACATCTAAGCTTGCCAATATAATTTGATAACCAATTCAGACCTATCAATGATTGCGAAACAGATGGGATATGAGAGAAATAGGTCCATACTGGGATGGAAAGGACATGTTCTCTAGCTCAATCAACTGTCCGAGTCCATGAAGTAATAATGAAGGGATCCCCCCTAATAATTGTAGGCTCAGAGCTAAGAACACGAATACGCTCTTTCAACAGAGAAAATTTCATGAAGAACATCGATCGATCCATGCAGACCTGTAGACCACCACGCAACTACCACACTTTACCACAGTGCTCCTTAACAATCATATACGGAGGAGAACTATCAAGGAAAAAACAACTAGAGAATCGAACCAGAAATCATGCTCTGCTTGTATCACGTCTTGAGGAAGATGACTTATTCCTTCTGACACAATATGCTCAAAAAATACCGGCTCATATGGTCCAATGTTGCGCAGAATCTTCTCAAAAAGCGAAGTCCATACCGGTGCTTTGTTTTTCCTCTTTATCAATTGCATCACAATGCTTTGCATCATCACCTAGGAAGGCTTCAGTTTGGGTAAGGGGAATGTTATTAGTTGAGGTCAGTAAAGTGGCATCACATGCATTTCCAACTTTAGCACCCTAAATTCAGAAGTGATAGTCTTAACATTTAGCATTGAGTTAGGAGTTTCTTGACATTTCAAACCCGTCATTGAGGCATTCTGACGAGCATATTTAGGCCATAGAGTATTACTGAGAGAGCACATACCTACAGCTGGGGTACATGGTAGCCTCAGGCAAATTTCCTATTCTCTCATTCACCATTTCACCTGACATACCATTATTCACTTTCTCATTTGCGAAACTGTCAGAGTTGGCCACGCAACCTACAATATCCAATGCACTTTGTTTCAAGGTTCTAGCTTCAGTATTCATTAGAATGGCTTAATACGAGAATATATGATATTGAGTGAAATAAGTGAAATAGGGTTTCCAATAACCATTATATATAATTTATATAATTAATAAATTATTTTGGAAACATTTTGGTTTATTTTAATTATAAATTGAAGTATGGTCTGAATAGGGCTTGTCGAGCAGCGGCAGTTTGCGAACTTCGACCTCTAACTTTAAGCTGATATGCCGGGAGATCCGACCGTCGAATTTTTCCCAAAATTCGAACCATTGTGTTTGTATTGAAAAGGTTTTCCATATGATAAAAAGAGATTTCAAATCCAATGATTAGATTTTAAAATAAGTTTAACTATGTTTTGGAAAAGTCGTTATAAATGCAGTTCGGTGACCGGAATTGGAAACCGATAAATTATGATAAATCATAATAAATGGTTTGAAAGGATTTTGGATGGAATATTCCAAGTTTTGAAAATATAAAATATATTTTGTTTGAATAAGTTGTCTAACAACTAAAATAAAGAACAAAAAGGAATATGCGAGGATTCCTAAGAGTACATTCTAGTACCACCTGTGAGATCTGACTGGAAACTATTCCTTTAGGCGAGGGGTGGGAAGAACTGAAAAGGTACTAGATATTTGACTAAGAACATATGAAGTTTCTATAAATAAAGAATCCAGTGTTTCAAAAGAAAATATTGGAATGGAAAAAGTAAATACAATCAAAGTTTTCTAATATATGAATTTAATTGGATTAAAATGGAAATATTCTTTAGATATTTTGATATTGGATTTTGTAATTACACAGATATTGTTGAAGGAATTTGGATGATTTGGATGATTTCGATATCATTATTTCTTATACGGTATCGGTTAATTTCATAATTTGATATTGAATACAATTCGATACGATTTCTATTCAAAGCCTTGTATTTGATATCAAATTGGAATTTAGGTTTGTCTTAAATGATGTTTTGAACAACATCTATTATTTAACCCAGTTAAAGACAAGATTAACTTCTAAAGTTAAGTAATTATTAAATAATGATTTTTGGAGAATTACAACTATATTAGAGTTTTAAATAAATCTTTCAACAAATATTTGAAATGCGAGAAGGTAATTAAACTTACCAAATACGAGGGTTGTTAGATGTGGAGTACCACCAGTTTTGCTCTGTGAGATTAATAAGATGGTGATGGGATAACGATATGAGTGATTACTTTTTGTAAGGCTCAATAACCACGATAAGTCATATAAACCTTAATATGAGAATATTCTAAATTAGAATGAGACTTATGATATGTTTATATATCACTTGATTTTGAAAATGTGCTAGTTATTCAGAAAGACCGAGTTCTAGCCCATTCTGAATAACTAATACGACGACAGTCGAAGATATTGAAGACGGTGGTTAAAGATTGGAGATCTCAACATCATTTGGATTATTGTTGATATCTCGATTAGGATGTACACTAAGATGAGGTTATAAGTGGCGGTCGTCCAGACGTACTTTGAGGTTGATTGGATATGCAAGGGCCTCTCTCCCTTAGGGGACGAGGAATAAGGTGCCTTCGGTTTTGTTCAGACCTAAAACGAACTTGTGTGGACGTATGTTTAACATTGTATTTTGTGCTGTATTAATTGATCTCTACTAAATATATATCTGTTTGGTGGAGGAGAATTTATACTCTTAGCTTAACACTCATCTCTAAGACGTATGAGCTTAGAGGTTATATATTAACAGGCATCAATTGTATGGTATTGATTGAAATTATGGTATGCTAAGATGCCGATTGATTAAAGCTTTTGTAGAAAAGCAGAGCTTTGAGAATGATGATCAAAGCATGGTTGATATAACATAGCTTTGTGTCGAGATGTCACTTCGACAAGCCTCACAACCCGTGAATGACCGAAAATAGGATGAGGAGCACTAGAGAAAGGACATATGTTCCCTTCTAGCTAAAGGTGATGCCATGGTATGAAGCCCAGGAAATTTACTTATGTGGATGTTGGAATTGAGGCGCCTCGGATGATGGTCAACGTACTGACTAGTATGAAGCTCTAATAAGACCAGGGAATGTTATGTTCAGGAATAACCCTAATCTACCAAGAATTAGTGGATCAATCTACTAACTCAAGGTGCACATGCACGTGAATCCTGGACATCTTGCTAGATATGGTCTGAATCGAAAAATGAAGACTCTTTGCCTTGGTTCATGATGGAATCCAACTTACAATACAAAACTTGCGTTTCCAGTTGTAAACCTATATGATGACATAATAGGATGGGGTATTATACTTAAGATTTATACATTTATTTTTCAAATTGATTTCCACACTATGCACCAGTAACAATATCAAAAATATTTTTTTCCGTGTATCAAGCATGTTTGGCTATTATAAGGAAAAACTCTTTCCTTCGGTTTGCGTTTCATTATGTGATGGGACTTGAGTCTTATAATAGCTTCCTTTTTTGAAAAGCATTGTGAGTTATTTATAATTACTGTTCATGTAGAGGAAACCCATTCCGTATTTTACGGCGTGGTCCCGTTATATACTCAACTTTCAAAAATAAAGTTTATAACTGTTTTAGTTCTCATACCAGTCCGATGACTAACTCGAAGTTTATTGTTTCTCCCCTAAACTCTAGGTGCCCATATTTTCCACATGGGCAACTAGTAGTTTGGTTTTGCAGATATTTAACAGGATCCTAGATTATGGCCGGAGCTATACTTTGTATTATTAGCAATCTTCCGCTATGTATATATATGTTTCCAATGTATTATAATTTATTACTCTGACATTTTTCTGTTGTGCATCTAATTTATGTACTCTGATGTAAAATTGTTGTAATAGCAATGAGAAGTTCTCTTATTTTATGTTCCGATGTGTTGTACCCATAACAATCCGCCTTTGAGAATGTTTCAAGTTAGTTTAACTAGCAGCTTAGGGCGGTCAAAAAGGCGGGTCATCACATTTGGTATCAGAGCTTTAGTTTACAAAGCTTTGAGTGTACGTGTGACACCTCACATCCGTTAATGTCACTCTTTATCAAAATGTAAGTTTCGTGAAGCATTATAGGTAAACAGAAACATAATCTCACAAGACAGATACAAAAACAGCAGCGGAAATTTAAAACTTCATTATTCAACAGGAAAACATCATAGTCTCAAAACCAGTTACAACATCAGGCTAAAATATTGGAACCAAATACATCAAACAAAAACAACTGTCTTGCGTTAAAAACCATCAAAGTACAGAAATGTAAAGTCATAATCCCCATAAGTAGCTATAACAAAGTAGACAAGTAACCGAAGCGATACATCAAAGCCAATCCAAATCCAAGCAGAAACAGAAGAGAGAAAAAGTCCTAATCACGACTGAGCGTTCCCACCCTGAGAACCTGGGGGGAATGGGGAAGAAAGAGATAAAGAAAAAAAAAGAGTCAAACATAAAGTCAGGCAAGTCCATTGACTTTTAGCGTATAAAGAAGTAAAAGCATCCAGGCAGGTAAATAAACTGGATGAGAGATAACAGTAACATACAACAGGTATAAACAGGATGAACAGGATAAGCAGAATAAACATGGTAATATGGACCTAGCTATGCTTCTCACTTACTTTTATCTGCACCAATACTAGTATGCAGGTTTAATGACAAGATTAGATGTTCCCTATATAGCAGAAATAGGATAATCCCGACGGAAACATAATGGTAGGTTTAGGTGTACTCTAGTTACATAACGGGTTTTTACCCCAAACAGAAATAACAGGTACCTCAACAGAAATAACGGGTGTTACCCCAAACAAAAATAATGGGTGCCCTAATAGAAACATACAGGACTAGATGAACCATAATTACTACCCCAAGCGATTGGCTCCCTAGTGTGTAAATACCATGTGTCGGCCCCACAGTAGGGTGTATTACTTCCTAAAGTGGCAACCTATAGAAGGACACATATCTATTTACTGGTGCTATAGTGGCTTATTTTCCCCTACAGATTGGAGCTATGCACGCTTATGACTCCATTGGAATGCGCCCATATACACCAACTTTCAGATAACCTCTTACTATCAGTTCAGTATGCGTGCCCAGACCCCTACCTAGTGCGGGGTTCCCGTTTAATACCTGAATGGGTTATTGACTAATATGGACCCCACACAACAGATCACACGAGCCAAACTCTTATACTATGTCCATAATTAACTAGGATTTTAACAGGTTAAGTCATACAGATTAACATGTTCATATAACCCCACAAATTTAACTGGTTTACTTAACCTCATAGATTTAACAGATTTACTTAACCACACAGATTTAACAGATTTACTTAACTCCCACGGATTTAATAGATTCCACATGTTACTTACAGTTTCAGTAACATGTTCCACTTAATCTTTGAATTAAGCCTACAGATTTACATGTTTGTACCCCAAATTTTTAGTCATATTCCACAGCACAAGATATTCCCCAAATTACCCTCTTTTATTTTCATTCCCAAACATTCCCCAATTGTCCCAATTTCATTCAAACGTATGTCTCTTACGAGATTGGCATAGGCTCGAAGGTAGCCTAGACTTATAAATAAAAAAGGGAAAGAGAGGGAGAAGAACAGAAGTAGGCATATACTGGCATCTAAACAATAGATCAGGGGTACAAAAAAATACAAGTAATTACAGAAAACTGTTTAGATATGAATCGGTTTATTTACAAGCATAGGCTTAGATCCGGGTTTATTAACATGCCAAGATTACTGTTAAATTTTATATCTAAAATTAACTTGAACTCATAGAGATTGGATTTAAAGAACAGATGATAATATGCTGATGTTGCAGAAGGGACTCTTGTATAAGTCAAATAAGAATTGTCTTGATTCAATCCAAGTTTCAACAGCATCTCCCTATCTTCATCTTAAATTTTTAGAATAGAAGTTTGAGGGAGAAGTATGAAGAAGTGTAATTGATTTGATAAGAGTGCATGTCTTTATATAGAGTTCACAAGACAATCCTTAACCATCAGATCCCTGTTTTTTAATTCCGATCGCTCAATAAAATAATGAACCTAGTTAACAAAACAGGCCAGATTCGCTCAGAAGAATTCGGATGGATCCAGGTGGGGTCAACCCACCTACCCGTTGGGTCGACCCAGCCACCTACGGGTCGACCCAGGCTAGAGCGGGTCGTCCCTTAATGGTATGATTTCCCGCTCTTGTTTCCCACTCGTTCGTTAGATTTATTTTGAATTATTCTGGTTTGTTTTATTTATACATAAACCTCTTATATGTATACAAACTTCTGTAGCCCATAACTTCTCCGTACGTTGTCCGTTTTATGCAAACTCAGAGTCTATTTAAACCAAAATTCCTAGACAAACACAATGGTATAACCCGTTTTACTCAATTCCCCATATTTAATTAATTACGTACCCTTTTAGTTTATTAATGTTCTTGAAAATTACGGGGTGTTACATTCTCCCTTGCTTAAAGGATTTCGTCCCCGAAATCTCCAAGTCAAGTAGAATGTTTATTACACCCACCTACAATCTTCTACTCATCCATCATCCACAGGCATCCATTGTCCTTAGGGGATTCCTGATGCTTGTATGAATATATGCAATGGTGTGTGTGTATGTCCCTATGCTAATGCAAAAATCAGGCGGCCTACTGATTCAATCAACCTCCTTAACGCAATATGTCGGTGCCATGTATTCAAAGTTTATGCAAAGAAATCCTAATATATGATATAAGTTGTATATATGTGCACAACCATCCATCATTATGCAACATCCATGTGATGAGTCATCCTTTTTTTCCATTCATAAAAAAAAAATGGACACACTTCCATTTGCAGTATGAGAGTGTTTGAGATGATCTAGTGCCTAGTGTGTGTATATGCATCCACGAGCAACCACCAGCAACCACTTGCATCCATCAAACATAACATGTCTCAAACACATGTTTACATCCATTGGTTTTCTACCTAAAGGTTGAAGATTCGATCAATAGGATATACTCGAATGATAAAAGCAAGTATGAATAAAAGCTTGGAAAAAGAAGTTAAGAACAACTCTCGAAAAGAAAAGGGTATGAAGCGCGAATCTTGTCTTCAGTCTCCTAAGTTGAATACTCGCGGTCTTCTCACCATTTCACTTTTATTAACTTAACCTCTATGTTTTGCAGTTTCTTAACCTCTGATCCAAGTATACGGGTAGGCACTTGTAACACCCCGTAATTTTAAAACATGACATAAGGGATAATTAAAGAATACTTAATTTTTATAAGAAGAATTAAGGGAAATGGGTTGCGCCATTGCATTCGTCTTGGAATTATGCTTGAGATAGAGTCCTAGTTTACGTAAAACGGATACAGTATGAAGAAGTTATGAAGCTTAGAAGAATTCAAGAATTACCAGAATTTAATAATAATTAAATAGCAAATCAAAAGAATTCAAAAATCAAAATCAGCCAAATCTGGGTGAGCGGGAAATCTCCCGCTCTAGGGTGTCGACCCCCCTAGGGGAATCGACATAGGTGTCGACCCCCTATAGGGATGTCGACCCCCTTATTGGGGTGTTGACCCCCATCGGCCGAGATCTGGCTTGACGAGTTTTGTGGTCTGGACTGATACAAGGTCTTCTGGGATTGGCTAGATGATGTGTTTTTCTAGTTGGATGGTTCAGATGGATCCTAATCTAATCTAAGGGTCCTAATTCACCTAGAGCATCTATAAAATACCCCTAAATCTAACCCTAATCTTATTGTTATTCATCCATGGTGCCTCCATGCTACTATAATCTAAATTAACCTAGCCTTTCTTCTCCAACCAAAATCAAAGTAGAGATTTAGAGATAGTTCTTCTTCAAAAATCAAATTAGAAGACCAGATCTACATCAATCAAGTAGAGATTATTCAAGATCCGAATTGCTACAACAACATCTAATTTTCCAAGAATCCTATCTCTGTGAGTCAATGTTACTTTCACATATAATTAAAAAGTAATTGTGATAGGATTGTAAATTGGATTTAGTGATCATGCCTGTAAGTAAGATGAACCATATCAAGTTTTGTAGATTTCATATCTTTTAGATTCATACCCAAATTACTGTTATCATATGCCTATTGGATCTATTTTAATGTTCTATGCCAGTTCATGTTTCATATGCCTATTTTATGCCAATTTTGATGTCATGATTCTCTTCCCTTCTTCTTTTCCATTTTCTTTATGAGATTATGCTGACTTCAAGCCTAACATATTGTGTTGAGATTTGCGTATGAATGATGTTGGAACGATTGGGAAAAGTTTGGGAAAATATTGAATAATATGTAATTGGGCATAAATTGATTTGTAATCATGTAATTTATTTGGGCATAAATTGGTACAATTTATATACATGGAATTATAGGCATGACTTGGATTGGAATTATAAACATAACTTGAATTGGAAATTATGGGCAATTGGAATATATGTAATAAGTCAGAACTTGAATTTGGGTTTGTAGAAAAGAAGAGATAATGAACGCCTAAGACAGGAGGTTAGACTTGGTTTGCGGTAGAAGTCTGCCCGGAACCGCCCGGCATATCCAGCAACCGCAAAACGACAATCTAATGTAAGGGGTCTTGCAAGATTACAGTTATAATAAATTAATGAACAGTTAACCAAGATATGACATGTGATTGGACATGGGATAATAAAGGGTTAAGTGGGTAACATGGGTAGCATGTGAAACATAATAAAAGCACTTAACCAAGATGAGACATGTGATTAGACATGGGGATAAAGAGGGGTTAAGTGGGAATTCCTAGTAGGGACCAAGCTTAGGAGGGAAGCTTGTGTCAAGTGGGTGGACCGTTTTCAACCAATAACCCAATTTAGTATCTATATGAGCTCGAACTAGGTCGAGGACAGGGACACACTTACTGGGGTTGATTGTAAGAGGTCAATAAAGAGTTAGCGATGGTAGTGCAAGTCCAACGGAGTCATGTGCGTGCGTGGGTCCGGGCTGGTAGGTAAGACGTTGTTGCATCGTGTAGGTATAAGTCGTGCATTTTAGTAGTATCGGGTTGCCACTTTAGGGAGTGGTACACCCTACCGTGGGACCAGCACAGATATCTACGAGTTAGGGAGCCGATCGAACAGGAGGGTACATCTAGTGGTGGTAGGTGCATACTTATGATAGCAGCTAGAGGTATATAATCAAATGGGAAGGGTAGTGGGTACAACTAGTGGGGATAGGAACAAGTTGGCACCTAAGATAGTAACTAGAGGTACACGAGGCTACCATCATTATATTTGTTTAAAAATGGATCATCTTTTAGTATTTAACTAGTATGATGGTACGGTGCAGAGCATATCTTATAGTTGTTAGAAGCGCAGTCAACGTTACATCTTGTTACCTTGTCATATCTGCTTATGTTACAGTCATCTCTTATATCCAGTTTATGTTCTTATCCTGTTACTTTACTGATCATATTGTTAAAGTCATTAGACTCGCCAAACTTATGTCTGACCCCTTTTTGTTTCATCTCTTTTCTTTCTTTTCCCCCCAAGGTCCTCAGGGTGGGATTAGTGAAGCTTGACTTGGATTCCTTTCTTCTTGAAGTACTTGGAAGTGTTGAAAGTAATGCTCAGCTTTATCTCTTTTCCATTTTGGCTATTTGGAGTGGGATTATGGTTTTACTTTTATGTACTTTAATAATAATTTTGTACAAGATGGATATTTGTGTACTTGGCGTTAGTTTATGGTTTTGATGTTGTAACCAGACATATTTTGCTTTTCCGCTACAACGAATTTTTTTTGAATTTTCTTAAGTACCATTTTATATATCTATCTTGTGATATTCTGTTCTATACTCTTACAATACTCCATGAAAGTTAATGCATTCCCTTAGTGAGTGACATTAATGGACGTGGTATCGGAGCTAAAGGTTACCAGAACAGATAAAAGATTTTGAAAACGGTTTTCAAAAGCATTTTTAGAAAGAAGTATTTTCAAAAACATGTTCTAAAGAGGGTATTTTCAAGAGAAAAGTTTATTATGAAAAACATAATCCCCAAAAAGTCATATATCTATCTTTCGATTCTTTGTTTTGAATCTCTTCCTTTTTCCTTCCAGCATGTCTGGGGAACCCGTTATACCCGAGGGAGTATAGATACCAGGCTGGTTCAGAAGGTATCTAGAGGCTAGGGCTACTGGTGCAGGCCCAACAGACGTTCCTCCTCCCCCAACTGCAGCCGCTCCTCCTCCACCTCCCCGTGTAGATGCTTTTTCTAAAATATGCAAAGACTTCCGTGCGATGGGCGGAAAGCCGTTTTATGGAACTGAGACCTTTGTTGAGACTCGGAATTGGTTGAAGGAAGTTGAGGATTTGTTTGGTATCTTTGAGATACGAGGGCAGGAAAGTTCAGCTAGCTGCTTGGTTGATGAAGGACGAAGCCTCATTTTGGTGGGAAGTAACTAATGGAGGACGTGCAGTGGAGACATGGATGGATTTTAGACAAAGGTTCGAGCTGAAATTTCTTTCACAAGCATAGGAGAGTTTATACATGGAGAGGTTCTTGGCTTTGAAACAAGGGAGTTTGTTTGTGAAGGAGTACGCTAACAAGTTTAACCAGTTAGCAAGATTTGGTATGGAATTAGTTAATACACCATATAAGAAGGTTGTGAGATTTGCTAAGGGTCTGAATGAACCATTACACGGGTTGGCTATGTCCCACATTCCTATGAGGGCTACTTTCGAGAATCTTATTGATATGGAGCTGATACATGAAGAGGAGAAAGGTGCTAGTGTAGTTAAGGCACAAGATAAGAAGGTGGATCCAAAGAAAGCACATCAACAACAAAAGAAAGGTGGTAAGGATAACAAGGGCCAAGGGAAGAAAAGGTGTTTTGATTGTGGAATACCGGGCCACTTAAGAAAGGACTGTAGGAAGAAGAAGAAGACGGGTTGCTTCCAATGTGGTGAGGCAGGACATATGATTAAAGACTACCCGAGAAGGCAAGGACAAGCGTAAGGGAAGAGGATAGGACCTACTTCTGAGGGAAGGTTCATGCTCTCATGGCATCAGGACAGGAGAGAGGTAGAAACATTTATGTTGAAAGTTTGATTTTCCTTTTTGATCATCCTGTTCGAACTTTGTTTGATTCTGCTTCACATTCATTTATATCTGCTTCGTTAGTTGAAACATTACACTTAAATGCTAGTCTAGTTATGGATCCCATTGCTGTCTCAAATCCTATTGGGGGTACGGCTCATCTGTTTATGTTATGTCGGGATTTGAGAATATATGTGTATGGCGTTGAGTTCGAATGTAATGCTTATGTGCTTGGTTTCACGGGCTATGGGTTGATTCTAGGAATGGATTGGTTAGCTAGGTATGGTGCCATTCTCGACTGTGAAAGGAGGGTAGTTAAACTATTGACTAGTTTGGGTAGTACTCTCGATATTTCTTGTGACCCTAAGGATTCTGTTATGCTTAGCTACCTAGAATCTCTTGACACATCTATTGATGATTTGCAATCTGTTCAAGTAGTCCGTGAGTATGCAGATGTCTTTGAGGAGGTTAGGGGCTTACCTCCAAAATGCGAGATAGATTTCCGTATGTACTTGGTGGACAATGCAAAGCCTGTTGCATTGCCGGTGTGCCACATGGCTTCAAGAGAAAGGTGGGAGCTTAGTAAACAATTGAAAGAGTTGCTTGAGAAAGGGTTCATAAGAAGAAGTATCTCGGATTGGGGTGCTCCAGTTGTTTTTGCTACAAAGGTTGATGGTTCGCTTAGATTGTGCGTGGACTATAGAGAGATGAATAAGCTTACGAAGAAGAACAAACACCCATTGCCGAGGATAGATGATTTATTCGATCAGTTGGTTGGTGCTTCGGTTTTCTTGTAGTTGGACTTAGCTACAGGATTTCATCAGTTGAGGGTAGCTGAGGATAGTATAGATAAGACTGATTTTAGGACTCTCGACGGTTTCTTCGAATGACTCGTCATGCCTTTTGGTTTGACGAATGCACCCGCCTATTTCGTAGACTTGATGAGTATATGTTTAGGGAGTTTCTAAACAAGTTCGTGGTGGTCTTTGTGGATGATATCTTGATATTCTCTAGAAGCGAGGAAGAACATGCCCTACACCTTAGGGAAGTATTAAAGACCCTTCGAGCACATCAAATCAAAGCTAAGTTCTCAAAATGTCATTTTTGGAGAAAGGAAGTGAGGTTCTTAGGGCACGTGGTCTCCAAGGAAGGGATAGAAGTGGATCCCGTGAAGGTGGTAGCAATCCAAGATTGGAAGATTCCTAGGAACGCAATGGAAGTAAGAAGTTTTCTTGGTTTGGCGGCCTATTACAGAAAGTTCATCAAGGACTTTGCAAAGATATCAGCCCCACTCACACGGTTGACGAAAATGGATTTGACCTTTTCTTGGGATGTTGACTGTGACGATGCTTTCCGACGTTTGAAGAGGGCATTGACGACAACTCCAGTTTTAGTTTTGCCGGATGGGAGTAAACCGTTCATAGTGTATACCGATGCTTGCGGGACAGGGCTTGGCGCAGTTTTGATGTAGAAGGGAAGGGTGATATGTTATGGTGGAAGGAAGTTGAAGGTCCATGAGAAGAATTACCCTACCCACGACTTAGAATTAGCTGCCATACTTTTTGCGCTTAAGTCTTGGCGCCATTACTTACTTGGTGAGAGGTCTGAGTTGTATACAGACCATAAGTCAGTAAAATATTTGTTCTCTCAAAAAGATCTAAACTTAAGGCAACATATATGGATGGTGTTCTTAGCATCCTACGATTTTGAGATTGCATATACCCCCGGCAAGGGTAACGTTGTAGCTGACGCCTTGAGTAGAAAGAAGTTGACTTTGAGTCCTTTGTTTTTCGAGCAGCAGAGTTTAGAGTATATATCTACCTTTGACTTTAGACCCTCTATTGATTATGTACCCGGTTTGTTGGCATCGTTAGAGGTACGACCTAAGCTTTTGGGACAGATAGGTGCGGCACAGCGAGATGACCCACAATTGATAGAGATAGTAGACAAGCTCATAAGAGGGGAGTCTTCGAGCCATCTTAGTAGGTATACTATCGATGACAAAGATTGGTTGCGTAGGGATGAGAGACTTTGCGTATCTCGAGACGAGAGTTTGAGAAAGACAATCCTTGAAGAAGCACATCATTTAAGATGACCATACATCCCGGTGGTGACAAGATGTATAGGGACATGAAGCTAGTTTTCTTTTGGGCCGGAATGAAGAAGGATGTGGCTGAGTTCGTTTCTAAATGCTTAGTCTGCTAGCAAGTCAAGGCTGAGCAAAAGAAGCCTGGTGGTTTGCTTCACCCTTTAGAGGTTCCACAGTGGAAATGGGAAAGTGTTTCCATGGATTTCGTTGACGGGTTGCCGAGGTCAAGGAAGGGTAATACGGGGATTTGGGTAGTAGTGGATTGACTTACCAAGAGCGCCCATTTCATTCTCGTTAAGAGTAAAAGAACAATGACATGGTTAGCATCTGTTTATCTCCAAGAGATAGTTCGTCTACACGACATACCTTCTAATATCGTAAGCGACCGAGATCCCATTTTCACCATTGAGTTTTGGAAGAGCTTGCAAGAGGCGGTAGGAACACAATTGTGTTTGAGCACCGCTTATCACCCTCAGACGGACGGCCAAATCGAGAGAGTGAATAGGATCCTAGAAGATCTTTTGAGGTCATGTATCTTGGACTTTGGAGGGACATGGGAGGAACATCTTCCATTAGTAGAGTTCGCCTACAACAACAACTATAAGACTAGTATTGGCATGGCACCTTTTGAGGCTCTATATGGATGACCTTGCCGATCACCCACTTGTTAGTGGGAGTCTACAGATAAGATTTTGCTTGGGCCCGAGATGATTAGGGAAACTTCGGAGAAGATAGACTTGATTTGAAGACACATGAAGACGACACAGGACCAACAAAAGTCATATGCTAATAAGAGAAGGACTGATCTTGAGTTCAGTGTTGGAGACATGGTCTTTATTAGAGTATCACCGTTGAGGAATGTAATTCGTTTTGTGTCTGTAGGGAAATTGGCACCAAGGTTCGTAGGGCCATTTCCCATTACAGAGCGAATCGGACAAATGGCCTACAGAGTGAAGTTGCCCGAGAAGCTTAGTGGTGTTCATAACGTATTTCATGTATCGCATTTGCGGAAGTGTTTACATGATACCGTGGAAGTAGTAGAACCGAGCATGCTTTGGGAAGTGGAAGTGGAGCAAGATGCCACACTAGACGAGCTCCTACATGCATCCTTGGATCGGAGGTCAAGAAGTTACGCAACCGAGAGGTCAAGTTGGTTAAAGTCCAATAGGGAGATGATCAAGGAGACGCGACTTAGGAGACTGAAGACAAGATACGCGCATCGTACCCCTTCCTTTTTGAGGGTATGTTCTTAACTACTCTTTTTTCTACCGCTTTGTTTATACTTACTCTATCGTTTAGTGTATCCTCTCAATTATATCTTCGACCCTTAGGTAGAAAATCATATGATTGTAAACATGTGTTTAAGACATGTTATGTTTGGTGGATGCAAGTGGATGTAAGTATTTGCTAGTGGTTGCTCGTGGATGCATTTACACACACATTAGGCAAAATATCGGCTCAATCACTTTCATATTGCATATGAATGAATGCGCATATTTAAGTTAATGGATGTATATTGAATGTGTTATCATATGGATGCTACATTTGAATGAATGGTTGTGCACTCATATAGAAATGATATGTATCATTAGGATTCTTATGCATACATAATGGACGCATGGCACTATCATATTTCGTATTAAGGAGGTCAACTGAATCAGTAGACTGCCCGATCTTTGCATTAGATAGAGGACATATACACACACTTTTGCATATGTTCATATAACATTAGAAATCTTTTAAGGACAATGGATGCTTGTGGATGATGGATGAGTAGATAGATGATGGATGGTAAGATACATTCTTCTTAACTTGAAGATTTCGGGGACGAAATCCTTTAAGGAGGGGAGAATGTAACACCCCGTAATTTTAAAACATGACATAAGGGATAATTAAAGAATATTTAATTTTTATAAGAAGAATCTAAGGAACCGCGTTGCGCCGTTGCGCTCGTCTCGGAATTCTGCTTGGGATAAAGTCCGAGTTTGCGTAAAACTGATACAGTATGAAGAAGTTACGAAGCTTAGAAGAATTCAAGAATTAGTAGAATTTAATAATAATTAAATAACAAATCAAAAATGAGTTCAAAAATCAAAATGAGCCAAAACTGGGTGAGCGGGAAATCTCCTGCTCTAGGGTGTCGACCCCCCTAGGGAAATCAACATAGGTGTCGACCCCCCTATAGGGGTGTCGACCCCTATCGGCCCAGATTTGGCCTGATGAGTTTTGTGGTCTGGATTGATACGTGGTCTTCTGGGATTGGCTGAATGACGTGTTTTTCTGGTTTGGATGGTTCAGATGGATCCTAATCTAATATAAGGGTCCTAATTCACCAAGAGCATCTATAAAATACCCCTAAATCTAACCCTAATCTCATTGTTATTCATCCATAGCGCCTCCATGCTGCACTAATCTAAATTAACCTAACCTTTCTTCTCCAACCAAAATCAAAGTAGAGATTTATAGATAGTTCTTCTTCAACAATCAAATTAGAAGATCAGATCTACATCAATAAAGTAGAGATTATTCAAGATCCGAATTGCTACAACAACGCCTATTTTTTTAAGAATCCTATCGCTGTGAGTCTACGTTACTTTCACATATAATTAAAAAGTAATTGTGATAGAATTGTAAATTGGATTTAATGATCATTCCTGTAAGTAAGACGACCAATATCAAGTTTTGTAGATTTCTTATCTTTCAGATTCATACCCAAATTACCGTTATCATATGCCTATTGGATCTATTTTATTGTTCTATGCTAGTTCATGTTTCATATGCCTATTTTATGCCAATTTTAATGTCATGATTCTCTTCCCTTCTTCTTTTCCTTTTTCTTTATGAGATTAGGCTAACTTCGAGCCTAACATATTGCATTGAGATTTGCATACGAATAACGTTGGAACGATTGGGAAAAGTTTGGGAAAATATTGAATAATATGTAATTGGGTATAAATTGATTTGTAATCACGTAATTGATTTAGGGCATAAATTGGTACAATTTATATACATGGAATTATAGGCATGACTTGGATTGGAATTATAAACGTAACTTGAATTGGAAATTATGGGCAATTGGAATATATGTAATAAGTCAGGACTTGAATTTGGGTTTGTAGAAAAGAAGAGATAATGAACGCCTAAGACACGAGGTTAGACTTGGTTTGCGGTAGAAGTCTGCTCGGAACCGCCCAGCATATCCAGCAACCGCTAACGGCAGTCTAATGTGAGAGGTCAAAGGCATAAATTAGATGCGTAATAATGCAAAGACACGAGGTTAGATTTGGTTTGCGATAGAAGTCTGCCCGGAACCGCCCGGCACATCCAGCAACCGCAAAACGGCAATCTAATGTGAAGGGTCTTGCAAGATTACGGTTATAATAAATGAATGAACACTTAACCAAGATAAGACATGTGATTAGACATGGGATAATAAAGGGTTAAGTGGGTATCAAGGGCAGGATGTGAAACATAATAAAAGCACTTAACCAAGATGAGACATGTGATTAGACATGGTGATAAAGAGGGGTTAAGTGGGAATTCCTAGTGGGGACCAAGCTTAGGAGGGAAGCTTGTGTCAAGTGGGTGGACCCTTTTCAACCAGTAACCCATTTTAGTATCTACATAAGATCAAACTAGGTCGAGGACGGGGACACGCTTACTGGGGTTGATTGTAAGAGGTCAATAAAGAGTCAGCGATGGCAGTGCAAGTCCAACGGAGTCATGTGCGTGTGTGGGTCCGGGCTGGCAGGTAAGACGCTGTTGCATCGTGTAGGTATAAGCCGTGCATTTTAGTAGTATCGGGTTGCCACTTTAGGGATTGATACATCTTACTATGGGACCGGCACGGGTATCTACGAGTTAGGGAGCCAATCGAATAGGAGGGTACATCTAGTGGTGGTAGGTGCATACCTATGATAGCAGTTAGAAGTACATAATCAAATGGGAATGGTAGTGAGTACAACTAGTGGGGATAGGAGCAAGTTGGCACCTATGATAGTAACTAGAGGTACGCGAAGCTACCATCATTATATTTGTTTAAAAAGGGATCATCTTTTAGTATGTAACTAGTATGATGGTACAATGTAGAGCACATTTTATAGTTGTTAGAAGCGAAGTCAACGTTACATCTTGTTACCTTGTCATATCTGCTTATGTTACAGTCATCTCTTATATCCGGTTTATGTTCTTATCCTGTTACTTCGCTGATTATATTGTTAAAGTCACTAGACTTGCCAGACTTATGTCTGATCCCTTCTTGTTTCGCCTCTTTTCTTTCTTCCCCCCAGGTCTTCAGGGTGGGATTAGTGAAGTTTGACTTGGATTCCTTTCTTCTTGAAGTACTTGGAAGTGTTGAAAGTAATGCTCAGCTTTATCTCTTTTTCATTATGGCTATTTGGAGTGGGATTATGGTTTTACTTTTATGTAATCTGATAATAATTTTGTACAAAATGGATATTTGTGTACTTGGCATTAGTATATGGTTTTGATGTTGTAACCAAACATGTTTTGCTTTTCCGCTGCAATGAATAAATTTTGAATTTTCTTAAGTACCATTTTATATATCTGTCTTGTGATGTTCTGTTCTATACTCTTATAATACTCGATGAAAGTTAATGCATTCCCTTAGTGAGTGACATTAATGGATGTGGGGTGTTACACGTGGTATCAGAGCTGAAGGTTACTAGAACAGATAAAAGATTTTGAAAACCGTTTTCAAAAGAATTTTTAGAAAGAAGTATTTTCAAAAACATATTCTAAAGAGGGTATTTTCAAGAAAAAAGTTTATTACGAAAAACATAATCCCCAAAAAGCCATATATCTATCTTTCGATTCTCTTTTTTGAATCTCTTCCTCTTTCCTTTCAGCATGTCTGGGGAACCCATTATACCCGAGGACGTACAGATACCAGGCTGGTTCAGAAGGTATCTAGAGGCTAAGGCTACTGCTGCAGGCCCAGCAGGTGTTCCTCCTCCCCCAGCTGCAGCCGCTCCTCCTCCTCCTCGTGTAGACGCTTTTTCTAAAAATATGCAAAGACTTCCGTGCGATGGGCGGAAAGCCGTTTTATGGAACTGAGACGTTTGTTGAGGCTCGGAATTGGCTCAAGGAAGTGGAGGATTTGTTTGGTACCTTTGAGATAGACGAGGGAAGGAAAGTTCAGCTTGCTGCTTGGTTGATGAAGGACAAAGCCTCAATTTGGTGGGAAGTAATTAATGGAGGACGTGCAACGGAGACGTGGATGGATTTTAGACAAAGTTTCGAGCTGAAATTTCTTTCACAAGCAGAGGAGAGTTTATACATGGAGATGTTCTTGGCTTTGAAACAAGGGAGTTTGTCTGTGAAGAAGTACGTTAACAAGTTTAACCAGTTAGCAATATTTGGTATGGAATTAGTTAATACACCACATAGGAAGGCTTTGAGATTTTCCAAGGGTCTGAATGAACCATCACACATGTTGGCTATGTGCCACATTCCTATGGGGGCTATTTTCGAGAATCTTGTTGATATGGCACTGATACATAAAGAGGAGAAAGGTGCTAGTAAGTTAAGGCACATGATAAGAAGGTGGATCCAAAGAAAGCACAACAACAACAAAAGAAAGCTGGTAAGGATAATAGGGGACAAGGGAAGAAAAGGTGTTTTAATTGTGGAACACCGGGCCACTTAAGCAAGGACTATAGGAAGAAGAAGAAGACGGGTTGCTTCCAATGTAGTGAGGCAAGACATATGATTAAAGACTGCTCGAGGAGGCAAGGACAAGGGCAAGGGCAGAGGACATGACCTACTTCTGGAGGGCAGGTTCATGCTCTCATGTCACCAGGACAAGAGAGAGGTAGAATCATTTCTGTTGAAAGTTTGATTTTCCTTTTTGATCATCCTGTTCGAACTTTGTTTGATTTTGGCGCTTCACATTCGTTTATATCTGCTTCGTTAGTTGAAACACTGCACCTAAATGTTAGTCTAGTTATGGATCCCGTTGCTGTCTCAAATCCTATTGGGGGTATGGCTCATCTATCTATGTTATGTCGGGATTTGAGAATATATGTGTATGGCGTTGAGTTCGAATGTAACACTTATGTGCTTGGTTTCACGGGCTATGGGTTGATTCTAGGAATGGATTGGATAGCCAGGTATGGTGCCATTCTCGACTGTGAAAAGAGGGTAGTTAGACTGTTGACTAGTTTGGGTAATACTCTCGATATTTCTTGTGACCCTAAGGGTTCTGTTATGCTTAGCTACCTAGAATCTCTTGACACATCTATTGATGATTTGCAATCTGTTCGAGTAGTCCGTGAGTATGCAGATGTCTTTGAGGAGGTTAGGGCTTACCTCCAAAACGCGAGATAGATTTCCGTATGTACTTGGTGGACAATGCAAAGCCTGTTGCATTGTCGGTGCGCCACATGGCTCCAAGAGAAAGGAAGAAGCTTAGTAAACAAGTGAAAGAGTTGCTTGAGAAGGGGTTCATAAGAAGAAGTATCTCGAAGTGGGGTGCTCCAGTTGTTTTTGCTATGAAGGCCGATGGTTCACTTAGATTGTGCATGGACTATAGGGAGCTGAATAAGCTCAAGAAGAAGAACAGACACCCATTGCCGAGGATAGATGATTTTTTCGATCAGATGGTTGGTGCTTCAGTTTTCTCGCAGTTGGAATTAGCTACAGGATTTCATCAGTTAAGGGTAGCTGAGGATAGTATAGATAAGACTGCTTTTAGGACTCCCGACGGTTTCTTCGAATGGCTCGTCATGCCTTTTGGTTTGATGAATGCACCTGCCTATTTCGTCATGCCTTTTGGTTTGATGAACCACATTCCTCAGAGATGATACTTTAATGAAAGCCATGTCTCCTACCTTAAACTCAATGTCAGTCATTCTCTTATCTACGTAGGACATATGCCTGTCCTGCGCTGTCTTCATACGTCGGTATATAAGATCAATCTTTTATGAAGTCTCTCTAATCATCTCAGGTCCAAGTAGAAGCCTATTCATAGACTCCTACCAACAAGTTGGTGATCTGCAAGATCGTCCGTATAATGCCTCGATGGGTGCTATGCCTATACTAGTCAAATAACTGTTATTGTAGGAGAACTCCACCAATGGGAGATGCTCCTCCTAAGTCCCTCCGAAGTCTAGGATACACAGCCTCAAAAGATCCTCAAGAACCTTATTCACCCTTTCAGTCTGTCCGTCGGTCTGAGGGCGATATGTTGTGCTTAAACATAACTTATACCTAGTGCCTCTTGCAAGCTCTTCCAAAACTCACTAGTGAAGATGGGGTCACGATCACTCACTATGCTAGAAGGTACTCCATGTAGACGGACTATCTCACGATGATAAAATGATGCTAACCATGCCGCTGTTCTTTTGCTATTAACGAGAATGAAATGAGCGCTCATAGTTAGCCTGTCCATTATAACCCAAATACTGGTGTTGTCTCTCCTTGATCTAGGCAAACCATTGATGAAATCCATAGAGACGCTCTCTCACTTCCATTGTGGGACATCCAAAGGATGAAGCAAACCGCCGGGCTTCCTTTGTTCATCTTTTACTTACTGGAAAACTAAACAACGAGCTACAAACTACGCTACATCTTTCTTCATCCCAACCCAAAAGAAAACCCTCTTCATGTCTCGATACATCTTATCGCCCCCCCCCCCAGATGGATAGTCATCCTAGAATGATGGGCTTCCTCAAGAACTGTCCTCAACAAACCTCCAACTTGGTGAACACAAAGCCTCCCATCTCATCGTAGCCACCCTTTATCATCCGCAGAATATCTACTAAGGTGACTAGAAATCTCCCCTCTACTGAGCCTATCCGAGATGTCACTATCTGTGGGTCCTCTCGTTGTGAAGATCCTATCCAGTCCATAAGAGTAGGTCACACTTCTAAAGATGCCAACAAACAAGGTGTAAGATCCGTCGATGGCCAAAAATCGAAGGTCGATATGTACTCCAAACTTTGCCTCTCTACGAATAGAGGACTCAAGATCATCCTCTGCCTACTCAACGCGTCCACCACTACATTACCCTTGTCAGGGGTATAAGAAATTTCAAAGTCATAGGACGCCAGGAACTCCATCCGTTTTTGTTGTCACAATTGAGATCCTTATAAGAGAAGAGATACTTGAGCGACTTATGGTCCGTGTAAATTCGAACCTTTCTCCAAGGAGATAATGCCGCCAAGTCTTAAGTGCGAACATTATAGCAGCCAACTCCAAATCATGGGTAGGGTAGTTCCTCTCATGAACTCTCAACTGCTACTACCATAGCTTACTACCCTTCCCTCTTGCATCAAGAAGGCACCAAGCCATGTACCACATGCATCAGTGCACACTGTGAATATCTTATTCCCATCAGGCAATGTCAAAATTGGGGCTGTTGTTAGAGCCTTCTTCAACCGCTGAAAAGCATCCTCACAATCAGTACTCTAAGAAAAGGTCAGATTCTTCTTCGTCAGGCTGGTGAGTAGGGATGATATCTTTGCGAAGTCCTTGATAAACTTCCTATAATAGCCTACTAAACCAAGAAAACTTCTCACCTCCATTGCATTCTTTGTAACCTTCCAGTCGTGAACTACAACTACTTTCACGGGATCACCGCTATCCCATCCTTGGAGACCACATGCCCTAGAAATCTTACCTTCTTTCTCCAAAAGTGACACTTGGAGAATTTCACCTTAAGCTGGTGTTCTCTGAGAGTCCTCAAACCTCTCCTAAATGTAGGGCACGTTCTTCCTTGCTCTTTGAGAAGATCAGGATGTCATCCAAAAAGACCACCACACATTTATTTAGAAACTCCCTAAACATCCTACTCATCAGGTCCACAAAATATGCGGGTGCATTCGTCAACCCCAAAGTCATGACTAACCACTCAAAGAATCCATCCCGAGTTTTGAAAGCGGTCTTATCTATATTGTTCTTGGTCACCCTCAATTGATGAAATCCCGTGGCCAGATCTAGTTGAGAGAAAACAATTGCGCCAACAAGCTGGTCAAACAGGTCGTCAATCCTCGAAGTGGGCGCCTATTCTTCTTGGTGAGCTTATTCAACTCCCTGTAATACACACATAGACGAAGTGAGCCATCCGCCTTGGTCGCGAAGATGACTGGAGCACCCCATTCAGATATACTTCACCTAATAAACCCCTTCTCAAGTAGCTCCCCTACTTGCTTGTTAAGCTCCCCCTCTCTCTAGGAGCCATGTGGCACACATGTTATGCGATTGGCTTTGCATTATTCACCAAGTATATCCGGAAATCAATCTCATGCCTCAGAGGTAAGTCCTTAACCTCATCAAAAACATCCGAATACTCATAGACTGTGCGTACAGATCGTAAATCATCGATAGAAACATCAACTGATTCTAGGAAACTAAGCATGATAGACCCCTTTGGGTCACAGGAAATCTCGAGAGTCATCCCTCAGCAAGTCAAAAATCTAACGACCCTCCTCTCACAGTTTAGGATGGCACCATCCGTGGCTAGCCAATCCGTCCTTAGATCAGACCATAGCCCATAAAACCAAGCACATACGCGTCACACTCGAACTCGACGCTTAACAAAGATATCCTCAAACCCTGAAAAATCATAGACAGATGAGCCATACCCCCATTGGGGTTTGAGACGTTAATGTGATCAGAAACAATACTAGTACTAAGGTGCAGAGACTCAACCACAGAATCATATATAAAAGAATGAGAAGCGTCAGAATTAAAAAGAGTCCTATCTGGATGATCAGAAAGGGAAATCAAACATTCAACAGAAACTTTCCTACCTCTATCCGGTCTACTGGCCTCGAGAGCATGTGCCTGCCCTCCAGAAGATCCTGCCCTTTGCTCATATCCTTGCTTCTTCGGGCATTTCCTAGTATAGTGTCCAACTTCACCATAGTTGAAACAAGCATTATTCCTTTTTCTGCAATCCTTGACCAAATGACCCAAGCTCCTACAACCATGACACTTCTTCTTTAACTGAGCCTTGTCGTTCTTTCCACCCTTCTTTTGTTTTTCATTCTTGGGCCACACTTTCTTGTTCTGTGTCTCATCGGTCTTAAACTCTTTCTTCTCATCCTTACCATCTTCGTGCATTAACGCCATGTCAATAAGTCTTTCAAAAGTTTACCACCCTCGGTATATGAGACAACGCCAATCCTTGGAGAGGTTGATTTAATCCTTTCACAAACCTTAAAGCTTTCTTATGTGGGATATTCACCAATTCCAAACCAAACCTTGCCAACTTATTGAACTTATTGACACTCTTTAGTAGACATACTTCCTTGCTTAAGTGCCAAGAATTTCTCCATCTGCATACTCTCTTCTGCCTGAGAGATAAACTTCATCTCGAATCTCTATTGGAAATCAGCCCAAGTATCTACTGGACGTCCTACTTGTGCACCTCCCACCAAAACGAAGCCTCGTCCTTAAGATGCCATGCGACCAACTATGTCTACCTACGGTCATCGACCTCAAAAAGACCAAACAAGTTCTCTATCTCTCGTAGCCAATTCCGTGCTTCCACAAAGCTTTCAGTTCCACGGAATGGTTTTCCTCCCATAGCACAGAAGTCCTTGCATATCTTAGAGAAATTATCTACTCGCGGAGGTTGAGGAACAACAACCGTTGGTGGGGGATAAGCCTCTCCTTGGCCTCCGGTAGGTGCCGTAGCCTCAAGATATATATGGAACCAAGTCGGTTTCTGAACGACCTTGGGAATATCGGGTTCCCCACACATGCTGAAAGAAAGGAAAAGGGTTCAAACAGAGAATCGAAAAGATATTGTATATGGCTTTGGAGAAATATGTTTTTTTTTCAAAACAAGATTTCTTTTTGAAAATACATTATTTTTGGAAACAATTTCCAAAACTTTTATCCGATCCTGTAACCTTCAGCTCTGATACCAAATGTGACAACCCACGTCCGTTAATGTCATTCTTTGTCATAATGCATTAAGTTTCATGAATCGTTATAGGTAAACAGAAACATAATCTCACAAGATAGATACAAAATAGCAGCGGAAATTTAAAAATTCATTATTCAACAGAAAAACATCGTAGTCTCCAAACCAGTTACAACATCAGGCTAAAATATTGGAACCAAATACATCAAACAAAAACATCTGTCTTCCCAAGCGCTCGACACGGCTTGGAAATCTTTTCAGCTTCCAAAAAAAATCACTTCAACTCAAAGCACATATGTCAAGACAAAACATACTTTAGAGGGCAAGAATTAACCGATTTTTCGGTCTGGTTACCAAAAGCATACTAGGCCCACTGGACTCATACCATCACGTGGTACGAAAACCCGAAGTATTTCCAAAACACCAAGGATCCAGGACTGGAAGCAGTCGGGCGAGTGTAGGCCTCCTAACCCCTCAAACACCTCATTTCACATCCCACAGATCAATTCGCATCCCCCATAAATGAGTGCATTGGAGAATTCGCATTCCCTTAACAAACTCAAATAAAACTCGCATCCCCTAGGATGCAAGAACCCGCATCACCTCGGGACACGATTTCACATACCCTACGATGCGTAATCTTGCATCCCACAGGAAGCGAAAACCCGCCTCCCTCCGAGATGTGTGGTCCCACATCCCCTGGGGTGTGCAATCTCACGTTCCGATCGGGGATGCGAAATTCATATCCCTCTTGGGGATGCAAAATTCGTATCCCCCCAAGGGATGCGAAATATGAAATGTCCCAATATAGGGGGATGCGAAATTCTCCCAGCCGCTGCACCGGGATGCAAAATTCCTGTCGTGGTCCCTAAATTTCATTACTTCTACCTAATCCACTACCTATAAATATCCCCTACCTCATACTTCAAAACGGTTGGCATTTGCATGGTTTGATAGCTCTATAAGGACCTTGGACATCATTAATGGCAACCTAAGCCTTGAGGAAGAAGAAGAAAAACTAATTTTTCTCAAGACTTCCTACATGCAAAATATGACTCTCGAATACTTAACCAAATTTTCCATACAACTGTAATGATGAAGTTGAACACTTGTAACCTTTTATTGTGAATAAAAATCTGTAGATGCTTCAAAGTGGACGTAGGTTCAGTACGAACCAAACCACTATAAATTCTTGTGTTCTTGCTTGCTACACTTACTTTTCCATACGCGAAACCTTGTTCTCATATAATCGAGAATCGTTGGGTGTGACACCAATTTGAGACATCAACAACTATTGTATTACTCAATATTTTATGTTTCCCTTTTATTACCTTCGGTTATTCACCAATGTTGGTGGTGAGCAGATTGAGATAACAAGTAGCAGGTTTTTGTGTCGATGATACAGTGCAGTGGTGAGCAGGAGGTTGGCGTGTTACTACTACCTACTATATAGATGTTTTGTTATTTCCACTATTTATTGAGATTTTATGATACTCTGAGAGATATGTAGTGAGGCTTGATGTATGGATTACTCCTTATCAAAGATGTTTTGCATTGGTGATTCTGAGATGTTATGAGATTTGAGTTTCTACTCTATTATGCTTTACTACTATATCCTGTTGTATTTTTTTCCTATTATATGTTATCCATGCGCTGTGAGTTATACAAGAGGTTCATTTTGAGTTATTCTTCTCTGTTGATCGTCCCATATCGGCCTAGCACGTCATACATCGTGCCTTTCCTTAATTCGGTGCAAGAGGTATGAGGCGGTCGTCACACCATTCCTTAGGGAGAGTGGCAGTAGAGAAGAATGATTGGATCGCTAGGTTGAAATCATGACGAATGATCGGTTAGAAAGAACGATAGAAATCCTTGTGGAAGCCATCGGGCTCATTTGCGTTGTCTTGCTAAGCAAAAAACACAAGCTTGAACCCAATCTATAGAGGGAGGAATGCAAAGAGAAGGAGACTCAAAGGGGAAAATTAACACAGGAACAAAGGCCAGGAGAGTGGGATCAGACTGATCGACAGATGGGCTCTGGAGAAAGGTCTGAAAGTGGGAAATAATTGTCTCTTCAACCTCAGAGAAGATGAATCCAAGGAAAGGTCTCAGAAAGAATCTGATGTATAGAAAGGATTTTATTTTTCTTTCTAATAGTAGAATTTCGATTTGGATTCGTCGTCATGATCCACTTGATCCTCGCTTTCTATCAAAGGATGGCATTCTCAGTATTAAGTTTCAAGTTGAAGTCGAGTTGGGCTTGAACCCATTCTGCCTTGTAAGAAGAAGATGGGGCATCGACAGAGGCTTCCGCCGGGATGAGAGCTTCTTTCTTCGATCAAACTCTATCAAAGATATTCTTGTACACTTGTGTGTTCCGTACCTTTAGACAAGACTTGAGTCGCTTGAGCTTAAGAAAGAGTATAGCTATAGGAGCGCCTATAACGGGGAGAGACCAACGTTCCTCTACCGTCGAAACGAAGGAGTAGTGAGACTTCCACATGGACTGAAATTAGAACAAGGACAAATCGGACAAAGAAAGAGATGAGCACTATAAGATCAAAGGAGCGTAATCCGAGTTTGTGTGACACAGATGATTAACAGAGAAAGAGGAAGGGAGGGAAAACCAACCCTCAGAACCAAAAACCCGGTCGAGACAAGAAATGATCCTACTGGGTCCTTCTTGGTTGTTATTCCGGGTGAAGGTAAAGCCAATAAAAGAGACCTCAGAAAAACCCGACTGAGTAATAAAAGAATTGAAATCCTCGACCGCTGCACGATTGATCGAGGCACCCCCATGTTTCTCCATTTGGCAAGACACGACATTGAAATCCCCCTTAAGTTAGATGCTCCAAAACCATGACTAGAAAGAGATAAAATATCTTACCACAAGAATTGACTCTCAACGTGATCGCATTTAGCGTAAACAACAAAGAAAAGGAAAGGGGAAGGGAAGATAGGCTGGGAGCACTCTACAGAGAGCATTTGTGCTGAATCGAAAACCAGGCGCATAGAGACGTCTATGGCCCAGATAGTCCAATTCTTGTTCGATATGTTGAGGAAGCAACCTCCGAAATTAAGCTGAAGGATGACATCGGAAATCACTTCTGACCCCATAAAAGGTTTCTAAAGCGCTACTAGAAAAGTAGAATGTTTCTTGATGATGCACTTCAGATGTGAGAGAGAGGCTTCATTATTGATTGCCCTAATATTCCAGAATAAACATCATGATGAGCGACAAAGGGAGAAAGAAGGGAAGGGAAATGGATCTCTCAGAAAAAATAACCTCAGACTAGATAAAGAGTGCGATGAGTAGACCTAACTATATGCTCGGCTGCAGCGATGGAATGGGTACGAGTAGCGAGAGGAGTATGCAGCTGAGACCATGAAATCTTCCTTGAAGAGCGGTACGAAATGCGGGAGCGATGTCCTATAGTGTGCCCTATAGAAGGAGCTACGAGGGGAGTACTACAAGAAGCCGACAAGCGAGTCTCAGGCCTGGAGAAGCATGGTGAACAACACGACAAGAGTGGGCCTTCCTATCAAGATGCACCAAATGGTCATTGATACTCCTAATCTCAGAAAGGTAAAAAGGGGTACCGATAACGAACCATGAGAAAAAGATGGGAGGGAAGATGTTGTAACATCAATAGTTGATGTCAGCACTTGCTGTGTGAACTTCACATCAGCAGAACTGCCATCAAGTTGACAATCCTGCACATGCGTGGAAGGAAAAAAAACTGAACAGGCCCATCGAAGTAGAGAGACGAAAGACAACACGAGGCTTCAAAGAGGCCATAAACGTTGGTAGATAACTAGCGGCGGGAGACGAGATATAGCCAACCGTATACCAACTGACTATACTTCGTCAAAAGAGAAGAAAACTTTAACCCGGCCAACACAAGCATGGAGCACAACGAGACCACACCTACAATCCTATAAAGCAACATAATACCACATCCACGTCATTTATCGGCGTGTTGTGGTAATAGAGGAAAGCCTAAGCCAACAACACCACAAATGATTCCTACCAAAATGCAAGTAGCCCCACAATCCAAAATAAAACACAGTAACACCAAAAGCCAAAAGCCAAGTTGAACGAAATTAAAAGACAACAAAAAAGAATGAACCCCAAGCCAAAAAAGACACAAAAACTAATAGAGCAAAGGGACACAACATAAAACAAAGCAAGAAATTCTCCCACAAACGAACGGGATACCGACCAACTTAAATGACCCCTCAACGACACCCAAACAAAAAGCAAGGTAGCTATGCATGGCTTCTCAGCGAAGCCCAGCAATGCGACGAAGTCAGGGATACCAGCGAACAAAATGCATACAAAATAATAACCACTGTCTACAAACTATGAAAGGAAAGGGGACAAGTAAGGAGACGCATCACTACTAGAGGCAATGTCGTACTCCTATGGCACAAAATTCACAACGAGTGGAAAACCGAAATCACCCACAAACAAAGTCCCCCCTCATACAAGGCAAGGGACAAACCACAATCAACCAAGGGAAAATACTGACTAACTCAAACCAACATGCATATGTGAGCAATGATAATTGAAAAAGGCAAAGGAAAACTTGTAAATCAGACATAATCAAGAACTTATCACGAGCAACATCCTCTTCCAACACTTCAACCAACGCTTCACCAGATGTCACGGATGCCATGCCAGTAGATTGCAAAACTGGCTGCATCCGTTGAACTGACACATCCCACCTCTCTGACTCAATCGAAAAGAATACATCCAACATATGCCTGAAATTGCTACCTCTAAGTCATGAGCGACCATACCGAGGCGAAGTAACAATCGGAGCGACATAGCTGCCAATAAGACTTGCATCCAAATCCAAATCAACATCAGTCGAAGAAAAAATATTTCTCGTGGACAGGGGACAGTGCACGGGCATGTGCACCACCTCCACTAATAGCTATAGAGTTAACTGTACTAGGACGAAAGAGCGGGGAGGGGGAGCAAGCTCAAGACACTGAAGAAGCCTGGTGAGGCCGACGATGACGAACAAAAACAGAAGTACCAACAGGCTTTACCAAAGCCGAGTACTCCTCCAAAGAAGGAGAGTAACAAGATACATATCTTGGGAAAATATGATAGGGGGATTTGCCAACTCATCAATAACTGTAGAAGAAGTTTGTGCAACACCGAACAGAGGAAACCTAACAGAACCAACAGTAACTCTCCGAAAACTGAAACACCCATTAAAGGGATGAGGATCGACAGTCGAAGAAAAAAAACTACAAGGGCTCAACTCCAAAAAAACCACACCAACCACAATGAAACGGTGGCATAAAAGCACCGCAAATTCCACCAAAGACTCAACCCGAGTCATAATATTTGACGAACCAATAAGGGCAATATCCATCAAAAAAAACCACTGCCAAACTTACAGCTTTCAGAATCAAGCCTAAATCGCGGCATAAGCTGACAAAGGAACCCACAACACAAAAAATGATCTCCGACATATCCAATAACTAGGATTCCTAGAGATGCCAAACATGGAAATGCTTCACTGAGAAAATGCAACGATGAAGGAAAAGCATAGGGCATAAAGAGCCAGAGAAGTACAATAAGAGTGGAGAATTAGCGACAAGAAAATCGCTTATTTGTGAAAGGAGATGGCTGCACTTTTTAGGGAGAATGGATCCCTGTTTTCACTGGCTCAAAATTTTTTATGATCATAACATTTCTTGATTTTCCATACTTTTATAATAAACAAAATTGAAAAAAAATGCTAAACTAAAATTTTCTATTCATATTTATCAGTCGTTAACATATAGGATAATTATCCGATATTTGTTTATACCCACAGAAGCATATATCCAATATTAATAAAAATAAAAATTGGACATGTTTTCGAATATAACATGATGTGTATATGAAAGCATCGTTGACAAATCTACCTAGGTTCGATGGTTTCTCATAGTTCATATAACATATGTTTCAACAAATGTTATATTACATCAACCAATGTTCGTTGGATTAAATTTTAAGACTATGTCTTTCATTTGAAAAACATAGCATAAATTGTTTCTTTCCCCTATTTTATTATATGTTCACTTTAAGATATTCTCTCTAGTTGTCATTCACGTAAATGTATCAAGTTATCTTTCCCCTATTTTATTATGTGTTCATTTTAAGACATTATCTCTGGTTGTCATTCACGTAAATGCCTTTGGTTATGTTAAATTGCTTATGATGTTCACATTGTGAATATGAATTTCCATTAAATAAAATGTAACAAACTAAATAAAATATAAATTAAAGACAGTTATATACAATAATATGTAATTAAAGCATTTAAGGTAAAATAAAATGAATTAAAATATAATAGTCTACCCTCCTTTCGATTAATATTTACCAAGTATGATTTAAGTATAAACAAATATTTTGTATTAAGATCTACAATAAAATATAAAAAATATTTACTTATTTTTGATGACATATTCCGCTTGTATCTCATTGTCAATGCACCTAGTCTAACAAAAACTTGTATTTTAGTCGGAAGTGGTTGATATATTTCCTGCAAAAATAAACTTATACATTTGATCATTGTCGGTTTTTGAAGCCCCTTCTATCTTAGGTTTCACCTGAATATCGAACTTCTGTTGTTTCTTGCTCATGTTGATGTAATTTTCCACTCTACCTAGTTTTCAAAATTTGATCGATTGAAGCTTTGCCTACATAACAAATGAGAAAGAATAAATGCAATTAAATTACATAAGATTATTTAAAATTATAAAGCTGTGCAATATCTATCGATCCATATTTAGCACATGTAACGACAACATGATTATACATATTAGAATCCATAGTTCCTTCATTTACCATTTGTATTGTTAGAAAATTTTCAAAACAATGCTTTGGGGGGTTTGTTTTTTAAGAGAGAAGGAAGAAGGAATGAGAAATGCTCTTTGTCCCACATCATGAAATAGACAAGACTTGCCTCTATATATGTAAAAGATTGATGTATCATATCAAAAGAAAGAAGAGAAGGGAGAGATAAAGCAATGGCATGGATATTAATATTTAAAAGGTCAAAAATGGTCCTTGAGCCTTGGGGTTCTTGGGGTCACGTGATCAGTTGGGCCTCGGAATACCGATGGGCTTGCTACAGACCATTGTATTTTTTCAGGCGTGCATTTGAAATTCGCAACCCTTTGAAACGTTGGAGATGAAAGGCCCAGCGTTTCAGAAATGAACAGATGCAGTGTTTCAAATTTGAAAGGCAATGGTCGTGACGATTCCTGAATGGATACATCCCTCGCTGGCTATAAATACCAACACCAGAAAACCATGAGAAATCAATCCGAATTTCTCTTCTTCTTCCTCCAGAATCTGCAATGCCATTAAAGAGTGCCAAAACGCTATTTGCTCAGTAACACCTCTAAGGTGTTACAAATTCTAGAAATACGCTGCAGATTCTTCTTCTTCTTCTCTTCGTTCTCATCTTCTACTGCATCATCAAAATTATAAAACTAAAGTGTTCTTGATCGGATCAAAGCCGTATAAACTTTGAATTTGATTTCGTTGTTCCAAGGCTTTAATGAATCCTAAAAGTCGATAGTTCGATAACCCATTTGTAATTGGTGGGTTGAACTATTATCGGAAAGAATCTATTATATAGATCCTTAAAATCTGAAGTACGACAATCATACGACGATCATCTTCCTCTAATAGCCTCAAACCACAAAATCCCCAACAAATTTTCAGACAATATCTTCAACTATGGATGGTTTGAGCGCATTACAAATTTTAAACCAGCATTTGATGAAATTGGAGCGATTTGATGGTGAGAACTTCACTCGTTGGCAAGAGTTAATGAAATTCTTTCTGATCACCGTCAAATTGTTCCACATCTTGGAAGTGATACCACAGGAAACCGATAAGGATACTGCTGCTCTAAAAGAGAAACGAGCAAAGCGCAAAGAGGACGATTTTCAATGCAGAGTGCACATTCTGAATGCATTGTCTACTCCAGTCTACAACGCTCATATGACCTTGGAAACTGCAAAGGAACTCTGGACTACTTTGGAGAGTAAGTATCGCATATCCGAGGCAAGTAATAAAAGTTTCTTATTTTTCATTTTATGAATTTCAAAATGGTTGCCAACAAGTCCATAGTTGGACAAGTAAGTGAAATACTATTGTTGGTGAATCGACTTAAAGATGCCGGTATTGATCTCCCAGAGTCTTTGGTTGTTGGAGTTATTATTTCAAGACTCCCTAATTCTTGGAATGATTATAAGAAAAAATTGAAACATGAAGAAACAGATTATAATTTAGACTGTAAACAGCGTCATCTTCGCATTGAAGAGGATTCTCGTAAACGCAAACTCGATGATAATCCGCAAACTCAGTCTCAAGTTAATGAAAATAATGTTGAAATTACTGATAAATTGAAGCCTAAGAATGAGACACAGTTTAAGAAGAATAATAATTCCAAGAACAAAAAGAAGAGTGCCTGTTATTATTGTAATAAACCCGACCACTATTCCCGAGACAGTCGTCTTCGGAAGAAACAACAAAAAGCGAATATGGTCGAAGAAAAGCTTGTGGCTGTTGTACAAGAGGCGAACTCCATTAGTGGCATTGATAATGATTGGTGGCTCGATACTAGAGCAACCATTCATGTTTGCAAAGACTGTAATCTTTCATGACTTAGAAAGAGAATAATGGGGAATCCAGCGAAGTTACCGGCGCAAACAAAGTTGCAAGCAAAGTTCTGGTAAAAGGCACAATTGAACTTACATTCACATCTGGGAAAATTCTTACATTAGTCAATGTATTTTATGTACCCGATATGTGCAAGAATTTGGTTTCTGGATACCTTCTTAACAAAGGAGGATTCAAGATGGTGTATGAGTCTGATAAGTTAGTGTTGTCCAAGAAAAGAAAATTTATTGGACATGGATATTCTTGTAACGACATGATTAAGTTGAATCTAGTAAAGAAATATTCTGCTTATATTGTTAACTCTATTAATTTATGGCATAGTAGATTAGGACATGTTAATTATAAATCTCTTAGAAATATGCATAAATTAGGAATAATTTCTGATTGTGATTTCGATTCCATCTCTAAATGTGAAATATGTGTACAAGCAAAAATACACCGGAAATCCTTTATATATGTAAAAAGGAAATCTAGTTTGCTTGATTTGGTATATAGTGATGTGGGTGACTTAAAAAGTCATATCACCTATGGTGGTAACCAATACTATATCATATTTATTGATAATTATACTAGATATGCATATGTATATCCAATGAAATCGAAAGATGAAGCTTTTGATAAATTCAAAATTTACAAAGCAGAAGTCAAAACACAATTAGGAATTAAAATTAAAGTGTTACATTCAGATCATAGTGGTGAATATTTCGAATGAATTTACTTTTTTTTTGCAAACAAAATGGTATAATTCACCAGTGTACCTCCCCGTATACACCACAACAAAATGGTGTTGCTGAAAGGAAAAATAAAACTTTAGTAGAAATGGTTAACGCCATGCTCATAAGTTCTAATTTACCTTATAACCTATGGGGTGACACTATGTTATCTGCATGTTACATTGTAAATAGAGTACCACTTAAAAAGAATAATATTTCCCCTTATGAATTATGGTCTAATAGAAAACCTAATCTCACTAGACTTAAAAGTTTGGGGTTGCTTAGCGTATGTTAGAAAACCTGACCCTAAACAACCAAAGTTAGGTAATAGGGCATTTAAGTGTGTTTTCATGGGATATTCTCTTAATAGTATAACTTATAGGTTCCTTATTCTTGACACCTTAGAAGTTATAGAATCTGTAGATGTAGAATTTTTTGAAAATCAAACTATTGAGAATCCATTGAGATCATCTAGTCCGGAACCAACTGAGACTAATGATAACAATGATGATGAATATGCTCCTGCTCAAAACAACAAGGATGTGTCAGTACCAAATAACAGTACTGAACACAAGAGAAGTAAAAGAGCAAGAATAGAGATGGACTATGGTCCTGACTTCATAACATATCTCGTAGAAGGCAATAAGGACGAAGTCCTTGATGTGACAAGATATGTAATGAACGTCGATGATGATCCCAAACTTTATTCTAAGGCTACGAGTTCTAGAGATTCTAATTTCTGAAAAGAAGCTATCAATGATGAAATGAACTCCATAATGTTAAATCAATCTTGGGTTTTAACTGATTTACCTTCTGGTGCTAAACATATAGGATGTAAATGGATATTCAAGAAAAAGTTAAATACAAATTGATCCATTGATAAGTTCAAAAGCAGATTAGTTGCTAAGGGATATAAGCAAAGACAAGGAGTAGATTATTTTGATACATATTCTCCAGTTGCTCGCATATCTTCCATACGTTGTTTAATAGCACTTCCATTAATCCATATGAGACGACCCCGAACCCCGTACTGACGGTGGCAAGGGTAATCTTTGGAATAACACATAAACCGATAACAGTAGAACAGAATTAAATAAATACACCAGACAATGCACAATAGAATATACTGGATAAACATTATCACCAGAGTTACACAGTATACAGGATCATACTTAGTACAAATACAGTTCAGCTATACATAAATGTCTACAGCGGAAAACAAACATAATATGTACAATAGGAGATGAACAACATAAAAAGAGATAAATGATAGAATCCATCTTCAGCTCCAGCTATCCAGAAAGAGCCTACTAAAACCTGAATACAAGGCTGCCCGTGTAGAAAAAGGGGCACCCGAGTTTGCAAGTGAAACAAACTACAAGTCAGTCATGGGACTGGTATGAGAAATCTACTTAACACATTTTATAATATGGCTAATCACAGGACCACGCCACTTTCGCGGAACGGGTTTACTCCATTAGATTGCCAGTGCTTTAAAACAATTAAATCTGTTAAACATTGCAATGCTTTTTATAAAAATGAAGCTGATATAAGACTCAAGTCCCATCACACAATGCAACGCAAACCGGAGGATAGAGTTTCACCTTATATCGACCAAAATATGCTTGATACGAGCAAAACAAATCATTTGATAATCAGACTCCAACTATAAAATAGTAAGAGAACGATTCCATAGGTATTAACCCCGAAGGCCGAAATCAACATCAGACCAATACCCAGGAAACCATCCATCTTATCTCGATTACCGTTAGTTTCTAATTTCATACACAATCATAAATATCAATCATAGACGGCATGGGTACCATATATCATGTCGCCATATATATATACAATCAAAACCGCACAGTCATGTATTTGGAAATTGGATTTCCGTCATGAACCAAGGCAAAAGATAGTCCTTACCGACTTCGAGACAATCTAGCCCATGTCTCAGGCAAGTACTCAGTCAAGCCTTTGGATCGTCAGGGCCAGTCCACCGATGTGGATTAAAATCCTGAACACTGCGTTTCCCCACCCTTTGGGGCGTAAATGAGCCAACGAATGACTCCATCGGTCCCGGATCGACCGATATAACCGAGGCGCCTCGCAACAGCAACAACCACATAGGTGAAAATAATATAATGTCAGCCAGTTTAAGCACCGACACCACCTCTAACTAGAAGGAAACGCATGCCCTCCCTGAGGTCCTTCTCCCGTTTCTGGTTCATACCGGGGTGTGAGGCTCGCGAATTCACGTTATATACAAAGCTACGCCACACAGGCGGTGCTTTGATCATCAACCACAAGACTTTGCTTTTCAACAGAAGCCTTGTTCACTGCATCTTAGCATGCCACACAGGCAATTCACACCATGCAACTGATGGCTATCAATCACATAGAATAAATTCCAATGTCAGACACACAATCCATTTACTAGTCCGTTCTGGGTCGGAACGAAACCAGATGCACTATATACCTCGCAAACCCATCGTTCTCCACGTACGTCAGGATGATCACCACTCATTATCCATATTTCGGGATGCCTCCCAATCAGGACATCAGTTACCATCCAAACGAGGTGAAGATTTCCGGTCTTCAACCACCGTCTTCATCTTCGATTTCTTATCGTCGATTCAGTTAGATAAACCCGGTCTTTCTGAGCAACTCGCGTATATAATAAACACGTGCTACACAAACACTACATACGCATCATTTCAATTCATTAGTCACTAACCGTCAATCAGTAAGAGAACGATTTCCCAAATATTAATCCCGAAGGCCGAAACCAACATCAGATCAAAATCCAGGAAACCATTCGACTTAGCTAACCTTCAGTTAATTTCTAAATTTCACATCCATATCGTTTATAATATTTTATAACGATTTATCGCTATTTTTATTTATTTTAAAATAGCCAATTTATTCAAACGACGCTTCGGGCCATAACGCGGCCGTGGCGCTGTTTTTCTTCAGATTTGATTTACACATATCTGAAAATCTAACCGTTGGATCTTCATAAAATTTACATCATTAGAAAGATCTTTTCAAAACGAATCCAATGGTTCCAGTTTCGGGAAAATTCGATGGTCGGATCTTCTAGTATAATCGTTTGAAGTTTCGATTTCAAAATACGAACTGCAGCGTCGTTATTCGGTTTAATATAATTATATATATATATAATCGATTCTGGCACTGTTTTTCTTCAGACTTGAATTAAACATTCCAGACAATCCAACCGTTGGATTTATACAAAGTTGGTGCCGTTGGAAAAATATTTCCAAAGCGAACCCAACAGTTGCGGTTTCGGGAAAATCCAATGGTCGGATCTCCCGCACTAATCGTTTGAAATCACGGTTTCAAAATACGAACTACAGCTTCGTTATTCGATATATTTCAATTCTATTTATATATATATATATATCGTTTCTTCGATTTCAAATCTCTATTCTTTTCATACCTTTGATAAAAATGATATTTTTACCCAATATACATTCACTTCGACACTTCACTATTTTTAACAACTCATGTGTACAGTAGAAAGGTGATTTTTATTGTAAAACAATTCATTTCAAAACACGATTCTTTTATATAGTTCATATAGGTAATATAAATATGATTTTTATTATAAAACAATTTATTTCAAAACAAGAGTATTTTATATAGCTTATATTGATGATAAAAATAGGATTTTTATTATAAAACAATTTCTTTCAAAATATGAATACCATTCAACAGAGGAATTTCAATTCAACGAATGAATTTCGATTCAACACATGAAGGTTTTCTATAGTTTATATATATAGATAAAAAGGTGATTTTTATATTTAAAACACGAATACCATTCAACACATGAATTTCTATTCAACGAATGGATATCGATTCAACACATAAAGGTTTTCTATATTTGTATATATAGATAAAAAGGTGATTTTTATATTTAAAATACGAATACCATTCAACACATGAATTTCTATTCAACGAATGAATATCGATTCAACACATGAAGGTTTTCTATAGTTTGTATATATAGATAAAAATGTGATTTTTATATTTAAAACACGAATACCATTCAACACATGAATTTCTATTCAACGAATGAATATCAATTCAACACATGAAGGTTTTCTATACAACACACGAATATAGTTTCAACACGGGAAAATAATTCTAACACATGAATATTATTCAAAATTTCGGCAGCATAACGGCAGGGTAGTTAAAACCGGGGTCGTCCCTAGTACGGCTTCTCGCTCTACCTTAAAGCCTCGCAGCTTTTGACAATGGGGAATCATGCATCTAGTTCGCACGCAGGCGGCATGTATATAATTTTCATTTCCACAAACTAAACCTATGTGGTTTCAACCAAATAATTTTCAACCACAAACGGGTATTTTTCAACCACAATCAATCAATTTCAACCACAAACAATTATAATCAACCATTCGCTATCAACCAACTTTCACACCAATCACAACCAATAAATATCGTCCATGGTTTGTGGACGAGGGGCGTATACATATATATTTATATATAAGCATTTCACTTCTATTTCAACACATATATAGTTTTTACAACGCATATATAACTTATACATCGAACGTACGACCTATACAATGCTTATACAAGAGGTGTACAACGCTTATATAACTCATATATCGACTATATAATTTATACATCGTCGTTTCCCATATCGTTTATAAATTAGAAATCTCACATTGGGTTCCACTCCACCAAAAATAGCAGAAGGCTCAGAAAAATATGCGGTCTCTTCTAGAATGTAGAAGACGTCCACACGAGTCCACTGTCTCTTGTTTCACTGAATTTCGTCAAGAAACGAAAAAGATATGATTTTTATAGTGAAAACAAAAACCGTAGCGCTTAGAACTGCTATAATATAGTTTATATTAAAATAGCCGTATACGTTTCAAAATCCTTCAAAACTAAGTTTGGATTTTTACGCATATCCGTGTAGCAGTTGGATGATCGGAGTGTGCAGCGTCGTAGGGGGTCGTGCGGCGCACGTGCGCCTGAAGGGGGGTCCACTTCGGTGGCCCCAGGCGTCGACGGCGGCAGTGGGAAGTCGAGAACTTCCTGGCGTCCGTCCTCCCAAAATACACAATGAAAAAATCCAAACTATATATGGATTTGAAGGTGGTGAGGAGCACTACAAAATTCTCCAAAGGGGAATGGGTTTTTGTTGAGCAGATTAGAAGAAATCGAGGAGAGAAGGAAGGAAGGGGGTTCCGCCGTTCGTCGTTTTAATCGGGGAGAGAGAATGTCGGGGGGGGGGGGGGGCTGATGTGGACTAATCATTTTTTTTATTTATATATTTTTAAAAAATCGAAAATACCCTTTGTCACACACGAATCCTAATTCAAACCCAACGACTGTTGTCCCTAGTGTTTTACCCCCATTCCGAACACAATGGGATATGTTTCGTCGGCCCATTCAACTGTTTCAGTCAGTTTTCCTTCAAATTAAAATATAAAACATTCAGTATTTAATTTGAACGTACATTTCAATTTGCCAGGGCCACAGACTGATTCGAAAAATTCCAGAAAAATAAATCTAGCTATGTTTTGACGATACGGTCCCAACAAAACTAGTTTCATCGAATTCTGAGACCGTTTGCAAAAAGGCCCATTTCTGGTCGATCCAATTTAACTGTAATTGACCAAAACACTTTTTCCTTTGCCACGCTCACATACTAGCTTCAAAAATTATGAAATTTGAAACCTAGCAATAACTTCACATTCCGGATCCAACAAAAGTGGTTTCGTCGAATTCCGAGGTCGTATGCAAAATGGCCAATTTCACGGGCTATATAAATTCCATAGCGACCTTTCTGAAAATTCATTTGGCCATAACTTTTGCTTTCCGCTATGAAACTTCGATTTTTTGGATTCGTTAGAAAGATATTCACTAACAGATTTAAATAATTTTGGTTTCGCTTAAATCCGTTTTATTCTGCACCCGGTACAGTCAGTTAAAGTTTGAATTCAATTTTTGAAACTACCGGGCCATTTCAGGCCTTGTTTATAATTAAAGTTAATTATAATTATTTTCAAACATCGATTCAAATCTACTTTTCATCGCTATTATTTAAAATATTTATTTTAAATATTTAAAATCCACTAAAATAGCCAATTAAAAAATTTTAAATTGGTTCAGATTTTCCGGGTCGTTACATCATAATTTGGTCATACATTAAATGGATGTAAAGACAACTTTTCTAAATGGAGATTTAGAAGAAGAGATATACATGGAACAACATGAAGGTTTCATAATCTCATGCCAAGAAAAGAAAGTTTGTAAACTAGTCAAATCTCTTTATGGCTTGAAGCAACTCCCATGCAATGGCATGAGAAGTTTGATAAAGTTGCATTGTCATATGGATTCATTGTTAATGATGCTGATAAATGTATTTATAGAAAATAAGATAATAAGGTTATGTTATAATATGTTTATACATTGATGACATGCTAATATTTGGTTCCAATATACCTTGTGTGAATGAAGCTAAGAAATTTCTTTCTTCTAAATTTGATATGAAAGATCTAGGAGAGGTTGATGTAATTTTAGGAATTAAAATCATTAGGAAAGCGGAGGAGTTATTACTGACCGAATCTCATTAGATTGAGAAGTTCCTAAAGAAGTATGGTCATTATGATGACAAACCAGCACCAACTCCTTTAGATCCAAGTATCAAGTTAGAAAAGATCACTGGAAGTACCATTTCTCAACTGGATTATTCTAGTGTTATTGAGAGTCTTATGTATGTTGTGCATTGCACTAGACCCGACATCGCACATGTTATAAGTGTATTGTGTCGATTTACGAGTAACCCAGGTTTTGAATACTGGAAAGCCATTTCCAGAGTTTTAGCTTATTTGAAAGGAACCATAAACTATGGTTTATCTTATAAAGGATATCCTGTTGTAATAGAAGGATATAGTGATGCAACCTGAAACAATGTAGAATCCAAATCCAAGTATACGACTGGATGGATATTTACATTAGGAGGCGTTGCTATATCTTGGGCTTCCAAGAAGCAGACCTATATATCTGATTCAACTATATTGTCAGAATTAATTGCATTAGCAGATGCATGTAAGGAAGCGTAATGGCTTAGGAATTTGTTAATGGAAATCCCATTGTGGAAGAAACCATCTCCAACAGTCTTGATTAACTGTGATGATCAAGCAACGATATATAATGTCTCTAATAAGACATATAATGGAAAGTCTAGACATATGAGTCTAAGAAATCAGATGGGAAGATAGTTACTCAAAAGTGGAGTTATAACTGTTGACTACATAGAAACAAAGAAAAACTTGGCTAACCTGCTTACTAAAGGTCTTCCAAAGGCTATGGTTTTTATAAAGTCAAAAGAAACGGGACTAAGGTCTATGAATGAAGATTGATCATCCTAACAGAAACCCAACTTGTGTCTTGAAAAGTTTATACAAAGTTCAATGGGTACCAACAAGTTAAGAGAATGATTATGGAACAATAAATCAGTTATCCCATAATATCTAATGTTGGATTCTGCATGAACAAAGGATGGATAAATATCCTTAATAAATCTAGAAACCCTAAAAGGTGTATCGCAGAAACACCTTAAGAGACTTACCTATATGAGTATGGAAATCGGGCCATTTCCTACAAAAGCAAGACCACTTTCTAAAGTAGACTCATGAACCAGGATTAAAGCACATGGTCATTAACGTGTTGAGCAATACAGAACACTCTAACTAAGGAAATCAATATGTTTGATTGTTCTGGTTTTATCATTAAGGGATACTTGGTTCAAGATACGTTCACCATAGAATCTCGATAGAGCTTAAAATGATTTACACTAAGTAAAGATTCAAACCAAAAGATACCTTTTATTTATGCGTTGTTTCCACGATGATGCAAAACTTGATCTTAGAACTACATAGGCTTGATCCCACTTGGGTATGTAGGAAGTCACATTAGTGATTCAACCGTCCATTTTAATTTTTCTTTATTTTGAAAATTAGGGGAGACTGCTAGAAAAATTTCAAAACAATTCTTTGGGGGAGGGGGGAGGGTTGTTTTTGAAGAGAGAAGGAAGAAGGAATGGGAATGCTCTTTGTCCCACATCATGAAATAGACAAAGACTTGCCTCTATACATGTAACAGCTTGATGTATCATATCAAAAGAAAGAAGAGAACGGAGAGATAAGGCAATGACATGAACATGACATGGATATTAATATTTAAAAGGTCAAAAGATGGGCCTTGGGGCTCTTGGGTCTCGTGATTAGTTGGGCCTTGGAATGCCGATGGGCTTGCTATGGACCATTGTATTTTTTTCAAGCGCGCATTTGAAGTTCGCAATACTTTGAAACGTTGCAGATGAAAAGGCACGGCCTTTCAGAAATGAACAGACGCAGTGTTTCGAATTTGAAACAGACAATGATCGTGGCGATTCATGAATGGATACATCCCTCGCTGGCTATAAATACCAACGCCAGAAAACCGTGGGAAATCAATCCGAAATTCTCTTCTTCTTCCTCCAGAATCTGCATCGCCATTAAAGCGTACCAAAACGCTATTTTCTCAGTAACGCCTCTAAGGTCAAATTCCAGAAATACATTGCAGATTCTTCTTCTTCTCTTCGTTCTCTTCTTCTACTGCATCATCAGAAATTATAAAACCAGAGTGTTCTTGATCGGATCAAAGCCTTATATACTTTGGATCCAATTTCGCTGTTCCAAGGCTTTATTGAATCCTGAAAGTCGATAGTTCGATAACCCGTTTGTACCTGGTGGGTTGAACTACTGTCTGAAAGAATCTATTATATAGATCCTTAAAGTCTGAAGTATGACAATCATACGATGATCATCTTCCTCCAATAGCCTCATACCGCAAAATCCCCAACATCTATTACCTTAATACTAACCGTTGAATTCAACAAATTAGTGGTTAAATTTGATGTGAACATTAAATACCTTGTGCATCGATATAAAATCCATCCACTAAATCATCTAGTACCATAGTCAATATGAAGGGACAAAAAGTAGAAGGTTTATGAATATGCATTATACACACATGCATACATCCACACACAGAAACTTTGCTAATAATCATATTTCGAGCATTCAAAATGGATCATAAAATGAGATTATTAATGTGAACAACTTGCCAAATACAAAATTCAAACTTGACGTTTTATCTCACAGTCAGCACCATCAATTAATGAAACCTTGTTAGCCTTACAAAAACACTGCAACATCGTATTTGATACATATATAATGTGCTTGATATAGTGTATCAAAAGAGCGGCTATTTGGACACAAAACACAAAATCATATGCAAGATTAGATCACAAATTGTGGACTATTGGATTTGTTTGTTTTTACAAGATGAAATTCAAAAGAAGATCCAATGGTTGTGCTTTATTACATCTAATTATATCAATATTGTATGTGGTTAGACTTTCATACAAACACACACACACACATATATACACACACACACACGCACATACAATTTTTTTTGATACAAATGATTTGCAACGTTGGATCACCCCATGAATTCCATCTCTCCATGTACACAAAATCCGGATCGCAAGATTTGTTTGTTTTTATGTGTGAGGTGAAATTCAAAGGAAGTTCTAATGGCTCAGATTTTATATGTTTAATTTTGTGTCCATTTAGACTTCCCATATATATATATATATATATATATATATATATATATATATATATATATATGGGGGCGTCTATTTGAACACAAAATTAGACACAAACTTAGAGACACAAAACCTCAACCGTTGGATTTTTTGTCTTTATGTGGAGAGGTGTAATTCATGGGGTGATCCAATGGTGGAGATTGGTTGTGTCATCAATTGTGTCTACATTTTATGTCCTAATAGACATTCCCACATATATATATATATATATATATATATTATGTGTGTGCACGTGCGCTAGTGTGTGTGTACGTGTGTGTCACACATGTATGCACATTGCATATACATATATATACCTACATATACATCAACATTTTGTATTTAAAGAATTCGCAGTCAAAATTTGGCAGGCTGGAAATTGTGCTTGCGTCTGACTTGTTGAACGCCATCAACTTTTACCCCGGTCAAACAGAACGTTTGGGGAACGTTAGAAGAGTATCTGTTCGGACGCCAACAGATAATTTTCCAACGTACCCTTTCGTATGCTTTAAATCCTGCATCCCATCCATTCTCCTCCACCACAACCTGAAAGCTCACCTCCACATCCCCGAAAATTTATTTTTCGTGCCAATTCACGCTGCAAAAAAGGTATTTTTTATACCGTTATGTTTATTTTTCAGTTTTCTATAACATATATTTTTTCTGATTTTTTTTTTTTTTTTTTGGGTTTTGTAGTATGTCTACCGATTCTGTCTCCGCTACTTCGCAGCCATTTGCTCTATGGACGGACGAACGGGAGTCCGCGTATAAAACCCGAAAAATCAGAACCAATTTAAAAATTTTATTTCGAGTAATTTTGGTAGAAAATACGTCAGAATTTAAAATTTTCATTTTTAAATAACAACAAAACCCTTAAAAATAGCCATTTTGCAAACGAACTCCGTTTTTGACGAAACCACTTTTGTTAGATCGGGAATGTCAAATTATTGTTAGGTTTAAAATTCCATAATTTTTGGAATTAATATGTGAGCGTGGCAAAAGAAAACGTGTTTTGCAAGTACAATGCAAATTGGATCGAACAGAAAATGACCACTTTTCAAACGGTCTCCAAATTCGACGAAATTAGTTTATTTCAGACTGTATCGTCCAAACATAACTAGATTTATTTTTCGGGAATTTTTAGAATCAGTATGTGGTTCCGGTAAATTAAAATGTACGTTCAAATTCAATATTGGGACGCTCATGTCGTCTATGATTGATACATTATGATTGAAATTGTTTTTTGAAATATATAGACACTAATAATAATATTAAATGATTTTGTTTTATACGTATCAAGCATATTTTGGCTATTATAAGGTAAAACTCTATCCTCTGGCTTGCGTTGCATTGTGTGATGGGACCTAAGTCTTATAATGGCTTCATTTTCGTGAAAAGCATTGTGTTGTTTAAATGATTTACTTGTTTTATGCACTGACAATTCAATGGAGTAAATACGTTCCGCATTAACGGCGTGGTCCTGTGATTAGCCTTATTATTAAATAAGTTAAGTAGATTTCTCATATCAGTCTCATGACTGACTCGTAGTTTGTTTCACCGCGTGTATGGATATTTGAGTATAGCATCTAGTCGAGCGCGAGACTGGCGTCAGCAACTTCTACTCATCAGTCGCGACAGCGATGAGCGCCCGTTATAATCTGGATATTATAGAAACCCAGATTAAAAATAAACGGGATAATATGAAGCAGACATTTCACAAATGGAACAGACTGCTCAGGACACTTGGCGGGGAATGAGATGCAATGTTCGATTTTCTGGATGGTCCTGATGATTTTTTGGCTACTGGCGCTGGCAGATCATGCAGACGATTCAGGAGGAACTCGCCGATGAAGTTCCAAGAGTAAGACCTTTTATTCGAGGGTTGTTTGCGTAACGCTACTTGTGCGTACCCGATTTCAGCGGAGTTGAGCGCACTAGCACATCTTCGTTTATTTTAGATTTTCATGTACTTGTTTTAATTTCAGTCTAGTTGTGTTATTTATGTTCGTATTTTCGTTCGTGTAATGAAATGTTAGTCGTTTTGTTTTGTGAAATTAGTATTTAATTAAATCAAAATAATTAATTTAACAATTAAATACATACCACGCTCAAATACCCCGTTCACAGCAAAAACACATTCCCCGTTTGCTACAGTATCACGCTCAGATACCACGCTCAAATACCCCGTTTTCGTTCGTCACGAACACACCCCATGTTTTCCTATGTTTTCCAAAGGGATCAACCACTTCAAATTTTTTCATTGAAAAATACTATTAAAACCACTTAAAATTCCATACACACCACCATTTTTCATAAAAAAATTTTTACTACCCAGTATAATTTTTTAGTTTTATGATATTAAAAACCCATGCAAATACCCGTAGGATTTGTGGGAAAAAAAAAATCCAAATTGCCGCTGACGTCATTGTTGTCATCGTGAGTTTAGCCCACGCTCTTGCTGCCCAAGGTTTTCCCTCAAATGTACTTCCAAGCAATCATGCTTCCATCTTCCATTTCAAAAACAACCTTGCACTACGAACATGGCAACGCAACTTGCACAAATCAAAAATGGAAGAAACTGCCGCTGAATGAACACTAGCAACCCGATCACAAAAGTTTTTTTTTTCTAAAAAAGTCACATAAGTTAAAAGGAGGTCGTTCCTCTAACCACCTAACAACAACAAACAACAAAAATATAAAATATACCATATCTCAAATCAAGTTTATATTTGTAACAGTGCAAAAACATGCAACAATTAAAAGCACTCTGGCCTTTCGATTTGCAATCCATGCACAAACCAACATAACCACAATTCAAGATTTAAAAAAGAGACGCCTTCCTCGCTCTGCAATTCCAACCAAAAAAAAGAAAAATCGAAAAACAAAAATGAACATTTGTTTAGTCTAATATGGCCTTTTGAATTAATTATCCCCACAACCTACTGAAAATACCCTTCTTATCTTTCTTTGTTCTAGCATCAAGCGAAGGGAAGTCGATCAAGTTGTATGCGACATCGAGCACAATCGGATTGCATGGACCGGCCTGAAGAGGCGGAGGAAACCGTTCTATACGGGTAGCGCCTTTCGAGTTCGCAGCTCCAAGCACAGACTCGTACACATCAAGCATATCTTGTAGATATTTCTCCTCCTGCAAGTACAACAGAGAAAAATCATTCACTTCGTACTAATATATCCAATATACTTATCTTGATCCATAGTTCCAGTTCTAATATTTTCTAAATTAGGAAGAAAAAAAGATCAAGAAAGGAAACCGCATTTTAGGTTTAACTTTAGATGTTAAAGTTCAAACATCGAAATCAACTTTGACCCTTCTTGGTTTAAAGTTTGAACACTGTGTCTTACCTTTTGAATCTCGTTTTCAACACACTGCTACACCCTTGAAATGATTGTACTAGTTGTTATTTGGGGCTTTGTCGCATCACTGAATAAAACGAGAGCTTTCTACATTGCCTAGTTGATCCTGGTCGTGGATTTGAATCTTTTGCTCGTAAGTTTAAGACTTTAGGTGGATTGACGTATAAAATCACAATTTCTCAATGATGCATTTTTTGACATGGGTCATTTGATAACTGAGGTAACTGGCTAAAAGAATTTCTTCTATTCTTTTTTAAACCGGAGCAGACTGATGAGAGCTCCACAATGGGTTAGAAAAGGACAAGGTTTTGTAAATTTCCGCTGCTACACAGATTGGTAGGATTTTAGATTATGCCTGTAAACTCAACTACTTTGAGTAATGCGAAAATAAAATTTGAGAATTAAGCAAAGTTGATCGCTAGTTGCTCGCCGAAAGTGGGATTTGTTCCGTAGTTTAGCATTTTTCATAAGGAAATCCATTTGTGCACGGACAAGAATTAATTATTGTTTGCAGTATGCTCCACCAGAAGGAAATTATGCTTACAAAAAACATATTAAAATTTGGGGGGGGGGGGGGGGGGGGGGGGGGGAAGGGGGGGTTTTCTTTTGTTCTTGTTTTTTTTTTTTTTTTTGGGGCGCCGGGGGGGGGGGTCCACAGTTTTTTTTAAATATTATCCTAATTAAAAATTTGGACATAACTAAATAAGGAAAAAAACATAGGCAATCTCGATGAGTACAGTTCAACCAACTATGGGGGATGTTTGACCAACATTACATTCTCTAATTTAATTAGAACCCAACAAACTGTAGCGTTGTTCGGTTTATAATTTTCAATTTTGGATTTTCATGACAATCAAAATGCATTTGGTTAAAAGAAAAAATGAAAACATTCCTCTCTTCCTTTGTACAAGGTAGGAGAGTTTCACACACCCCCCCCCCCCCCCCCCCCCCCCCCAAAAAAAAAAAAAAAAAAAAAAAAAAAAACTTAAGCCATGTATGATAACGTATTGTACACCCAGAACATAAAATTGAAGTTCAAACCAAACAGATCCCTATTTTTTATTTGAGCTAACCAAGAACTTTCTGAAAACAAAGATTCTTCAATCAAACACATTAACATACTCCATATGTTGCTCATTGCCAAATATTTATATGAGAAAGATTATATGTGTGCACATAAATATGCATGTTCGGCATCAACCAAATTGAGAACACTTAAACTTTAATGATGATGTCATTGTCATCCAAATAAAACTGACTAGGTCTACATGGACATGAGAAAATAAATTTGTAACAGTACACACTGAAGAGTTAAGCTTTATATTCTATTTCATCTATGTTCCTGTACCAACCTAATGTCCATCGAATTCTCCATAACAAAACTTGACAAAATGTTTTCCTAAAAGGGGACACAGGCTCTACAGTAAATTTTAATGTTTGGTTATTGCAGTGGATTCTGGTTAAGAACCCGTATCACTATCATGCAACAGTTATTTAAAAGGTATGTCCCATAAAGTTCATAAAAACTCCATAATGAAGATAAATCATTATTTGTTGGTCTCACGCCCCCATTCTCCTCTTCCCCACACCCGCGCACATACAAAAAATCACAGTCATGCAGCATTCGCTAGAAACTAGCTTTCATAATGGTTATTAAACTTGGATGACCAAAAAATTATTTGTTATTAGTTTTGGCTAAAAAATTATAGGGATTATGCAAATAGAACCTTCAGAAAAAAACCGTCAAGATCTGAAATCATAATAAAGGAAAATGCAACTACTACCTTCTTAGCTTTTGTGGTAAGTGACATGGCGGAGACTCCTACAGAAAGCTTCTCAGGAATATATTTTTCTTCCATGATTCCCATTGCGTGTTCGATACAACTATTTGATCTGCAATTATCTGACAGTGTCTTCAAATCTTTTATCAAAACCTACAAATATAGAGTTTAGGATCATGTTTAATCAATCACTCAAAATTTGAAGGGAAGACATTTTTATTCATTTGCCCTGACGATAAGACATTACAGAAAGATATAGTTAGCTTACTCTTTTTTTTTTCTTTCTTTGTTTATGACAGCATGAATGATCTTTTACAGTGGAATGGAGAATTAATTGCAAAAAAAAGTTATTGTATTTATAATCATATCGATGCTTTAATGGTTTTATAAGGGATTTCAAAAGTTATTGAAAAAAAATAAAAAAAAAATTTGCAGATATAATATAGTCTTACTAATAATAAAAGATGGCTATAGGCAATACATTCAGTTGCTTGCTTAACAGTAATTTTCAAACATATCCTCCTCTAACTTGTTGCACATTCAAAATCATTTCATGGTAATTTGATAGTCAAACCATTGCATATAGTCATCATTTAAAGTATGTATATAATTAGATGGGCAATTTCGGTCAGAGAATGAGGTTGTTGTAAACGAAATTATATCAAAACGGGTTCAATTATACCTTGTTTTGATTATCAGTCGTCTTAAGTTTCTGCAGAGCATTATCGGCGAGTGAACGAGCATGACAAAATAAGGCATATGCTTCAGCTCTTTGACCAGCAGCACTATATGATTTTGCGAGATAAAAGCACCTACAATATATCAGGGTCAATTCATTTTAGCTCTGTGGTATTCACAATTATTTTTATACACATATTCAAGTATATCTCAAATTAAATAATTTAAGTACTTAAATCACGTTATTCATATATTATTACATAATTTTATTGATTTAAATATATCAAGTACTTAAGCATATTATACATATTATAATATATATGTGAATGAATTCATGAGTAAAATTACAAAGCCTTAAATAGATGGGGTGATTTGGCTGTCATACGTGAAAACAGCACATCAACTCCATTGGTTTAGATTGCTCAGACAATAAGACTTTGGTGTCGTTATGATTGCAACATCATAAATGAAAATTGGAAAGGAAAAGAAAAAATAAAATCATTTCATTGACAAGCTTCTTCTGTCATGCAGAAAGTCAACTCATGCCATTAGATTGCAGTGTTAGTGTGTTTTCATACAAGTGACAGTCATGACATTACAGTTGCATAAACACTTCGAGTAATCACAAAAAAACAAGACTACAATGAGAATTAAAAGGAACAGAATTTAATAACTTCAGGCCAATAAGGTTATAAAGTTGGATACCTAGAGTATTATGCTTTGCTTATCCAGTAGATTTTATCAGCATAGATATCATAAGTTATTTTGATGAGGTAAACATCATTGAAACCAACTGAAACTTAATGTACACATCACCAGTGGGCTAAGACCGAAGATTTAAATGAGAACAGAAGTAGACATAACTTCACAGAATCTGAGCTTTTATGTGAGTTTTTAAGGACCTTGTAAGGTAAATTTCTTATGCAAACTCATGTCATATTATCTCTGCATTAATCAGTAGATTTGCTTCCATGTAAGGAATACATTATATATTATGGGAACAGTTTAGCTAAAATCCCTATTAAGTTCCAAAATAACCAAAATATCATTGCCCAAAAAGATATGTAAATAAAGTCCCTAGAATTAAGTTAATGAATAATTGTATAAATTTATTCAATTATGCAATGAACAGTTGCTAACATTTATGCAATTATATCCAAAAATTGCGGAAATTTCCGCAATTATTCAAAGAAAATTAACTGAAATTTCTGTAATTATTGATCAAAAAAGTTGCAGAAATTTCCATAATTATTCATCAAAAAAATTGCAGAAATTTATGCAATTTTTTATATAATTGCTCAAATGACTGTAATTGTTCACTGAATAATTGCATAATCTTGTATAATTATTCAGTAATTAAATTCTAGGGACCAAATTTACAATCTTTGTTTAGGAAGGAGTTTTTGTGTATTTAGTTTGATTTTAAGGACCTTGAGCCTAACATTCACTATGCAGCTGCAAAGTAGGAACTATAGGGTTGTATAAGGAATATGGTAAGCCAGTAGTTTATGCTTGTAAACTCAAGTGTAAACTTAGCATTGCATAGGGATGTACGCTAACAAGGCGAAAGTAGACAACTTCGCAAAATCTGTGCTTTTATGTGAGTTTTAAAGGACCTTGTACGGTAAAAATTTATGCAAACTCATGTCATATTATCTCTGCATTATTCAGCAGATTTGCTTCCATGTAAGGAATACATTATATGCATTATTGTAGGTACAAAGTAGGAGCTATACTGTTGTACAAGGAATATGGTACGCCTGTAGTTTATGGTTGTAAACTCAAGTGTAAACTTATCATTGCATAGGGATGTACGCTAATTCGCTAAAGATGCGACACTGATTGAACTCCTTAAACCAAATTCTTTACAAAAAAAGGAAGGAATCTACTTCACAAAGATACCAAAGCTTTGAAGCATAGGTGCAATAAGGTAATTTAAACAACAATAAATATGTACTTCAAAATTTACCCACCTTTCTGCTCGAAATACCGAACATTTGAGTAAGCATTCATCAATGAAAGCAAATTCTTCGGCATTTCTTCCCCGAACAGAACTTACCAGATCAGATAAGTCCGTTAAGTTCTGCAATAACAGGGTAGAAAAATTAATGATGAAAAAAACCAAATAATGGTGCTCATTCAACAGTGGTTGCATACCTGGATTAGGAGATCATACAAACGTACAATCTCATCGGGTTTTGTCATCTTATCGCCCTTGTCATCCTTTTGCTTTGTGAATTTATTTTTGGCAACTGCCACTCGTAGCTGATCTCGCTCTATAGTGCGGTAACCTAAGACAGCACTAATTGCCTTGTCAAGACCGTTCAATTCATCTTTTGTAGCTTCGTTGCTAGCTGCAGCCTGCATCAACTAATGAGTTTGAATATTGCTACAATTTTTGGTGATTAATGCACATACCAAAATCCTCCTTTCACTCCCACTATTTTTCAGAATTAACAAAGACACCCTTCTTTTCACATTTGAATTTCGATACCCCTGCCAGAATATGGTGATATCGCCTCATCAACCACACCCATATTGAACAAGGGACACTCATCTAAACATGCACCAACGAAGTGTGGAAACCCTTCTAACCCCGCCTGCTTAAAGTGCGAAAGTTTTGGCAACCACACTTTGCCCTAGCAAGGGCAACAAAGACCAATTTCTATTTTCCACGTAAAACACTGTCAAACACTTCAAATTCAACAAATTCGACCACATGTAACAAAATAAATCATCATTTCAAGCAAATCCAGTGAAATAAAATATATCTTGCTTTCTTAAAACAAACCATGGTTGACAAAATGGAAGAGTTCTAAAAAATGAAAAAGGGTTGTTTTTGCAGAGTTACACATGCATATTATGATATCTTGGGGTTTTCAACTCGTAACCTTCTAAACTTCGTTATATAGAGTCATATCGCTAACCACTTGAGCCAGTGGTTCTTGACATGGTGCATGTTTTCTCGTATCACTAGCGGGGTTGAAAAGAAGTTCCGTGAGTGCAACTAACCCCAGCCTTAATTCAATTAAGGATGACACTGTTCTGTTATTATTATTATTGTTATATCATTAGAGATGTATATTAAACGCGTGGTAATGTAGGCCAATGTAGCAGGAAACCAGAATCATAATATAGGTGCATGCAGTTTCAAAATAACCTCTACATTTTTATTTTTTTCCAATATAACTTCCAATCAATAAAAAATTCAAGCTACCATCTGACCCCACTTTAGCGTTTATGCACCAGAAAGTCACGAGGAGTATTTGGATCAACTTCTACCATTTAAAAATTACTCTTCTTGGTACATGGGTGATGGGCCTGATAGTCTGGAAGACTGTGTGAATGTGCATGTTGAATCGCTTAATGTGTTACATATAATAAAAATTGCGACAATCTTCTATTTTTAGACCAAACTATACATTCAAAAAAAAAAAAAAAAAAAAAAAAAAAAAAGTAAAACTGCAGGATATATATACCAAATTATTTCGAATGGAGCTTCTTGCATCCTGGTATGCAGAAAATATTTTCTCAAAAATTGCAAGCTTCTTCTCAGCAGGAAGTGATTCATTTGACGAAGAGTTTAGATCTTTCTCCAGCTCCTGAGCTGATGGGGAAACAAGTAAACTTCAAGGTAGATAAAACCAAACTAGTTATAAAATAACTAACTCAATTTAACATGATATTGTAGAGTACGCTGTGATAAGGATGCACAAAGTATGGATTGAGTTGATCAGACCAAATATTTCACCTAACCCATATAGATATGGGTTAAAGGTAGCTCAACCTATATCCGACCCTATACGAGGTTGGATATAAGTTTGATTGGGTCGGGTTTGGTAAGGTTAGGTTGCGTTACATGAATCTAATAAAAAACGAGAATATAAAGAAATTAAAAAATAATATTAAAATATACAGCCTAAAATATCATATTTTAGCTAGCATACTGCACTATAATAACTGATTCACTATAACACATGTTTAATTAGAATTTTATTATAAAACACATCACATGAAATTAATTCCCCGCATAATAGAGTAAGAGTTCATTTCAAAATATATTAAAATGTTATTCAATATCTTTTAGTTAATCATGAGTTTTGGACTGGCATGGAATATGTTCTTTTGTATATTTATTATAGAATACATAAACATTATTCTTGATATGGACTACTCTAATTTAAGTGGACTGATATTAAATTCCTTTTGTATGTAGGGTTGGGTTAAAATAAGGTTGGATAGTACAAAATATCACATCCGACACATACATAGTATGAGTTACAAATTGTAACACATATCTAACCCGAATTAGGATGGACTAAGTTGAGTTTATGTAGGTTGGGTCGAATCGAGCATGGGTTGCGTGCACCTCTACACTCCACAGTGCAAGGAGAGGTATTCAAATGAATCAGTAGAACATGTTAACAGAACCCTTGTGTTACAGGTTGTAAAGGTAGTAGCTATGCTTTTTATTTGCTTGATTGATAATTTTGATAACAAACTTAGGTAACTGGGAAGCTATAATCAACAAAACCCTTGTCTCCGGGCTCTTTTTTTCCTCTTTACATGATCTTTGGTATCTACAAGCTAGAATATATTGATTTAATGCTATTTAGTGTTTCCTCCTTAAGTCGGATATGCAGCACATAACTGAACATTCAGCTCACCCACGATTTTCTAATCTATGCAGCAACTAATATTTATACAATTTAACATTCTGACATAGCGTTTTTTTCTAATCTAGTCCAACATAATGAAATTGCTTTAACATGACAATTGTTGTAGTCTCTATTGTAAAAATCATTATATGCTCCCGTCTTAGCGCCAGGCTAGCCTTACCGCCTAACTATTTTCCTAGTTCGTCTCAATGAGATTTACTGCATTACCCAAGCATATAAATGGGTTTATAAGAATTGACAAATTTTGACTTGGTTCCTCTTATAAGCATCAAAATGTTTGATTCAAGCAGTTTTTGCTTCATAATTGCTTCCAAAAGTATTCAAACCTATAAAAAAAACTCATTTTGGATAAATAGATACTAAACAAAATACTAATTTTTTATCCAAAATGTCCGAGTTTATCAAAAATGCTTAGTTTCGATTAATCATCGCCTAGGCACTTGATCCCTATTCCACGTTGCCCGCCTAGTTATTTTTGCAACCATGGTCGTAGCGCACATTACATAACTGAGATTGATATAAAACCATAAGGGTTTCTTATACCATCTTAATTATGATGACCGATGAGTGCTAAGGAGCCACCTGATTTTGAAGACAGGGACCACACAGCAACATTCATCTTCAACCCCACTTGCAACACTGCGCATGTGTTCTATGAATAAAATAGGTTTTCCATGTAAAAATAATAACTGGACTTTGCTGAGCAGCGCGTATATGGGAAGAGATGAGAACACTGAGTGTTTGTAACTGTCTGAAATGTCATAAGGTAAGCGTTTGGTATGCAACTTAACCAACTGTCCAATATTCAATTTATGATGGGACACACAAGCTTATCATTAGTGAACTAGAACAAAATTCTATGGTCACTACGCACAACATCCGAGCTAAACCTAATAAGATGCATATTGACAATTTTCCCAAGCCCAATGCTTGCAAAAATGCAAACCATATACGGTGTTGTTATTCCATATATGCACAAGCCCAGATGTTTGAACCATCTGAGAGTATGATTTGAACAAAACAGCATACCCGCTAGGCTCTCAATGGATACCCGAAAAATCCAAAATCTGTCCGCATCCGTATCCAAAAAGTTAATAAATATCCGATATCCGAAAAATGGATGCGGATACAGATACATAGATATCCGCATCCGAAAATTATCCGTTCGATTTTTTTAACATTGTGCTCAACATTATATATATTTTAGTACAATGAATGAGATTTATTTATTGCTTTACTAAGTCGAAGGTTTATATTATACACACTAAATGCATATTAGCTACTCAAATCTATTTAATTTAATTATATATGTTTATTTTTAACACTTTTGTGGTCAACGGAATTGAAAAACATTTATGTTAAACTAAAAAATTTCATTTATATTTCTTGATTTATCGATCGTTGGAGGATAGGATAATTATCCGATATCCGTCCGTATCCGCGGATACGGATATCCGATATCCGAAAATGATTTCGGATACAGATACGGATATAACATTATCCGTTGACAGCCCTAATACCCGCATCAAGTACAACGAAAATATGATACCGATACATACTTAAACCACATGAAGTGATTAAATAGCACTTTAGCACCACTCCGCAGAAAATTAATTCCAATCAAAAGTGAAACCCATCAAATATACAACAATATAACCAAATGCAGTGCTACGATGTAGTATTTGATGATATTCAACAGAAAGTTTCACTGTCCCACAAAAAGGAGAGGGTGTAGTACAATCGGATAGTAGCAAACCTTTCAGAATAGAAACTCGAGTCTTGGCATTGCTGATGGGAAATCGATGACCAAGCCAACAAAACTCCGTCATTGATGCTGCTTGCCGAGATCTAGCTTCAGCCATAACAGCCTTAATGCAAATTGAAAAGTGAAAATGATCATAATTTAAACATTAACTCGATTTTGTAAATAAGATTCAGAGGATTTCAGGAAAACCGTTCAGTTTATGTTTTAACATAATAGGAAATAAATAGCTCCAGACATGAAAGGCCTAATGCAAATTGAAATGAAAAGAAAAAAAAAAGATTGATTCGAAACCTAAACTACATTTAGTAAAAAATAAAAATAAAAATAAAGAGGGTAGTTTGTTTTCTCTCTCTCTCTGTGTTTGGGGAGGGGGACGAAATTGGAGCTGCAGTAGTAAATGATGCACCAGCACATGCCCTGTATTTCAGAGTAAACAGAGAAAAGGGGTTTTATAAGCTCATTAACAAAACAGGAAGTTGGTTGCTTCTATTTCGCTTTTACTATGTTTAGTTGAACAATTCAGAAGGAAATCATCAAATGCATTTCATTACTACCATGCTAATTTCGGCTCCATTAACATTCTTATCCGCCAACTGCACTAACTTTTAAGTCAAGTGTTCTCAATGTATATTATAGTTTCAGGTTTCAAAATACTCTGATCGAACAAACGTTCTTCTCACTACAACAGTGTACTGTATGCTTTCAACATTTTCTGGAACATTCTATTATCAAGCATGGCTTATGAACATCTTAGAACGAAAAACAGAAGCTGTTAGAGTGAACATACTTTCACACGTATGGTGTAAAGTAGTAAGTGTAAATAGTAGACCAAAACCACTGTTCTAGAGGTTTGGCACTTCGACTTTGATGCAAGAGATCATAAGTTCGAAACTTGTGTATCATGATTCAAACATGTAAATAGTATTAACTATGCCAATTAGAGTAAATTTATGTCCACCTGTATGGAGTGAGTTCATGTGTAAATTGTAAACTACAGTACATAGAAAATATAAAATGCACCTCTAGTTTAGCTTTGAAAAGGTCTGAAGCAGGGCCCTCCATTTCTCCCATATCTAAAAGCTCAGAAGTCTGTATGTTCGAATCGCCAACCTTATGCAAACAATATTTAATGCTTGGTTCTAACTCTTCAACACGTGCATGACACAATGCATGATTATGTTCATCTCCATATTTCCCAAGTTCTTCATACACATCACTGTCAACAAGATATAAGTTGGATAAAATATCACCAGAAGCATAGTTCACTTGTCAGTGGTGAGCTCTTGTTCACTATGATGCATTTATTTACAAGTGATGATAAACAAGAGGGATATCAATATATACTGTACACATTCTAGTTAACCCGGACTCAATTCCCATATTAAAAAAATCTAAAATACTATCAAAAGCTTTTAACATTGTTACAGCCAGATACATAACCAAATAACTACCGCAAAACTTGGGTCTTCTGTCTGATGTCCGTTAGTTCAAAGGAAACTGAATGTTATATTGATCACATTTTTTCTTGAATGTTATCATTTCTAAGCTAAATCACAATCCCCCTCCCTCCCTGAATCTCTGTGATAAATAATAAATAATCATTTTGTCAACCGGCAATTTTTTTTCTGAGCATACACATTACATAATTAGGTAGTCGGTAGCGATTGACTGTTAAATATAACATAACACCAATTATATATGTAATTATAGATTGAATATAATTTGTATTGACCTAATATATAGATGTAACATGAGTATAGAATCGTAAATATAATAAATTCAACGGCCAATTAAAGTACTAGGTTATAAAATTTCATAACTTCCATTAATATTTCCTATGGAGGGTGAATATTAACTTCAAAGTATAAAGTATTTCCAATGATGAATTGTGGGTAGTAAGCTTTCTGATAACTCAGTTAAGGCTTTGTCCCTTCGTTCATTAATCAAGCCTTTTGATGTAGGAACACCGTACTAAAGTGTTTGAGCTGTAGAATGTATAGTTGTATGCACTATTGCAACACGCAAGCGTGCACACATATATAAACATGCATATATATATATATATATATATATATATATGTATGTATATGTATATGTATATGTATATGTATGTCTGTATATGTATAATGTATGTATATGTATACATACATATACATATATGTGTGTGTGAGAGTACGATCCTCATCCCCCTCCCTTCCCCACAACACCCAAGAAAAATGAAACTCCAGATATTTCAGTACACCATCTTTTTTCGGAAGAAAACCAACTTACAAATTAAAAAATATTAATAAACAAAATGAAGGTTGCAAATGAGATAACTAACATTTCCTCATGACTCTTTCTTTTAGCCAATCATTTTTTACGAAGCAATAAAAAAAAATAGCACAATGACCCCAAAAAAGGCATCCTCTTTTTATTTTGTGAACATAATAAATCAAATTCTACTGGAGGTGGCCATGTCTTAAAAGGAGTTTCCACCATAGACTATATAGTAGTTAGCGATACTTGGTTCTTCCGAATCTCAACATTTTTAACTTGGTGCCCATATGCTAAAGTACCTTGTTTTTATAAACAATAGATTCAGTGATCTGCTCCCCCAAGACAGGTAATATGATTTTCTACTTAATACTATTCAAGATCATAGTATCGAAGTCGCTAGTTTTGATATTTCATCATAGGTCTAAAAGTATCACTGCATGAGGCCCATAATTAATGAATTATGAGCCAAGTCTTTAACCAAATATATTCTTTCATTACTAATAAGGTTACAAACCTTCAGTAAAAAAAGTGAACAAATTATATACAAACCTTGCTTTTCTGAAATTCACTAATGCAGCTCTCCAGTTTTTATCTTGCTCAAACAACAGGGTGCCAGTCATATAAGATGCATATGCCTGCAAATAAGCATAAATGTGTTTTACATCTTCATTGCAAGATGCGAAAATCTAGTGATGTAAAAGTTAGATGGGTCTACAAATTAATAAGTAAGAAAATGAGAATCTAATATACATAATTTTAAGCAGAATGCAACTAGAAAATGAATATACGCGGAAAACAACAAAAATGTATATATGTAAAATGCATCAAGCGTGCACATGCTTACACAAAGATTCCCATGTACCAGTTTGATGTTGAAGACTAATATGTTACAGCAACAGCAAACATAACATAATCTTGTTTCTGACAGGCTGATGTGAATTTATTTCCTTTACCAGCTTAATTTGAGAAGAGAGGGTCACAGATTTATAGTAAGTGATAAGGTTCCACAAAAGGTGAGGTTGCCCAAATTGAATAGGACCTCATAAACGATACCCTATTAACTTAAATTGTAATCTTACAATCTACCTTTTATTTTGAAATCTACCTTCTGAATTCGAATGCATAGTGGGAAAATTTTGCTACATTGCATGAAACCACTTGTTTTTGCTATGGACTAGCTTTGTTAGATAACTTTTCAGCTACTGCGGCGATCAAAATATTCTAGAAGGAACAACAGCAAAGAATTGCCAACACTGCTTCAAACGAATTGCCGACTATTAAAAAATTGCCAGACGAGAAACTAGATGTCACACCAAAATGAGCCATTATTTGTTCCTACATGTACATGGTTCACATCCACCGATAGATCCCTTGAAAGATCCCAAGAAATCTTGATAATATCAGAGGGGAGGGGGGAGGGGGTGTGAGTGTGGTGTGGGGTGGGTGGGTGAGGGATATTGATAAACTCAACTGAAACAAAGAGAAATAACAAATATAATGAAAGAATGTTCATCTAACCAAACTAAAAGCTAGGGAGAATACCATACCTCTGCTTCTAAAGATGTTCTAGGATCTGCTTTAGTAGCACATAACTGAGCAAAGAGTGTAGCCCACTTTACTGCCTTGCGTAGTCTACCGAGCAAGTAAATACGTTGGCGTGCATTTGGACCATCAGGCAATTGTCTTTTCTCCATGGCATGACTCCAAGCTCTTTCCGCCATATACAAAACTATGTGGAGGTACCTAATTTGAACATGAGTAACAACAAAAATAAACATAAAGTACATGACATAATCTAGTGCAACAGAAAAAAATATCACTGGAATTACAGCACATGCATTACTGGAACTATGGCACATATGTGTTAGCTCATGCATGTGCATGTTCTGTTCTGGCATTTAAACTTCAAGCACAATTCTAGTGTCCATCAAGCAAATATGAAATGATAAAAACTAAATTTGTACAGATAAAAATATTCTTAGAAAATATCGTTTCCAAGATTAGAATAATGAAACTAAAAGCAAAGTATAAGTGTATGACAAGATAATAGCAATGGTTTGTATTCAATGCCTAATATTACGAGTGAAACATACAATGCAAAACAAACCAAGTGGCGAGAGTCATGAGAACTAAGCATTAGAGAAAAAATTGCAGAATCATATACCTTGTGCAAAAGAAAATATATAGTCCAGGTATAAAATGCTGAAAACAAGGGCAAAGCAATATATTTAACATTATTACTTAAGTGCACCAGGCTATGCTCAAGCATATATTATCATGTCCCTTTATTTATATTCTGGACTACATTTTCAAAAAGATTTTTACAATGGCATAGTTTCTATTATCGTTAACATGTAATTTTTATTTCAAGGAAAATAGTTTCTACATCAATGCGCTAAGTTATATTACAATACCAACCAACCTTAAATCATAAGAAAACAGGAGTTCCAAAGTATTACGCTGAAAGGAAATAAGGGAATGAGGAAAAAAATTTGAAACTGAACTAATACCTACATAATTGGCAATTTTATTTCTCCAACCTTGCTAAAAACAACAGATAATGAAAGTGAAGAAAATACTGAATACATATCACTTAAATATTATACATGTAACTAGCCATTAGATTTACCAAATAATAATAAGATAGCACTCAGTAACAAAGTAATGTGTTTAGACAATACAATAGCCGAGGATGCAAAGGAGCTTAGACAGAAGAAATTGATGCCCACAACAAGAACTCAAGAGATATCATTACACAAATCTGATCATCCATCATGACAAAGCATGTGTCCAACTATAGTGGGACCTCTAATAGGTCATCCAGATAGCGGTATTTATCATTACATGAAAATTGATTATAAAGTTATAAACTGTTAGGTGGGCTTGCTAGAGCTTCCAAATCACGTAATTGTTGATAATGCAGGTTTACATGCAGTTATCAATGGTACAATCTATGTAATATTTGAGGTTCATGTATTTTAGAGAGTTGTCCGAATTTTCGTAGGGATTTATCAGAGGAATGCACCGTGCAAGATGAACATCACATACAAATATACAGTCCTTTAAGTCACGTTGGTCAAGTGCTGATATTCCAGTATTGGAATGTGTAAGTGTACTGAATGACACATTCAACTTCAATCTGGATTATGTAATAATAATGGTATGTGCATAATGTTATGCATATTAAAGTGCAAAATAGTAGGTTGACTTAACAGAAACTTGTAGCTTAATTCACCTAAAAGACAAGTTTATGTATTTTACCTTGGTTGAGGGTTACATACTTCAGCAAAAATTCCTTCTCACGTCAATAAGAATAAGAAATGCATTTTCAACCCTATATTCAACAACAGAATAGAGAAGAACTATTATGTACCTTACTTCGGTAACTGTTGACTCTGTGATGGCTCGACGAGTAAATCTACCACGACCATGCGTAAACTTTAATGACTTGTATAGCCTTCTCAATCGTGCAGTGCAATACCTCCTGCGAGAAAAGAGCGAAAAGGTATTCTTTTTTGATTAATATATTCAATATCAAACAACTAGATAAAGATTGAGTACTCTGTTGAAGACAATAACATGAAATTAACAAGACGTGCTAAGGTTATAACATTTTCTCAACAATATTCTGGATATATGTATAGAAGCATATGCACTGTAAGAGTAATATGATATGGATAAAACTATGTTACCAAACAATTAAACAAAGACTGCATGCTTTATTTAAAAAAAAAAAAAAAAAAAAAAAAAAACGAAATCAACAAGCCATGTATGTTGTTCCCAGCATACAAGGTTATAACATTTTCCTAACAATATTCTGGATAAATGCATAGAAGCATACGCAGCGGAGTAACGTGAACAATGATAAGAATATGTTACTTCGTGCAGAAAGATGAAAAAGGCATATTTAAGTGTTTATCCACCAAAAGTCGTAAACATGTCTTGATGAATCGAAAGGTTGAAACAGTGTTGATCGGTTAGTCAGGCTGAAAGACCCGACCGGTATCACAAGACTTTACCCAGGCAAGAATAGGACACCGACCGGTCAGAGCATAAGGTCACCGATCGGTGAGAGGGCAAAAGCACACTGTAACAGGGTGATTCATATGCATACCGATCAGTAGTGCACCAAGTACACCGGCCAATTGGACTCATGGACACCGACCGATCAAAGCGACGGGATACCGACCTGTAGGAAGAGAAGATTATTAACTGGAGACAGCTGGCCAGTGACAGACTCCGATCGGTGGTCCTGAATACTATATCTCCACACTCTCCACACCTATAAATAGGGGACCAACTCCACATTAATGGAGACCGAATTTTATGATCCCGAAGGGCTGTCCAACCATTTCTTGAGCAATTCTAAGTGATTTCTACATCTTCTAACACCTCTAATCAAAGATCAACCATGGAATTCTTCATCAAATCATGGAAATCCGCCTAAAAGCTTAGTGAATCAAGGATCTACTTCTCAAGCCGCCATACTTAAAAGATTTCTCTACTTCCTTTAGCTCTTAAGATCAAATCAAGAGAAGAGTGTGTGAAGATGAAAATCTATGTAATGAGAGAATGTTCAACCCTTGTAAATTTGCATATGATAATGAAAGTTTCTCTCAAAGTGGATGTAGATCTTTCCTAAGGTCGAACCACTATAAAAATCATTGTCTTTTTACTTGCATTTATGATTGTGGCTCCTTTTAATATCTTACCAAATTGGTGAAGTACAACTTTTGTACCTTTGGTGTTGAGATCTAATTACGATTTTAGCATTTGGCACCCACCGTGGGGCCGCATTCGCTCTTCCTTTTCTCGCACTCTCTCACAAGATTGAAGGTCTTGCATTAAGGTTCTAAGTCCACTTCTACCGTAAATTCTGTAAGGCTACATTCTAAGCCAATCGACGAACTTTCTTTCAAATTCAAGTCTTTGTTCGAAATCATGGGTAGACCATCAAAGAAGACTGCTAGTAAAACTGTCGAAGAGATTAACAACACAGCCAACAACGAAAATACTCTGCTCACCAATCAAATTGAAGTTGGAGAAACTTCTAAGGCTGGAACGACTGTAACAAGAAGAGGGTTGGATGAAGTTGTTGCGGGTTTAACAAGCCAAATGGACATTGCAAACAATGTCATAATAAAGAAGCTTGAGTCTATGTTTGCCATGCAGGCCGCTACAACAAAAGTTACAATGAATGCCGCTCGTGCTAAATCTGCTCAAACAGATCATACTGAAAATGCGGGCTCTTCCTCTTCAAGTCTAAATCGAGGAAATTCTGTCCAAGAGATTGCAGATCCTAACGATCCCAGAAAGGGAGCAAAGCCTCTAACACGCAACCACTCCGATAAAGCAACCTCTTGACAAGCGCTTGGAACAACCAAAGAGGCACCTCCCCAAGCGGGAGGTCTAGGGCCTCGGAATCCAAACCGTGACCGTTTGCTTAGGCAAACATCCGGCAAGGATGATGGCGTCCGCCCCGTGGACCAGCTCAACGAAGGGAGCGCATATCGGAAATGGTCTGCAAAATCATGGAGAAAAGCTCGAGAAAGCAAGACGATGAGGAGTGGGAGTTCGCTCCTACCAAAACCCCACTCACGGAGGGGTTTAAGATGGCTCCATACCCAAATAAGTTTAAACCTCTGACAGTGCAAGCCTACAGTGGGACAAGCGATCCCAACGTGTTCTTGTTTGAATATGATCAACATATGGACGGAGCACGTGCTACAGACGAGTTGAAATGCATGTACTTTCCAACTTACCTTGAAGGGGTAGCCTCACTTTGGTTCATAAAGCTACCACCAACTTCGGTAGATGATTTTGCTACCGTGACCAAGCTATTCAGAGAGCAGTTCAGACTCCAAGTTACGAAGGTGCGAGATGTCACGGAATTGAACGAGCTTGAGCAAAGGCCAGGAGAACGCATCAGGGCTTTTCTCACCCGTTTCAACACTGTCGCAGCTGAGGTTGGGAATTACGAGCCTCGTTTGGCTTTAATGGCTTTAAATGGAGCCATAAACAAAAAGACCAAGCTTGGACGATGGATTAAGAAGAAGAAACCAAGTACGCTTGAGGAACTGTTCGACAAAGCTGAGAAATACATAGGTGTGAATGAAGATCCAGCATATGTCATGGATGTTCCTGAAAGCAGCGCACAACCCAAAAAGAAAGGTAATGATACAGAAGGCGGCCAGAAGAATACAGGTGGTCAGAAAAGGGGGAATAATGGAAAAGATAACCGAGCCAACAGGAAATTCCGCTTCTTTAAAAATTCAGAATTGACTCCATTGAACGACACTATAGAGAACATCTTCATGGCAACTAAAGATAGTGAAGAGTATCCAACACCGAAGCAAGCAAAGGTCAGTGATGCTGCGATAAAATCAGGAAGGTTCTGTCGGTTTCATAACCAATCAGGTCACAATACAAATGAGTGTAGACATTTGAAAAACCTTATTGAGGAATTGATAAGGAAGAACAGACTCCAACAGTATACAAAGAACCCGCAGAACACTCAAACTGCTCAAGGACAAGGAACGTCAGTGGGATTGCCTAGGCAGAATGAAAACGCTCCGGTTGAAGTCATCCCAAGACTGATCATCAATACCATTTTAGGCGGGCCTCATCCAGCCGGAAGAAAGTGGGGAGACATTATGAAGTACACTAATGAGATGAAGAGCCTTCTTAAAGGAGAAGAACCCATGATCATGCACGAAGCCTTTCCGGCAAATATGCCAAAGACTCTATGGGATGATATTATGTTTAAAGAAAGAGACTCAGACGGATTGCTAACGTTAACGGTAGATCCAATGGTGATTACCATCGGTTTGGGTCCAGCCATAGTCAGAAGAGTCTTGGTTGACAGTGGAGCCTCCATCAATGTCCTTTTCATTAATGCATTCAATAGGATGAACATTTCCATGGATGGTGTGAAGGCTTGCCAAAATAAGATCCACGGGTTCACAGGGCAACCCACTCAACCAATTGGCATCATCAACTTGCTCGTTGAACTCAAAGAAGGGGAAAAGAAGGTTGCCATAAAGCAAGATTTTGTCATAGTCGATGAGCTATCGGCATACAATGCCTTCCTTAGAAGACCAACCCTCGCAACCTTTAGAATAACAATGGGTTCATGGTGCCTAACAATGAAATTCCCTACCGGAAATGGAATCGGCATGATTAAAGGCGACCAACAGGTAGCGAGAGAATGTTATATGGTGGAACTTGTTGAAGCTAGGAAGAAGGAAGTGAAGAAGGATGTGGAGCCTCTGCTCCGCATTCATACCCCTCCATTATAGCAATTAGGGCGGGGCCCTCACACTGGAGAACACAGCGGAGCTCAGAAGGAGATCGATCCAAGAAAAGCTAGTGTAGGAGAAGATAGAGCAGCACCAGCTGAAGCCACAATCTTCATCCCAATGCATGATAAAGATCCCGACCGAGTCTTGAAAATAGGTTCTCAGCTGAGCTTAAAGCTGCAGAAGGATTTAGTTTTGTTTTTAAAGGCAAATTTAGATGTTTTCGCTTGGACACACTCCGATATGTGCGGAATATTACATGATGTAATTGTTCATAAATTGAATATTAATCCCAGTTTAACTTCTGTAAACAAAAAAGACGAATTCAAGAACTTGAAAGATTTATAGCATTAAAATATGAAATAGATAGGTTATTCAAGAATAACTTTATACGAGAATCTACATATCCTGATTGGGTTTTCAATCCAGTTCTTGTTAAAAAATCCAACGGCAAGTGGAGAGTGTGCATAGACTATTCGGACCTCAACAAGGCGTGTCCCAAAGACAACTTCCCGTTACCTAGAATTGATCAACTTGTTGATGCGACGGCGGGGCATGAGCTGTTATCCTTTATGGATGCATACTCTGGGTACAATCAGATTATGATGCATAAGCCAGATGAAGAGAACACAAGTTTCATAACAGACAGAGGCTTGTATTGCTATAAGGTAATGTCGTTCGGATTAAAAAATGCAGAAGCGACATACCGACGCCTTGTGAATTCCATGTTCAAATCTCAAATCGGAAACACAATGGAAGTCTACGTGGATGATATGCTGGTAAAATCAAAGAAAGCTGAGAACCATTTTTAAAACTTGGTCGAAATGTTTCATATCCTCAGAAAATATGGAATGAAACTCAATCCGCTTAAATACTCGTTCGGAGTTATATCAGGAAAGTTTCTCGGATTCATGGTCAACGCCAAGGGCATTGAGGCGAATTCTTCTCAAGTCACAGCCTTGCGGCAAATGCGTGCTCCAAGGACAAAGAAAGAGCTTCAAAGCCTCAACGGGAAAGTAGCTGCACTTAACCGATTCATCTCTAAAGCAACAGATCAGTGCATTCCTCTCTTCGACGCTTTGAAGAAAGGAAAGAACGATTTCCAATGGACTTCTGAATGCCAAACAGCCTTCGAAGAGTTGATCAAGCACATGGAGTCGTCACCGATGCTCTCTAAACCCAAAGATGGAGAGGAGTTGTTCCTATATTTGGTTGTCTCATCACATGCCTTAAGCGTCGCGCTTGTCCGCAAGATGCCAACGTTCAATGGTCAGTTTATTACATCAGTAAAAGGCTCGCTGGGGCAAAACTAAATTACCCGAAGTTAGAGAAACTTGTGTATTGTCTGCTTATCGCCTCAAAAAAAGCTAAGGCCATATTTCCAATCTCATCCTATAAAAGTTCTCACCGACCAACCGCTAAGACAAGTTCTCTTTCGCCCAGAAACTTCAGAGAGGTTATCGAAGTGGAACATTGAGCTCAGTCAATATGACATCACTTATCACCCTCGAAAAGCTATTAATGGGCAGGCTTTAGCGGATTTCATCGTCGAGTTCATGGATAAGGGAGAGGAAATAGAGGAACCGGCAGAGACGATGACTAGTTGGAAGCTATACATCGATGGATCCAGAAATCATTACTGTTCAGGGGCCGGAATTGTCTTAGAAACTCCAGATGGCCATTCCTTATGTTACGCCTTGAGATTGGAACTCCTATCTACCAATAATGAGGTCGAATATGAAGCATTAATCGCGGGGCTAAAACTGGCAAAGGAATTGAATCTAAAAATCTTGCAAATCCTTAGTGACTCACAGCTAGTAGTATGTCAAGTCTTAAAGGAATTCCAAACCAAATTTGGAAACCTTCCTGCTTATCTTACCAAAGGTTTGGAACTTCTCAACAACCTTGACTACTACACTATATCTCACATTCCCAGGGAAGAAAATTCGAAGGCAGGTTCTCTCGCTAAGTATGCCAGTTCCTCAGATGCAGAGTTGCTAGGTTTGATTCCCGTTGAAGTCCTTTCAACTTCCGCCATTGACGAAGCAAATGTTGACTGGATTATGGAGACTTTCGAAGAACATGTGTCCTGAATGACTCCGATTAAGGAATATATTCTCAACGGAACACTTGCAGAAGAGCCGAAAAAGCGAAGGAAGATATTGCGTAAAGCTCCATTATACTTTACCCAGGACGGGAGGTTGTATAGGCGAGAATTCTCCATGCCACTGCTGCGATGTGTAACTAAGGAGTCCAAAGCAATCTTGGCATAATTACATGAGGGAGAATGCAGATGTCACACAGGTGGTCAAACACTGACCAAGAAAATTCTGCGATATGGCTACTTTTGGCTCGATGTGAACCTGGATGCAATGACTTATGCTAAGAAATGTGACAGATGGCAACGATTTGTAAAGATGCCAAGAGCGCCTCCCACATAATTGACTCAGATGGTTAATTCATGGTCATTCGTTGTCTTGGGCATAGATTTGATCGGAGCATTGCCTACAGCTAAGTCAAGCATGAAATATGCAATCGTGGCCAAGGAGTACTTCATTAAATGGGCCGAAACTGAACCGTTAGCAACAATTACCTCGAAGAAGGTGATCAACTTTGTTTTAAAGAACATTATTTGGCGATTTGGGGTACCTCGGAAAATAATTACCGACAACGGAACTCAAATCAAGAGCAGTGAATTCCTAGATTTTTGTGCTAAATATAAAATTAAGAAGAGTTTTGCAGTCGTTGCTCATCCGCAGGTCAACGACCAAGTCGAAGCAATCAACAAAATTTTGAAGTCAACCATCAAGAAGCGTCTTGAAAAAGCTAAAGATGGTTGAGTAGACGAGTTTCCTCTTGCACTATGGGCATATCGTACAACTCATAAAACTGCGACTGGGCACACTCCATTCTCACTCGCATTTGGATCCGAGACTATGATTCCGGTGGAGCTGGAAGTTCCCACTCACCGAAGAATCTACTTCAACCAAGAAGAGAATGAGAAGCTGCAACTTGAAGCACTTGATCTACTCGAAGAAAAAAGGAAGGAGACAGAACTCAAAATCGTTGCACATCAGAGAAGGATAGCCCGCCACTTCAACGCCAAAGTAAAGCGGAGAACCTTCCAAGTTGGGGATCTTGTTCTAAAAAGAATTATGACCGAAACTGGAGTGTTTGAACCCAACTGGGAAGGGTCGTATATGATAAGCCAAAAATTCTCAGATGGCACGTTCGAATTAAAAACGACGGATGACATCCAACTTCCGAGAGCATGAAACAACATACATCTTCGCCGTTACTTCGTTTAATAGTTCTTTCATTTTACAAGTTGTAAACATCGTGCATTGTAAACACCGTGCAACATTGTTACAAGTTCTTTACATATTAATAAAAGAAATCACTCTACTTGCCTAAATCGTACATTTGCAAACTCTTGTTTATAAGTTGCTTAAATTCAATTTTGATTGCAGGTCCCCTAAAAAAAGTTGACGCGTCTATGACATAATGAAGCCTAGTGATCATTAGAGCACCTCCCGATTGGGATAGCTCAAATGCCCATTGTTCAATACTTAAAACATCATTCGCAGCAAATACGAAGATGTGGAGCACAACATTGTAAATAAGGGACACCAGGAATTAAACGGTCAAATGATGCGGCGTTCAAATTACAAATGAAGTTGTGAATTTCACCAAAGAGGTACCTTCTTAACTGCAAGGTCCAGGACCCTAGTTCTAACAAATCGTGGTAAAAGCCGATAAATGAACTAGCGTCCACCCCGTGAAACGATACAACTCTAAATCAAAGACCTCCCCGAGGGGCACCTAGTCGATCGCCGGTGTCATTGATACATGACCCGACTGCAACAAATACTGGGCCTTTGAACCAAAGACCTCCCCAAGGGGCATTTAGTCGATCGCTGGCGCCACTGATACATGGCCCGACTGCGACAAACACTGGGCTTTTAAACCAAAGACCTTCCCGAGGGGTACCAAGTCGATCGTCAGTACCATTAATACATGGCCCGATTACGACAAACCTAGGAATTCAAAAGACCTCTTCGGGGGCATCCGACCATAAGCCGAATCTCCTAAATTCGGTAAATGACGGACCCAAAGACCTTTTCTGAAGGCGCCCTACAAATTCTACAAATGGCTGAATCATTCAACCAAAATGAATAACGGATCTACAAAAAACCTCTATGAAGGCACAAAAATCAAGACCTCTCCAGGGGCACCTGTTCAAATCTGACCTCCGAAGGGCCTGAATTTCCAGGCTAGCGAGAAACATGATTGAAGATACTAAATTATAAGACCTCTCAAGCAGGGGCATAAAAACAAAAATTCAATCTCATAAAAAGGTGTGAGCTAAATCGACTAGACCGGAAACCTTTGATCATGATCATGCCAAGAAAATTTTAAACGGCAAAAACACATGACCAGAAGATTCCAAATGAAGTCGATCATAAAATGTCGTGCCCAACCTTTAAAGTTTGTGACAAATTTTGGTATGGAGGCATTACCACCGCCTTAAAGAGATTTAATAATGCTCACTTAAACATACCACAAACTTGTCACAATCTTACATTAAAGGTTTAGCATTTACAAGGATTATTTTAACCAACAAAGTTGAATTCCTTGAAATGACCAAGACAAACTTGAGAGCTTCAATACAGTGACAAACACAAAAGTGGTTAGTCGTAGGAAAGAAGTCTCAAGTATCCAATCAGAATCAAGAAAATTTAACAATATTGGTCAAGAAAGTCTAGCTAATAATGATCCGTGGCTACAACTGAAAAACCAATTTGCCAAAATGAGCCACGAGGTCATTACAATATCAAACATTGCAATGACTTGTAATGAAAATTTGTGTTGAGAGCATAAAAAGAAAACAGATGTGGAATGCAAAACAAGAAGATACAACAAAGCTAAATGTAAAAGCTTAAGTACAGTACGCAGAACACAGCTTCATTTCAGCAACACAAAACCAGATAGCAGAATCACAAGTCACAAAGTCACGAATCTAATACAGAAGTTTCAGACGTAGAGTAACATAAAGCAATAAGCGGGGACCGACACCCGCATATACAACCGATCTAAATGCAACATATAAAAGAGAGTAACCGGGAAGCAAAATAAGCTGGTACCAAGCACTACTTCTTCATGTCACCTGACCTTAGAGCTGGCTTGTTAAGAGGAGGAGTCTCTGCCACATCACATGGATTTTCTTGAGAAGACAGAGTGATAGCTTCTGTATTCTGAAAAGCACGCTTCTTCTTCTTCTTCTGGCGCTTCGTAGATGATGAGGACTTGACAACGTTCTTTCCTTTACCCTTAGTAGCATCTTTTGGGCTTTCATCTGTTTGTGGCTTAAGGATCATCAATAAGAGTGTAATCGACATCCTCTAAGTCGGAAAGCGCACCAATTTTAGCATCCCGTGGTCCGGGAACTGTAATAACAAGCGAGGATGTGTTACTAGGAGGAGGGGGAGTGATAACAGAAGCAAGAGGGAGTCATCAGGGGTGAGTCAGTTATAGCAGCTTCAAGTGTCGTTGCCTTGCCTATAGCGGGAGAAGATAGGGGTGAAATGAAACCTGGATTATGGAAGCAATGAGCATAAGAGGCAAGAGACCCAAGAGAATCAAAAATAAATTCTAAATATGACACGGTATAGTCAATTTCGATTTTACCTGCATCTAGAAGGTTTTCCTGGGCATCTCTCTGCTCGACTCTCCAGTTGTCTATGTTTTCATCATCGCCTTCGTCGTCTTCATCATGTTCCTCTGTGACGTTCTCTGTAACAATGCGCTCATTAGTGCCTGCGTCTTTTTCTGTTAAAGTAACAGGAGCATTCACATGAATCTGTGAACTAGAAGCTTCAATAGTTGCAGGATCGGCGGGAGGAGCAGTGTTAGTTGGACTCTGAATCTTCTCTCCGGAAGCACCGGCCCTGTCATTCGCCAACTGGGCTTTTCCCTCAGCAAGAGCCTTCTTGGACTTGTCATCTAAAAGTTCATTGATAAAATCGTCTTCGTTACGATCGCCACCATTAATTTCAAGTACTCGTTCCCAAACAAGCGCCAAGGTAGTAGGAAAAGTGTCCCCTAAGTAGTGTAAACTCTCATGGCTCATGACACTGAAAACATAAAACTGAAATATGTCAGCAACGGCTTCGTCTATAGCCTTTTTAAGAGTTTCCTCAGCAGTCCTCTTATCCTTCTCAAGGGATTCAACCTTAGCCGTCAACATATGATTGGAAGCTTTTAAGGAAGTGATGGTTTCTCTAAGCTGGGCAGCTTCGTCCCGATATTGTTTAGAAAAATCTTTTTCCACAGACAATGTGGCTTCAACATTGCTTTTGGCAGTTAAAGCTTCCTTTTCCTTTTGTTTAGCAGCTTCAAGTTCTTCTTTGAGTTTCTTATTCCCAGTATCTAATCCCTCCAGTTCTGCAATTCTTTTAGTAAGAGAAGCGATGGTAGCATCATGGGAATCTAAGACTTCCCCCCTCCCTCCACTTGGCCTTATCACTCTCTAAAGCTGCGATTTTAGCATGATTAATGTCATTACGCTTTTGGAGATCTTCGCCAAATTTATTCCATTTGCACAGCTTTTTCTTAGCACTATCACTGATAATACTTAGCTTTGTGTCGAGTTGGCTCTTAGCAGTGTCGAGATGGGTATGTGTTTGCCTAATTATAGCATCTACTTCATCAGCTACGTCGTCAGCATCGGTTGGATTTATACCACGGTCAAACATAAGCCCTTTCAAATTCCAACCTGGGAATCGTTCGAAGAGAGGAACATTTGTTGCTTCAGGTTCATAACGAGGCTTATGAATGATTGAGTAGATTTCAGCAGAAGGACCACAGGGACCAGAGGACGGAACCGATCGGGGTATAATAGGAAGCTTTTCCAATTGGGGGTGTTTGTGTGAGCCACCTTTTCCTTGATCATCTTTCCCTCGTTTCTTCCCTCGACCCTCTTCATTAGGAGTATCTTCCCTGAGCCAAGCACGTCGTCTTCTTTCCTCGTCTTCTTCCGCCTTTGCTCATCAGTCAAGTTCAGTTTCGATACATGTGAAGGCTTGTGAGAAGATTTAGGAGGAGGAGGGTGAGACTGTTTGGAGTGATGCGGCAGTCGCGAATGGTCAGATTGTAACAAATACTTCGGATTGTATGCTTTACTTTTCTTCCTAAAATCTGACAAGTGTTTCTCGTGCATGTCTGAACCTGAAACAAGATAAAGAGGATTCTCGGTACTTAGCCTACAAAGTACTGGGGCAAGTTGTAAAAGCTACAAAAGAATTTCTAAAAGTATGTGCATGTTAGATATGTTTTCTAAGGCATTACTACTGACGAACCAGTTCTTTTAGGCGGTTCTAGAGAGATTCCTAGTGATGCAAGATATTTTCCTGGCCGAGTGGTGGCGGCATCCATTATTTCAGTTCCTATGGTTTGAGGTCAGATAATTGGGAAATAATATCACCTTGGCTAAGATACTTAGCCGAGTTAAGATCACCTAAATTGTCAAATGTACCTACGAAACCTTCCTCTGTTGCATCTTGAACAAAAGGGCCCTCGGTTACCGTCTCAACATTTGGGTCGATCTCTAGTGTGATTTCACCTTCCCTAACATGTGCAGAATCTGAAATGATGTCCTCTCTATCATCTCTCTCAACCTGCTTACTTTCATCCTTGTGATGTTCAGACTCCCCTATTTTAATAAAGGTCAATTTGTGTTTAGGAGGCGTTTTGCTATTACCCGCAATATCCGAACATTTCTTTAAAGAAGCTTTCTTAGCAGGCGACTTTTTGGTAACCTCTTTCTTAAAGGTTGGATCCAATATTAGAGTACGAGAAGGCTCAAGCAGATGATATTCGCGAAGGAACGGTTATGTAATTAAGAATCTTGTAGTCCTTTCATTCTCATTAACAGTTGTCAAGGAGCTACGCAAATTCTCATCAACAGTATCACCTGAGTCAGCAGATGGAATTTCTGAAAGGATAGAGAAGGAATTTAGAATGTGAATTCTTAAAATATGAAAAAAGAATAAAGAATTTTTGAATAAGCAGAATCCTCACCTCCTTCCATCCATTTGCCGAAGAAGCTATCTGGACATCAAATAAAGCGGTAATGGTCCACATATCCCTTAATGCTTTCTACCATATCTGTTATGATTTTGGAGTGCTTTGCCTCCATAAAGATGATAGATGGTTTATCCCTCCCTTTAAAAGCGTACAATGAACAAATTTCTTGGAATGAACGTTCCCGTTGTTTGACCCTCATGAACAGTACATATAAGTATGTTAAGATGGCGTAGCCACTGGGATGTAACTGAATGAGGGCAATGGCCAAGTGTCTTAAAATCATCTGTAGAAAGAGGTTGAAAGAAGGGACAACTCCCATTGTCAACATATACCGACTAACTGCCACATATCCCGGAGGAGTGGAATCAGCAAATTCATCTTGCCCAGGGAGTATGGCATCAGCCTCTCGGATTCTAAATTGGAGACACATTCTTATACGATTGCAAGTTGAGTTTGGTTGGAGTCCTTTCAGAAGGAATCCCAACAAGAGGACTTGGCACAAGAAACTCCAAATTAACTGTAGATTATGGGGCATTAGCCATCTCGGTGTCTAAGGGTTGGTTAGAAGTTCCAACTTGAGCAGATTTAGATATTTCTTCGGGTTGTTCACGTGTTTGTTTGCGAGTCATCATACCTATTTGCACAATTGTGCTCGAGAAATAAATTACAGGTGCGTATTTCCTAAAATAAGAGATGTTATATGCAACAACATAAGAGTGGAATTCGAAATCTACAATTGAAATATCAGTTCCAATTGATATGAATTAGCATTTGACTGGTCAAATTTGTATGAAAAGTGTGTGACTAAACGGTCTATGAAACACTGCGACACAAATGTATCATTCAAATGTAAATCGTAAGAATGTTGTGTATAGACTCTCTAGAAAATAATTATCTAACTTGTTGGTGACATGGGCAGTCATCAACAGAGTATAGTCGTCCAGAACGTTTAAATGTTTTGTTGCAGGAAAGGTTTGTGCTTAAGGTTCATGATCAAAGAGAGTTATTAGGTAAGTGGGTATCAAGATAGTTCAATCGATCGATATTAGATAATATCTAACCGATTGGTGCTAAACTAGTTTAACCGACCGGTATCGGATAAGCTTAGGCCGATCGGTGCATATCGAGTTACATGGAACCGACCGGTTGGTACAACTGATCACCCACCTATACGAGCAATCACTTACCCACTGGAAACATGCAATACTCTCTGGATCACAACTAAATGCAAGTTCTATTGATTCTAATAAAGCCCAGCAGCATTTAATACCGATAAAAGTGTTATCATGGTTCACAAACAAGCTAGATTGTACATAATCTCAAGGATAAAATCAATATAAGCATCGACAACATGAGGTTCATAAACACAGAATAGTGAATCATTCTTGAATAGAGACTCATTTACTGTTACAACAACAAAGGATAACGCACACAAAGTTAAGAATTTCCGACTCAAGCATACCATCAAACACTACACGGGTATGGAATCGAAACCAAAGTGTTGAGGATTAAAGTTCATTTCAGATTTCCCATCAACAACCATAGCGTTATAACAATTAAACCTAGTCCTGTCTCACGGCATTTCAATACTTAAACAATCATATAATAACCTTAAAGTTTGCCAAATCGTCATCCTAACCCCAAGTCGATCCGATATGAAATCAAATCTCGATGTTCCCAAATAAAATCATGAATTCCACAAGAAGTTGGTACCTGTGAGTGATCAAATTGGAATATTAATAACTGATATGAGTTCAAGGGCGCTGGCAGGGAATCAAGGTCAGAGAGTACAACTTCGAAGCAACAAGTTGGTGCTTAAGGAACGAGGCGATTATAGATTGGGAAAAAGATGATTTATTTGTAGGAAATCTCACGCTGCCATTAAAATCTCTAATTGCTTTAGGAAGGTGAAGCAAATGGGAGGGGAAAAGTCACAATAGTTGAAGGGAGCTATATAAAGGAGAAACTTCAGTGGACCGGTCGGTCCAGCCCATTATGGTCGTTCATCCCTATTTCAGAAACTAACCGATCGCCAATAGATACCATATTGACTTAATTCCTCAAAGTATGTTAAAAGCGTTCATTTCGGAGCTTACAATTTCCTGTAAACAAGAAATTATAAACTCCGAGGGGCAAATGTTTATCCACCAAAAGTCGTAAACATGTCTTGATGAATCGAAAGGTTGAAACAGTGTTGATCGGTTAGTCAGGCTGAAAGACCCGACCGGTATCACAAGACTTTACCCAGGCAAGAATAGGACACCGACCGATCAGAGCATAAGGTCACCGATCGGTGAGAGGGCAGGAGCACACTGTAACAGGGTGATTCATACACATACCGTCCGATAGTGGACCAAGTACACCGACCAATTGGACTCATGGAAACCGACCAGTCAAAGCAGCAGGATACCGACCGGTAGGAAAAGAAGATTATTAACAGCTGGAGACAGCTGGCCAGTGGCAGACTTGTAAATACCATCATATACCGATCGGTGATCCTAAATGCTATATCTCCACACCTATAAATAGGTGACCAACTCCACATTAATGGAGACAAAATTTTATGACCCCGAAAGGCTGTCCAGCCATTCTTGAGCAATTCTAGGTGATTTCTACATCTTCTAACACCTCTAATCAAAGATCAACCATGAAATTCTTCATCAAATCATGGAAATCCACCTAAAAGCTTAGTGAATCAAGGATCTACTTCTCAAGCCACCATATTTAGAAGATTTCTCTACTTCCTTTAGCTCTTAAAATCAAATCAAGAGAAGAGTGTGTGGGGATGAAAATTTATGTAATGAGAGAATGTTCAACCCTTGTAAATTTGTATATGATAATGAAAGTTTCTCTCAAAGTGGATGTAGATCTTTCCTAAGGTCGAACCACTATAAAAATTATTGTCTTTTTACTTGCATTTATGATTGTGGCTCCTTTTAATTTCTTACTAAATTGGTGAAGTACAACTTTTGTACCTTTGGTGTTGAGATCTAATTTGGATTTTAACATTAAGGTTAGATATTACAAGTGTTTCAGACTGCCTAACCAACATTCAATACATACTTGAAAACTCAATTATCAAACAAGCCACGGAGACTCTAAAATATGTTTCACTGGAAACCAACTCAGTATAAATGAGAAACGTAGAACATATAAGGTATGTGTTAGCATAACAAGTAATTAACACTATTACTTTAACAGAGAACCTAACACATTATTTCCAACCAAATACTACAAAAATTAAAATATTAAATTATTTATTGCAGGTAATTCAACAATACAATAGTCTAACCACTCTAACCATTAATAAAAGTCACTATGTTACACATTCAACAATAATAAAATAGATAACATATCGACCAAAATATAAACATAAAATGTTTATAGTATATATGTAAATATAGAGAGTAAAAACATAAAGAAACCAAAAATATCATACATAATCAACGAAAACAAAATTTAAGCTTCCAAAAATGTTGACACTCTTTGTGACTGCTAGAACCCAAAGCATCTGGGCATCGTCTAGTATCCCAATAATTTGATGATGTGTAAAAAATGATGTGATATTAAACGGATACAGGAAAAGATATGCACCCTTACAAATAAGCATCGTTTTGGTGACATCCAACAATGCGAATGACGTTATGTTGTGCAGTTCATAATTTATGTTAATACTTATATTTTTATTTACATTTATTTGTTTACATCCATACACACGCATGCACGCACACAAACAAATTTAAACTATATATGTTTACAACATGTTCCCTAAATCAAAAGGTGGATACCCAGTGCCAAAGGCTCCCGTACTCAAGCGCGAGAGGACTTCCCAGGTCAGTCTCCCATCCTAGTACTATACAAAATATATTAACATAACTTGAAACTAGATAGCCCTATAACGAATTCATTTCTTGAACCTGAACAGCCGCCGACTTATCAAACTTAATTGCAAAGAAATAAAAAAAAAAAGTGAAAAACATACCCAGAATTAAGACAACAAAGATATCTCTATTATAAAGAAATTTTTGCGAAGGACTTCTAAACAATATTTTCTTCATAAAGATATGACACGTTGTATAATAACAAAGGATGCTAATGTCTTTCATAAATTTTCAATGATTCTACTTTAAGCAAACAACAGCAGTAGTTTTTACATCATCGGTTGATTGTAATAACAGGGGAACACGAGCAACAAGTCTGAAGGAACACAATACATGTGTACAGTGCTAATTAACTATCGAACTTCAAAAACACAAATACCATAAATAGTGATATGTCTTCGACAGACTAATATAGTTTATATCACCAAAATAAATTAAACTCTTCCTCTCTACATCGCTATATAACATATCAATATAATTAGTGATATGTGATCAATGAAAAATTACCTATATCTAGTGTAGTCCCGGTGCCTCAATCCGTGCTGATTATGAGCTGATTTCAAAAGCTCCAAAACTGGAATAACGAAATCAAACCGCACTGAGACCACAACCAATCGATAACACATTTAACACACACACACACACACACACACACACACACACACAGAGAGAGAGAGAGAGAGAGAGAGAGAGAGAGGGGTACCATTGATCGAGTACTTAGGGATTTTGTTTTCGTCGATATCCATTTGAGAAGACTCATTAGCATTCACCATGGCTCCGTCTGCTCAAAAAATAGTAGTTTGGGTAAAGGAGCAATATTGTAATTAGATTTGTGTGAGATAAGTAATTTTTAATGTATTTTCAAACAGAAATTGCCTTCGATGATAAACGAATGTGTGCGGCTGCTCTGAGAAGAAGAATATAAGGATTTTTATTGGGCTTCCAGGGATTAAATAATTCAGATTACGCTGTCTACTAAGATCCTTCAAATGGGTTGGATCAGGTTACAATGTACCACTACTAAACTGATTAACCAAATATGTTTTTCCTATCATACTCTCTCTCTCTTTCATCTTTATTAATAGTTGTTTTGGAAGCGCAAATTTTTGATCCGACCGTGACCTTCCAAAAATACTCTTGTATATCTTTAGTTTTATATATCACTTAAAACTAGAATCTAACAATTAAACTTTTTTTTTTTTACAAATTCAAACTGCATTTCAATACATGTTAACTAATTTTGATAAGCACTTAAAAATAGGATATAACAAATACACATTATTTACATTATTGTTCTCAATTAATTAACAATAAATTAACCATGAACTCACAAACGAAAACATAAGAGAGGACAAATTACAAAAATAATTTTAAATACCATTATGGTACGTATTCAAACTATAGTAAAGGCTGAAGTATCATGTAAATCATCATACACATATACATGATGATGAATTCACATTAGAAAATAAATATATTATAATGCATACATCTTTCATATCTATTTTATTAATAGTTGTCTTGGAAGCGCAAACTTTTGATCCAGCTACAAATACTCTTACATTTCTTTAGCCTGTATTTCGTTTAAGAATAGCATTTAACAATTAAGCTTTTTAACAAATTCGAATTACATCTCTACACATATTAACAAATCTTAACAGCATTTAAAAATAAAATCTCACAAATAGACATTATTTACATCTCATTCTTAATTAATTATCAACACAAACAAAAATTATATATTGCAACTTAGAAACAAAATTCAAACTAATTACACATGATTTCAATGAAAAATTATAACTGAACATATACAGGTTCTAAAAAAAACACAATTTACGTGCAAAACATACATCATTATCATGCGCGAAACACGTGCCAGAACGCATGTAATCATATAACTTATTTCCCAGAATAAAGCACATTATGTGACACAAAATTGCCTTATATCTTGCAAAAAAATTATCATAAGACACAAAAACTGCATCATATAACTATAAACAGCTAAAACAAACAAGTGTCATAAAACACCAAAGTTGTACAGGAAGTACAAAAGGTGTAACATAAAACCAAATAACGTCACCATAAAACACAAGAACTGGACTACAACACAAAAGGCACAACAAATTGTCAAATATATTTTAATAATACTGTGCATTCTGCAGATTCAAGAGCTGAAGAAAAATCAGTCTATCATGATATATTTGTTGAAAAAAGCTTGAAATTTTTTTGAATGTTAAAGGAATGAAAACTATTTTAAATAACTCAACAACACAAACAAAACTCTTTTAAAACTCAAAAGTATATATATATATATATATATATATATATATATATATATGTACATACTTTGAATGCATGAAGCTTTCAAAGGTGAGAGTGGGGAATTTGCAATACTGAAAAAAAAAAAGACCGAGAAGCTTAACTTGTAAACATATATCAGACTGAAGGCGGACGAAATATAACAGAAGTTAAATGTTTTCTACTGTGTTGTGTCTCCTTTTCATTCTTTTATTTAGTTAATGTTAAATTAGTAGGTTTAAAATTATGGTTGTTGGAGTTTTTTTTTAGAAAAAAAAAAAAAATTATGGTTGTCATGGCAAAAAAGCCTCAGGCCCGCACCTAGCCTTTTTTTGAACACCATATGCATCATTTTTTTAGTTTTAACAGGAAAAAAACAGCAATTAAGAATGCAATAAAACCCAATTTTTGACTCCAAAAAATTGCATATAAATGCAATATTGAGAATAAAACAGCATATGGTCGTCACAAAACAAACTAAGAAGGCACAAAGTCATTCAATTAAACTCTACAAACAACAAAAATACTTAAAATATAGAAATTG